>OX419192.1:15626944-16851667 GCA_948465475.1 Thalpophila matura
TCCGGTGCATCGTTTATTCTCATATTTGTAAACATCGCAAAGCATTGATAGCCTAGTGGTCTAACCATGTGCCTCCCACGGCGAATGGTTCGAGTTCGATCCCGAGGCACGCACCGCTGACTTTTCGAAGTTATGTGCGTATTAGAAATTAATTATCACTTGCTTTAACGGTGAAGGAAAACATCGTGAGGAAACCGGCATGTCCTAGAACCAAAAATTCGAAGACATGTGACGTCCACCAACCCGCACTGGGCCCGCGTGGTGGACTACGGCCCACTCCCTCTCACAGAGGAGGCCTGTGTCCCAGCAGTGGGAACATTATGGGCCGATTATGCTAAACATCGCTGTTTCCACGTCTCGTTACCTTTCAAAATTCTTCCTGTATGCAATGGCCGTAAAACCGGTGTCATATCTGTTTTATTTATTATTCTGTGGTTATACAAATTCAAATTTGGAAGGCGCTCGGAATGGCGACTTGGCGCGGTATAAGTTAATTGGGCTCTTTATATGGGAACGATTGTTTCTAGTTTGTTTTTGGTTGTAATTTATTTCTCTTATTTGTTTAGGGTTTGCTGGTGTTTCAGGGGTAAGCTGAGGTCGGATGTATAATGAGATATTATGGATTCGAGACATAAGATTGCTTGTAGTTGGTATTTTATTTACTTGGAATGACATAGCTTATTGATTATGGTAACTATAGTATTTCGCATTATATTAATGGGGCTCCTATTTATATGGCCGATATTAATAACCTCGAATGCACTAGTTTCGTGTTGTTCTCAAAAAAGAAAAGCCAACCATCTTAATATGACATAATTATTATTATGGCAGAAGCGTTTAATCATTGCTAATAAATAAAAACTAGCTGATCACTAATCCATTTGTCAAAAGTGGTGATTAGGGAAATTAAATGTAGCATTTGGCACTTGACGTAGGTACCTATACAATCTAATCGTAATGTTGATTAAATTAATGATTAACAGCGATCTATCGAGATTATGTAAAAGGTCCATTACAATTTATACAAAGCAGAGGTCATATTTAATTTATTTTAAAGGGTCGTCCAGACGTCCAGACGCGGTCTGCGGTGGCTTATAGTATCTAATGTTGACATTTGACACTGACATTAGTAATGACCGCCACCGCAGACTCCGCAGAGTCTGGACGACGCTTTAATTTATAGCACATTTTCAAATAAAGAACTAATTATTATTCGCCATCGATAAATTAAATTTCGATTTTTTTTCGCGTCTCTCTGGACGATGCTTTAATTTGTAACACGTTTTCAAATAAAGAACTAATATTACTCGCCATCGCTGCATCGGTACATAATTTAAAATTCTTTTTTTTTTCTTTGCAGATTCACAACCAATGAAGCTAATTCCTATTTCTATTGAGAATGATTTCTATTTGTTGTTGATCAGTAGTTTTCTTTTCCACAATTTTACGGTCCGCCGTGTTGTCCTACCTTGAATCGTGGATGTCATAACGATGGCATTGCGAGAAACGTCAATTGAACAAACAATTGAATGATCTCCTTACAAAAATGTTACCTATGGCTTCGGGAAGAAATTATACAGGGTGGCAGGTTAGACAGTGGAAATATTTTAAGGGGTCATTGTACTCATCATTATGAACAACTTTTACTATGGGACCAACCCTGAAATCGCGAAAAAAAAACAGCTGTTCCATACATTTATGTTCACATAACTCAACAAAATGTATGGAACAGCTGATTTTTTTTTGGGATTTCAGGGTTGGTCCCGTAGTAAAAGCTGTTCATAATGATGAGTACAATGACCCCTTTAAATATTTCCACTATTTAACCTGCCACCCTGTATAAATGATGCTTTTTGAGAATATAAGGCTGTAGTTTAGAAGATGAGGCAGACAGGTAGAAAAGATAATACATAATTATGTTGTATGTCATCGCAATCTTCTGAAAAGCCACTGAACGAATTCTGATGATTTTTTCACTAGCTAATCTACCTACATACCTACTTTCATAAAGGTTTTAGTATAATAAATACGTTAGCCAATCATTGGTACGTAGTTATTTGCATAAGTGTACATCTCAGATCATAGAAACAAGGGAGATGTGCCAAGGCGCTATCGAGTTTGATGCCTAATGTTGAGCAAATTGCTCATACTAAAAACGTACGCGCTGGCGACGAACCGAACACGATCGATGGTATAAATACAGTGTTTTAGTTTAGTGCTAGTGTTGAGTGACGATTAACAGTGTTAGATTGAATCGAGGGTGTGCGGAATGTTTAATGCGTGGGAGATCAGCGCGTAATTGAGCGCTTAATTATGCGCGTAATTGTGTCGAAAAATGTACTAAAAGTGGCATCAGTTGTTCCCGTACTAATTTGCTATGATGGCATATCTCCTTGTTTCTATGATCTGAGGTGTACACACTACGTAGAAGAAAATGCTCTAATCTAAAAACAAAAGATTTACGGATCATTGACATCTAACCCTTAAATGTCACAATGCCCCGCCGCTTGACAATACAATTATGCAATGAACAAGACTCCCCGGGGAAATAAACTTCATACAATCCTTGAAATGTCTGCAAATGTAAAAAAGTTAAATGTACTGCAATAAATTTAGTTCCAGCTGGGCTATGCAACACTAGTGCAAATGCTGCATTTGTATTGCTTGAAGTGACGCGATGCATTTTAGTGAGATTCAAATATAGGTACTGGATTACTTTTTTTAGCGTCTGGAACAAATAAGTGAACGAAGTAGAATCCTATGGCACAAATATTTTAATATTTTTTTTCATGACCGTAATTGAGGGGACTAATTTCAAAACCCCCTAAAATGACTTCGGACACATTTACATATTTTTGCACCAACATAAAGTTTCAAATTTTAATTTCAATATGACTATACGATAACTTTCATAACCCACTTAAATACACAGTTAAATCAGTTTAAAAAGTAATTTTAGTTGCAAATTCTGCTAAAATGCAAAGAAATATTTTAGATTTTCCACGTTTTTTTTTATTGCTATGACATGAAGAACAAATAAATATCAAATATTTGCTAATTGCATTAAGTTTACCACAACATTTTACAAATAACCTTCTTGTGAAAAATTTTTTCAGGATGATTTAGGGGGTTTTGAAACTATACCCCTCAATTATGAAATTGATCTCTTGATAAATGCTATTATTTTGATCTAAACTATTCATAAATTAAATAAAATATCGATGAAAAAATGTCGCAAATCAAATCATACGCACCTCAGTCTACGCGAAGTAGTTATTGATGAATTCTTGGCGCGTTATCTATTGCCTATTTTTTACCGACTCCCAAAAAGGAGGAGGTTCTATGTTCGGGTGTATGTATGCTTTTAAATTGTTTGTTTTTTTTTTTTTTGGTTTTACGCACATGCCGTAGGAGTTATTGTTTTCATGTATTTGTTTTGGATATTTGGAAAATACTCTTGTATGGCTTGAATGAATGAATGAATGAAATGTTTATTTGCACGAAACATGGTAACATATGGTGGTTAATAGAGTACGGTCCTGCATATTCCGCCAAACTGCTGGCATACAAAATATTAAACAAATTTAAAATGAATTTAAAAAATTAAAATTATTACACTCCACAAATATTACTTATAATAATCATGTCATCTATATAACAAATTAAGCTTATATTCTACTTATACAGCACACCATATTTTCCAGACGAGACGGTTAAAAAAACATCAGTTCTAAGAATCCTGACTGCAGTACCTATATACTGCGATATTTACAGCAACTATCTAATTCAGTCGATAGTACAAGTAGTGCAGTAAAGAAGAAACTTCAACTTTCAACTTTTAAGTGGCCAACGGCAAAGTTGTTGAATTACACATAAACTATGCGCGTAACACGTTGGAGGAAAAAATAAATAAAATTAGTTGCCGCATTGACTAAACACGACGTTACTGACGTAAACTTAGGATGTGGTGAAAAACACTCTCATTATAATAAAACATATTATATTACTGCAGTGATAGCCTAGTGGATTAACCATGTGCCTCCCACGGCGAATGGTTTCGATCCCGAGGCACGCATCGCTGACTTTTCGAAGTCATGTGCGTATTAGAAATTAATTATCACTTGCTTTAACGGTGAAGGAAAACATCGTGAGGAAACCGGCATGTCCTAGAACCAAAAATTCGAAAAACATGTGACGTCCACCAACCCGCACTGGGCCCGCGTGGTGGACTACGGCCCACTCCCTCTCACAGAGAGGACGCCTGTGTCCCAGCAGTGGGAACATTATAGGCCGATTATGCTATGCTATGCTTATGCTATATATTACTGATTATTCTTGACGTTTCACATGAAAACATGCACTAAGCAAACCTACGCTTTGATCAACATCAAATCCTCGCAAAAGTCAACCGATATGTACTAGAATGCTTGGCGAGGCTATTGGAATTTAAAAACATTCTAATTTCAATAGAGAGGATGGTTGGCAACACGTTGGCAAGTACCACCTGTTTGGAATCCTGTTCTTATATCACGCGGGTTCGTTCGTTTTGCCCATGGTTTCGTTTACCCACCGGTATCGAACTTAAAAAAAAAATAAAAAAATCATATCATTATTTTTTGTGAGTTTTGATTTCATTAGCACGAAGTACCTACTGTTGTCAACAAAATTGTTTCTGAATTTAATAATTTGTTTATACGTGCATGTATGATCATGTTGATGATGCAGTTTATCACGCTACGACCCTTAGGAACCGATCAAAAAGGATAAAGTCAGAAAGAATGCTAAGCGAAAACAAAATACTAGTGGGGCAGGTAAATAATCCCATTTCTTTTAAATTAAACCGCAGGGCATAGCTAGTTTGCCTATATGGACAGTCCAGCCCTAATCGTCTATTCTGTACCGACACGCCACGTGATATCACCGCGAGGACTGCCAATTTGTTTGCGAACGTTCGGGGGAGCATATCACGGTGAGATTCTCCTTCGAACGTTCGCCAATTTGCTTGCGAACGTTCGAAGACTCAGACATGCCGCTTGAAATCACCGTATCATGCGGCATGTCTGACTCTAGAAAACTCTATCCAAAATGACAGTATTACATACATTGACAAAATATATTTTGAACCCAATAAAGCGTTCAAATCGATAATAATTAATTCATAACCAATACGAGGCGTGAATATTCAAGTGAGTTAACCAGAATACACCGAAATGAACTCGAAAGCTGGATTATGAAGCGGAATCAGATGGAAGCCGTAATTTGATTGGTGGATGTTTGTCAATGCGAATGTGTTGGCTAACCATTGGCCACATGATTTAGTAATTGTGCACATATTTGTTGTAATCGCGCTCGATGATTGGTGCGTTGAGCGAAATATTATAAGGCGCAGATATAGGCGACTTTTAAAGATTTTAAACTGTAGATCACGTCTAAACGATTGGTGTTAATGATTTGAAAAAAAAATATATGCTAAATTAGAGCATTTTTTTTAAAATTTGATATGAGTATATTTTAGATTACGTTTATCTATGTAGTGTAATTAATTTGTAAAGTTAGGTCTAACGCGTTCAAAAAGGTTAAGATCGCGAAAAAACTTTTGAGCGTATTTTTACGAAACCTTCACCTATTCGTTACTAAAAAGTAATAATACGTCTAATTCGGCACAGCGCGCTCCTTGATAGGCGAGTCGTATTGCTCGGTGGACGTATGTCGCGTTGCTTGAGCTCAGCGCAGAACACTCAAGCTATACCACCCAAATCACTCAAGGCCGTTGGCACTTAGTAGCGCCTTAATTAACCACACAACCGTAACTCAATGTTCAATGACGGGTTATACTTAGCTTTGACGGCCGGTAAGTCAAATTATTATGGTGTTACTTACACAGAAAGAGTAGTAAAACTATTTCTGAAGAACTTCACCGTCGAAATGCTACCACAGCCATACTGGTCGACGTAACCCCACTTCGAGGGGCTCTTATTTCTGTCGGTAAGGTTAAAAGTAACCTAACACGAAGGGGTTGACGGGGGCTTCGTTCGAACCTAACCTGTTCGTGTCGGGGTGCGGCAAGTTCTCCAGCTCGTTATAAATGTATATTTTTGCGAATTTTAAACATGTTAAAGCTATGTTATGCTTATTTGAAAATCTCCTAGTTATCCTACTAATATTATAAACGTGAGAGTTTGTGAGGATGTATAGATGTATGGATGTTTTATACTCTTTCACGCAAAAACTACTGAACGGATTTTGATGAAACTTTACAGTAATATAGCTTATACATCAGAATAACACATAGGCTACCTAGGCTAGTATTTAATAACATTCTCCAGCTTGCTTCGCTCGCTTTTGGACTTAAAAGACCAGACCTAGATCCAATTACCTATGTGTGATAACCAGTGTTCGGAAAAGGGTGAGTATATTTACCTACAGTTTGTAGAACAGAGACGAAAATCGAACAACATTTTTTTTTACCAGTAAATTTACCAGAACTATAACGATGTGAATTTAAACGTTTTATTAATTTAATGAAAACGTCTATTGCGTAAATATTATTTACGCAATAGACGATTATTATTTTATTAAATTTAATGTAATCGTCTATTGCGTAAATATTATTTACGCAATAGACGTTTTCATTAAATTAATAAAACGTTTAAATTCACGTAATTTTAGTTCTGGTAAATTTACTGGTAAAAAAAAAATACTTACTGTAACTATTTTCTAAAGAACGTTTGCTTGTGAAGTTGTGAATAGGTAAAATAAAGAATCTTCTTCACATTGGGCATTTCTAGTACTTTAAAAACCTATCAGCGCAAGCTATGATGGCGTTTTTGAAGTTTGTCCGCTCATAAAGTTTCTTAAAAATTGACAACTACTTTTAAAAGAACAATTGCTTCACTTTATTGTCAATTGTTCTTTCAAAAGTAGTTGTCAATTTTTAAGAAAGTTTATGAGCGGACCTGTTCTATTTAAAAAAACATAGAACAGAAAAGAGGATATCTAACTTCGAGATGAAAGTATCCCTGTTAAAATTTTGCGTGCTACCCATAGAACCTACCGCAACGCCAACCTCGTTAGGCGAACTTGTAGAGGCACCATTAAACTCACTAGCGCAAAATTTCCATATTCGCATCGCTCGCTCAGCCGTAACGCGTGTTTAATTATCTGTGGCTCCTGCACAGATTATAAAGAAAATAGTTAAGCCGATGAAAATATGCGATTCGTTATCTGTGGTCGTTTATTATTCGGATGACAGCGCGGGAGTATCATCAAACAGATTTAAATTGACTTTTTCCAATATTTATGAATTGTGATTGGTTAAATTAAAATGTGGCTCGATTTTGATTGGGGGTGAATGAAATAGGTCAAAGTTTTTTTGCGTGAAATATAAATTACCTACTAGCACTTAGTTTGCGACTTTGTTCGCGTAGCCCACAGGAATGGCGCATTATTTCGGGATAAAAAGTAGCCTATACATATATATATATATATATATATATATATAGCATAGTCAGTGATAATGTAGCTTTCCAGGTATTGGTGAAAGAAATTTTAAAATCAGTCCAGCACTTTTTGAGTTTATTAATTACAAACAAAAATACAAAAAAAGTCCCTTTTAAATATTAGTATAGACTAGTGTAGAAGAAAACTTCACTTTTTTACTATGTTTTTTTTTAATGCACAAGCATTAAAAAAAATCGGATTCGGATACGAAAGTTCACGATCAAATACAAAGATCGTCAACTTTCGTATCCGAATCCGAATGGCTCCGAACCTTGCTTATACCTACCACCAATTAAGAATGATAGTGAGCTTACTAAAGAATCTTTTTCCGTGGCTGTACTTACTAATTAAGTTGTGTTATGTTGAATGGTTAAGATGTTGGTGTAAGTATTTAATAAATAAATAAACTGACGGCTCGATGAGTAGTGATTAATTTATTAACGCTGCCAATGGAAATCTGCATCATTAAGGGGATTGCCGAGGCGTTGCAGACTTTATGGCTAAGTTGATACCTCAGATCATAGAAACAAGGAGATATGCCATCATAGTAAACTAGTACCGGAACAACTGATGCCACTTTTAGTACATTTTTCGACACAATTACGCGCATAATTAAGCGCTCCTTGTGAATAATAAGATCTCCCACGCATTAAACATTCCGCACACCCTCAACCTAACACTGTTAATCGTCACTCAACACTAGCACTAAACTAAAACACTGTATTTATACCATCGATCCTGTTCGGTTCGTCGCCAGCGCGTACGTTTTTAATTTGAGCAATTTGCTCAAGATCAGGCATCAAGCTCGATAGCGCCTTGGCACATCTCCCTTGTTTCTATGATCTGAGGTTGATACGTTTCGATAAGTATCGTATGGACTAGCCTATCTATTCTGCACCGACTCGCCGCGTGATATCACCGCGAGAATTGTCAATTTGTTTGCATATTTCAAGTTACCATGCCAAAAATACGCACGGAATTTACGCACTGTAAATTCAGTCGCCGAATTTCGGCAACGTAACTTCTGAATTCTGCCAGCCTCCTTTCCTAAAACAAGTTTGAAGATAGCAGACATTCTCAGATATCGAAAAACAATAACCATAGTTTCCAATTAAAGGTTAATGCATAGTTATTTGAGTTAGCATTAATGGCTAAAAGTCAATGTACCCGCTTATTCGCGACATACTAGTTAGAAATAACTGCGAGCGGTGACCTGGAAGTGTCTGTGCCTAGACTACTATTAGTGCTAAACTCATGGTTAGTTCGGATTTAGATTGAATTAAGAGCCGTATTTCAAGCTATTTTTATAACTACAAGTAGCGCTGAGTTTGATTGTATACATTTTGGACTTATAAATTGATTTTCTCGTACAAAATGCAACACCATTTTGCATCCTTCATTGGGGATAGTTCTAAACAATCCATCCATATTTTTCTTCGTTTTGAAATAGGTAATTTAACTAAGCAATACAGTCGCTAAGATAACAATTGAAACTTTGTTTCAAAATAATATACTTTTTCTCACATTTCTTGATTTATGTAGAAAGGCGTCATCTCTACGGGCGAGTGTATTACGATAATTCCGCCCTCCTAACGTCGGGTAAATTCCACGATACAACGATAATTCCGCCAGTGTATCGTGGTCTCGTCGCGTGTCGCAACTGTATTGAAAGAGCTCGTTCGTAGAGCACGTCGCAAATCACAACGGACGTGTGGCGATCACCGCGTTACGTGGTGATATTGCTGCGAGTCGCTACGAGTTCGCGGCATTTTGTTTGTCAAAAGCTATCGTTTTCTCACGATAGTATCGCCGTGTACAGACACGGATTGTTATAGAATGAAGTGGCAGAACGATAATTATATCGCTGTGATACATTCACTCGTAAGGGTAGCGCCAATGGATGATTAGCAATTTAATACATAGTAGCCACTCCTGACTACTTTAGGGCCTGTGCACACCACGTTTTTTAAGCGCGCCGTCGACGCGCGTTTCCAAAACGCGTGTCGACGGCGCGCTTTTATCCTACAGAGGTCTACAGGCTGCGTCTGACTTACGTGCGTATCGCGTCTGTATCGCTACAAACGCGCGTCGACGGCGCGTTTAAAAAATGTGGTGCACAGGCCCTTAGTGTTCAACAAGGGTCTGCCAAGCGGTCGCTTGACTTATTAGGTATCCTCTGCAATTGCATTCAAACATAATCATTATGAAAATCATATCAAGTCTCACCAAAAACTCGAGTGGTCTTTACACACGAAACTATACTCGCTTCCGTGTCTCCTTTCTGAGTATCACACGCATAGTACTGTCCCATCGAGTGTTGCGACCTTAATAGTTTCGCGGTCGGATTTTTTGCCGACATGTCACAGACAGGATTAGAGGCGTGGACCTCGGTCTTCAAGTGTCATGCGACCGGTGTAATAGACGCAGACTTTTTGCGACCAAACTCTTGGCGGTATCGTTAATGGTTATACTCGGATTTACGCCCTTTTTGTGAATCTAAGTGATATTAAAGTTTAGTACGTACATCAGTGAGCGATCTGCCTGACTATTCTGTGTTGAAACAGGGGGATGGTCACGGTGAGATTCTCCCTCGAACGTTCGCAAACAAATTGGCAGTGCTCGCGGTCATATCTCGCGGCGTTTTTGGCAACTATTGAAATGATTAGAAACATATGCTTACGTTAATTATACCTCCTTACAGAAAACAAAATACAATCTGCGTAGATGGGATTGAAAATGGCGTTGCCTTTACGCCTCTCGCGCACTATGGCTCTATACTCTGACTGTCTCTCTCTGTGTGACCGCCGGCCGTCGTGCTTTGATACGATCTGGTCGTTACGATAATCACCTTGTATATGGGCATCTTTATCAACGTAATTTAGACAGTTACTCCATAAACACATTAGCAAAGCTAACCAATCTTTCACCGAAGCTCACTCAACAAAAATCTTGACCCAACTAAAAAGTCATCGAACTTCGAGATGACTTATCAAAACACCGCTACACAGAACTGTTTATAGGTCAGCATAACAGATGAACTGGCGCGCAGCCAAGAATCCTGGAGGTTCAGCGAGTTATGGGGAGATAAGCAACGTCCAATAAATAGCCTGATTTAACGGTGTGTTGAATTGGCAGGAGACGGGAGTTATCTTCTAGAAGACAATAGTGATAGATGGGTTAGAAGAGTGCAAAGAACAATCTTCTCCCTGATGAGTCGTAAGCACAAATTTCACCTGCGCATTAGTTAATTTTTCAGGTCTCTTTGGCGGAATGAAGAAGGAGGGGGTCGCCGAGGCAGCACGCGATTGGTTCGTCTAGTTTTTGCGTGAAAGAGTAACAAACATCCATCCATCCGGATCTATTTTCATATTTTATTTGACTTTATGTTTCTCATATTACCTATTTAGATATCGTTTAAATTGCTGCTTATTTCCCTAAAGAAAAATAGTGTAACTGAAAAGGTGACTAAATTACTGCTCTAAGTCTACAGAAATAGGCGTGTACATTACGTCACTAAAGTATTCTTATTAAGAAGATAATGATAGCGTTATCAAGTGTAGTTATGATGCACTTGCGAATTACTCCGGTGATAAGCGTGTGTAATGTGGCCCGAATTGCGATCGAGTAGAATGTTAGTTGTTTTGTGCGACCAAGCTTTGTCGGGATTTTTTCAGGAATGACACCTATTTAGATGAACTTGGAAAGTAAAAATTTCATACCAATTGGTAGAGTCGTTTCCGAGAAACTAATGTAGTAATGTTTTTTTTTGTAATAGGTACATCGACTAATATACAAATGATGGGCATAGTCACTCTTTTATTTTAAATACTAGACTTTTTCCCGCGAGTCCGTCTGCGTGGACTACAATGAAATTACCAGTTTAAATGACCTCCGTAGTGTAGGGTGGCTAGTACCTACTACCAAGAGGTCAAGCTGTATCTCTGGTTTATCCCAGCGGAATTAGATAAAACGTAGCTTAGATTTTATGTTGAACCCTAAGCTATGGAACTGAGACAATCATAGCAAAATCCGTTCAGTACTTTTTGCGCGATGTTCGCACAAACAGACAAAACAAAGTAGTCCTAGTACCTACCTACCCTTATACCTCTCAAGGGCTCTTTCAATACATATTTGAATACTTGGGTACCTACATTATGTTTTCTTCTCTTAAGCAAAAAAAAAATACAACTCCACGAACATGGTATTAAACCTCAGATCATAGAAACAAAGAGATGTGCCAAGGCGCTATCGAGCTTGATGCCTGATCTTGAGCAAATTGCTCATATTAAAAACGTACGCGCTGGCGACGAACCGAACACGATCGATGGTATAAATACAGTGTTTTAGTTTAGTGCTATTGTTGAGTGACGATTAACAGTGTTAGATTGAGGGTGTGCGGAATGTTCAATGCGTGGGAGATCTTTTTATTCACAAGGAGCGCTTAATTATGCACGTAATTGTGTCGAAAAATGTACTAAAAATGGCATCAGTTGTTCCCGTACTAATTTACTATGATGGCATATCTCATTGTTTCTATGATCTGAGTATTAAACCCTTAAAAGACAACGTCCCAACATGTTATACTTCCTAAGGGTCCATCCCTCGGATCATAGAAATAAGGGAGCTGTGCCAAGGCGCTATTGAGCTTGACGCTTTAGTATGAATATATTGACCATAATTAAAACGTACACACTGGTGACGGACCGAACGCGATCGATGATATAAATACAGTGTCTTAGGCCCGTATTACAGAACGATGCTTGAGCATAGATTGAAACAAGTTTCAACCGATCAAATGGCTTTAAATCGATGCTCAAGCAGAGATCTGTGCTCGAGCGTCGTTCTGTAATACGAGCCTTAGTTTAGTGCTAGTACTGAGTGATGATTAACAGTGCTAGATTGGAGGAGTGCAGAATTTTTAATGTGTGGGAGATAGATAGACAAGGAGAGTTTGTAATTGTGTCGCAAACTGTTCCAAAAGTGGCGACAGTGGTTCCCGTACTAATTTGCTATGATGGTATATCTCCCTTTTTCTATGATCTAAGGGGTCTCCCGGACACGCACAGTTAACGGGAGACGCATACTAATGCGCTGTAGTACGGGCCTAAGCACATCGGGGTAAACAATGCAGATTATATTGCATACTAATCATTGGTCGCCAATCTTAGGCTAGGGTTTCAGATTTTGATTAATTTAACATTATTCGATACTAGCTATACAGCGTGGCAGGTTAAACAGTGGAAATATTTTAAGGGGTCATTGTACTCATCATTATGAACAACTTTTACTATGGGACCAACCCAGAAATCGCGAAAAAAAAATCTGCTGTTCCATACATTTTGTTGAGTTATGTGAACATAAATGTATGGAACAGCTGATTTTTTTTTCGCGACTTCAGGGTTGGTCCCATAGTAAAAGTTGTTCATAATGATGAGTACAATGACCCCTTAAAATATTTCCACTGTTTAACCTGCCACCCTGTATAAGTCGTTTAATTTAAAAGAAATCTGGTAGTCTATTCTGTAAGGACACGCGCGTGATATCACCGTGAGACCTGCCAATTTTTTGCGAACGTTCGAGGGAGAATGTCACGGTGAGATTCTCCCTCGAACATCTCCCCAAACTAGACAGGCTGATTCTTTAGACAAGAATCGGGTATTGGTTGATGTAGCTGCTAATCATGTGCCCAGAGTGTTTGTTACTCATAAAAGCTCTATTTAAATATTGTCCTAAATTAAATTAAAAGTGCTAAGTAAGCAATTTACTTGTAATCCAATCACTTAGCATCAAACACCCCAGTCCTCGGAATTTTTGCCATAACAGTAAAACATAACGAAAAAGTTAAAATAGAAACCTATCTACTGTAAAATTCGAGCTGAAATAGTCTGAGTCTAGCAAATACAGTAATTAGCGACTAATTCTGCTGAAAGTACTTAGTCTAGGACAGGATAATTATTTACTTTTTAAGTAACTTTAAGGGTGCAAAATAACTATTACTTCATTTTCAAATTACATAGTATCTTGCACAATTCACTGAGTAACCCTCAGATCATAGAAACAAGGGAGATGTGCCAAGGCGCTACTAAAATTGACGCTTTGATACGGTCACATTGACCGTATATAAAATGTACACGCTGGCGACGAACCGAACATGATCGATGATATAAATACAGTGTTTTAGTTTAGTGCTAGTGTTGAGTGACGATTAACAGTGTTAGATTGAGGGTGTGTGGAATGTTTAATGCGTGGGAGATCTTTATATTCACGAGGGGCGCTTGTAATTGTGTTGAAAAATGTACTAAAAGTGGCGACAGTTGTTCTCGTACTAATTTGCTATGATGGCATATCTCCTTGTTTCTATGATCTGAGGAGTAACCACTCAGTGAATTAAGCAATAAGCGTAATTTATAAATGGAGCAATAGTTATTTTTCCATTCTTACCTAAAGATTGATAATATAAACAACATAGGTACCTAATTCTTTACCAGTAGGTATCTAAAGTTCCAAATAATAAATAAACAAATGAATGCGATATGACCCAAGCACCGAATTCCGTTGTAGGCAACATTTTTAAACAAGGATCACTACAGGTAGAGTTGATGTTAAAACATCATGTAGACCCTAAAACATTAGTTTTCCAAGCGTATTAAAACTGCAAGTAAGAATTTTAGAAAATATACATTTTAAAATCTTCCCGTCTCTAATGGTTGGCAAAGTTGCGATAGTGATCACAAAGTGATCCAAAAACTCACCCGCGTTTTTCGGGATAAGAGGTAGCCTATGTGTTATTCTGATGTATGAGTTATGTTACAGTGAAGTTTTATCAAAATCCGTTCAGTAGGTTTTGCGTGAAAGAGTAACAAACATCCTGGATGGATGTTTGTTACTCTTTCACATCCTCCATCCTCTTTTACATCCTCCTCATAATCTTTCGCATTTATAAGAAGTAGAATAAGATACACTTACCTACCTTCTACACTGTAACACTTTGAGTTTGTTTTGGTGTTTCTTCTCGAAGGTAGTCGGATAGGAAGCACCGACCTCATCTAGTAAAAAAAAAAGACGTGTAAAAGCGTAATTTATAACCTACTTATAGAATAAAGAATTTTCTGGTCAGTGTATGACGAAAATATCAAGTTTCAGTGTAGAAATGTGAAGTTGATCTTCATTGAAGGGTTGATAAATGGGAAGGACAGCTTCTTATTGTACCATTAATCTTAGCAGCTCGTAACAGTCCACCGTTGAACATGGGTCCCCCCCGCATTAACCGTAATAATAACAAACGGTATTACCGCGACACTGACCATTTTGAATAACATAATCATTTACTTGCTTTCAGCGCAGATGGATTATTTGGTAAGTTAGGACCACTTTATAAGAGAAAAAAAGAATTTTCTGGTCAGTGTATTACGAAAATATCAAGTTTCAGTGTAGAAATGTGAAGTTGATCTTCAGTATAAGGTTGACAAATGGGAAGGACAGCTTCTTATATAGTACCATTAATCTTGACAGCTCGTAACAGTCCACCGTTGAACATGGGTCCCCGCATTAACCGTAATAACAAACGGTATTACCACGACACTGACCATTATGAATAACATAATCATTTACTTGCTTTCAGCGCAGATGGATTATTTAATAAGTTAGGACCACTTTATAAGAGATATAACAATAGAATTTCTTCTGTTTTAGACAAAGTAAAAATAAAAAAACATTTTTAAAGGCGGTGGCTTTGGTTTTTGTTTGCTTTTTTTTGCCACCAACTTCCGAAACCAAAATTATTATTTTCTTTGTAGTGGATTTTTGAAGTCGCTTATTTTTAACCGACTTCTTTGTTAAAAGTTTTTTATTTTTCCCTTGTTAGATTACTTTCACGAATTCGTTCAACAGTAAATCATCTACGCAATGTGTACATTTATGCATATAGCTTTGTACATAGGAATGATTACATAATGTATTATATACTAAAACCTTCCTGAAAGTATGTAGATTACGTTAGTGAAAACCCCATCCAAACCGAATCAGTAGTTTTTGAGAAAATCGCGCACATACAAACATACATACATACTTACATACATACGGGACGAATACAGAACCTCCGTTTTTGAAGTCGGTTAATAAAAAAATATTGATGTAATTAGACCAGGGTTTCTCAAACTTATGGCCCTACGAACCCTAGATAACTGCGAATCCCCTCGAATCTTTATTTATTATCGTGCGCGCGGTGCCTAGTGGTTTAACCATGAGCCTCCCACGGCGAATGGTTCGAGTTTGATTCCGAGACACACACCACTGACTTTTCGAAGTCATGTGCGTATTTAGAAATTAATTATCACTTGCTTTAACGGTGAAGGAAAACATTGTGAGGAAACCGGCATGTCCTTGAACCAAAAATTCGAAAAACATGCGACGTCCAGCAACCCGCACTGGGCCCGCGTGGTGGACTACGGCCCACTCCCTCTCACAGAGGAGGCCTGTGTCCTAGTAGTGGGAACATTATAGGCTGGTTAACTATACTAATATTTTACAGCTGAAGAGTTTGTTTGTTTGAACACGCTAATCTCTGAAACTTACAGTCAGATTCGACAAATTCTTTTTGTATATGATAGCCAGATTAATGAGGAATAGTATAGGATATTTAACATCACGCTACAACCCTTAGGAGCCGAGCAATGGGGGTGGAACCACGGGGAATAGCTAGTAGTTAAACTTGATACTAAAGGATTCCTATCTATCATTGTGTTGAGTTATTTTTTTCTCCATAAACAAACCGCCCCCGTTAATAGATAATTATGCTGATTAACAACAGCATTTTCTCCGCATGTAGGCAACCGGAGCAGTCAGAACAATACGGTTGATGATTCAATGCGCCGGCGCCGATAGTGAAAGTATGAGTCAAGATATTTATGTTGCATCTTCTAAACAATGTCGGTTCGGAGCGATGTAGCCATGATTCTCATTGATGAATGCGACTAAAGACTGGTTTGTACATTGTATTTGCAAATTAATTTTAAATATTTCGTACTAGCGACCCGGCCCCGGCTTCGCACGGGTAAAGTTTAGTCTATACAAATATTGAATTTCATGGATTTTTATTTTTTTGTGCGGAACTCTAATTCTTTTTCTGAAATAAAGGTATCCTAAGTTACCCCTTATAATATCAGCTATCTGCCAGTGAAAGTTCCGCCAAAATCTGTTCAGCCGTTCCAGAGATCAGGTGGAATAAAGATATAAACAGACAGATGAAAAAAAAAAGATTATTTGTTATAAGTAGGTACCTACCGTACTATATACTTTCATATGCATTTCGTAAAAAGCTGTTATTTTAACATTACAAAGGACACTTCAATTTTATTAATTTGTATGGACTAGCTATACCCGCGACCGCGACTATGTCCACGTACTCCTTTTCAATCCTTCAGAGAATGTAGGTTCCTATTAGTGAAACAATTTTCAGAATCGGATCAGTAGTTCCGGAGATTATCCTCCACATATACACAAACTCACTAAATTCGCATTTTCTCTATAATATTAGTATAGAATAGATTTAAGTCATCTACCTATACTTAAAAAGGTCACCTCCAAACAAAAACAAAAACAAATTAGGCTTAATTAATTAACTTGAGCACGCAGAATAAAAATTGTCAAAGGACCGTTTTAATCTTATATTTTTTTGTTAGAAAAACAAAATAAATTCGTTAAGATTAATGTCCAAGAATAAACAAATACAGTCGTTGTCATATAAAATTATACTCACGTAACAGCAATATTTTACAATCGAATAGAAAATTTTGTCTTTAAAAATGCTATGCTATTTTTTTTTTTAATTGAGGTTATTTAAAATGACCTCACTCAAAAATATAACATAAAAGAAGACAAAAAGACTCCTAACAATAAATAATTTTAGTTAGTGAGTTGGCAAGTCTATGGCCATGTTGTTTCAACTTACAGTTACGTATCTGTAACCGTCAAATATGGCGGCTTGTGCGACAATTTCATACTGACTTAACGATTACGTACTGACTTACGGATACAGATGGTTTGAAGCAACCCGCCCTATGTCTGCCATTTTTACATGTGCACATACATTGTTTCGGCAGGCGCCATAGGTTCCTATAGTTCCCCTTAACTTAGTCCACTACCATCCCACCACAATAGCCCAAGTAGTTTTTTTTTCCACATATATATTGCAATAGTCCTGCATAAGCTGGTGGTTATCCTTGGGTGTATTTCTATAGTGCATACAAGGATAATCACCAGCTATGTCACCATTAAATTTTATTAAAAAGCTGTCATAAAGGGCCTCTACGTGTTGGCTTCGGCCCCGCGCACGCCTTCAAAAGGTCCGGGACGTAACAGAGACAAATAAATAATTTTCACAAAAAACAAAACGAGCAAAAGACAGCTGTAATGCGGAAAAATTAAGAAAAACCGGCCAAGTGCGAGTCGTACTTGCGCACCGAGGGTTCCGTATCATTTTAGGACATATAAAGTGAAAAAAACCGGACCGCAAAACTAAGTTTGTGAAGGCATTTTAATGATTTTGAAAAAACTGTACTAGTTAGGAACATCGTTTTATATTTGGTGCAATATTTGGGTCAATTCATATCAACTCTAATTATTTCAGATTTTTCGCTCCGCTAACTTCGGAGATAAGGGTGGGAGAATGGTATTTTTTTGGAAATTTTTCATCATTATGTCGAAAACTGTGAGACATAAAATAAAATAAAAATATATTTTGAAATGTGCAGATCAAGCCCTTTCATATGATATGTCACTTTACCTAGTAACCCCACTTTAAAATTTCGGACCCCCACTCCGGCCCCTTTTGCAATGAAAATAAAAATATTTTTTGACTTTTTTCATTTGCAATAAAGTTGGGCAAGCATTTTTTATAACTGTTCCAAATTTGAAGTCGATAGCATTAGTAGTTTGAAATAAGCAGCCGTGACAGACAGACGGACAGACAGACGAAGTCGCACCATAAGGGTTCCTTTTTTACCATTTTGGTACGGAACCCTAAAAGGCGTCAAACAATTAAACGACTCTCCCTAAGTCCGCTGACAATCAGCTGGTAGCAGGAATGTGATAAATGTCAGGAAAACAAATGGGATATGTCACTGCAGTCCTGCGCAGACATATTGCCTAAGGCCGGACCTCCGCAACCGGCTAATAATAGAGCCTTCTTTAAAATAAAGTGACCAAACGACATAATGACAAGTCATTCCGATTATATCATTATCGATTCTAACAACCATGGCATTTGTCGAACAGCTGAGCACCGGCCCGAGGCTATTTAGCCGGCTTGTTTAGACGCAATGCAGATCACGTGTGCGCTGAAAAACCTACAGCGGCTTCTGAATACGCCCTACGACATATTCTATCTCTATCTTTCACATAAAAGAAATGTTAAGTTAGACAGAAAAGACGGTTTTGGGGTTGAGTTGAGTCGCCGACGCGTCTGCGTGCCGCGCACGTCCAGCGGTCGATGTCGGAGCGTTGCGCGCGCAAGTGTCTACCTCACAGGCCGTTCCAATCCATTCCGATCGGAGTTCTCGTGCCGAGCGGTCGTTGCATACGCTAGCCCTGGGCGAACCGTCGGCAGTCGCGCCGGCGCCGCCGTCGGCGATGGACCACGACGAGGATAGGTCCTTGTCTCTGGGGACGGAGGTATCTGCCTCCGTGCCCCCCCCAAGCCCTCTCACGGGATGTTATTTGCTCGCGGTGATTGGGGAGCCCCACACTCACGAGCACAAGGAGATTATTCTGCAGCGGCTCGTTAAAGGTGAGTAGGCTGAACAGATTGCCGTCTTTGCTCAGAAAAAATCGGAACTGTCAACGTGACAGCTGTCAAATTGGGAGAAAATTGAATTCGCCCGGCGAGCGTCTATTGTGGAATTAGAAACGTTATTTTTTTAGCATCACAACACGCACTTTCTCCATTGATTCTTTCCGATATAAATTTTTCCGATGTTTTCTGAATGTTTATTTTTTGCGTAAACAACGTGGTTATTTTGTGTGTTTTCCGGATAAATAACTCGCGTTGCGGGTAAAAAGTTTTGTTCGTGTAACATTTGGAGAATTGTGATGTAATGCGGAAATTACTTAGATGGTAGTGTCGTTACCGGCGTTGTCTGTTATTCCTGTTATGTCACCGATGACGTATTTGGGCTACGAACTATTAGGTCGGTAAATAATTAAATGAAAATACTGCGGCAAATTGACCGCAGGACTATTTATATTACGTAATACTTTAACATTATTTTCACTGATGCATGTGTTAGGTAAGTCTTTAATACATTTCAAGTAAGAAGTACTGCTATTAAGAATAATCATGATTCATTACTTGTATATAACGAAGAAAAGCCGGTTTTAAAAATTTTATTTAAGTTGTAAATTACTGACAATTATTTAGTATAATTACTTGCTGCGTAAAACTCTTTCAAGTTACAACTACTGTAAAAAAGTAACATTTTTCAATCGGTTCCAATCAAATTATGAGTAAGTTTTTCCTCCGAAAGATTTGTCACTATTTCTTTTACACTCGAAGTCCTATGATTACGCATTTTACAAAAATACAAATCAAGATACCGGCGCGGCGTCGGCCGATAACAGAAAAATATCTTTAAAAAAATGTGATTCAAAAGATTCAATTTCGCGGAAAATGAGAAACAGGATGATCATGATTCAGAATGTTAAAATATTTTTTGGTCACAAATTGGGACATCAAAAGTCGCCGACGCTGACTGTACTAACATTAAGACCTTATTTCATATTTTCTGCGTAACCTATATTTAAACAGGTGCTATTTTAAACTGCAGGAAGAACGAAAATAGTTAAGCAGCTGTTTTTGCCGGCGGAAAGGTCAATACGATGCGCTTAGGGTTGCAGAGGTCAACCGGTAGAAGATCCACGTCAAAATAGGACCCATAGACTAATCTTTTTTGGCTAACAGGGACTCGATCAGGGGAACGATGAACATGAAAGATTGCCGTAGTATCGCGACGATCCAGTTTCAGAAATAATAGTGTCATGTCTGAAAACGATTATTTCTGAACATTTATAGATACATTTTCTTTTAATTGGATTTTAGCTGCAGTACTTTGTATTTGTACTGCGGTATTCAAACTATTTCTTTATTTTTCTTGGCGTACTTTTTTCAGGAATCTATATACAATACTACAATAATATCATACATATCTATATCTTTATAATCTATATAAAATACGCACAATGGCCCAATCAAGAGGCTAAGTGCAGAAAACAGGTGGTATACTGACTAACTAATAGGTGAAGAGAAAACTTTGTATCTACCTAGGTACTCCTTTTTATGAATAATGCGAGCAAGGAGGTGTGTGATATTTGGCATAGTTACACTTTAAGAGAAATACCTAGTGCAGAAAGCAAATTTTTTCACAGGCGATACCTACTAGTTTTTAGGGTTCCGTAGTAAAATTAGGAACCCTTATAGTTTCTGTCTGTCTGTCTGTCCGTCCGTATGTCACAGACATTTTTTTCCGAAACTATAAGAACTGTACTGTTGAAACTTAGTAAGTAGATGTATTCTGTGAACCGCATTAAGATTTTCACACAAACATAAAAAAAAACAAAAAAAATTTGGGATTCCCCACACATATAACTGAAACTCAATTTTTTTTTTCATCTAATCCATACGTGTTGGGTATCTATGGATAGGTCTTCAAAAATGATATTGAGGTTTCTAATATATTTTTTTTCTAAACTTAATAGTTTGCGCGAGAGACACATCCAAAGTGGTAATATGTGTGTAACTTCTAAAATAAGAAAATGATAAAACTAAAAAAAATATATGATTTACATTACCATGTAAACTTCCACTGAAAATTGGTTTGAACGAGATCTAGTAAGTTGTTTTTTCAAAATCTTCAAAATTCCTTCAAAAACAAAGTTTGTTATGCGGTCCGGTGTTTTTCACTTTATACGTCCTAAACTGATACGGAACCCTCGGTGCGCGAGTACGACTCGCACTTGGCCGGTTTTTGTTAATTCTTCTCTCATTGACACATTGTTGGGTAAACGTTATAATTATTACGACGTAATTAATATTAACAATTAACGCGTAAAAAAATTATCAAATAAAAAGAACACCCAAGTTACGCGAATGATAACAATATGATGCAGTGTAGATAAAATTCGCATATCAATATTATCGGAAAAACAAACAAACAATTGAAGATTACGTAAAATTACATTGATTTTATCTGTTTACAGGGTAAAATTAAAACCAGTGCGGATATTTTAGGAGGTGAAAGTACTCATGAATATGATCAACTTTTATTATGGGACCGACACTGAAATATGAAAAAAAAAACAGCTGTTCCCTACAAAAATGCACTACAACACGATCAAAATGTATGGAACAGCTGATTTTTTTTTAATATTTCAGTGTCGGTCCCATAATTAAAGTTGATCGTAATTATGAGTACTTTCACCTCCTAAAATATCCGCACTGGTTTTAATTTTACCCTGTATTTCGGGCTGTAAGTCAACTATAAATAAAATGTAAGGCCTAGACTGCATTTTCCGTTTTTATACTTAAGTATTTCTTCCGCATTTTTAATAAATAATAAAAAGTTTGTATATAATTGATAATTATGTACAAACTGGATTGTAATTTTAGTACTTACAATACAATACATTCTTATAATGTTTGGTATTTTTCCTTTTCAAGAAAAACAAATGTTTTTAGATCTTCTTTCTTCCTTACATGTCATAAATTGTAACACACCTAATTTATACCTATCTAGGATTCTCATTTTCTATGACTAAACATTTTTTATGTAGGTAAGTCATAATCCCTGACCTAGTATTGTAAGAAATTAAATAATATATGTATAAGTACCTAATAAGTAATTACTTTCGGTTGAATTTCACTAGTTTTTAGGATGACATAAAACCGTTAAGTCAATATTACACTCAATTACATGAAGAATTTACAAAGTAGGTATGAATTAGTAGGTTTGAGCCGTAGTTGATATTAGTTCCTTAGTTAGACGAGAATATAGAGACACAAATACTTATACTGAAATATTTGTATAGTTAGCCTTAAAAACACTTTGAAATATGATATAATATGTTTTAGTAAGTCATCTTTTTGAGGTTGACTCTACACTTCTTGTTTAAAATTTAATTGCGTCTTCTAAAATACTCACTCTCAATTTACTTAATATTAAAGAATGTGAAAGATAACACTACATAACTCTATCAATCAACTGTTTCACTGAAAAAAACATCGATTGTTTTTTGTAATAAGTCGGCTTATATTATTACAAAGATACGGAGACAAAACATTGTATAGAATTTTGTTGGCAAAACAATGTAAAAGGGTGACTCCCATATTCGGGACATGCGCATTATGTACCTATGTCCCAAACATTTACCCTTGCCGTAACCTACCCTAATATTGTAACTCAGTTGAGATAGGTACAATGTATATACCTACATACAATTTCGCTTGTATCTCTAAGGGTTAGGCCTCAGATCATAGAAACAAGGAGATGTGCCAAGGCGCTATCGAGCTTGATGCCTGATCTTGAGCAAATTGCTCATATTCTAAACGTACGCGCTGGCGACGAACCGAACACGATCGATGGTATAAATACAGTGTTTTAGTTTAGTGCTAGTGTTGAGTGACGATTAACAGTGTTAGATTGAGGGTGTGCGGAATGTTCAATGCGTGGGAGATCTTTTTATTCACATGGAGCGCTTAATTATGCGCGTAATTGTGTCGAAAAATGTACTAAAAGTAGCATCAGTTGTTCCCGTACTAATTTGCTATGATGGCATATCTCCTTGTTTCTATGATCTGAGGGTTAGGCAAAGGTACAGTACACTAGAAGCAAAGGGTGAGGGCAAACCGGTACAATAAAATAGTAACTAAAATGTATACTTCTATATAAAGCTGAAGAGTTTTGTTTTAACGCGCTTATCACTACTACCTAGTCGAATTCGAATTTTTTTTTGTGTATGATAGACACGTTCATGAGGAATAGTATAGGCTATTTAACATCACGCTACGACCCTTAGGAGCCGAGCAATGGGGGTGGAACCGCGGGGCACAGCTAGTTACAAATAATTCCATTTTACTCAATGATATTTTTACTCATGTGAGGGGCTCGTGGCTAAATGACGGCCGCACTGATCGATCGATCTGCGAAGTTAAGCTGCGCTTGCCGCGGTCAGTCCTTGGATGGGTGACCGTTCTTTACACATCGAGACCCCTCCGTGCCTCGGAGAGCACGTTAAGCAGTCGGTCCCGGTTGTCATAGGAATATCTTTGACAATCGTTACGGGTAGTCAGAAGTCCTAAAAGTCTCACAGCTGGTCTAACATTCGAATACCGGTATTACCCATTAATTGGGTTGTGGAGGTCAGATGGCAGTCGCTCCACGTAAAATATTGATATTCAGCGAAAACTAGTTAGACTGGATGCCGACCCCAATATAATTTGGGAAAAGGCTAGGCAGATGATGATGATGATATTTTTACTCATGTCATGTTTCATACAGGTACTATTTTATGTTCATCATGTTTTATATACTATTTATAGATTATTGTACCCTTTAAGATAAATAAAATAAAAATAAGTTTTTGGCATAGAAAACACGATATACCTAGTACGCAATACGAAAAACACTAAATATAACAAAAAACTAAACGGCTAGCGGTAGGTACTACGTGGCGCAATGGAGTTACTAAGTACTACCAAAAAAACATCGGTTATTGGCAACGAACAGAGATGCAAAATACTTCCTACAATACTTATACCTATTGTAGTACTTATATTGTAGTTACTTGGAGTACTGTGAGAAGAATTGATGATAGGTATACAACTGGTGATTACAAGCGTGAATACAAGCAGTGATAGCCTAGTGGTTTAACCATGTGCCTCCCACGGCGAATGGTTCGAGTTCGATTCCGAGGCACGCACCGCTGACTTTTCGAAGTCATGTGCGTATTAGAAATTAATTATCACTTGCTTTAACGGTGAAGGAAAACATGTCTTAGAACCAAAAATTCGAAAACATGTGACGTCCACCAACCCGCACTGGGCCCGCGTGGTGGACTACGGCCCACTCCCTCTCATAGAGAGGAGGCCTGCGTCCCAGCAGTGGGAACATTATAGGCCGATTATGCTATGCTATACAACTGGTGTTTCGTTTAGGTATATATTTTGTTTTGTTTATATTTTGTTTACCTTATTATTTTATTATGATTAGGATAGATATTTGGAATTATTTACTATAATTGGTGATACCGTTGTAAATAAACAAATATCTATACTTATATTATAAAGGTGAAGAGTCGGTTTGTTTGAACGCGCTAACCTCTGGAATCACCAGTGGGATTCAAAAAATTATTTTTGTATATGATAGCCAAAATGAGAAATAGTAGGTACCTATAGGCTATTTAACATCACGCTACAACCCTTAGGAGTCGAGCAGCTAGAATTACATAAAGTAATGTCCTTTTATCATAAAATACAACATTCTTTTCAGTATTAATATGAGTTTCTTGGCGTTATTATATACATTGAAACTTATGTGTTTACGTGAACTGGTGGATAATGTACACTAAACTTATTCATTTATGATTTTATGGGAGTTTATCTGTGTAGCATAAGAATCTTTAGTAATAATTTAACTTTCAACAACGATTCATAGCTCGTATGTATTACAAACTACAATTCAGTTTATAGATAAATAATAACGATATATTTAGGATCAACAATGGCTGGGTATCCATGAAGAATTCGAAAATAGTACTGATAATGATACTGTAGTATTACCTTATAAATATATGATCATATCTTTGATCCAATAATTAGTAGGAAGGATTCTTGGACGTCGACATGACTCATTTATATATCTACATTACATTATCATATATCTTTTACGCAAAGATCTATGATCATAGATATTTGATAGTGTAATACCCCGCTAAGTAGCAAAGATTTTAATAAAGGAGGAATAAGGACCAAAAACTACTTAGTCTTTAATGAAATGTGAAGAAATGCCAATGAATAAGTTTCTTCTTGTTTTTCCAGCACTTAATAATACAAATAGCACTTTAACCGTGACTGTATATTTCTTCGGAATAAATAGTAGCTTATAGAACTCAGTGATAATGTAGCTTCCTAATAGTGAAAGAATTTCCAGAATCGGATCAGTAATTCCTGAGATTGCCTCATATTTACCTACAAAATCACAAACTTTGCAAACCTGTATATATAATTTATAGTAATACAATTACTTGATAACGAACACATTGACATGGTAAAGACTTACTGAATATGAAGTAGGTGGTCAACGCGTTGTTCATATTTCAAGTACCTCGAAATCATTACTCCTTATGATTCAATATCTTTTCTTCCTTCTATAACATTTTGCTAATTTTCTAATGTTTTCCTAAATGAAAACGGCTTATGATTAAATCTAATATTGATCAAATTGTTTAGGCGATTTACCTAATTCAGTTTTGTAAATATTTGACAAACCATCCAAATTCTTGGAATTGATAATATTATTGAGATTCTGTCAATTGAAGTCGTGTTTAAAAGTATCGTATTTGTCATTAAATTTTCACGTATCTGAATTAGAGTATTTAAATCCAGAATGTTTCTAGGTAGGTAATTCCTTTCTATACCAAAGGTTATCTTAATTTCTAACTAATCAACATCAATAAGGATTCCATGCCTATCAGTTCCCTTCTCAAAGATCCCTTATCTCCCAGATTTTATGTTTTATCCAACGTCTAACCGCAAAGGGCGGTTATAACCCCTTCCGTGGCTTAAAGCCGCATGATATTAGCCGACGGATTTTAAAGGGCCTGATAAAGCGAATTTATATAAAAGATAATTTTACTTGAAACCAAATTGTTGTGTTGAAATGAAGGTAACCATTTTCGGAAAGGAGAAAAAGCAATAGATGGAAAAGAGTTAAAAGAACTTGAATTTGATAGTAAGATAAGGGAAGAAGAGCTTTGATGTTTCTAACAAGGGAGAGTGATGACCAGACCCGTATATTAATATGACAATCTTTTCTAAAATAGAGTTTCTATATAATAGAGGTTATGTTTTATACTTAGATAATAATTATTAGGTATACAAAAAGACAGAACGGGGTTGGAAAATCAAAACGACTGATAGAGATGTATGGAAAAAAAATATAGTTTCAAAAACTAAAAAACACGCTTTATCGAACCGTCGTTAAAGCGTGTTTTTAGTTTTTGAAACTATATTTTTTTTCCATACATGTCTATCAGGTGTCGTTTTGGTTTTTCAACCTCGTTCCGTACCTACCCCTATCATGAGTTTTTTTTGACGTATAGTTTCGGTAACGTAAGGATATTTTGAATTTAAAATACAGCAGTCCTGGAACATTTTGATAAAATTTTATACAATTTGCACATTTTAAAAAATACAGAGAAAATAATTAAGTAGGTATTTAATTTATATAAATATTGTGTATCAAACGTGTATTTTCAATTCAAAATATGCTTACGTTAACGATACTACACGTCAAAAAAACTCATGATCGGGGTACTGTTCTGATTATTCACGAAACTTCTCACCTCAGCAAATAACCGTATTTGCTGAGGTGAGAAGTTTCGTGGAACATCTCTTGAATCTACTGCTAAATCCATTATCAGCTCGTTTTTACCATAATATTGGATTGTCATCAAAATAACATACATGTACAAAGTTTCAAATGGATACGACTACTAGAAGTGGGTGAAAATTGAATTGAAAGATTCCATTACATTCAGTCAAACTAATAAAAATGTACCTATTAAAAAAATATGTAGCACCGACCACAAATAAATTGTGATAAGGGATGGTAATGATAATATTTATTATACGAAGATATCTAACAAAAATAATGAATTTTTTTGTTAAAACATTTTTTAAGTAAAAAAATTATGTTTTAAAAAAAAGAATAAGAATATTTTTTTAACAAGATTCATTTCAGGACAATTATGTAAATGGGCAATTAAAATGATGATTTACGACGACATCTACTAACTTAACTTAATTTTACTTTAACAGCTACGGTTTTTGGCCAATTTTATCATGACAGGACCATAATTACAGATAGTATAAAAACTAAACTAATAATAAATTACAGATAGTAGGTACTAAATATAATAATCCTTCATCTGTCGCATTCGAAAAATCCGCCTCATTCAGGTCGAAATCAATTGTGTCTGTCAAGTGCGACAGACAAGCAGTGATAGCCTAGTGGTTTAACCATTGTGTCTCCCACGGCGAATGGTTCAGGCACGCACCGCTGACTTTTCGAAGTCATGTGCGTATTAGAAATTAATTACCACTTGCTTTAACGGTGAAGGAGAACATCGTGAGGAAACCGGCATGTCCTAGAACCAAAAATTCGAAGACATGTGACGTCCACCAACCCGCACTGGGCCCGCGTGGTGGACTACGGCCCACTCCCTCTCACAGAGAGGAGGCCTGTGTCCCAGCAGTGGGAACATTATAGGCCGATTATGCTATGCTTATGCTAAGTGCGACAGACGAACGAAATACTAAAAAAATAATTACAGATAGTATAAAACAAAACTAAACTAATCTAAAAAAAAACGTGCCCATTATAATCTCAAGGCCATTTCAACGAATTCGCACGGGAAAGTAGTAGAACATTCAGCACAGATTATAATTCAGTCTTATCTTACATGACATCATGATAAACGATAACGTTGCTTGTGATAATTCGGCGCCGCATTGCAACTCTAAAGCCTGCAATACATGTTGGCCGAGCGTTGTCGAGTGAAGGCCAATACCAACATGTAGACAGTATATTTGCCTTGTCTTGCTATCGCTCGGTGTCACTTGCCTAGTTGGTTGAGTATAGACAAGCGCCAACGTGTATAGACCTCATTTGACGTAGCTTGCCACAATTGGCAGTCGCTCGCGATCACTTGCCTCACTTCGGAGCGGTGTCGGTTTTTCTGCACAAATCAAAGGCGCTCGCGCGCGCTCGGACAATAGTGTTCACATGTTTGTCCGCGCGCTATTATGCGGTTGACGTCAAACTTGCCGAACGTCTAGACAGTAGCGCTTGCCTTGTGTCAATTTGTCTAGGCTCGCGTTAGTCTAAGCTCGGCCAACATGTATTGCAGGCTTGACACAGATTACTACTCTAGCCTACATTCTGCATAATTTTGTAGGATCATTCATAATGGTCACTGACTTGAAATCTTCCTTTTCCAAATCTGTTAGAAAACAAAATTCGTTAGAAGCGGCCATTTTGAATTGCACGATTTGAATTTAGTTTTACTGAAAGAAAAATAAAAACTTTTTTTTTACCTTTAAATCCTGTAACGGATGGTATTAGCTCACGCGTGTGTGGCCCAGATAGTGTTCAAATTGAATATTCTAAAACCATAAAAACAAATATTAATATAATATTAATATTACACCTGTAGTGTCATTTCTATGCAAAGTTCGTATCATCTATAACTTCTCTATTAATTCTCTTAGTTATACAAACATTAAATTCTTACTTTATTTCCTATCCGTTTTCTTGTAAGATGATCTGTTCAGTTTATAGATAGTGTAGTTCCATTATTAGGTTTTTTTGTTTTCCATTATAGGTCCATTATTTCGTAGTAAATAAAACAATGAGTAGGTACCGAAACTATCTTTCATACAGGAGTGGTTCAAAAAATAGCAATATTTTGACTCTATCTCTTTATTCGTTATTTACATAATACTTATACACAGCTTAAACTCAGGTAAAATTTTCAGGTAGCTAAAAAACATGAAACCACTATTAATAAATTAAAACGTATCATTTTACAAGTATCAGTTTCGGAGATTTTGATACGTGGCTACAACAGCGGCATATAACCGAAGCCTTTCAAGTAAAGGCCGGGGGATGGGCGCTATATTATGAGATTACGCACTTACGCCACGCTGGGAAAATAATCCAAGGAGTGGACGCCCGGACGCCCGGACGCCCGGACAGCCGGACAGCCGGACGGTCGAATTCACCGTATTATTACATTATACTCAATTTTATCGGTTTCTTACTTGTGCCGTTTTAGTTTCCGACGCTATTAAGTTTTATTGTTGTTTGAGTTTCCTTTGATGTCTGTTCGGTGTGTTGAAAGTTATAAACGAGTTAAATGGATAGATACAGTTTACAGCGGTTTGTGTATTTAGATGGTAGGTTAATTATTGTGGTTGTAATGGAGAAATAGGTTAAGACAATTTTATTATACAACAGTAGCTGCTTAGCTCCTAAGGATCATAGCATGCATGATGTTAAATAGCCTTTACCTACTATTCTTCATGAATCTGGCTATCATATACCTATACAGGGTGGCAGGTTAAACAGTGGAAATATTTTAAGGGGTCATTGTACTCATCATTATGAACAACTTTTACCATGGGACGAACCCTGAAATCGCGAAAAATAATCAGCTGTTCCATACATTTTGTTGAGTTACGTGAACATAAATGTACGGAACAGCTGTTTTTTTTTCACGATTTCAGGGTTGGTCCCATAGTAAAAGTTGTTCATAATGATGAGTACAATGACCCTTTAAAATATTTCCACTGTCTAACCTGCCATCCTGTATAAAAAAATCGAATCCGACTGTTAGACCTAAAATCGTTGGATGTACCTAATATTTTGTCAACTCAATGACATCATAGCACATTAAATTACAGCCAAAAATAATCTAGTTTGTATAAAAACACTGGCGAATGATGCAACTGATTGTTTAACTCCAAAACCAGTAGTTTAACTTAAAAACTAATCAATTTGCGCTCACTTACACAACGGTCATTATAAACGTTACGACGTACGTAATTACTTAAAAAATATTACTTCAATATTATGAATTTCTATAGCAATCGTCATGGAAGCCCTGAAATCTTTGAAAACATTTCTTCTATGGATATAGTTGAGAGTAGGTAGCGTCGTGAATTATGAGCACAGATCCCGCATGTACATTTTCGGCCCAATAGACAATAGACAGTTGACAATACGTAATAGAGCATCAACTGACAAGACAAACCAATCGCGCGTGCAGTCTCGGCGCCCCCGTCTTCTTTATTCCGCCAAAGATACTGAAAAATCAGCTAATGGGCAGGTGGCGTTCGTATTCATAACTGCTGCTGCTGCAGTTATACCTCCATGTAAAATAACAAAATCTAAGGCCCGTATTCCAGAACGATACTCGAGCACCGATCTCTGCTTGAGCATAGATTGGAACTAGTTTCAACCAATCAAATGGCTTTAAATCTATGCTCAATTGCTCAAGCAGAGATCGGTGCTCGAGTATCGTTCTGGAATACGGGCCTTATAGTCCTTTGAACGATTTATAGTTGGGCTACATAGTAAATAGCTTCTACTTGTGACAGTACTTAAGTAAGTCCGGCGCACCCTAGACAGTTAGCCCCACTGCTATGTAGCAGTGGCGAAGGGTCCCTACAATACGATTCCTACCGGCTTCCCTTTGACACATAGCACAGGCAGTATTGTCTATTTTTATAAATAAGCTTTTCCTGGCCAGGTAAGCATTTGTAACTCCGGCTTACCTCTTACAAAAACTGACCCTTTGCCACTGCTATCTAGCCTTGTTGATTGGCTAATCTTTTACCACGATAAGAGCTGATAAGGCCAAAACGACACAAGAGAAGAACAAGAAGTTTTTCTAAGTTCAATATTAAGCCTTATACAGCATGTAACAAAAACCCTGTTCGATCCCGAAGGAGGCCATTATGTTCATCATTATGAATAATTTTTATTATGGGACCAACCCTCAAATAGCGAAAAAAATATTGCTCTTCCATACAATGTTCACATAAATCGATAAAATGTATGGAATAGCAGATTTTTTGCGATTTCGGGGTTGTGTCATACAAAATATTGTTGTTAATGATGAGTATAATGACCCCCTTTGGGACCAAACAGGAATAAAAACATCTCTTAACAGCTCTTGTATGTTTTTTATTTTCTTCTTTTTTGCCATCTATAAAACGATGCTGGGCGGTCTTTGTATACCCACTACTTCCACTATAAAACGATGTTGGCAAGATTGAAAACCTAGGTGGTCAAATCGCGTGTGCGTTTGATACACTCGTGCGACTTTATGATCTCAATATATTACGGCCTGACGTATCTGATCAACATCAAATGATTGGTTCACTTAATTATTTTGACATTGTTCACAACAGGTAGCTTACCTACCTGCATTGATAAGTATCTAATTCTATTAAAGTTTGAATAAATTTTAACGACGGTAATAATTCATAATATATATAACTTACACACTTCTAAATACCTTAAATTCATTCTAGAATCTGAAGTCAATGGACTTAGAAAGAAGCTAAAAGGATATCCTCGAGTATGCTAAACAGATAGTATTTTCAAACAAAGACTTGAAAACAAATATCTAAGTGTTCGCATAAATGGCAAACGGTATGCTATTTCAGATTGCTAGTATATTGAACAAACAACAAAAAATATATTCTGTAAACATTAATTGGCAAGTCGATAAATTAAGAGAAAATGATTATGATCCCATTGATTTCAATTTCAAACCTGATAATTTAATAGACCTTACAAATGCCATCCTGTCTAACACACGGTCGATTGCAGAAACATAAATTTTAATAGAGGCATTAATCATACAATTTCTATCGTTAAAGTCTCCTTTAAAACTTAATGATCTTTTCTGCAACTCAGCGACAATCAAATAAACATCATCAGCCAAAAGACGATTCAATTTTGAGAATAATGACAAAATATACATACAGTACACTCATCTCGCCAGTTAAACAAAGCGATCTGTCCGCGAGTCCTAAGCGAGCGATGCAAAAAGAAAGCATGCAAGTAAGACTATAATTATGTCCGTCACATACCGCGGCTATCGGCGCGCGCGTCTCCGTTTTGTAACGATTCTAGATCTGTTATCGAGAGCGTTCGAGTTCATTATTTTCAGTATTTGTTCTAGCACCGTCTATACCAGCTATGAGATGTTTCAGAATTGTGTTCAAACTGTTTGACTGTTCTAAATTTTGTAAGGATTCTATTGGATTAATTATAGCAGTAGTATTGATAAGTTCTTTATTTTCAATAGTTGGATCATGTATGACACGTTTATTTGTATTCAATTTTGTTACTATTTAAGTTCTATTGTCTTGTAAAGTTTCACTTTCTCTACACGCTAGAATCATCTATAACACCTTGTTTCACCTTGTTCTAGTACAATCTATACTAGCTATGAAATGTGTCAGAATTGTGTCCAAATTGTTAGAGCGTTCTACATTTTCTTATAATTCTATTGGATGAATAGTAGTACTTAGTATTGATAGGTTCTTTATTCAGTAGTTGTAGTTGGATCATCTAAGACACGTTTGTTTGTTCATTTTGTTACTATTCAAGTGTTGTCTTGTAAAGTTTCACTTTAACTGTAACGCTTTTTAGGTACCTATAATAGTTAGTAACATTAGAAGGTGATTTCTTTTATTTTTATATATTAATTCACCCAAACCACAGATAATATAATACTATACGTACAGATGCCTCATCTCATACAAAGAAATGTGACCGATTTAGCACGGGCTATATTCGGGCTATACATTTTTCTGTGCTTAAAGGATTTTTCAAAATTTTAACAAATGTTTTTCATGATGTATTTTTTCATGTTCTCAATATTACACAAACTTAAATAACAAATCGATACATATAACGCCATCTAATAAGAGTTATTTCAACAAATTTTCCTTTGTTCCTGATGAGACCCCGTGCCCAAACTGACACAATAGCCTAATTTACTTTGATAATTTTGATATCAAAAACTATTCACAAATTAAGAACGTTTGTCAAATATAGCTACTCAGAATATACTTCTAAATTAAATTGCCGCAGACGTGAGTCGAATATATTTCTCACATTTGATACTGTATTACTCATAACTAGGCCACAGTCATTTACAAGCCCTCCTAAATTGCGTCACAGTACAAAAACAGACGTAATACTTAAACATGCGTGCCTATCATATTTATGATCTGGACTCTGGGGTATTATTTCAACCGAAAATAAATGAAAATATTAATTAAATACACACAAACAAGCATAGCTGTTCTTTTGTCATCCACACATCAAATTAAAATTTCCAATTAAGAAAAAACAATACGAAAACGTGTTATTTTCTGTTTACAGTCAATTAATATTCTCTTCAATTTGCTTGGATCGTCAAAAGCTGAAACTGAGTTAGTTTTGTGAAATGAAAGTGCATTGTAGATTGAAAGCTTGTTTCTTGAACATTGTTAATTAAAGCTGACTGAGCATGCTTGTAAGAGCAATGAACCACGGAACGAACATTAAAAAGACTGATTCAAGATTTGAAGATTGGATAGCTATAGAAACACTTGATGAAGATGATCAAACGTACATCAAGATTATTTTAATTGGTGAGATAAACAAGGCATTGTACGGTAGCGGGAGTTATAATCAAATGAGCAGTGGATGACACTTAATCTAAAAATTACTAATCAATTAAACTTGAACACAATGACACAAGTCACGTAGTAGAGAATAAAAAAGTAGTCAGTAACAAAATAACATAATTTCAGTGCTTTAGAAATAATACTTGTGCTAGAAAAAAAATGTTCATTTTATAACCCCAACCAGACCTTAATCCCAGGATTACCCCAATAATTTTATCAATTACACAACCACATGGCTTAGAACTATAATAAAACCGGATTATGAAGACATTAATAAAGTCAAAGTTATAAGCGAAGGTCATAAAGTCAAGGTCAACACCTGATCAGCATTCTCCAACAGCGATTTATAGAATACAATGGAAACGTTCCCCTACCGGTAAATATGATTTATACCGGAGAATACAATCTAGTTAGAAATTAGAGAATAGGATAATAGTCGGTTGAACACAATTGAAAATGTAGAATAGATATACAGGTAGATAAATGTTCCGGGGCGCGGAAATTTAAATGGCTAATGTGTGGAATTGTGATTCAAAATTGATTTAATCTTATTCTATGCTAATAAAGCAATTATATAATACTAGCACTTCGCCCGTGACTTCGTCCGCGTGTCCCACAGGAACTGTGCATTTTTTCGGGATAAAAAGTAGCCTATGTTACTCAGTGATAATGTAGCTTTCTATTAGTGAAAGAATTTTTACAATCGGTCCAGTAGTTTCTGAGCCTATTCGGTACAAACAAACAAAAAAAATCTTTCCTCTTTATAATATTAGTATAGATTACAAGCTACTGCCCGTGACTTCGTCCGCATGGACTACAGTAAATTGACCTTTTTAAATGACCTCCTCTTACTGTTAGTTTTAAGTTCTACCCCAACCTACTAAACTGTGAAAACCACACCAAAATCCGTTCAGTACTTTTTGCATCATGCGCGCACAAACAGACAAATAACTAAAAAAATATTGTTTTGGGCATGGTTACGCCCTAGTACCTACCTTATTCCGACTGTTATTTCTGAAATATCTTCAATGTACAGACAATCTTTACAGTTTTATAGGTTAATAGGATAGATTGATAATACCTAATGGGTGAATTTATTATTCAAAGGGTCAAATTATTTATTAACGAAGGACTTACCGATTACAACTAAATGTATCCTATCTACATATATTTTTTTAAAGTCCTCAAACACATTGAGACTGTAATGTTTTGCATCATTTCTATTTATAAGTTTTTCTTCTTTACTTATTTCTAATACAAAGTAACACTTTGTAACTTATTAGCCTTAGCGAGTCATTTATTACTAACCCAGCAGTTTACTGCTAGCCATAAATATATTTCAACCTAAAGAAATACAATTCCAGGCACCATTACAGTAAGTACAATGAGGCTTGCGAAAAATACAGCTGAAACTAGGAGTATTGTCCTATTCGACCTTCCAAGCGAGAACTTATTTTTACCATTTTCGCATTTGGCAACACTGAACATAAATCTGTAGTTAGGTAATACCAGCACGCGATGCTTGCGTGTCAAAGTTAAACTTATGTTGAAATATATTAACACTGGCAAGTAACTGCAATTTTTAGATTAAGAACTAAAATGTGCTTTACAAAAGTCGCTATGTATGTATTTTATGTCGTAGTGGTAATGATACTACTTAATTTTAATATTGCATAATTCCTTATCGATTAGTATTCAAGTATGATGTACTTAAGTATGAAGACTACAAGAATCTGCTTATGCTAATACATCAAGATATTTTGTAGCATAATCTAAAAACGGTAGAGAAAAACATCGTAAGTAAATGGAATAATGAATGTCCTAGAACCAAAAATTTGAAGACATGTGACTTCCACCAACCCGCATTGGTCCTGTGTGCACATTATGGTGCACACCTCAAAGGTAAAAAGCTTGAATACCAGTAGTGGAAACATTATTGGCTAATTGTAATGAATCTATAGCAAACTATCTCGAAGATAATATAATAGCAAATGCACATAAACTAACAACCAATAAAAATGCAATACACTAAATAGATAATAAAGAAGAAAGAGAACAAACTCCGTTATAACAATAAGAAACAAATATCGAAAATGTAGTCCCCGACGCTAAAACGGATTCTAAAGCGACGATAAAATCTTTAGAGCTCGTAATAAATATTACTGTTACGAATATCGATACGGGATGTTTATGCTAACCATTTATTTGGCATTTTCTGGACAGTTTCAATTTATTGCTGTGAAAGCATGGTTTTGAGCGGATATTGGACGTTGGAATCGTATAACGGTACATTTTTTAATGTTTTAAGAAATGCGACAGTTTCATTTGTATTTACTGAGACTGCGTCATCTTTGGCATCCGTTTAACTAATTTCAGCATTCTATTCCATGATTATACTATTAGTTTTTATCTTGTCAGTAATAGGGTTCACGTCATCACCATTTTTAACCAACATAATTATGGTGATAAGAAAGAAATCAATCATCATCAAGAGAGCTTTTATCGATCCACCTTGCCACTGGTCTTCCCACACTCCTTTAACTCTCTTTGAATGTATTCTAGCTGCCATCATAACTTCAAAACAAGCTCCAAGATTCGCTGTCATTTGGAACCACTTGTAGCCAACCTGTGGCTCGTCGAGTACTGATCAATGCAAGATGTAATGTTGGTCGAGCATTGTTGGCGTTAACCTATTTCCCATCGTTGTTTGTATAGGATGATAAACGACTAGATTTGAATCTGTTCCTAGATAAGACAGCTAAATATTTTTTAATGACCGGAGAGTATCGGATTTAAGTATAGGTGAGCATGCTGATTTAAATATTGAAATTATATTTTTCCTTCCTGCAAAATGAATTTAGTTTTATGGTTGCAGCAACATTTGTAACTTTACTTACTGCCACAACTGCCCAACAAAAAGAGTGTTATGTCTTTAAAGTTCATACATGGATGGGTGTATGTATGCATGTCTGTAAGTTTTTTTATTAATTTAATAATATGCTTGCGTTTGACCGCTATGACACCTTAGAAATATTATCCACACGACTGTCCCTTGATTGCGATGAAAATTCACATTCATTCCACTCATCACTAACAACTTGTTAGGGTTCCTACCAAAATGGTAAAATAAAGGAATCCTTATGATGCGACTTCGTCTGTCTGTCACACCTGCTTATTTCAGCAACTACTAATGCTATCGACTTGAAATTTGGAACCGTTATAAAGAATGCTTGTCCAACTATATTGCAAATGAAAAAAGTAAATTTTTTTGTTTGTTTTATATTTTCATTTTTTATCATTGTTATTACTTCAAGTTGCAGTGCCTTTCCAGTTAATGCCACTAGGTCATTATGCCAATACAGGTAAGTCTTAAAAAGTAAACGGTTAGCTCATTTTTATATATATTCTTAGTAAATATTTTATCTAAGTGTGAATTCACACGTGCTGTTAGTCACGTCCGATTTCAATATGTTGTATCATTGCAATTTGCATACCTGTTAATGTAGAGATAAAAATAAGGATTACTTAATATTGAAATAAAAAATAAACACGTATTTTAGACTTGTGGAACACAGTAAAGAAATGTTTTTTACAAATAAAAACGTGGTAAAAGAGGAAATATAAACTGACTTTGGAGTTTTTTTTGATGATGTATAGCATAGAGTGATAGTTGAAGATTACGATGAGAAAGGAAAATTACGATTCAATGTAAGAAAGCAGTCTTTTAAAGCAAAATCGGACTAAGGCCTATAGAAAATAAAATTGAATTAAAGAAACAGTGAGAAGAATGAAAATTAGAAAAATGACAATGTACGTTTATTATTTAATCTTGTACGGTAGAAAAAAAGAAGAAAAGAATCCACAGCAGTAACTATATTATTTTTCTCTTAATCAAAACAAATTCAGTTAAAACAAACAAAATGGTTTTGATTAATAATTATGAAATCCGCTGATTTAATAATGACATAATAGTACAGTGTTGCTTCAACACTGTATCATTTGCAAAATTTATGCATCGCATATTAACATAACATTTGAATAGAACCGGAAACTCGGCAATGACCTTCCAAAATTGTAAATATTGCATCATGATAACAACTGTCTGCAATCTGCAATTTATCACATCGGTGTCCTAATAGCAGTGATGTCATTTAAAGAAATAATAAAATTAAGAATTTTAAGCAAGAAGATGCCTTTGTCCAGCTGTGGGACAGTATGGGCGAAATATAAAAAAAATAAAATAAGACAAAGTTGCTTATTCATGATGACCTACACTTTGATCTAAGAATACAACTTTATAGTTTCTCGCGACTTCGTCTGCGTAACGCACAGGAACTATGATTTTTTCAGGAAAAAAAGAAGCCTATGGTTACTCAGTAATAATGTAGCTTTCTACTGGTGAAAGATTTTAAAATCGGTCAGTAGTTTGTGAGTTTATCCATTACAAACATACAAATAATCAAATCTTTTCTCTTTATAATGTTAGTTTAGATAACTTATCATCAGGCATTTCGTTTAGATAATATCTTTCAATTACAACGCTTATCTTTCTTATTTCATCGATATAATGTCACCGAATGTCAGTAAAATTATGATAGGATTTTTACTGACTTTATATCCATGATATAAGAAATATAAGGGGTGATCCAATGACTTAAACAAGTTTCCATGATTTCCCTTCATATCACCCCCTTTTGCCTACCTGTGTCTTTGTGATTTTGTACCTTAAAGTTTCAATTTGTTCACGTTTTCATCAGTAGTGTATATTATGTGGCATTCCGTAATTTCTGCTTACCTCGTGGGAAAAAGGGGGCGTTTATTTTAATGTAAGTAAGTTAAATAGACAGAAATTACATAACGCCACCTTTTTGTTAGCAACTTTCACGCATGGGTGTTTTCAACAGTCTTATGTTGAAAAATCCCATTCAGACAAAATGACAGATTATAGAAATATTTCTTCTGATTATAAGCATGGTGATGTTAAAAAAAAACCGGACAAGTGCGAGTATGCCGCGCGCCCTAAGGGTTCCGAAATATGAACATAGATGGCGTTACTGCATACTTCCAATGGCGCCATCTATGAGCAGATGGACACTTATGGTCTGGTGACTGACGGCGGACAACAAAGTGATGCTATAAGGGTTCCGTTTTTTGAGGTACGGAACCCTAATGAAGAGAAGAAATGTATCTATTCTTCAGTCGACAAAAGTCTACCAAGCACGGGTCGCCGCGTGCTCGGGCAGAAGAGATATCGAGTTGGATAGAAAGAACTTTGTCTATTCTTGGTAGAATAGAGATGAAATAGGTCATGCTGCGCGTGCTATTGAATCCGTACTTGTTCTTAAAACTCTCAGACTACCTGCCTGTTTGTACCGACACGCGGCGTGATGTCACTGTGAGAACTGCCAATTTGATTGCGGAGGTTCGAGGGAGAATGTCACGGTGAGATTTTCCCTCGAACGTTCACAAACAAATTGGCAGTTCTCGTAAAAAAAATCACATACAAATAATAGTTCCAATACTCTTCGACATTGACCTCTAAACTATCTCACTCCAACGTCACTCACAGTCACTCTACTATGAATCAGCGAGCTGCGCGCGCGCCGGAAACAACGCCCGCTTCCTTATATAACTTATAGGGGGCAATTAGGTTGGTAACCCGCGATTTTAACATTCATTGGGTTAGGTTGCCGTTATGTTACGTCACCTGATTAGTATTGTTTGTGTGTGAGGTTTTGTTAACTAGTTGTTTATTTATAGTTAACCGATTTTGAGAAAATGGAGGCAGTGTTTCAACGTCATTACATAGTAAACAGTTTGATCTTTTAATATACATGCGGCTAATAATATTAAAAACTCGATTTGTGAGGATGTCTGGAATCTGGATGTTTGTTGCTCTTTCACGCAAAAACTATTGGACGGATTTTGATAAAACTTTGTAGTAATATAGCTTATACATTAGAATAACACATAGGCTATAAAGATATTGTTTAAATTTGAATTTACCGCGGGCGAAAGCTATTATAGTACTACTAGTTTCCGCCCGCGGCTTCGCCCGCGTTTTTTGGGATAAAAGGTAGCCTATGTGTTATTCCAAACTATAATTTGTGTGCCAAATTTCATCTAAATTCGTCCAGCCGTTTCAGCGTGAAGAAGTAACAAACATACACACACACAAACTTTCGCCTTTATAATAATAGTGTGAAGTGTGATAATCAGTCTATAATGTTCCCATTGCTGGGACATAGGCCTCCTCTCTGTGAGAATGGGCCGCAACGTAATCCACCACGCGGGCCCAATGCGGGTGGTGGACGTCACAGGTCTTCGAATTTTTGGTTTTAGGACATGTGTTCTGACGATGTTTTCCTACACGATTCTTAGTGCGTAACACGTAGCGTAACATGCCAATCGCTATTTTCAGATACGGCAAAAGAATTCTATTGAATCCATAAGCGTGAAGGTTTTAATTGATTAAGGATATAATTACAGTTATTAAAATAGAACAGTTATTTTATTTACTCACCGAATTAATTGGATTCAATTAGATAACTACAAATGATTGTTATTATCTCGAACCCGTTTTCAATCGAGTTAATAATATAATTTATGCAATCATTTCTATTTACTCATAACTGGATAATGAGTTAATTATATTATTATAATAATTACAACCATATATGCACATGCGTAATAATTGAAGATTTCTATATATTTCTTTGCAGAATCGTCTATCTAAAATATAGAGTTATTCCTCGTAGCGCTCCCGTTTTGATGCTAATTCTAACATTTTACCTACATAACTAGGGCTGCTGACATTAGACAAACACTTCAAAAACTCCGGACATTTAGTCGAAGTAGGGATTTTTCCCGCGACGGCCCTGAAAGTAAAAGATGTGAATAAGAATCGAATTCGAAGAATTCGCAGAGTGAGCCAGTGCGTTCATATTCGTAACCAAGTCTTAAACGTTTGTGAATGCTGCGAGGAATTAACTGTTGGAATTGAATACGAACGAAACTGCCAACGCGACAGATATCCGGGCTTCACCCGGATACATTTTGTGAACCCCCCATAACGCCCTCCCAAACTAGGTCAAAATTCGGGGAAACTCGGACGAATAGCAGCCCTATACACAACCCAAGTATCGAAACTAACACTGCGATTACTGGTCCAAATAATCCTTATTACACATTAAGGTTTACGACTATATTATTACGTCATTCAGGATCGGTGACCGCAAGTTAAATTGGGAGCAAGGAAGGATCACATTATTTGCGTTTAACGCCATCTAGTGGGACGATTATAGACTAAACGGTTTGATTTATGGCTCGTCTGTGAATTTCATGTCATGTTCGTTTTACTATAGTTAGATTGGCTAACATCAAAGATAGGTTTGAAAATACACGTATTAATCTTGCAAGTAGAACAGGGTTAAAAAAATTGTAGTGGAAGTCCTCGTGAAAATGTAATTAAATATGTAGGAGATATTATTCATAAACAACTGACACAGGTGGGTTTGAACCCGTGACCTCTGCCTCATCGCTCTAACCAACTGAGCTACGATTGCTTGAAATTGGAAACCTCTTTTTAAGCCTCCTAGGAGCTCGTGAAAATCCTAAAATGTCTGGGGAAGTAGAATCCTCAATCAATAAGTTTTTCGACTGATACCATAACCTCTCACGTTAAGTTATTTTTAGCAGGTTTTTATATTAGCTTTACTTGCAACTAATTAACGAACTATGTAAACAAATCTTGGAAGTTGATTTTTACCTACTTCTATTAACGTATCGATTTAAAAAGTGTGTAGGTTTTTTTTTCCAAAATCAGCGGTTTCTATTCCTTGCTAGGAAAATTGATTTTTCAGAAATCTAATGATTCAGTTTTAGTTTTATCAAAATCGACTTCAAGACTCCTTTAGGTGCTTTTCGCAACTTCTTATAATTCACCTGTTCAAGCCTGATTCGCCTTATAATATGACACAGACCTACGGGAAGAAAAGAGCGGATTATTTGGTATCCTGTTCTTCATAGAATGCTAATTTCTGCACATATAGTGTCGAAACACTTTATAGGTGGTACAATGTAGCCGGCAATGCAATTACTATGCAGCAGTAATCGTCCATGAATACCTGTGTCCGGTACGGATGAGTAGTCGCTACATCTCAGCTCCCTTGTGGCATACGACAGATAGGGAACAGAATGTCCACTCAATTTATACGCGAAAAACCGTACTTCATCATCATCATAATGGTTGCTGGTTGGTTGCCGTTGCTGGACAATGGACAAAATGTTTCCCAAAGCATCGCCACATCGACCGATACCTACAGTGCTGCTTCATACAGCAGATTCTCGCGATTTTCTCTAGAGAGTAGTTTTCGGTTTTTCGGTTAACCGAAAACTGAAATTGGAATAATTAAAATAAAAAAGCATGTAATCAAAGTCGGTAAAAGCTAATTAGCACTCTTTAAACATCAACAAAAAAGAATTTCAATAAATCAATTGCCCTTTAACCTAATCACAGTGATTCAAACTGAAATTGAGATAATTAAAATAAAAAAAAAACATATAAGTAATCAAAGTCGGTAAAAGCTAATTAGCCCTCTTTAAACATCAACAAAAAAGATTTTCAATAAATCAATTGCCCTTTAACCTAATCACAGTGATTCGGCGCCACGTGACACCAGAAGCAGCATTGCTTATAAATAAATGCTCAGACTAATAGAATGTGAAATAGAGGGATTTTTTAGCACGTTTATCAGCCAGAATTCCTGCCAAGTTTGGTCAAAACAATTTTTATGGTAGATTAGGTACGGTATATTTTTTTTAGAGCTTAATTATTGGCAAGGTAAACAGTGTACAAAGATTTGTTAGATTCCCTTCAGCATAGTGACTTTCCGCTCATTGCACTCAGTTTAATTTCTTCGAGTGAGTCTTTTGTTCTATATTTGTTTTGTGATGTGAGGACTTGATTACCGTTACGCATTCATGCTTCTTGTACGTTGGGGCATAAGTAGGGATGATCAAAACTGGTTTTTGCATTGGATTTACATTTAACTCGATACAAAGAATAATAGAAAATTGTGTACTTTTGACAGACTCTTGGTCATTTTCTAAGTGTTTTTTTCACTCTTATCGGGGATGTGCCTGGATAGATTCTAGTTCTACATTTGATGATATTATCAGACTAACGTTATAAAGACTAATATTATAAGTGCGAATGTTTAGTTGTGTTTGTTACTCTTTCACCCTGAAATGTCTGAACGAATTTGGATGAAAGACAAAAATGTAGTCTGGAATCTGGAAAAGTACATAGTCTATTTACTTGATTGGATGTAGGATTGACGTCACGGATGTCTATCAGCCATAAGCTCTCTGTGTACTTCTCGCATATAAATAAAATTACAACAGTTCGATTCGCATAAGTTTATTGTAAAAACACATCTCTAAGTTCAATAACTAAGTGACATTATTATTTCGTGTTTATGTGCTGTGTAAAATATTAAAAAGCATTAAAAACATTTATCGTTTTCCAACTAGTGTCTAAGTACCCGATAACGAAAAGGAAATAAACTGAATTTTATTAGTGAACTGAATCCAAGCAGTGCCCTAACCTCAGTGTGTGCGCGCCCTTACGCCCGGATTGTTCGTCGACCTATGGTATCTATCCACACCATAAACACCTTGAAAATCTCCCATAAACCTGTTTCTAAAAATAGCGCCATCTGTCGCCTAAACGACGTACTTTTTAGAACGATCGATTGCAGTAACACCAACAACCGAGCTCTCACAATGGTGGCTAAGTGCGGCGGATGTGGCCAATTCCTTTCGCCGACAGAGGCCGCTAACTGCGACCAATGCAGGACTTGGTACCATCGAGCTTGCGTGGGGATACCAAACACGGGCTCAATAACGACCCCCTGGCAATGTCCGGAGTGTAAAAAAAACCTGGTCAGGGATAACCAGGCGGAAACACCGGTAAGAGGACGGGCACCGGCTGCACTTGAGGAAAGCCCTGTTAACCTGATGGATACCAGCCCCATCAATAATACAGCCCTAGACTCCACTCAGGAGTTTAACACTGACATCCTCAGGGCAGAGCTGAGAATGTTCAGGGAGGAATTTTTGAGCACAGTGCGTAACGAATTTCAGCTGCTCCGGGATGACCTATCTGAGCTGAGATCCTCTTTAAGCGCTACAAATGATCGCCTGAGTAATTTGGAGGAGAGAGTGGCTGTGATGGAAAGTAAACAGGTTCAGGTCCAGCCCCAAGTATCGTCAGAGGTGGACGAGCTGATTTCACAATTGCGGAGCGACATTAACGACCGAGACCAGGAGTTGCTAGCAAACGACATCCAGATCTCAAACATACCAGAGACCAGCGGTGAAAATCCTGTTCATACAGCTATATTGGTGGCGTCAAAAATTGGCGTTAAGATCAAAGCGCGCGATATAGTGAGCGCCGAGCGCGTCGGGGGAAGGCGCATCAACGCAACACAGGCGGCGGCGCCGGTGGAGACCCGCCCGCGCTTCCTCGTTGTGCGCCTCGCGCGCCGCGATCTACGTGACGAGCTGTTGGAGGGAGCACGAGTGCGGCGCGGCATGACTACTGCTGACCTCGATATGCCGGGCCCAGCAGCGCGCTTCTACGTGAACGAGCGCCTTACGAAAGTGAATCGGGAGTTATTTCGGAGCGCTCGGGAGGCTGGCAGTCGTCTCAGCTGGCAATTTATATGGTCAAAACGGGGCCGTATTTATGCCCGAAACAAACCAGGGGACGCTGCTTGCCTTATTCGCTGTGAGGCTGACATACAGCGCATCTTCGGACCGGCACCGGGCGACAGCGGAAATAGCACCCACTAGTCTCTTTATTTTGTTTTGGCATGTTTTATTTTGTTCTCATAACAGTCTTATAACGATTATTTCTCTAGTTAAGCCCATACTATTGTTTAGAGTAAGTTTAGTTAAAGTAAGTATTTCAAAAGTAATATTACTAATGAGTTTGTTTTGCTACGATGTTATATATAGTTTTATACCGATAGGCGTGTGTCTCGCGGCGCTCGTCAATGAATTGTACATAAACCAGTCTTACAACATTACATATATTTATCTACACCTATTTATTACAGAACCATTATTTATATATCGCATTTTTAAATCTATTTACATGTATATTAATTATATTAGATATATACATTTTACACTATACACTATTTACATATTTACAACTAGAGTAAGACGATTATTAACATATGTTTTTTCAATTCTTACAATTATTAAAGGTGCACTAATAATATTGACATTTCTAAATGACGAAATAATTCTATACTATTATAATGGCAAAAGGTGAAAAATTTCTTAAAGTTGGTCTTCTTAATGCGGGTTCATTGGGTACAGGTCATGATAACCTTATTGGTGCACTCGATAGGTATCGTTTTGATGTTATGGCCATCAACGAAACCTGGTTACGGCCGGGTGAGGAGGGGCGCGCTCCGGTTGTGCCGGGCTATCGTCTCCGCCACACGCCGCGGCCAGCGAGTGTGCGCTCGGGTCGTGGTGGGGGCGTTGGATTTTATCTACGGCGGGGACTGAGCGCGCGTGCTTGGACTAGCGCTGCGGATCCCAGGTTCGAATCGGTCGAACAAATGTGGCTTACACTCTCAATAAATAGCAAAAAAATCGCTATAGGTACAGCATACCGGCCACCATGGCTAGACCTTGTTCTTTTCCTGGATGCCATAACTGATTCTCTTAGCTCATTGGGAAATTGTGACCACTACATATTACTCGGTGATTTTAATGTTAATCTGCTAGTTATGAACGACATAAAAACTAAAAAAATTAATGACTTTCTGAGTAGTCTCGGTCTTAGTCAATTAGTCACAACTCCCACTCACTTCACAGCGTCCAGTGAAACTCTCATTGATCTTCTATGTACTGACTTAAGACCAAGATATACATCAGTGGAATCTTTTGGCTCAATTAATGGTCATTCTATCGTAGTTAGCGAATTTCACGTAAAGCGTGACAAGTTTAAGCCGTACATAGTAAAATTTAGGCCACTTAAAAATGTATGCATGGATAGCCTCAAAGCGGATATACTGCATCTATGTCTAGAAAATATTTCCACACTTGACAGCGTAACTGACATGGTACATGCCTTTAACTCCCACATAATCTCCCTATTTGATGCTCACGCACCGATCAAGACCTGTACTGTAAAGGAAAAGTCGTATCCCTGGATAACAGACACTATAAAAGTTATGATGCGTTTACGGGACAATGCATTAAATAATTATAGAAAAACCAAGTCAGATTCTAAAAGAGAATATTACAAACAGCTAAAATCTTTGGTGATTAGTTCATTGCACAATGAAAAAGTTGCGTACTTTAGACATAATATAAATAATAAAATTAAAAATCCTAGGTTATTGTGGAAAAATCTCAAATCCACCTTAGCCCCCAATAAGCCTAGACAAGATCTTCCATCGCACTTTACAGACCCTGACCTGATTAATAACAACTTCTTGGTAGTCCCTGGCAACCCTGTAGCAAGCGTGTCACTTATGTCATACTATAATAATAATAGACACGGTGAAACAATTTTCACACTCACTCCCGTGGAACAGAATGATGTCTCACGCATTATCTCCAACCTTAGAAGCAATGCTGAAGGCTTAGACAACATTACCCTGGACATGCTCAATATGACTCTGCCGTACACGCTGAATACTGTAACGGACATAATAAACCGCTCTATAGAGACGTCAACGTTCCCCGAACAATGGAAAATTGCCTCTGTTAAGCCTCTACCTAAAAATTCAACACCAACAGAATTAAAAGACCTACGCCCTATAAGCATCCTACCATGCCTGTCTAAGGTATTAGAGAAAGTTGTCAGCCATCAATTAACGCTTTTCTTGGAACAACACAATATATTACCTGACTTACAGTCTGGTTTTAGAAAACAGCGCAGTACCTCTACGGCTTTATTGGATGTTACTGATAACATACTATCAGCCCAAGATAAAGGAATGTGCTCATTACTGGTTTTACTTGATTTTTCCCGGGCTTTTGACGCAATAAATATTCCACTTTTATTATCTAAGTTAAATTATTACGGTTTTGACTCCAACGCTACGCAATGGTTCCGCAGTTACCTCAGTAATAGGCAACAACTTGTTGACTTACGTTTAGGTGATGGTACTGCTCTTAGATCGGCACTCATTCCTGTGGAGAGAGGAGTCCCACAGGGCTCAATATTGGGTCCAATTCTTTTTATTTTGTACTGTGCGGATATAGTGAACTGTGTTCAGCGATGCAAGTACCATATATACGCCGACGATGTCCAACTATATATATCCTTTAGACCAGATGATTACGCTAGTGCTATTAAAGACCTAAACGATGATCTACGTAGAATCGCCGCTTGGTCTGAGGAAAACTGCCTGTCGCTAAACCCAACAAAAACTAAATATATGGTATGTGGTACGAGACAGCAACTGGCTAGACTACCCGTGACATTTAACCTGGAACTAATGGGTGAGCCGATTGAAAGAGTCTTTGAAGCACGAAATCTTGGTCTTATTATGGACAATGACCTTCGTTTTGAGAAGCATGTAGCCGACTCGGTACGAAACTGTTTTTACCGCCTGAAGGTTCTGTACAAGATGAGGCCGTACTTATCTGAAACACTGCGGGAGCAGCTTGTAGAAACTTTAGTTTTATCTAGATTAAACTACGCAGACACAGTGTACGGCCCGCGCCTATTAGCTCGTACAGATCGGCTCATCCAAAGGGTCCAAAATGCCTGTGCTCGGTTCTGTTATAAAATTCCTCCCAGAAGCCATGTAACACCATTTCTTAATAAACATTTCACACTCAAGATGAAATCGAGGCGCAAACTACACCTGGCTTGCCTTCTGTTCGGTGTAGTGAAATATCAAAAACCGGACTACCTGTACAACAAGTTGAGCTGGGTAGCTAGTAGGCGAGAGTGCAGCAGAAGGCAATGCTCACAACAAACCTCAACTCAGCCTCACAATACAGCAGCTTTTAGAGGTAGTTTCCGTTATGCGGCATCTAAAATGTGGAATAACCTGCCACCACCTATTAGAGCAATCAGGACGATCGATACCTTTAGAAGACGCTTACGGCAATATCTTATAGATGCGCAACGGGAACTAGATATGATCAACCAAAATATTTCAATTATATGATGTGGGTGCCTAACATACGGGAAAATTTTAATTATAATTAATTAGGTACTATGATTACAATTGGAGTGGCTTTGCTCACTCTCGATGCATCTCACTCCGTCTTGTTTCAGCCAATATTGACGTTTCCTGGTGCTGGACTGCGCCTCCCGTATACAATATGGACGTACCATCGTTGGTGCTAAGCCTTAAACAAAAAAAAAAAAAAAAATGGTGCAAAAGTTCCGCGAATTATAATATCTGTTGTATGTTAATCTTTTATTCACTTAATAGGAACACATTATTGATTATATTTTATTGATTGTTTTTTTTTTTTTTTTATTTTTTTATTAGTATTTTGTGACAAATAAGTACATACCCTCAGTGCCTGGCCTGCTTACGAAAGGTGCGTCCAATGTTGGTTCGGGGCGCAAATGTTGTCCATCCGTTCATCCCATCTCACAAAAGAACTAATCAATGCTAATAATCAGCCAAGGCCGTCAGAAATAACGCTGACCAGCATAACACGGGACTCTCGACTTTACAATGGTAGGTTGATGCGATCTAAGAAAACAACAAAAATATAAAAAAAAATAAGTACCTACCTATAAGTACAGCATATATACCAACAGTTTCATCGTCAAATTTAAAAAGATACACTTATTGATGCACTCCATTGTTCTGTACCTACTCACCCTCAATGGATCCGTATACCTAATTGTCGATCAGCCTTTGATTTTATTGTTTATTGTTTTTAATTCTGTTGCACTTTATAATTGTAAAGTAATCAAGTATCTTGATCATTTTTTTATATATTATTTTATCAAACATAATTTATGAGCAATTTTTATTTTTTATATTTAAGTAATAATAGGTCACCTAACCGTTACTCAGGTCTATACCGTGCAGGCGCGCACTGAGCAATGGCGGTATGAATTATATTATGGCGTGGCGTGCCGGAGTTGCGTCTGCCTCGCTGTAAACCGGTTTCAACTCGCTCGACTACCTATTAAGTGTTTTGTATTATGTCATTTGAATTGATGCTTTAAATTTTTTGTTCACTCACACAGCGTGGCAGCGCAATTAGGCGAACGACCATAACAATTACTGTAGGTAGGTACGGTAGGTACCTACCTATAATATATTAGTTGCGGGATGAAAGTGCCTTTTTTATTTATTTATTTTTTAATATACCTACGTACATACTTGTTATTATTCATTCTCATCGTATTTATTTCAATAAAACATACTATCACTCTAATCTACCTATCTATCATCCTAATCTATCTATCTACTTATCAAACTGGTTTACATCGGTCACGTCACAATGGGTTCAGTTGAAAATCAGCGTCAGGCCCTAGTGGCCTGACACCCATGCTGAACTGAACCTATTTGGCACAACCACTACACAGCAATTTTATTATTATTTTTGTTTAGTTTGTATTTTTTTGTCTGTGTATTATTCGTGCCAAATAAACGTTTTTCTTTCTTTCTTTCTTTCTTACTTTTCCAGATTCCAGACTACATTTTTGTCTTTCTTTCTTTCTTCTTTCTTTCTTTCTTCTTTCTTACTTTCCATCAATACACGTAGACAAAGTCGCAGGCAACAGCTACTAGGATCTTAAACTACCTATATTAAGATTACGACTGAATATTTAACCGTCCGGAAATAACTACCAACAAAAACAATCACTTTCCACCCAGACAAAATTAAACAATACACAATTCAAAATCACGTCTGACCCCAAAATACACCCCTTGAAATGTCATAATAACAGGCAAACACCATTGTTCCCCATGTCCCCCAGACCTCAACACTCGATGTGCCGATAACACACAAAAAGCTAATTAAGGCTTGCTACTCACGTGTGTCCGCTACACTTGATCGCGAAGAATATTAGCTATATAGTATTCATAAGTGTGTAACTTTTTTTAGGACCATCTGATAAAGTTGTGTAGTTTTTTGTTGTGATTAACGGGTGGAAGAAAGTTGTAGTTTTTGCTTTAATTGTGTAGATTAAAAACAGGTTGAGTGGTTCCGTATGGGAGCGACTTTCAGGCTTTTATACACGAAATCGACCGTTATTATGTCAAATGCGTTTATCTACACGAATATTAAAACTTTTTTACCTAAAAATTTGAATTCAAAAAGCCACTAAACTACACTTAGTACATAATAATTTTGGCTTCAGGAGTCGGTCATTGGTTTTTGTTTGCTTTTTTTACCACCGACACCTAAAAGCAAATTATTATCGACTTAGGTACTTTGTAGTGGCCTTTTGGTAGTTATTTTATTGTAAAAAAGTTTTTAATTTTCTCCATTTTAGTACTTTGTACCGAGTTAGATTACTTTCATGAATTCGTTCATCAGTAATTCTTCGTTCTTCTACGTAGTGTAAAATATTTTTGTATTTGATAGCCCAATTTTTGAGAAAGGCTATTCAAAATCACGCTACGACCCTTAGGGGCCGTGAAACGGAGTGAAACCGCGGAGCACAGTCGTTGTATAAAAAAGAAAAACCGGACAAGTGCGAGTATGCCTCGCGCCCTAAGTGTTCCGAAATATGACCATGGATGGCGCTACTGCATACTTCTAGTGGTGTCATCTATGAGCACATGGCTCCACTTATGGTCCGGTGACTGACGGCGGACAACAAAGCGATCCTATAAGGGTTCCGTTTTTCCTTTTGAGGTACGGAACCCTAATAATAATAGTGCTTGTTGCGACTTGAGCAACCATTTTCGGGGGGCCCAGTTAGTGAGTTGGCAAGTCTCCGTCTGCCATTATTACGTGTCAATATACATTGTTCCGGCAGGCGCCATAGGTTCCCATAGTTCCCCAAAACCAATCCACTACCATCCCATCACAATAGCCCAAGTAGTTTTTCTCCACATGTTTGCAATAGTTCTGCACAGCTGGGGTTTGTCCTTGGGTGCATTTATATAGTGCATACAGGGATAATCGCCAGCTGTGTCACCATTACATTTTATATATTTTAAGTTTGTTGTAAAGGGCCTCTACGTGTTGGCTTCGGCCCCACGCACGCCTTCGAAAGGTCCGGGACTTTGTAAAGTCCCGTGCAACAAAAATAAATAGTGTAATGATATCTTTTTGGTGTGAGCAGTATTCTGCTTACACCAAAAAAACAGTGAGCTCGTACTATTACTTTCATCAACTTTCAGTGAACAATGAACTAGTTTTCGATTTCTATTACACTTGTAACTGCATTCAATAGCACAGTGTTGTTGATCGAAAGCCGTTGTAATTTGTAATGAACTTCCAAATTGAAGGTACAGCAATTCAAAGGGGAATGCTTTAGATTTTTTATGGATTATTTGTCTGAGATTTGATTACTGGAAAAAAAATAGGAAACAAAAAATTTCCGCCTTAAAAAGATCACAATAATGTTGTGTGGAAAGGTCTAGAACCACTAGACGAGGTTTTTGCATTAGGTAAATAAAAAAGAAAAAATTAGGTACCTAATTAAAAAGTCGATTAAATCAAAAATTTTACTTTCAATAAAATTATGAAATAAATAGTTACGACTTTGTTTCCAGTTTTTGCAGTTTGTTGAAAAGATCTCCAAACAAAGTCGTAACACTTTTAAGACCAACGCAAAATTTTACCGAGGGGTTCAGAATAAGGTACCAGGGGCGAAGGGTCCCCACAATACGATTCCTACCGGCTTCCCTTTGAAAAATAGCACAGGCAGTATTGCCTACTTTTATTAACCGACTTCATTAATTAGCTTTTCGTGGCCAGGTAAGCATTTGTAGCTCCGGCTTAACTCTTACAAATACTGACCCTTCGCCACTGTAAGGTACCTATTGGACACAATGATGGTTTCTGTTTTCAATAGAAAGAAAGAAAGAAAGAAAAAAAGAAGAAAGAAAGAAAAAACATTTATTTGGCAGCACACAAAGACACACAGACCAAACAAAAAAATAATAATAAAGAAAAGGCTTAAAATTATAATATGGTTGCTATGTGCCTAGCGGCTTTGCCAAATGGGTCCAGTTCAGCATAAATGCCAGGCCACTAGTGCCTGGCGCTGGTTTTCAACTGGACCCAATTGGAGACGTGACGGATGTAAACCTAAACCAGTTTGAACATAATAATAAATTCATACAAAACTAAATAGATACACCTATTAATTAATAATTATATATATAATGTGTGTTTATAGGGTGTCATTTAATCCAATATAAAGTAGATAGACCCAAATCTTGGCAGGTTGATAATGCTACGTTGCATTAAGTCCACTTTGTCCAGTTTAGTGGGCATAAGTTTTTATAAATTAATATACAGTAGTAGTATGGAAGAAAATAAGAAATTGGTCTATTGTTGGCTGTCTTTGTCTGTGTTTGCTTTGTCTCTAACAAAAATAATGACGCAAATATTATCGTTATACAAATCTTAATATTGATAAATGATAAATGATATTTATTTTGTAAATAGGTTAAAAATAACACTTTTACACGTCAAAACATTTTTTTAAGCTAGATGAGTTCGGTGTTTCCTATATGACTACCTTTGAGAAGAAACACCGAAACAAACTCAAAGGTTGATGTCTCTTTTAAAGTCCAGACAATTAAGATAAATTGTGTAAGAACCATGCAGGTTAGTCTGAAATGGCCTTTAGAGGAAAGAGCCATACAGATTTGAGTGGACCTGACCTGACTGTGCACGCATGTGCCGGGTATCGTGGTAGCTCAACCCAGACTTAGGGAGCTCAACGACCCGACGAACATTACCATCAGAGAGGACATTTGGGTAGGCCCCCTAAAGTACTCAAACTGTCAGACTGAACTTGAGATCTATAACAGTAACATAATAACCCACATAGTACTCACATTTACAATAATTATAATCAATATATTATCATTATTATCACATTCAATGTCATTTTGTATATAAATTGTTTCAAAAGGAAACATTCAATGTCCAAGTGTATATAGAAAAAATTATAAAATCAAATAAAAGAGCAATAATTTAGTGGTTATGTCAATAGTAGTATTGGCCCATGTATGTATTGGAACAGCTCAATCCCAAGCCTTTTTGTCCTCCATATAATCTTTAACACTATAAAAAGCTTTATGACAAAGTTTTATTAAAACACTTATCATTATAATTAAATCTACAAATAAGCACTTCTATCCACATTGCTAAATTAATAAGTCGTCAAAAGAATTAACGAGCTATCTAGGTAATAACTTTATTCGAAGCGACGACGACGCATCACTCTCGCTGAAGAAAGCGAATTTTTTAATGATTCGTATAATACTTTCTGACTCAGACTTCTTTTACTCAAGTATAGGTACCGGCACTAATCATAAGCACAGATCGCGCGTGTACATTTTCGGCTCAATAGACAACAGACAGTTGACAATAGAGAATGGTCCAATGACACGATGAGCATCGACTGACGATCCAATCGCGTGCAGCCTCGGCGCGGCGCCCCCCATCTTCTTCATTCCGCCGAAGACACCGAAAAATCAGCTAATGCGCAGGTGACGTTTGTGCTCATAACTGCTGCCGGTACCTATACATGTGTATGTTCAAACCAAAACATAGGAACCCTACTTAATAGTCTTAAGTACTAAATTAACGAACTTTAAAACAAAGAGCTCAATTCCTTCTAATATAAAATGTCACAGACAAAGGCACTTTCTACTATTTGCAACGCCAATTAAATAGATGAAGCCGTCACAGATCTATGGTTTTGACATTCACTTACCATAATGACATTTCGATTAAATGTCAAAACCTATACATTAGATAATGTACACTGTTGACTCGATCACAGCGTTACTAATTGTAGAAAGTGAAATTGTCAACACCTTAGTACGAAACGTGGTTACAAGTTGCTAAAACTTGCATTCGACTGGCAACTTTTTTTTCTTACTCGATGTGTTCTTCGCTAGCCAGGTAATTGCAAGACATTGCTAAAGGTTGCATCTAGTTCCTACTAAAGAAGAGACTACCTTTCTTAAACCGACATGTTTAAAAATGACTAGCCCCCTTAGAAATAAACACAAAGGACGTCGGCAGTTTTAGGCTTGATATGGTACAGTAATAAAAGCTTAACCAAAAATAATAATATATTTTAATTGTTCTTTGCCTAATTTATCTTAGAGATTAAGAATTGGAATCAAAAATCTAAATAAATAAGAAATAAAATGATCATGCCATAGACATTTTGAAAAAACCACTAAAACAAAAACGGGTGCATGCTGGCTGGCGCGTGCTTCCACAGAATATCATGGTGACAGCAACTGAAACCTTTGAATTGAGAACTCATTAGTCGGGCTGTACTTCATTGGACCTCCACAGAATATCATGGTGACAGCAACTAAAACCTTTGAATTGAGAACTCATTAGTCGGGCTGTACTTCACTGGATCATTCACACCATACTTAACCTCACTGTCAGAAATACGAATATTTCTCTTTAACCCAATTACGTACAAAAACAAATAAAAAATGAATTTAAATACTCTTGAAATACTCGATCACACCAAACTAATTTCATATCTGTACCGACTTACACAATCTGAAGCCCAGCGTTCTATGGGCGTCTGCCAGTGCCCTTTAATAACATTAAACACAAAGCATTTAAGATACAGCCTTGTGTGCAGCGCTGCCGCAGCTGCGAAACTACAGTGCTGCGAATAGCTGCAACAGCGCCAAAATTACATCAATGACTAGCGCTCATTGCTGTGGCGGCCTTGAGTCAGAACTACTCAAATTGACGACGATGATAAGCTACACACTCGATCGTCAGAGACATTTTTGGGTGTCTCGACGACGAGCTCTATCTGTACCCCTATCATGAGTTTTTTTGACGTGTAGTATCGTTAACGTAAGCATATTTTGAATTGAAAATACACGTTACACAATATGTATATAAATTAAATACAATTTCTCTGTATTTTTTTAAATGTGCAAATTGTATGAAATTTTATCGAAATGTTCCAGGACTGCTGTATTTTAAATTCAAAATATGCTTACCTTAACGAAACTATACGTCAAAAAAACTCATGATAGGGGTACAGCTAGCACTAGTTGTCATAACCCATCATAACTGTCTGTCAAGCATGGTAACTATGACCAACCTCTTTGACCGTTAATTTTAGCGGTCATTGGGTGGCACGGTAACGTTTCAGCATTTACAGATAGGTTAAACCTATAAATAGAATTATAAATTGGCCTCTAAGTCTAGCGTCTACATTTTTTTAGATCAGCTTAGTGTTACACTGATCAAATTGTATAGTCTCAAGCCTATTAGACCAGTTGTACGGCTTCGGTCAAATTCGTGGATATTCGTGAATTATAAAAGATTATTCCGTACAATGAAGCCTGTCAAATTTGGGTTTCATAGGCGGGTTAAGTGATTCTTTATTTAAAATAGTACTAGGATTATACCTGTATCTATGGTTTCATTTACGGGCACAGTTCATTTACCTAAGCACAAACACTCAGGCCGAGATAAATAGACGGTACTTAGCACGTGCTTTGGCTAAGCTATGTTCCCGTCTCTGTCTTGCTTGCAAGTTGCGCGACAGTGACAACGATACTACTTAGCCAAAGTATGTGCTAAGTAACGTCTATTTATCTCGGCCTCAGACTCGGGCAATTTGGATCAAGGATAAACTATGATGGCTCGTGCCTATATTAAAAAAAAATTGTTTTGCGAAATTTTGATTTTAGAATTGCAATTTTTTTGATAAGCAGCTGTGACAGACACATAGACTGACGAAGTCGCACCATAGGGGTTCTCTTTTTACCATTATGGTACGGAACCCTAAAGATCTCAACGAACGCATAACAGTCGGACAAACAGTAAAGTCAGTACAGAAACTCTGTAAAAGTCTGTAATATACGCGATTTAATCCGTTTATACTTGTTTTATTATAATCAGTACAGAAGTCGTATAGAAGGTAAAATACGGGCCCTCTCCCACTCACAGAGGCCCAAAATTAATATTACAAATAGATAAGTACTACAGATGCTCCTAATGTATCGAAAGTATCCTCCTTCCAACGCTTGTAAGTACACTAAACTTCATTGTAAAAAATCTTAATTTCAACAAAAAGAAAATCGTTCATTTAACGACTCAGAAGCCCAATTCTCGTAAATAAAAATGAGTTCCGATTTGGTTTCGATATAATCAGACGGATAAGAGTATACCATTATTGACATAAATGGCATTGACCATTTATGTCAATAATGGTATACTCTTATCCGTTTGACGTTGTCATTTAGTACATTACAACACCATTTGTGACATTCAAGGCATTGAGATTATATCGAAATCAAATCGGAATTATATTTTGAACATTCTTATTTACGAGAATTGGCCTTCAGGCTAAGCCCGTAGCGCCAATCGGGTGCTGAATTCTTAAGGCGCTGATAACTGCCAACGGCCTTGAGTGGTTCGGGTGGTATAGCTTGAGTGTTCTGCGCTGAGCTCAAGCAACGCGACATACGTCCACCGAGCAATACGACTCGCCTATCAAGGAGCGCGCTGTGCCGAATTAGACGTATTATTACTTTTTAGTATCTAAAATATAAAATTAAAAAAAAGTAACAGGCAATATTATAGGTAGTAACATAGTCTTTTCACACAAAACAAATCATGAAAATATCTTAAGCGATTTGAAAGTAATTACGTTTTTATGTTTTGGGTAGACAGTAATTCATGAATTTATTTCATTCAGTATTTTACTACAATAGTTAAATATTCACAGGTACGATTGATGTATATATGTTCTAGTTTAACATAAAAAAATTGCACAACTAACCTGCATTATTTTACGGCGAAATAAGAGATTTAAAACTTGAGATTTACAGCCGTTACCATTTACCGTCGCCTTAAAAAGATTATTTCCTTTTGGTACCTTGATTATGTTCAAAATAAAATGAACAGATTATTTTTGTACCACGTGTGTTTTTTATGTTAGATCTAGATTAAATTCAGCTGCATTGCAGTAGTTGGTTAAGTAGATTTTTATTATTGATGTTTTGTTTCTAAATGGATGCCGTTCGGTGAATCGAGTGCAATTTGAATAATAAAAAAACCGGCCAAGTGCGAGTCGTACTCGCGCACCGAGGGTTCCGTATCAGTTTTGTACGTATAAAGTGAAAAAAACCGGACCGCAAAACTAAGTTTGTTTGTGGAAGAATTTTGATGATTTTGAAAAAACTGTACTAGTTAGGAACATCGTTTTATTTTTGGTGCCATATTTGGGTCAATTCCTATCAACTCTAATTATTTCAGATTTTTCACTCCGCAAACTTCGGAGATAAGGGGGGGGAATGGTATTTTTTCAGAATTTTTTCATCATATGTCGAAAACTGTGAGACATAAAATTAAATAAAAATATATTTTGATATAAAGCCCTTTCATATGATATGTCACTTGACCTAGTAACCCCACTTTGAAATTTTGGACCCCCACTCCGGCCCCTTTTGCAATGAAAATAAAAATATTTTTTTATTTTTTTCATTTGAAATAAAGTTGGACAAGCATTTTTTTATAACTGTTCCAAATTTCAAGTCGATAGCATTAGTAGTTGCTGAAATAAGCAGGTGTGACAGACAGACAGACAGACAGACAGACAGACAGACGAAGTCGCACCATAAGGGTTCCTTTTTTACCATTTTGGTACGGAACCCTAAAACTGCAGTTTGAAACGTAACTTATGTCGTAGATTTTGCAGAATCCATTAGACATAACTGAGTTCGGACTTCTTATTAAATATCTAGTTCCAATACGGGTTCATCGTCTAAATTACTTTTCTGATTTAAATAAAAATTCAGTCAAATCGAATTAAAGATTTTTTTCCAGTGATTTGAAATTCAGTTCTTAATTCATAATGCTTAGGTTTTAATTAGAATAAGTAGAATTTTGATTTACCTTGATTATTTAGACACGTTTTTGCCCGTCCTTTGCTTACATTATAATTATGATGATATTTTATACTTCTATCTTTTCTCTGGAACAAATACCAATCAGAGACAAAAAACCTTTTTTGTAACACCCTTCCCCACCGTAACCAATAAAACAAAACATTTTTTATTACTCCCGCGCAATGCGTCTTGTCGTTTCCGGCGAAGTTTTAAAATAGGAACGGTGATTCAATCTCAATTCTTTGGCCTGTCTGCAAACATTGGCAGGGATCCAGCGAAATCCTTCGAGGATACTGAGGTGTGACGTCATCGCACTAAATTGGTGATAATCTCGGAATTTGGTGTTTCTTTTTAAAAATTCTTTCGTCGAGTTAATTATGAGGGGTTTAGCTTTATTTTAATATGTTCAAGAGTGTAAATTATTGTAATTTTTTCATCTTAATCCGTACATTTTTTTGCTGTTGTATGAGTTTTTTCTCTGAATTTAAATACTTACATGCAGATTTGGAATTTAATTGCAATTTATTATAAAATTAAATTATGAATTATGCCAAATATTGTAAGATTCAAGCTAAGATTTTGTTTTCCAATTCTGTGAAGATGGCGGAATAGTACAACCTACGAATGCAGACTTTAAAAAACATTATCCTTTTCCATATAATTATGTATAATTACCATACCGTGGGTATGGTCTTAGTATCAAACAATTTACCATAATTATAGGCACCTTCTTAGTGCATTTTACATACACACTTTAAGCTACACACGAAACCAGTACAGGTACTTTTACTTGCGCCAGTCAAGGCCAGCCTGGTCTTATCTCGCTGGCCTATATGTAAAGTGATTAACGACAGTGCACTGTATTCGTGTGCAACCGACCTTAGAGCTGCGGCTTTTTAAGCTCTTTTGTTTTGCTATTGATGTGATGTTGATAATATCTTTGTATTTTATGTTGCAATTGAATAATAGTAAATAGTCATGATTTTATCTAAACAGCATTACACTATCAAATATATTATGATCAAAGATCTTTGGGTGAAAGATATAATGATAACTAGCTTCCGCCCGCGGCTTCGTCCGCGTTTTTGGGATAAAAAGTAGCCTATGTATTAATCTGATGTATAAGCTATATTACTATAAAGTTTCATCAAAATCCGTTCAGTAGTTTTTGCGTGAAAAAGTAACAAACATCCATATATTATCCTCACAAACTTTAGGATTATTCAAAGGAGATCATTCATTTTGCGCTAAACCTGAAAGTACCAAACAAAAATACTTCAATCAATTGCAAAACCACAATACTTCTAAAACATGAGCACGTACCGTTATACTTTCAGTTTTATTCTCGAAACGGGACAATTGATTTAAATTCGGCGCACGATCATACCGCTTTCGGTTATAAGCAAAATGGCGGAGGCAATAATTTGGCGCATCAGATTGACCATGAAATGACTGGCTGCATTGAAGTGTTTATTGCCTTGTGGTGTAATGTAATATCAATCATTGATGGGTTAATTAATATAGTCAGGTCAAACAGCTTTTATAGAGAACGATAAATTAAAGGAAGGAGGAAAAACTTTTACTCTATAGTAAGAAGGTGTGGGGGCCATCAACCAAAAATTAGAGACCCCGAAAAATTTAGGAATCAGACGAAAATAAAAATTAATCAAATGAAATAAAAATTTCACAGTTTTTCAATAGTAGGTAGGTACCAATTAATTTCCATAAAAAAATGCTCTTAACGAGCAGAATGAAACATAGTTTAATAAATCCATTAATTTTCATACAAATTATTTTTTCCAAAAAAAATACCATGTGATTGTGAACTTTTTTCTCTTTGACGGACAGATTTTACTATTTTTATCTAACAAAAAAAATCAAGATGTGGAGGCTCCTTTCTTGCCCTCTTTTGTGCCCCGGGGCCACTGCCCCTGTTGCCCTACCCTAAATCCGGCCCTGAGTAAGACTAAATTAATGCTCAAGGCATCACACATCCACTTTTATAAAGTAAAAATAACTGTCACAAAATCCTTACAAACCTTTATATTGTTACCTTTAAAAATCAAATACGTAAAGGGAAAGGGTTGGATGACGTCACGAAGTAGTCACAGCATACCCTCCGGTTAAAACATTTTGAATAATTTATTATGAAAAGGGGACTGCGGTTGACGATACCTGTCGGCGCTATGGTTGCTAATGTTTGTTTAAACCGCAAACAACTTGTTTTATATTATTAAAGTTTAGCTGACGTTTATTTTGAACTAGCTGTTACACGCGACTTCATGTGCATGAAAATGGATGAAAATTAACCTATATGCTTTTCCAAGTCCCAGGCCACGTTTTTGTCTAATATCATCCAAATCGGTCCGGCCGTTTCAGCGTGGAGGAGTAACAAACACACATACGTACCCACAGACAAACTTTGGCATTTATAATAATATGTATAAGTGTGATCAAGAAGCCTCTTGAGTGTGATAGTGTGATGATGAATGTTTTACAATCGTTTATTAATGTGTTGGACTTTTTAAAATTTCAACTTTCAGGGTTGAATTTATTCGGGACTTTAAAAAAAAGAACTTTAGGTGAGAAAGAGAAGGGCTAAGAGTCGAGAAGGTTTTGTAAAGAAAACAGTTTTTAGGGTTCCGTAGTAAAACTAGGAACCCTTATAGTTTCGTCATGTCCGTCTGTCCGTCTGTCCGTATGTCACACCCTCGTCAAATCTACAGTTCATAACCAATTTGTATGAAATTTTGCAGGCAGATGTCTTCTGTGAACCGCCATAAAGGCCTGTAGTGAAATTACCTCGTGTCCCCCCCACCCCCGTAATTTTCCAACCGCGTTATCAAAAAATCTGAAAAAATTCAAGCTTATGGCATTTCATAAATACTCTCGTTAAAAATTGGTTTGAACAAGATACGTTAATAACTTTTTGAAATATTCACTATTTTTAGTTTTGAGTTTTGACAACCGCAAAAATAACGTATTTCATAATAATATTATGAAATACAAACTTCTATTTGCGGTCGGAAGACTGAAATACTTCTTGCTACGGAACCCTAGACTGAGCGTGGTCCGACGCGCTCTTGCCCGTTTTTTTTTAATATTCCGAATAAAAACTTTGGGTACAGCTGTGATAAGCATTACCAACTTAAAAATTAAAAGCCGAAAAACATAACATAATCTACGGTAATTACCCCTAATTATTAAATTACAAACGGGCACTTAACACTTAACACATAATTCATAAGGCATTACACGGCCTTTAAATAAGCCCCTATTATGCCTGAAACGGCCTTATTTTACATGTAAACTGATGTGTAGGCTTTGCGTGTTCCTGAAAGACAAATGGATAGCATACGTTACTTCCCACGTAATTTATTATCCTCCGATGAGTTGCGATTTTCTGTATTCATTATAATACACAGATACGAAATGTGCCCCGTGTTCATTCGTCGTTTAATTTAAAAGAAATCGAATTATTTAGCCGCCAGGGCTATTAGATACCTACTTTGTTTTAGTTTAGCGTACTTTCTGACTTTATTTCTTTTTGCTGGGCTCATAAGGTTCATAGTGCGATGTTAAATTCTCTATTACTCCTGCCCTTTTTTTATCGGACACCCAAAAGCACGAAAAAGCGACATCGTTATACGGTTGATATACCAAAATCCTGAAGAAGCGCTTTGATTCCACCTTTATTGGAAAAACCGCCATACAGTGGAAATGCTGCCGGAGTGGGTGTTCCCTGGGCATTTTCAAGTCGCGAGTGAATTGGTTTCTAAGCAAGCTTGCTCCATTGCTTAATATCAAGCGAGATGGCAGTAAAACGCAAGCCTATTATTAAATACAAAAAAATCTGAGGTTAGGAGACCCCCGTCAGGAACGAAGTTCCTACGTCTCGTATATAATAGAAAGAAACAGAGAGAAAGAAAGTCGCATGAAGACAAAGCTTTTTCCTTACGTGACGATTTGTACCAGTCAACTTTTACCGCAAGCCGCGTTAAAAGGATTTTTATTCCAAAAATGTTCCAAAAAAATGTGAATGCACTATACCTACAACGATTTCTGCCTGTATTCCCTGGTCTTCAAGGAATGTTATAAGCGTATTTGGCGTGTCTATAAGAACTTAATGCAAGGTTCTAAACTACGATTCGCCACAAAAACCACAAGGTTATAGTACAATGACCGCTTGGCGAAGTCAGAGCCGCACTCGTTGTAATAATGATTAGTTTCGGCAAACTTGCAGTGAGTGACACGGTCATTTGCCGAACTGGACAGTGGACTGTTAGAAGTTTGCAGGAGCTAAAGTTCGCCTAGATTTGAGGTTAGAAGTGCTAACTTCGCATTGTTCCGTGAAATGTATAGTGTTTTGGGAATGGTAATTAATTCTGTTGGGGTATTGGGAAGGAAGTTTAGTGAAATTGTAATTTGAAAATCAAAGGTTTCAGAAAAAACTAAAGTCCCGACCGCATAATTAAATACTAGTTGTTCCCCGCGGTTTCAACCCCATTGCTCGGCTCCTAAGGGTTGTAGCGTGATATTAAATACGAGTAGCATTACCTTTCTTTGGGGCAGTCGGGTAAAAAACAACGATTTCGGCCAGTGACAGGATACCTACCTACAACATAAGAACTTGAATAAATTGTTACAATGCTTAACAAAATTATTTTCAGTGGTTATTTCTTCAAACTATAAGTTTTTATTAAGTAAATATTCTTAGTACCTTATGTGAGATGCATGGTTGCTTATCAGTCGTCAATCATCAGTAAACAAACCACAAACATAACAATTCTATTATTATTAAACTCATTCTAAAATATCAATAGATTCATTTCCAAAGTACCTAACCAAGGAAACTTTGAAGTCGGTTTCAAACTCCAAACTGAGGTCTTGCTGCTTTTATGCATCAAGTTCCACAATGTAGGAGTTTGCAGTGCTGTTGCGGACTAAGGCGTGGACGTGCGGTGCCGGCAATCCATTTAGATAATTAGTTTCACTCGTATTCGGGAATTTGTGGAAGAAGTTTGTGCTTTGAAGATGTTTTACGAGATTAAGACGAGGTTTTGGATTAAAACTGTAGCATCTTAGCTCTAGCCAAACACAGAATGTACAGCTGACTAAAATTGACATGAAAAAAAAGCCGAATAACGCTACTATAAGGTAATTGTGTTTCTGTGGTGAAGGTCGCCAAAGCTGAGGATGCGCTGTGTGAAATACCGTCCGTAGCTAGCGACGTCTTTATAGAAATACATAGAAACCAGTAGTGTCGCGGCGACACATCACCTGCTGCTGGTGTCTGTAGTCGGCTACAAACTCGTACCTTTAGACATTCATCGAATTCATGTCGAAACTCTCTGAAAAAATGGTAAACAAGGATGACTAGTTTTACTTTTCATATGCCGATGGGCGCAGTTAACCAGTGTTATGTCTTAACCCATAAAAGTGGTTACGACCCAGCCTGGCATGCTATCATTGGCAGGGTGCCAACCCGCGTGTTCCGGGTTCAGTTCTCGGGTGTGGAAAATGGTGCTTTGTTCGCGTTTTCGATCATTTCCGTCCATTATGGGTTGTGGTGATTTACTGTTTTGAAGCTAAAATCGAACTGGGTTGCAGGATGCGCCAGAAGTATGTTCGATTGGGCAGTTAAGTAACCGATTTCTATTGAGACTCCTAGTTCTATAATCTTATAATTATAATATAGTATGTTTGTGTCCGTTAAATATGGCGGCGTGTATAATAAATTCACATGAGCTGACGAATTTATACGGATACCTATACATAAAGGAACTGAAAGTGTTATGTTAGATTTCTAGTTATATTTTGAACTTAATGTTGTTTGCAGATTCTAATTTAATGCTCACTTTTTAAATGCAGTTTTTTTTAACGATGGTGGCAAACAGGCGTCCATCCCAACTGATGGTAACAATGACGTATTATATATAGACACGTCATACACCAACATCACTGTACTAAAAAGCGGCGCAAATACTTTAAATAGCGAAATAGCTACATATCAGTGCATATGTGCAAAAAAAGGGAAAAATACGAGGTATTCCAAGAAGCACACCCAAACGAAGCACACCCAGACGAAGCACACCTAAAGTATTCCTCTTAGCACACCCGTAGGTGGGCTTCAAATAAAAATTTAAAATTAATTATTTTAAATTTTTATTTGAAGCCCACCTACGGGTGTGCTAAGTGGAATACTTTTAATTAATTATTTTAAATTTTTATTTGAAGCCCACCTACGGGTGTGCTAAGAGGAATACTTTAGGTGTGCTTCGTCTGGGTGTGCTTCATTTGGGTGTGCTTCATGGAATACCTCAAGAAAACGAATGTCTTACTTAGCATACCTACCTCTTGTTTAGTAGATTTTTTTTTTTTTGCAAAATGTTGCAAGAAATTACGTTCAGCCAAGAAACTGGTTGGTGCATGTCTAAATGAATGGTGGGCAATTACCTTACTTTTTTGTTGCCATTTTAGATCGCGGGTAACGTATTTATGGTTTATATATCATTGGATGGTAAGCGATTACCGTATAGCTTATGAAACGCTAGCAACACCAGGACAATCACATGTGCGTTGCTGACCCTTTAAAAATCCTATTTACTCTCTTCTTGGAGAACTGTACTTGTCGGTTGTCTGGAGCCCATAGCATAGCATAATCGGCCTATAATGTTCCCACTGCTGGGACACAGGCCTCCTCTGTGAGAGGGAGTGGGCCGTAGTCCACCACGCGGGCCCAGTGTTTTTCGAATTTTTGGTTCTAGGACATGCCGGTTTCCTCACGATGTTTTCCTTCACCGTTAAAGCAAGTGGTAATTAATTTCTAATACGCACATGCCTTCGAAAAGTCAGCGGTGCGTGCCTCGGGATCGAACTCGAACCATTCGCCGTGGGAGGCACATGGTTAAACCACTAGGCTATCACTGCTTATGATCTGCTTTGGTCTGGAGACCAATTCTCGTAAATAAGAATGTTCAAAATATAATTCCGATTTGGTTTCGATATAATCTCAATGTCTTAAATGTCACAAATGGTGTTGTAATGTACTAAATGACAACATCAAACGGAGAATATCATTTCTGACATAAATGGCATTGTTATATCGTTACCAAATCGGAACTCATTTTTATTTACGAGAATTGGGCTTCTGATTTCTGCAAAAAAAAACTGGATCTAAAACCTCCCAGAGATCTAAATCTATTATGCACGAACAACAATTAAAGACGATTATAGTGAGGTGTTACGTTAGCCATTGTAAATAAGACAATTACCTAGTTCTCACAAGTAATTACTATAATAGGTAACTACTATAATAGGTATAATAGGTAAAACACTAGCCCACTTTCATAAGTCAAAATCTTATAAGAAGAATAAGCTAGAAAAACCTTGTCGGGTTACTTAGCGACGTGTCCGTAGGTTCCGTACCTCAAAAGGAAAAACCGAACCTTTATAGGATCACTTTCTCGTCCGTCTATCCGTGGCAAGTCCAAGGCATCTGCTCATAGATGGTGCTACTACAAGAAGTATGTAATAGCGGCATCTTGCTCATAGATGGCGCTATTGCATATTTCTAGTGGAATATTTTATTTTATACTGGCTATTATCTTTATCGCTTTCATCCCAAGGTATAGGGACTCCATCGAGGTAATACAATACATTAATGTTCACATAGGTATTTCAACAAATGTATGGAGAGCAGATTTTTTTTCGCGATTTTAGGGTTGGTCCCAGAGTAAAAGTTGTTCATAATGATGAGTATAGTGGCTACATCGCCGGATAATACTTATTAGGTAAGAGAGAATGGCAGAAAATATTCTTTGGTGATTCTTGCTTTAATAGAATATAGTTTTCGAATAACGTGCGGGTCAATTGGCAATGTTACCTTTAACATCAGTTAAATGCCCAGGGACAATATTCTTTTTTAGTTTATTACGAGTGGTAGTCCCACGGGCTGTCCTCTTTGGGACACAAAGGGTCTATCGGACTCTTACTGACCTAAAACTGAAATTTTCCTTCAATTACCTAATGGTTTCCATGCCATGAAAGGAGAAAGAAAGAAATTTATGATGGTTTTCAATCATCACGCGGAGGTCCGTAAACAGTCTCCGGACGATCAATCCTCAAAGCTTAGGAACTGATGAGGATTCTCACATTTCGTCACCTCTTTCGCTCGCAGAGAACCATATCAGATAGCGGACTACAAAATAATATAAGCTCTTCATCTTTATAATATTAGTGTGGGATGAAAAGACTGGGTGTCAAAGCATGTGTGTGAGAGAAAGGGAAGTATGAAAGCGGAAACGAAGGGAAGGGGGAAGATGGCGGATTAGGCTTGTAAGAAAAGACGTTATCACAGTGTAAAAATCAAAAAGAAATAAAAGTCGGTTTATTTTTCCCACATTAGTATAGATATATAATATACCTAATATTGCATAATTATTATATACCCATGTATAGTTATTGAGATAGGTCAATACACGTGTATCAATATAAAACAGCATCATAACGGTGTATTACATGGAAGCAGGCAGCCAGATATAAACATTACTGTTTACATAACGATTACGTATCGATACTAAATCGATTTAGCTGGAATCGAATCGATTGATGGTTGCATTCGAGTCGAATGTGTGTCAAGCGATGTTGATTTGTGTCTTTCTGTCTGTTTGTTTGACTGTTAATTGAGAAAGTAGGTGACTGTTTGAATTAGGGATTTAGACTACGATTATCTAGGCGTCACAGTAGGAATCCGTTAATATATTTAGATTTAAATTAGATTAAATTTTTTGTGAAAAAAGTAGATGGTGAAACTCTATTTCAAAATATTATTAAATATACATATAAGAGATTTCAAAAACTAGCCAACGCGGCCTCTGCCAAATCGTGGCCTCGCTCTAACCAATTGAGCTACCGCGTCTTACCCACATCAGTAGAAATTTGGGATCTCTTAAAATGAATAAAGAATAATATGCTTTGGCGTTAATTAAAAACGCTAAGCATAAGTTTTTTTAATGTCTAACGCCAAAGGCATTGCGCATTGCCATTGATAATTAAAAACTAGAAAAAAAAACTGGCCAAGTGCGAGTCGTACTCGCGCACCGAGGGTTCCGTATCATTTTTGGACGTATAAAGTGAAAAAATCCGGACCGCATAACTAAGTTTGTTTGTGAAGGAATTTTGATGATTTTGAAAAAACTGTACTAGTTAGGAACATCATTTTATTTTTGGTGCCATATTTGGGCCAATTCCTATCAACTCTAATTATTTCAGATTTTTCGCCTTGCAAACTTCGGAGATAAGGGGGGGGAATGTTATTTTTTTGGACATTTTTCATCATATGTCGAAAACTGTGGGACATAAAATTAAATAAAAATATATTTTGAAATGTGCAAATCAAGACCTTTCATATGATATGTCACTTGACCTAGTATCCCTACTTTAAAATTTCGGACCTCCACTCCGGCCCCTTTTGCAATGAAAATAAAAATATTTTTTGACTATTTTCATTTGAAATAAAGTTGGGCAAGCATTTTTTATAACTGTTCCAAATTTCAAGTCGATAGCTTTAGTAGTTGCTGAAATAAGCAGGTGTGACAGACAGACAGACAGACAGACGAAGTCGCACCATAAGGGTTCCTTTTTTACCATTTTGGTACGGAACCCTATTAAAAGAAGTAAACAATTCTTTTTTCAAATTCACATTCGCCACACTGCGTCAGTGTGCGTCAGCTGATAGATGTACGCGGCCATTTTAAAATCTAGCTGTACTTACTCTTTCGAGCTTTTAACTTTCACTAGCTAGGCATAATTAGGCACATCACATTGTTAGTCAATTTCTCTTTATGTAAACAAATGAACAGACAAAGCGGTTGTTTAAAAATTGTACAATTAGCCGTAGAACCTAATTCCGTGAACATTTTTTGCATGAGATGCGACAGGTTTCACGAGATAGGTTGAAAACTCAGATCATAGAAACAAGGAGATGTGCCGAACACGATCGATGGTATAAATACAGTGTTTTAGTTTAGTGCTAGTGTTGAGTGACATTTAACAGTGTTAGATTGAGGGTGTGCGGAATGTTCAATGCGTGGGAGATCTTTTTACCCGACTGCGAGACGCAAAGGAGGGTAATGTGTTTATCAGTCTATGTATGTATGTATGTATGTATGTATGTATGTATGTATGTATGTATGTATGTATGTATGTTTGTTTCTATGTGGCGTTCTAGAGACCAAATGCGTAGGCCGATTTTGATAATTCTTACGTCAATCGATTCGTCTTAACCTTGCGAGTGTCACTAAAGACATAACAGTAATCAAAATTCACCACAGCGACAACCAGACGCCATATTGTCAAAATGAAAAAAAAAAAAGTTGATGAACTATGTCAAGTGGGGTGTCATTGAATAGGTATTTTAAAATCATCTTTAGGTTCCTTTTATCATTTTTCATTTTAAATAATAGTTTAGGATATATAACGATTTAAAGTTGTTCAACAAAGCAATCATTCTCGCTAATTCTTACTTATCCTCAAAACCTATCATGTGGGGTATCAAAATGAAGGGCTCGAAAAGAAGATTACGAAAACATACATTAAAAACTAAAAAGTGAAAAATAAAAATAGTAAATTAAAAATTAAAAAAACCCGACTGCCAAAAAACAACTAAAAAGTTCAAAACAAGAGCACTTTTCAAGCAGTCTGATGCAGTTGGTGGCATAAAATCTAAGATTTAACACAAATAATTGCCACCAACTGCATCAGACTGCTTGAAAAGTGCTCTTGTTTTGAACTTTTTAGTTGTTTTTTGGCAGTCGGGTTTTTTTAATTTTTAATTTACTATTTTTTTATTCACAAGGAGCGCTTAATTATGCGCGTAATTGTGTCGAAAAATGTACTAAAAGTGGCATCAGTTGTTCCCGTACTAATTTGTTATGATGGCATATCTCCTTATTTCTATGATCTGAGGTTGAAAAGTAAATTGTTTCAAAGTAAGCGTAAGCAAAGTTTTGGAGGTATTCTTGTTTTTTGGATTTATTGTAGTCAACTATTCATATTTTAATAGTATAAAAATAAAAACTAAAACCCGAATACGACAAAAATCGAACTGAAAAAACAAGAAAATATTCCTGTCTGATAGCCTTAAATTGTGATATCCAGGGTCGAATGCCACCGTATTGTTGACTAATAGGCCAGGCCAACAGGGCGGCATGCGATCACGGCTAATATCCTGAATATCGCAATTTTCATGCTTTTGCAAACTGAGCATCGGTTAAAGGTTGCCAGGTTCTAAAGGATTGTGTTATAGAAAAGGAATTCCAATGGAACTCTGATCAGAAAGAAATGAATGGATTCATTCTATGACTTCAATAAAAAATAATCTTTTGCACAAATTATTGTTATTTAGGAATTCAGAAAATTCGTTTCAGATATAAAATAATGATCCTATTGTTTTTTATATAATATAAACATTATTATAACCATCCATTTTGCTATTATCAAACAGTCTTAAGATTTTTAATATTAGCAGGTACCTATAGGTAGATGAGCAAATAGGTACACCCGCTTAAAAATTGCACAATTGTTTACTGAACACATTGCATAACTCGTGCCGATACAAGAAGCCGTTTTTAATGCCACCAAAAAACATAAATACTTCTAGCATTTTTGTCACTTATGACATGTTTACTCCTAACAAATAGCCATTGAAGCGATCCAACATGAAATTGCGAAAAAAATATCGCATCTTGAAACTGCACAGCAAATATGCTGTCATCTAATGCATTGGCCTTCTCTTGTGCGAACAAACATCAGATGATTCCTCAGATCATAGAAACAAGGGAGATGTGCCAAGGCGCTATCAAGCTTGATGCCTGAACTTGCAAATTGCTCATATTAAAAACGTACGCGCTGGCGACGAACCGAACACGATCGATGGTATAAATACAGTGTTTTTGTTGAATGACGATTAACAGTGTTAGATTGAGGGTGTGCGGAATGTTTAATGCGTGGGAGATCTTAATTAACACAAGGAGCGCTTAATTATGCGCGTAATTGTGTCGAAAAATGTACTAAAAGTGGCATCAGTTGTTCCGGTACTAATTTGCTATGATCTTCTTGTTTCTATGATCTGAGGATGATACCAAGGCCAGCTACTTACGTGAGAAAGGAAAACAATACAAAAATATCGCGGAGATAAAAAAACCGGCCAAGTGCGAGTCGTACTCGCGCACCGAGGGTTCCGTATCAGTTTTGGACGTATAAAGTGAAAAAACCGGACCGCATAACTAAGTTTGTTTGTGAAGGAATTTTGATGATTTTGAAAAAACTGCACTAGTTAGGAACATCGTTTTATTTTTGGTGCAATATTTGGGTCAATTCTTATCAACTCTAATTATTTCAGATTTTGCGCTCCGCAAACTTCGGATGGTATTTTTTCAGTCATTTTTCATCATATGTCAAAAACTGTGAGACATAAAATAAAATGAAAATATATTTTGAAATGTGCAGATCAAGCCCTTTCATATGATATGTCACTTGACCTAGTAACCCCACTTTGAAATTTTGGACCCCCACTTCGGCCCCTTTTGCAATGAACATAAAATATTTTTTTGACTTTTTTCATTTGCAATAAAGTTGAACAAGCATTCTTTATAACTGTTCCAAATTTCAAGTCCATAGCATAAGTAGTTGCTGAAATAAGCAGGTGTGACAGACAGACAGACAGACGGACGAAGTCGCACCATAAGGGTTCCTTTTTTACCATTTTGGTACGGAACCCTAAAAACCGGACAAGTGCGAGTATGCCTCGCGCCCTAAGGGTTCCGCTAAATGATCATAGATGGCGCTACTGCATACTTCTAGTGGTGTCATCTATGAGCAGATAGCTCCACTTATGGTTCGGTGACTGACGGCGGACAACAAAGTGATCCTATAAGGGTTCCGTTTTTCCTTTTGAGGTACGAAACTAAAAATTGCTAGAACGAAGACAGAGATACTGGAATTATAGGTACGTGTGTTATCTGGTCTCCTAGAGTTTGGATGGGTTATGTTTATGGATATTTTTATGTTATTTATGGATAGTTCTGATTCCTGAAACTTTAGAGAAAGTTTCACCTAAGAAGTTCCTTCGTCGCTATGTTGGCTCGCCTGTCTATCACTCCTGTACCCCGATCATGAGTTTTTTTGACGTGTAGTATCGTTAAAGTAAGCATATTTTGAATTGAAAATACACGTTTGTTACACAATATTTATATAAATAAATACTTAATTAATTTCTCTGTATTTTTTAAAATGTGCAAATTGTATAAAATTTTATGAAAATGTTCCAGGACTGCTGTATTTTAAATTCAAATTATGCTTACGTTAACGAAACTATACGTCAAAAAAACTCATGATAGGGGTACTGGGCTAGAAATCGGTTTTAGTTTTACCAAATCCGTCTAAGTAGATAAATTAATTATTATGCGCCTTTTTTATTTCATTCTAAACACCAATTCCCTTATTTCACAAAAATAGTAGAAATCTACACGCCGTAGCTCCGTAGATTTATCTATCGCTACGCGCCGTCTTAACGTTTTATGTTTTTTGTAGATTTATGTGTTAAAGTAATGCCTAGGACACTATTATTGACATTCAGGGGACCCAAAATAGCGTCAAAGGGATTCATTTCAAACATTTATTTGCTATCATTTTCACATTTAGTCTACTTCATACTTGCATTTCTTTCACTCAGTATGCTTCACATATGTGTCATTCATTTTCACATTTCATTTCACTCATCTGCCACAACATAACGTTACATTCCTATATAGTTTCTGAATCCTGAAACCAACCCACTTACCTACTTAAAGAAGATGATTAAATTAAACAGCTATTATGTCAATTGTCCTCTCTATTCATTGTCATACAAATGACAAGGATAGCTGTATATTTTATCAGAGGTTAAAGTTAAGACGCGTCTATAAGTAAGTAAAGGGGCGAACCTTTATTAACAAAACTATCAGTATCAGTGTTTTATCCATATACTAGTGGCCCGCCCCTGCTTCGCACGTTAAAACATCGAGATTTCTGTTCTGTATCTATGTTGAATATTAATGAATTATACACAAAAACCTTCCGGAAAAAAATCTCTAAATGGTGGTGAAAACCGCATTAAAATTCATTCGCGTCCGTATTAATGTGTAGGTATACCTGTATTTATGACCTGACCACCGACTAATCCGTATATAAAAACCCGGTCAAGTGCGAGTAAGACTCGTGACCTGAGGGTTTCGTGCAAAAATGTAAGTTTATAATCGCAAAAAAATATTTTTTTATGTGCTATTTATTTAAAGATTTTTGATTACTTGTGCTGTGAGACCTTGCTTCTTGCCATATTTCATTATTTTAAGTCAAAGGGAAGTACCCTATAGATTTTGATTTATTTTCAAATGTCAAAATATGCGCCATAAATGGCAGTATTTTTTGATTGCGTTGTCATAGAAGCTTGATGTTTTTACAGCTCCAAGGGAACGTAAACCTTAGTATTTGATATTAATTTCAACTTGATACCTTCACGCTTTCCTGACAAAAAGGGTCTTGACAGATAGACAGACGAACAGACGGTCAACGAAATGATCCTTTAAAGGCCATTCCAGACTAACCTGCATGGTCCTTGCATAGTTTCATTTTAATTTGTCTGGACTTTAAAAGAGACTGACCTTTGAGTTTGTTTCGTTGTTTCTTCTCAAAGGTAGTCAGATAGGAAACGCCGACCTCATCTAGTTTAATAATCAAAACAATTTTTGACGTGTAAAAGTGTTACCTGTAACCTATTTACAGAATAAAATATCATTTCATCATCATTTCATTTCATTTCATCACGAAGTGAACCTGTAAGGTTTCCTTTTTTTTCTTTTGAGGTACGGAACCCTAAAACTTCCATTATATAATGTGTATAATGCTATAAAACATTAAAGTATTATAACAGTATTCTGCAAACACTATTTAACTATGGCGCGACCTTGGTTTGACTAAGTGCTTAAATTTGGCGTGATTCATATCTGTGCGTTTTGTGGTTAAATTTACGAGCGATTAGCGTTTAGTTATATTTCGTATTTATGGGTTAGTTTTTATACGGCCAAGGTTGAGGATTATACTGCCAATAAATTATTTGGGAAACTTTTATTGGCTTTCTTGGGACGGTTAAGACCACGGCTGATAGATAAAGGAACGATCACCCAGATAAAATAAATTTGGAAAATTACAATTTGAATTATTGTTTATGCTTTGAACACACACGAACTGTCATACTCGTAGATTTTATTTTCTGAATACTATAATATTATACTGGTTTTGTGCAAAATAGATACTATTAAAAAGATGTTTGGAAAAAGAAAACCATGATAATAACGTGTTCCTTCCTCGTTCCCAACGAGGCTATGTTGAGCTGAAATTCAATATATACCTAGGTACTTTTATACGTTTTTAATGGCGTTGGAACTTTGGAAGTTTTCTTTCAGCACGAATCCTCGTTCACCACTTTTAAGTGTCCTAGGCATTACTTTAACACTTAGGTAAATCTAAAAAAAACAAAAGTTTAAGACTTAAACTAAATTTTGGGCAGGGGAGTCAACATAGCGTCGAAGGGACTTGATAATGAAACGTATAATTATCATGTGCTCTATATAAGGTGCTATAAAAATATCTGCCACGGCTTTAATGGGAGGTAGTATTGTGTTTATAGATTACAATAGTGAAGAACTTTCGTACCCCGGAACAGTTAATTCAATTTGAGAAAATAAAGAAGTTAAATTAACATTGACTCTACTCTGCATAACGTGGTTCACAAATTACGCGCGATGTGTCTCTTCGTCAATGAAAACAACTGCTATCTCTTTCCATCTGTTCTGTGAATGAAAACTGATATCAGCTGACTAGTTCGTCACTACTAATCTGCTAAAATTTATACGTTCTTTTTTTTGTATGAAAAAAAATATGACAATTAATCAATAATTTATCTTTACTATTGTAATCTATAAACACAATACTGTCTCCCATTGCAGCCGTGGCAGATATTTTTATAGCACCTTATATATAACCTTCTTCTTCCATACACCTCATTCATGGTATCTATTTTACTTAAGGGGGAACTGTCAAGGATTGCAGTGCAGCCTGTCTATTTTATAGAATCTCACCGTGACATTCTCCCTCAAACGCGGTGATATCACGCGGCGTGTCGGCTGTTTGGTACAGAATATACAGGCATACATACGTTGTATCCAAATTCAATTCACGACAATACTGATAATACAGTTACTAAATAATAATAATCATTAAAATCATCAATATAGCCCTCGAAATTATATTTCAGGAAAATACGATTATTTCGTGAAAACATTACGATTTTCCTCAAATATAATTTTGAGGGCTATATTGATGGTTTTGATGATTATTCATTAGTAACTATATTATCATTAATGTCGCGAATTGAATTTGGATCAACATACAACGTAAAATAACTCTGGAATTTGCAAAAAACTATTCACAATCTCTTTCTGCACATAGCTTGTCCCACACATAACAGCCATCCAGCCAGCTGAAGTGACGCAAGAGTTGATTTTTGCACATTTTTACGAGCGCAGACAATTCGTCAGAGGCTAATGCAGACAATTTTACGTTTTATCTTTAATGCATTCAGATGCATATGGCGTCAGTTCCATAGATAAGTTGCTTGCAATAAATTTATTTTTATGGTCTTCCTGGAGATTATAAACGTGTTTGGTTTTTGCTGTTTTTAAAATAGATTTTTGTGGTTTTATTGTGAAGGTTACGTAGAGGTCATTGTAACTGAATTTTACTATATTTTTTATTAGTTTCAATCACAATTAAAGTCTTACTTGACCCGAGTATTAAGGAAAGGCTTTTGAAACGAGGTTTAAGACACCCATTACCCATATTTACTGCCTATAGAACAGTGGTTCCCAAGCCAACTGTATAGCTGCCATAATGACACGGTGATACGAGGCAAAAACGTTTAAGTAAAATGTTATTAAATATATAAAGATTCCCAAAAACAACTGACACAGGCAGGATTTGAACCTGCGACCTCTACCTATACCGGGGCACCGCTTCTACCAACTGAGCTACAGTGTCATGTCTGAATCAGTTGAATTGGAAACCTCTTTCTACGCCTCTTGAGCGTTGGTGTTTAAGTAAAACTTTGAAATGGACCAAATAATGTTGTATAAAAATGTAACCTATTTACGACCAGCCCGTCTTTTCCTCTAGTCCCTCCGTCCCTCCCGTCTAGTCCCTCGAATCGTTTGCAAATAAATTGGCAGTTCACGTGGTGATATCACGCTGAATGTCGGTACGAATAAGGCAGGGGTTTCTAGGACTTGTTCGCTCGGTGCAGGGGCCCAAAGGTCTAAAATAAAAATGTATCTATATTATTATACCCAAAGTAAATATTATTTTATTATAGGTTTTATAAAATTATTTCGCTGACCTTGGACCACAGGTTGGGAACCAATGCCGTAGACCAATAAAATAATTGCATGATCATTTCTGTAATTTGTTGTGCACTTATTTACCCATATACCTCCTAGTTTATTGGGGAAAGAAACAGCTTGTGTTTGCCTGCTTGTGTAATATGCGATATTTATTAATATTACGGTATACAAAAGGGTCGAGGTGCAAATTACTGTCGGAACCTGCAATACTAGTGAGTATTCTCATTAACTCACATCGTGCTAGTTGGTAGTTCTTATTCCCTAATCAGGGTTTCTGTAATTTATTCCAAATTTTAGTGTTATCGCCTATTCATGTCAAATTCAAGTCGGATTGTTGTTTTATTCGCAGTTGCTATGGGTAACACCCCTTGTTTTGTGTGAATAATTATTTTTAATTACTATAGGGCATAGAATCTACACCTAGCTAGGAATACTTTAATTAATCAAGTAATTTATTTGTATTACTGCCTATGGAGTCACCATTAAGAATCTAATCAATAAAACCGTTCCCTAAAACATTCAAAAGTCCCAACACATCCTCAAAAATTGATCAGTACTAATCTCGAACGGAATCTCAACATACATAATTCCTAATAGCCGATATAACGACTCTTTCATTGGCGGCTATGCTCCAAACAGCTCATCGGCTATTGTTTATGGGCTGTTTGCAGACTTATAGCCCGTTATCCGAAGGCTAAGTAGCGTGCCCAAAATCTTTCTCTGGCTAATAATTACGTGCATTTTTGACGAAACAGTTGACCTAATTCGTTGCTTATTACACGTAGTATCGTAAAACGAGTGAAAATTTAATTCGTCGTGTTTCAATAAGGGCGTAAATTTTACGAAGTTTAGGGTATGTTTACTTTGTCATAATTCAAAAGTACTTTACACAATCAAGTTTATGGTTGGTATGTACCTAGTATTCTTGAATTTTATCGACTTCGATTTAAATGAATGTTAATTTCACTTTTTATTTCTATTGAATCGGTGTCAATCAGGCAAGGGCTGATCCAGACTTTGAGTCGTGGGGGTCACGTAATCAAGATCTAACCAGAACAGGCTTCAAATATTATCAGAGGTCGAGCCCACTTCAAATATTATCAGAGTGTGGTTATCCACATGACACAGGTACCCAGGGGGGGTCATAATGACTGACCTCCATAGGGATCTACCCTCAGATCATAGAAAAAAGAAGATATGCCATCATAGCAAATTAGTACGGGAACAACTGTCGCCACTTTTAGTACATTTTGCAACACAATTACAAGCGCCCCTCGTGAATATAAAGATCTCCCACACATTAAAAATTCCGCACACCCTCATCTGACACTGTTAATCGTCACTCAACACTAGCACTAAACTAAAACACTGTATTTATATCATCGATCGTGTTCGGTTCGTCGCCAGCGTGTATCTACTTTTGTACTACGCCCAATGTGGGCAAATTAAAGCATCAAGCTCAATAGCGCCTTGGCACATCTCTCTTGTTTCTATGATCTGAGGATCTACCCTTGCAATCAGCGCACCCCAGGCGTTACCGCGCTACTAACCTGCTAACTGGCTAACTTTCTTACTACGGCATTAACTAGTATTCTGAGATAGCTCGCAAATCCGCCAACACGACAGAACCCTTTTTCTCATCTATTAGATACGAAGTCTGCAGAAACTAAATAACCAAACACACATTAGCTATACAACCGTCTGGGACAAGCCAGGAACCGTGCAATACACTATCATTACGTACAAATTCTCCGGGCGGCGCCGGATCGATCGCGCCGGGACGCCGCCAGCCGTCGGAGATCGCAGTCGGACGCATCTATTACGGCTATCACCTAAATTGCCGACACCGGACAAAGATTTAAAAAACCGAATATTTGGTAAAAACCGGGATTTTTCCCTGAATGGCCTTGAACATATTAAAAATACGAGTATTAGTTAGTTAGTTAGTTATACCACCTGTTTTCCGCACTTAGCCTCTTGATTGGGCCATTGTGCGTGTGTGACCGCAGGAACGAGGTCGTGGTCACGCGTACCAGCTCAGCTCCTGCCAGAAGTCCAGGAGGTCCCGTGGGTTTACGAGCGCGTCTCGTATGGTGTCAGAGTTGTCCAGTTAAAAAAATACGAGTATTATAGCTAAGCATTGCTAAGTGAGTCACAAACAAAATAAAACGAAACTGTCCGGGTTTTGAAGGAATTTTTTTGAGAACCCACCGGACGCCCACGGAGACTTTTCCAAATTAGGACAAATCCGGGGAAATCCGGACGGATGACGGAGTATCTATAATACTCTTTATTAGATGGCGGACGGATACGTGCGTATTTGGAGCGACTTGCTTGAACAGACTTCAGTGAGTCATTCAGAGTTAGGGGAAGAAAATTCTCTTATTAGATGGGATCTAATAAAAAATATGCTAACAGATTGTTTTGTTTCGTTTTTATCCTGTCTAGAAGATAAGGATAAGACAGCCGTCTACTTGCGAAATTGCAGTGTTTAACATTTTATTTTGTCTTACATAAGTATTATAATTTTCCTGAACGTTGTTATTGTTGCAACAGCATCATTAAAATTAAGATTACATGTTAAATTTATCCTCAAGACTAGGCGCACTTAGCGTCCAGAGTTTATAGGTAAATATGTATTTTGAAGTCGGTGGGGCCCATTCGAGTTTTCGTCTTTCAACCTTCGAACAGTAAGGACGTATGCAGTGTAAAATTAAAATTAAGATTTCCTTTCATTTCTCGTCCGTCTGCAATTTTTTATGCTAGGCCCCGCCGACTTCAATGTTATGTACTTACATTGAAGTCGGCGGGGCCCAGTGACATAATTAGGAATGGGGTATGGATTATGAATATTAAATTAGTCCAAAATTATGTGAGCTTCTCCCTGACTACATAAATTGTAAAAGTTGTATCAAAACAAAATCTATATATTATTGATTAAATTTATTACCTACCTATAAAAACATACTAAAGCACATAATGGAGGCATTGATTATACTGATGAAGTACTTAATATTCTACCCACGTTTTCTAATCAAACTTTTCTGCGATGTAATCTGAGCTTTCTGATGAAGAATGGATGTATTAAAATGTATTCATTTTTTTATGGTCCTTATTATACGGCAAAATTCACGATCATCAATACCACGGAATAAAGAACAAAATGGAAGTAGTAAGTGGGCGTGGTCCCTATCACCACTGATGAGTACTGAGAGACATATGTACCGTTTGAGTGAGCGCAGTCGCGATGACAGATATTTATCGTGAACATATGCGTCACTACCGTTAAAAAATCATAAAAAAATACTAAAATGCCCTAATGTTCCATATTAGAGTGTAAAAATCATAGCCACGGTTAAAATCTAACTCATGGAGGAATTTCGTACCATCGTTATGTTATATTTTCAGTTTTAATTCATAAAATACATTTTATTTTCTTTCTGTCAAATATAGTACAAGAATGACAATAAAGAGTGATCCTTATTTTCATCTAAAATACGGATAATTTTCCTTTACTGGTTATCAATTGTTCTAGAATGTTTGATTACGAAATCAGACTTTTCCTGCTATTCAATTAGTGCATCCAATAGGTATCGATAAAAATGTATCGATCATTTTTTATAAAATATTTTTTCGGTAGGTAAACTACGAAATGAGCTCCGATGCTAATCGAAGTTAGTAATCTTCTATGTGCCTATAATAGTATCTATAAAATGAAGTTTCTCGCTGCGTCTATCTGTGCACATTCATTTACTGCAGGAATTTTCATTCTGTTCTCATCAATGGAATCCCATCTTATCAATTTCTTGAGAAAGGTTTGGTGTGAGATACGTTATTCATATCACCCCGTGTGAAGCTGCACCCTAATTGCGTAACTCAATTGCTATCACCATGGCATTGTTTTTGACATTCATTACGCCGTATGTTTGTTAATCCGTGCTCCCGTAACTAGCTCAATGCCGTAATGGATGTTGTTGAACTGTCAATATGAAAGCCATGGCGAAAAAAATTGAGTTACACAATTAGGCCGCTGGTTGTGAGTATGTTTTTAGATGAGATACCATAGTCTAATTTAAATCAATATCACAGCAACAATAGAAAACTTGACAGTTTCCGTTTTCCAAAATATCCATCTAATGAAAGAAAAGTGGATCAACGCATCCAGAAAATTCAATTGGTTCCCCGCTAATACAAGAGGTACGATCTGTATGCTACATTTTATGGCAGATGATTTTATTATAAAAAAAAAGTAATAGGTAATAAATATATTATAGCTACAACTGCCGTGCTTACAATAATCGCAGTAAGTCAAATTATTTTTATACAGAAATGAAGATGTTCTCAACATTTCAATTATGTATTTAATTCTGCGATTATCTTAAGCACGACAGACAAGTTGTCTGGTAATTCCTCAGATCATAAAAACAAGGGAGATGTGCCAAAACACTATTGAGCCAAGATCCTTGATCAATTTGATCAATGATTTAAATACAGTGTTTTAGTTTAGTGTGAGTGATGGAGGCTAATGACAGTGTTACATTGAGGGTATGCGGAATTTTTAATGTGTGAATAATATATGAATATGATACTTATACCTACCTACTAGCTGTGCCCAGAGAGAGAGAAATCAAATTATTTACTCACCTACGCTATTATTTCGTTTTCTTTTTGCTCGGCTCCTTAGGGTCGTAGCGTGATGTTAAATAGCCTGTAACCTTTCTCGCAAATTTGGCTATCAAACACAAAACTAATTTTTCGAATCTGACTGGTAGTTTCTGAGATTAGCGCGTTTAAACAAACAATCAAACAAAAAGTTGATCAGCTTAATTAAATTAATACAGATAATATTAGGTACCGTGACTATTTTATATCGATTTGATTACCTTGTCTTATTCAGACATTCAGACTTATTCCAGGCGAGTTTCTAGCCTGACTAAATGCCTAGATAATTATTCTCATCATACTTTATTTTACTTATTGTATTGTAAGATTGATACAGAACACAATTTTCTTTCACGTTCATAACACGACGTAGAAAGTTTTTGTCTTATTTATTAATATTTATAACATTTTATCATATTATTGTGTCATAAATAAATTTGTGCTGAAAGTAAAATTAATGAAATTTAATTTATTTACCTACAATATTAGGTTAATGAGTTTGGCTTTCGAGATGGACAATATTTATTATCTGCGAGATATTAGAGGGCAAGCGCCACGCATTTTTTTTTATTTTAGACGGTAGTTATGATCATTTTTCATTAAAAAGTGAGTTAATGTCGTTATTAAAGCAATACGTACATTAAAAATCACTTACATTTTATGAAAAATAAACAAAAATACTCTCTAAAACGAAAAAATGCGTCGGGGTTGCCCTCTAGGCACGCCACTGTCTGCGATGTATAATAGAAGTTATGACAGACAGGAATTAGAAATTATGTCTGACTAACTCTCAATTGGCTCTCTTTAATTCCAGTGACAAAATATACTTAGAAAATATTTTGACCACGTTAGGAAACAAACTCAGAACCTCTTTCTGGCGAGTGAGTTAAGTGGGGTTACAAATATGCGATTGATTTAAATAAAACAGTTGTCAACAGTACATTTAAAATGTATGAAAGCGTTTATTTTGTCATGTCGTGTGTCGCAACTTTCAACGTTCCGTTTCACTCGGCCAAGGCCTTTAGTTATTGTTCCTTTTTATTTTTAAATACGCTGCCTTTTATGGACGTGTGATGCGTGGAATGAACCGGGTTCTGAATATCTGTTTTAATTGGGTTGTGTAACTTTTATGTTTATTTTGTTTTAAAATTGTGTTTTGATTTTCATATTTCTTCGTGGCTTGGGATTCTAGACATTGTTTTGAAAAGTTCGTCAGTTTTCGGTTGAAGTTTAAGCTAAAAGATTTTGTTTTTGGAATAGGTAGGTTCCATTCGATGATTGGTATTAAGCCAGTAGTCAAATTGGAGCTGACTGACATATTACCATATGAAATCTTGCTTAGAAGCCGTGGTCAAGCATTTATCTGTTGCTCGAAAGATACACTGAAAAAATATTTAGTTATACAATACATAACCAACATATAAATATAACACAAAAAGTCATATAACTTTATGTAACATGTAACCAAAACTTTAAGTTAAGTCAATCTTTGGTTATTCCTCAACAAACTTTGGTTATTCTGCAAATAGCCGAAGTGTATCCGACGTGTGGCTTAATCGATAGCGAAAGTTACATAACAATCAGATAAGCCATTTTGGCGCAAAAACTCTTCATTCATATCATTCATCCAAAACTCTTTTGTTCATTCTTGCATTGTCTTAAAACAAACTCTGTCTGGCGAAACTGAACAAAAAACGGTTGAGCTAGTTTTTTAAAGCAAGACAATTTATGATCTAACAGTATTTCATTGAGACTAGATTGCGTGAAGTCGATGTATATAATGTAACATACAAAAAATATAGATACTTTCTTTAAAAATGTTATTTATTAAATAATGAAAATGTAATAAGATTTACCGATCCAACGGTATCAGTTTAAAGTCTTTGTGTCGACGCGTTTCGAATAAGAGTTCCTTTCGTCATTATGTTAGCTCACTTTGTCCTTGTCTTGATGTTCTATGTTTTTGTAGATATCAGTTTTAAAGTAATGCCTAAGACACTAAAAAATGGTAAACGAGAATTGGTAGGTACTGAAAGAAAACTACCCAAATCGTTTGAAACGTTGTAACATAATGACATTCAGGGGATCCTATTATACATGGCGTCGCGTCGAAGGGAACCCTAAGAGAAACGCAATTTAGTGGCTATTAAAAAGCTGTTATTTTGACATTACAAACACTTCAATTTTATAGATATTTGCATTGATCAGCATTTCCCAAACTATGGGTCGCGAGTGACCCACTACTTAGTAGCGAGCGAATATTGGGTGGGCCTTGTAAAATTTAAGTTGATCCTACAGCTGAGTAATTTTTTAACATGCTAAGTAGCTTGTATTAGAAAAAAATAGTCTAATATTAATATTTGCCAACAGACTATGATAGATCTGGCGTGCTCCTTTCACCAAATTGCACTCAGAATGTCAAATTATATCACCACGAGACATCAAGTATTGAAGACAAGAAACATCATTATAGCACGAAGGTCACCGCTGTGTTGAGACGTGCGTGAGACATAACCAGTTTATTAAGAGCCCTACGATTCAATTGATCCCCGTTGTTTATGTAGACGATGTTTGATTGCCAGGGGGGAAGGCGTGTCTGTATGTATTAGTTGTTTTTAAGCGAATGACTCAGCGTTGAGTCAGAGCGCCAGTGCTCCGTGGCTCAAGTTTGGGGCATTCCTATGTTAAAATTGGTAGCGATCGATATTTAGAAGTTGTAAATTTTCCTTAAAGTATAGTTTTTGTTTTGATTGTTTAAGTTTTTATTTATTTACTAAGTTGGATTTTAGCACCTCGCTTCTCAATGATATTGGATTTCTATTTTTAACCACAATATTAAACGTTCTCATTTTTACTTTTACCATCGAAGCAATATCGTAGCTTAGCAAAGTTTAACTAACCTAGAAGTTGTTGATATATTTTAGTGCAGTCTACCAAACGAGTTACAAAACGTCCGCAGAACTTTTGATACCTTCAAACATTGTGTAGCAAAACTTTATTTTAACGCCATCTATTGGAGATGGCTAGAACCAATATAATGCAATAACCTCCTAAATTAAATAGCCGTTCATTTGGTTGATATTTGTCCGGAGAAATATCTCTTCAATACACTCTACAACAAAATAAATCACTTTATTGTTTCTCTAGTAAAAGTTTGTAGACAGATAGAAGATCTATTAGAAGTTCACAGATGAAAAGGTTTTATGTACATACATATAACCCTTTCATCTGTTACAAATAGGCGACTGATCGTTCTATTAAAAACAGATAAGTATTATAATAATATCTATGTTCTATATTTACTACTAGTATTACCTACTGGATACGCGTTAGTAGAATAACTGTATCAAACCATCTTATTTCCTAAAACGTCTCTACACGATGGCAATCATTCCCTCTTACTGGCAACAATAAAACGTGCCGTCTGCCAAGGTAACTGGCAGTAGTACTTGGTAGAATGTTTATATCAGTATAATTACTATCAATTAGGCGCATATTTACGCCCTAACGATGACATCATTCGCGCTGAGGGACTGTAGGTCATGTTACGCTCATTTCATTTGTTTACATGTGTGGGTACAACATACATATTGAAATTGTGAATGGTTTTACTGGTAAACTATGCTTTTTGGCAATATAGTAGCATGACCAATTCCATCTCTATTCTATATTATTTTGTCTATTATTCTGTCTATTCAAGAATAAACAAAGTTCTTTCTATCCAACTCGTTATCTCTTCTGCCTGATCACGCGGCGACCCGTGCACCGCGTTGTAGACTTTTGTCCATCCAGTTTTGAATCCCAGTTTAATATTTTTGGCGTTGGATCCCATAAAACATTATTATGTATTCCCGTTGGATCCCAAGAAAATTACGTTTTATTGTCCTTGAATCCCAAAAACTATTTCCGTTGGATCCCAAATACTTAAAAAAATCTAAATGCGGGTACTTTCAACAATAACATTTTAGGCACTTTTGAATTTTGTCTGGAAATAAAAGACCACTCTGGCGCTCACCGCCTGAACTATTCAGTAGGTACACAGATCATAGAAACAAGGGAGATGTGCCAAGGCGCTATTGAGCTTGACGCTTTGATACGGTCACATTGACCGTATAACAAATGTACACGCTGGCGACGAACCGAACACGGTCGATGATATAAATACAGTGTTTTAGTTTAGTGCTAGTGTTGAGTGACGATTAACAGTGTTAGATTGAGGGTGTGCGGAATTTTTAATGTGTGGGAGATCTTTTTACTCAGAAGGAGCGCTTATAATCGTGTCGAAAAATGTTCTAAAAGTGGCGACAGTTATTGCCGTACTAATTTGCTATGATGGCATATCTCCTTGTTTCTATGATCTGAGAGTAGGTACCTATGTGATTCTTTAGCCATTCTATTTTCACAGTCGATGTCACAAGAAGTGACTAAGGACTAATTTCATTAGCATATGCAACTAATTCTCAAGCTAGCCTTACAAACATGATGCATTGCCACATCAGTAGCCACACCACATAAACCTAATTGCCGGTTTAACAACCAGTAGCAATTGCGACAACAACTGCAATGCTTTACGTAACGGAAAAAATACATTGGAAACACTAGAGTAAGATAGGTACAGTTGCGATTGTAAGGCTAGTGGCCGATTTCAGCAACCAATCCATCGGCTAAGTTATTGAATATATAGGGTCCTACCCTTCATACTCTAAATATTTTAAGAGGCACTTCTATAGGTGGTAAAAATGCCACACAAACGAAAAAAAAATTGATCTGAGTTTTTTTTTTGAATAAATTAATTAAAAATTATTTGAAACACATAAAAATATTATTTTCAACATCCATTACGCTAGTTTTTACGTAACTTACTATTAATATTAGAAACAAGCGTAATAGATGTCGAAAATAGTATTTTTATGCGTCAAATAATTTATTTAAAATAATTTTATTTATTTAATAAAAATAAAAAAAATACTCAGATCAAATCTTTTTTCGTTTGTATGGCATCTTTACCACCTATAGATATGCCTCTTAAAATATTTCGAGTGTGAAGGGTAGGACCCTATATAAGTGATTCTCAAAAATCATATGACCCGAGCGGGATTTGAACCCGTGACCTCTGCCGTTCCGTGGCGTGCTCTGCCCAACTGAGACAGGCTTTGACATGTTTAAAATTCACAAAATATACATTTACAATCCATTGGTTCTTTACCCTACTAGCAGTGGCGTGCATTGCATAGACAAGTAGGCAGTGCCTACTTCATAAGATTCAATAAAATTCATTCTCGAGTGTCGGACTAATGAGACACAATTAATTTCTATTGTTTATGTTATTAAATATTTAAGAGATTCTCAAAAATCGAATGTCCGAATGGGATATGAACCCGCGACCTGTAGCGTACCGTGCTAATGCTCTGCCAATTCTCTTAAATATTGAATAATATAAGAGAAGCATAACATGGCTTTGACATGTTTTAAATTCACAAAAATATACATTTATAATTCTATTTTTTACTTAATAAGTATTATTGTCATTTTGATTGTTTTGCATAGTGAGATAACACGTCAAAATGATTAGCAGAACATTTAGTAACTCCAGTTTGGTGTACCTAATTGGCTCTTAGTATCCTATCGATAATGTGAATGAACGATATTACACCTCAGTATTTTACCGTGTTTGTATGTCAAAGAAAATGGCAGTAGGAAAAGACTGAGTGAGTAAAAACCTCAGATCATAAAAACAAGGAGATATGCCATCATAGCAAATGAGTACGGGAACAACTGTCGCCACTTTTAGAACATTTTTCGACACAATTACAAGCGCTCCTTGAGAATAAAAAGATCTCCCACACATTAAAAATTCCGCACACCCTCAATCTGACACTGTTAATCGTCACTTAAAGCAATAAAATACTGTATGTATATCATCGATCGTGTTCGGTTCGTCGTCAGCGTGTACTTTTTATATACGGTCAATGTGACCGTATGAAAGCGTCAAGCTCAATAGCGCCTTGGCACATCTCCCTTGTTTCTATGATCTGAGGTAAAAACACACAGAAGTTGGGATCTCATTTAAATTAAGGGAATAGCAGGAAATATTGCGGTTAATTAAATACATTTGACGCTCATTTCTATGTGTTTAAAGAAATACGTTTGCTTATCTACGCAAATGATGTACGATGAATATGAACATCTTATCTACTTTATTATTCATTTGGAGTAAGGTTCTATAGAAGAGAAACGCGATAAATCTATACTAATATTATAAAGAGGAAAGTTTTTTTAGTTTGTACCGAATAGGCTCCGAAACTACTGGACCGATTTTAAAAATTCTTTCACCAGTAGAAAGCTACATTATCACTGAGTAAAATAGGCTACTTTATATCCCGATAAAAGCACAGTTCCTGTGGGTCACGCGGACGAAGTCGCGGGCAAAGTGCTAGTATTAAATAACATTAATATTTATAACCTAAAATAAGTATACCCTCAGATCATAGAAACAAGGAGATGTGCCAAGGCGCTATCGAGCTTGATGCCTGATCTTGAGCAAATTGCTCAAATTAAAAACGTACGCGCTGGCGACGAACCGAACACGATCGATGGTATAAATACAGTGTTTTAGTTTAGTGCTAGTGTTGAGTGACGATTAACAGTGTTAGATTGAGGGTGTGCGGAATGTACAATGCGTGGGAGATCTTTTTATTCACAAGGAGCGCTTAATTATGCGCGTAATTGTGTCGAAAAATGTACTAAAAGTGGCATCAGTTGTTCCCGTTTTAATTTGCTATGATGGCATATCTCCTTGTTTCTATGATCTGAGAGTATACCGATAGTATTCAGTATTGATATCTTTATTGCTAACTAGCACTTTGCTCGCGACTTCATCCGCGTGATCCCCAGGAACTGCGCATTTTTTCAGGATAAAAAGTAGCATAAAGCACTCAATGATAATGTAGCTTTATAATAGTGAAAGAATTTTTCAAATCTGATCGATAGTTCTGGAGATTACCCTCCACATATACACAAACTTACAAAATTTGCACTCTGTCTTTATAATATCAGTAAAGTACAGAAGTATAGATATTAATGTTCAAGTAAATACATGCAAAACCATACAAAAACCTCAAAAATCAATCGTCTTTTCAGAGGCTACACGAAAAACACCCAACAAACACATTTTTAACACTCGCCGGTCAACTGTGTCCAATTAGTTGGGTCTCTGTGTACTAACTCTGAAACTGGACCTTTTATACAAATTATGTCCAATTACTCCACTTCAGTTTGGCATTCAAAATATTTCAGTTGAACAATCAGTGTTCATACACTGTACAGTAATGTTTGTTGTTACAGTTAAAAGTGAAGATATTTTTAAATGGAAATGTCAAAATGTATTTAGAAAGTTCTATATTGTTGTACTGGTGTTACACCAAAATTATCTAAATTCGTGCATTTTTTATTACACAATATCTTTATATAGCTTATGTATTATTCTGATATACAGGCTGGCAGGTTAGACAGTGGAAATATTTTAAAGGGTCATTGTACTCATCATTATGAACAACTTTTACTATGTGACCAACCCTGAAATCGCAAAAAATTAATTCAACTTCCATACATTTATGTTCACATAACTCAACAAAATGTATGGAACAGCTGATTTTTTTGCGATTTCAGGGTTGGTCACACAGTAAAAGTTGTTCATAATGATGAGTACAATGACCCCTTAAAATATTTTCACTGTCTAACCTCACCCTGTATAAGCTATATTATTGTAAAGTGTTATCAAAATCCGTTCAGTAGTTTTTGCGTGAAAGAGTATGTAACAAAAATCCATCCACTCAACCTCACAAACTTTCGCGTTTATAATATTAGTAGGATAGTCTGAATAAGTAATACATTTGCTTTTATACATGCATGTATGCATACATTATCGCAATCACTTTCCGTAAAAAGTGAGGTCAGAATGAAAGCTAATGCATTTTGAATTAAAATTACTTCTCCGTCGATGAAAGCAATCAATCTTTCTTTTCCTTCTTTGAAAGCATAAGCATAGCATAGCATAATCGGCCTATAATGTTCCCACTACTGGGACACAGGCCTCCTCTGTGAGAGGGAGTGGGCCGTGTGACTCCACCACGCGGGCCCAGTGCGGGTTGGTGGACGTCACATGTTTTTCGAATTTTTGGTTCTAGGACATGCCGGTTTCCTCACAATGTTTTCCTTCACCGTTAAAGCAAGTGATAATTAATTTCTAATACGCACATGATTTCGAAAAAGTCAGCGGTGCGTGCCTCGGGATCGAACTCGAACCATTCGCCGTGGGAGGCACATGGTTAAACCACTAGGCTATCACTGCTGCTGCTGCTGCTTTGAAAGCATTCCAAATCAAATCATATTTCTCGTTCCGACTTACATAGGTACTGCTCATATTCCAATTTTATCCAGACATCAATATCTGTATCACGGAAGGAATAGTTATGACCCGTATACCGTATTCCCGATGTCCACTCGAACCGGGATAGGCAATAAGCACAACTTTTCCAATTGGAATTCGTTCGACATAGTCCGGGATATTGGATCCCGGGGAAGTTGAATGCACGCAACAAAGTTGCTACATGTGTAACTTTTTGCAACTGCGACTTCAAACTCGGTTCCAATTATTAGTAAAATAAACTTTTTTTTATTTTTATTAGTGTATTCTTGTTCTTTTATTTATGCATCCTCTGCATTTGCGATGTTTATAATTACCGTATTTTTCTGAGATGAAAAAATGAAAAAATGGAATGAAAAATGAAAAAAAAAAGATGCAGCTATCCATTACAATCTTCAATTTCATATTTCTATGTCCATTGTTTTATTAGTATCTAGCACTTCATGGAATGTAATTCGAAACTCATTATTGTAAGTAACAGTGTCCTCATCATGAGCCATTTCCATTAAAGCATAAGAATCCTGCACATAACTCGGAATGACCTCGTTAAGACGAAATGACTGCCGTAATAAATTTTGCAGTCATAAACAGGTAAACTCGTGAACTTATTATGTGCGCATTATCTCATTGACCCACACAATTATGGTCTGTGACCAATAAAATCATTATTCACAGCACGTGCGGTATTCGGAACTTTTATTGACTTATTTTCTATTATATTCTAATGTGTTGCTTCAAGGATGTTTATTATGGTTCATTTTAAGAATTCTTACCTTTTTTAGTCATCATAATGTTAGTCTGTAGTCTCAAAACGTCTCGTCACCAAATAATGCAAGAAGTCAACCATGTTTGTATCAAAACTATGTTATTTTATAGTTATTTGGCAATAAAAACCTTTCCATCTATAGTATTTAATATCTACCTAAGTAAAAATGGTCGTACCTACGCGCATGGTTAGGTAAACAATGTGCATTTGCATTGGTTAACCCATTAACCACATAATTATATCAAAACGTAGGTAAGTTATTCGATGCAATCTAAATGTTGATTGACGGTAACGTGATGATTTGAAAGAGCCTACATTCTATAATGTTGTATGATAGATATTATACGTGAAGTATTTTCTTTAGTTGATAGCCTCGCGTTTTACCTGATATTAAAAGCGATGATGCTAGTAACCTATTTACTTGTTATGTCAAGACTTACATTTGCGTTTATATCTACATCGTTACCCATTAACGTGACCTTATATCTATTAAACGATTTGTTACAAATTGGGTGACCGTGTTTTAATCGAATGATGTGTGGCGTCTGAACTGTTGGCACACGCAATCTGACTATTAGGTGCATATACCGTCATAGCAGCTTATGAGGCGAAATATTCGTACCAATGTGTGGATGGTACTATTGTTATAGGTAAGAAACTATAGTTGAAAGAAGGATGACAATAAAACAAATGGAAGGAAAATAGTAGAAGAGGAAACTATGAAAGAACGGTCAAACAAAAGACAAGCAACAAATGATGATTCTAAAGATTGTATGGAAGCATTTGCTCAAGAGTAGACTTTACACAGTAATTTTACATCCAGATTTAATTACTATCACAATCAACTAACACTAATTTATAGACATCAAAACAAAGTGCTCTTTATTCGTAAAGATATTCTTTAATGATATCATTTTTACTAAGTCCTTATAAGAAAACAATGCTTATTCATTTTAGGAGTCCTTAATGGTTCACAAAGCATTATGACACCGTGACATACTTCGCACTAAATCTCAGACACTGGATAAAATCAAGCGGAATTAAGAGAGAACCAGTACTCTTTATTGCCTAAAGTATACAGTCATCTTGGTATACAATATGGTCAAGGCCAATTCGTGTCTCAGTTATTTTTGTACCAACCTCAGATCATAGAAACAAGGAGAAATGCCATCATAGCAAATTAGTGCGGGAACAACTGATGCCACTTTTAGTACATTTTTCGACACAATTACGCACATAATTAAGCACTCCTTGTGAATAAAAAGATCTCCCACGCATTAAACATTCCGCACACCCTCAATCTAACACTGTCAATCTAACACCCTTAATCGTCACTCAACACTAGCACTAAACTAAAACTCTGTATTTATACCATCGATCGTGTTCGGTTCGTCGCCAGCGCGTACGTTTTTAATATGAGCAATTTGCTGAAGATCAGGCATCAATCTCGATAGCGCGTTGGCACATCTCCCTTGTTTCTATGATCTGAGGTACCAACTGTCTTGTGAATGTTGTACAAGTTTGTTTTTGGAGTTTCTTTTTGTAGTTTTACAATGTACGGGTTATGGCTTACATTAAGGCCTGGAATTTAGGTATTTAATAAGAAGTTTCTGGAAGTTCCTGTTACAGTTATGAATTGAAATGTGATTTTGTTCTGTTTTAGATTGTTAGGGTTCCGTACTAAAATGGTAAAAAAAGATACCCTTATGGTGCGACAATGCTATCGACTTAAAATTTGGAACAGTTATAAAAAATGCGTGTCCAACTTTATTACAAATGTAAAAAGGTCCAAAAAGTTTTTTATTTTCATTGCAAAAGGGGCCGGAGTGGGGGTCCGAAATTTTAAAGTGGGGTGACTAGGTCAAATGACATATCTTAAGAAAGCCGCTTGATGTGCACATTTCAAAATATATTTTCATTTTATTTTATGTCTCACAGTTTTTATGATGAAAAATGTCTGAAAAAATACCAATCCCCCCCCCCTAACTCCGAAGTTTGCGGAGCGAAAAATCTGAAATAATTAGAGAGGAATTGACCCAAATATTGCACCAAAAATAAAACGATGTTCCTAATTGGTACAGTTTTTTTCAAAATCATCAAAATTCCTTCACAAACAACTTAGATAAATGCGGTCCGGTTTTTTTCACTTTATACGTCCAAAAATGATACGGAACCCTCGGTGCGCGAGTACGACTCGTACTTGGCCGGTTTTTCTTTTGTCGGGATACTAGTAATGAATTGCTTGGGAATTTTTGATATCAATTTACAAAATTACTATCTTGTACTTATTTGAAATTACATCAAGCATATCCGAGGAGAATATACATAAAAATAAGTAAGTACAGCAAGAGCTTAATTAAATCCGATCCAATTTCGAAACGGAAAATGAAAATACATCAAAGCATAAATCCAGACTGAACTAAAATTATAGTAGGTACCAAAATAACAACCCTAAAACTACCCCTACTTGCAACATGACTCATGCAAAGGGGTTGCAATTTTAAAGGGGATTTTAACAACTAGATAACTTAAAACACCCTAATGAATGGTCAGTCCTTGTAACCATGACGAGTGCAGACCTTAGAGCATATGGCCCTGGAGACGTATGGCGGTGAATCACCGAATACCATTTTCTACCATTTTTTGCGGGGGGCGAGGTGAACTCAGTGCACACTACGGAAATTTGACCATCACACACAGATAGTCTATAGATTGTACTTAAATAAAACCAAGTTTGGTGCATAATTGATACTTAAATGTGATTGAAATTCCATGGCTTCGCAATTTTAAGTAGCAAACCGCGTTATAGAAGAAGAAACTACACAGTGGCAATACAAAATACAAAATGACAGCTGTCGCGTATGACTTAGTTTTTCTACGGCCAAATCGGTACTGGGTTTTTTGGTAGAGGGGTTCGCCCGGTTTTGGCAACTCCATATAAAAATATATGCTCTAAGGTGCAGACATACGAGGGGAGGTAAGCCTAAAAGGGGTTTATTAATTTAAACAAAAGGTACATACATGTCTCTCTTTCCCATTTGAAACGTTGCTGACAATATTAATTACGCGTGCGCTCGACCGTGTCCGAATATTCCAGATTAAAAGTCTAATTGGATATTTTGCATCGTATTGAAGAGTTGTGTTACATGTCTATTATCCCCCTATTGAAGGGTGGGGCTGACAGCGTTAATTACGTTTTCATCCAACTGAATGCTGAATGTTTTTGATTTGTGTCTAATTAAAACATGTTTTTATGCGTTATATTTGTGTGTGTCTAAAGCTTTAGGAAATAAGTACCTATAGTAGAAATTTGTGAAAGGAGAATAATAATAGTGTAGTCGACAAATATATTCTATACACAAATAAATAAAATTAAAGTGCCTGTCTGTTTGTTACACTTAATCTTCAAAATGGCTGGACCAATTTTGACGGAACTTACACTGGAAGATATCTGATGTTGTAAGGAGTAATTTGTGCTACTTTTATTTTAGAAAAATAATTTGAGTTCCGCGCAAAAATTAAAACCCATTAAATCCAATATTAATTGTACACTTGCACAGACTATACTTTACGCGTGCGAAGCCGGGGCGGGTTAGCTAGTCTAATATAAAAAGCGAAGCCTTTTAAAAATATAGTAGTGGAAAGATACAAAATGATTCATTGCCAAGGACACTAAAAACTAAGAATTATGTATCGTATACGTCTAGCCCCAAAACATTTCTGCAAATCGTTTCTGAAACGACTATTTGCCATCCCATTTGGCATCGAAGCAGTTAAATCCCATAAATGGACGAAACTTTATAAGGCAAATGTCAAAATCGAAGCCAATTCCGAAATCCATACAACTTTCAAATTGTCGTGCATCTCCGGCTGGCGTCAATTTGTCGCAAATCTAATTTTAAGCTGTCAGTCGGGAGATTGCGCCATTTTGTGACACACTGGGGTCGCCATGATGACGCGGAATCGGGACTGAGATTCAACAGATATGGGTCGGGATTGATACTAAAAATAGTTATGCTACTCGTGTTTAAGGATGAAATCGTTATATAGTTCCAGAAAAGTTATTAACTGTTGATAGGTAAATGTACATATATATTTTGTGAATTTTAAACATGTCAGAGCTATGTTATACCTAGATTATTGCTGTTAAATAATCACTGATCTCATAAGAAACTTCAAAGAGATTAGACTTAAAATTTCAAATGATGCGGGCGGATCAGTGGTTAGAGTGATAACCACGGTACCGCAGAGGTCTCGGGTTCAAATTCCGCCCGCGTTAGGTTCACCAAAATGCTGAAATCAGACAAATGTATCTAGCATTGACTCAATTTGTACATTTTGCCCTTCTACAAAATATTTTTGTTTAGATAGATTCATAGTCAACATCATTCATTTCACGGCTTATTCACCAAGAAATACAATATCTCCTCAGTGATTCTTCAATTGAAGAAATAGCGTTATAAACTAATTCCTTCAACACGATGAGGTAAGGTGTTACATTTCTGCGAATAATACGGTGAAGTCACCGGTTTTATGTTAGTTTCGAGACCGAGAGAGAACAAACAGATTAGCCATGTTTTTTGTTACACGGAATGTTGCTAGACATCTATTGGCAATGATAGGGATTGAACTCGTGATTGATTCGTGATAAATATAATAAATTATATTAATTTTATAAATAGGTTAATTTTTTTTTTATTAAGTTAAACCACGTTTTTGAAACGGGCCTAAAAGTACAAAATATTTTCTGATGATATGAAAACCGGGCAAGAGCGTGTCGGACCACGCTCAGTCTAGGGTTCCGTAGCAAGAAGTATTTCAGTCTTCCGACCGCAAATATATGTATATTTGTACTTCATAACATTTTAATTTTGTTATTTTTGCGGTCCTCAAACTCAAAACTGAAAATAGTGAATATTTCAAAAAGTTATTAACGTATCTTGTTCAAACCAATTTTAATCGAGTGTATTTATTAGATGCAATAAGCTTGATTTTTTCACATTTTTAGATAACGTGGTTGGAAAATTACAGGGGGGGACACATTTTTAACGACTTTCGGAGCTTGTAATTCACTAAATATGCGCTTAAACAAAAAAGTCATTTAGAAACCTTTATGTTATTTATGTTATTCAAAGACCTATCCAACGATACCCAACACCAAGGGGTGCGCGTAATTATTTTTTTTTCATCCCTCAGTTTCACCCCTAATTATTTAATTTTTTGTGATTTCACTACAGGTCTTTATGGCGGCAAATACAAGACATCTACTTGCGGAGTTTCATACAAATTGGTTTTGAACTGTAGATTTGACGAGGGTGTGACAGACGGACAGACAGACGGACAGACGGACAGACAGACAGACGGACATGATGAAATTATAAGGGTTCCTAGTTTTACTACGGAACCCTAAAAACATGGGGAGCATCCTACTAGTATTATCTATTGCATGCGCTCCACGTTTTTCATATCATCAGAAAATATTTTGTACTTTTAAGTCAATTTTTTTTTTTCATTTTCTTTTTATCCATAATATATTATTGCATTGTCAAGGGTCCGATACCAACAAGTACTTATAACTTTCCTCAAGAATTAGGTTGTCAAATACAAAAAAAAATTCGAATTCGACTAGAGTACGAGACGCAGTAGCTCCAGAGATTAGCGCGTTGAAACAAACAAATTCTTCATCTTTATTATATTGGTACAGATTTGCAAAGCTAACAACAGTCTTACTCTCCAACGAATGGTCCACAATAACATCTGAGTCCTTCACCCGGACAATAGCACCATTGTACTCCGATGATGAAGTAATTATCGCTATTTATGGCGACAACTCTTCAATTAACCTTTTTCGCTGCAACACGCACGAGTGCGAATAGTAAGTTATTATGTTTTTAATATGACTCATTTATCTTCTTAGTTTTGTTGAAACTAATTTATCTGTAATTAAATCTACATTTGACGCTTCAGACATCGTTAAAAATTACTGCACCATTCATATTTTTGTTAAAAAAAGGTGGGCATTTCAATAAACTTTAAGTTCTGAAGTATTTGGAAAAACTCTTATACAGGGTGGCAGGTTAGACAGTGGAAATATTTTAAGGGGTCGTTGTACTCATCATTATGAACAACTTTTACTATGGGACCAATTCTGAAATCGCGAAAAAAAAATCAGCTGTTCCATACATTTATGTTCACAACTCAACAAAATGTATGGAACAGCTGATTTTTTTTCGCGATTTCAGGGTTGGTCCCATAGTAAAAGTTGTTCATAATGAAGAGTACAGTGACCCCTTAAAATATTTCTACTGTTTAACCTGCCACCCTGTATAATAAAAAGCTGTTCCCCGCGGTTTCGCCCCCGTCGTGCGGCTCCTGAGGGTCGTAGACAGCCTATAGTATTCCTTAAGAATCTGGCTATCATACACAAAAATATTTTTTCAAATCCAACTAGTAATTCCAGAGTAATCTCTGGAACTACTAGTTAGATTTCAAAAATTAATCTCCGTTTAAATAAACAAACAAAAAAACTCTTCAGCTTTAACTAACATAGCATTTATAAGAAAGAACCAGAAATAATATAAAAAACCGTACTATTTACTATCCTAGACTGCCCCAAATAAGCTTAAAAACTTTGTTTCATATTTCGAGTCAAGCCTGAATTCTCCAATGTCCTATAAAAGTTCGCACTCGTGGTTCCACTACTCGTTAAATAGCGTGTTTGGTTGACATAAAGTGACCATATTTGGCTGTGTTTCGAGCCTGATTGCGAGGTCACAGTGGACCAGCCAATTTGCAAATTACGGACTCAAATTGTACGCTCAATTCGTGCAAATTTTTGGAGCTTGTGTCAGTATGGGCACTAAAGGAAGAATATTTAGGAGACTGACGGTCGGTTGCAGAAAGATAATTAAAAAAAATGCCTCCTCATTAACCATACAGTTTCTATCGTTAAAGTTTCCTTTAAAACTTAATGGCATTTTCTGCAACTCAGCGTGAAAGGCTTAAGCTACTTTAAGGGTTTTTATATTTATCTAGTGAATCTGTCATTCTTAGTTTCCATCAAGATAAGGAAGACAAATTATGGTCATAAACAAAATGTTATTGACAGATCATCTTTTAGGGGGTATTATATTATCAAATATACATTTGATCATTATCTTTGATTCAAGATTTCTTAGGAACGATTTTGAAAAATCTTTGACGTCGATTTAACTCAAATGTCTATAAGTATGTATTAATCAATTGTAATAAATTTGATTCAAAGATCTTTGGTCATACTTAACGGTAACTATTTGATACTCCGGTTATAATATAAAATATTTTAAATATTATGTAGGTATCCTCAAATAGCTAATCTATACTAATATCACAGATAATACAATACTACGCGTACAGATGCCTCATCTCATACAAAAAAATGTGACCGCCGCCGTAACGCGGGCTATCGGGCTATACATTTTTAGGGTTCCGTACCAAAATGGTAAAAAAGGAACCCTTATGGTGCGACTTCGTCTGTCTGTCTGTCTGTCTGTCTGTCTGTCTGTCTGTCTGTCTGTCACACCTGCTTATTTCAACAACTGCTTATGCTATCGACTTGATATTTGGAACAATTATAAAGAATGCTTATTCACCTTTATTGCAAATGAAAAAAATCCAAAAATATTTATCTTTTCATTGCAAAAGGGGCCGGAGTGGGGGTCCAAAATTTTAGAGTGGGGTTACTAGGTCAAGTGACATATCATATGAAAGGGCTTGATCTGCACATTTCAAAATATATTTTTATTTTATTTTATGTCTCACAGTTTTCGATATGATGAAAAATGTCCAAAAAAATACCATTCCCCCCCCCTTATCTCCGAAGTTTGCGAGGCGAAAAATCTGAAATAATTAGGGTTGATAGGAATTGACCCAAATATGGCACCAAAAATAAAACGATGTTCCTAACTATACCCTATCCGTTTTACCAAAAAATAAAATGTAAACAAACCATAAAAAGGGTTGTTTGGATGTCGCATTTACAATGATAAAGTTAATATTGACATTACTATAGCAAAATTTAATTATTTATTTCAAATACCACCTTAAACTCTTTACATTTATAAAAAAACATAAAATCTTAGATTTTACAATTATTATTGATACCAATATTAATACGTATAAATTTTTTATTAATACAAAAATAATACGAATAACTAACTTACCTTATAAAGAAACTAAAATGGCAAGGTTTCGTAATCTGTATTTCATTTTATACGCTGGTAATTTAAAGTGTACTTTATAACTGACTATTTTACATTGGAACGAGTGTTTCTTAATTCGGTCGGATTATGACCGCCATGTTTTGTTTACAGCTGTGATTGAACTCGTTGATGCCACCGTGTTATTATTCGATATTTCGTTGTGTTTTCGTTATTATTCATTAAGTTATTGATTTTGTTGAGTTTGTCTTCTTTGTTACTCTTTTTTTTATTGTTTTTGTTTTGTAAAATGAGTGAACCTGGGCAATATTTGCACTTTTTCATCACCGAAAAAAAAAGCGGTCCAAGAGGACAGTGATGGGTTCAGTGGTTAAGAAGACCCTTAACAACGTCTATAAGCATGTAGAAGAGACGTGGCTTAAGGATTCCTATGCTTACAAGTACGACATAGCCGATAAAAGTGCGGAGATCATGGGGATATCTCAAAGCTATTTGAGAACCATTGGTTTGTTTGTTTACATTTTATTTTTTGGTAAAACGGATAGGGTATAGTACAGTTTTTTCAAAATCATCAAAATTCCTTCACAAACAAACTTAGTTATGCGGTCCGGATTTTTTCACTTTATACGTCCAAATATGATACGGAACCCTCGGTGCGCGAGTACGACTCGCACTTGGCCAGTTTTTTTCGTAACTAAACGATTTTTCAAAATATTTATATTTGTCTATTTATTCATGTTCTACATTTTACACAAACTTCAATAACAAATCGATACGTATAAAGCCATCTATTAAGAGCTATTTAAACAAATGTTCCTTTGTTCCTGATGAGACCCCGTGCTAATATTAAAAAGAGGAAAGATTTTTTTGTTTGTTTGTTTGTACCGAATAGGCTCCGAAACTACTGGACCGATTTAAAAAAAATATTTCACTAATTATAATAAAACAAGTTTAAACGGATTAAATCGCGTATATTACAGATTTTTACAGAGTTTTCCTGACGTTTCGAACACTTTGCAGCGTTCGTGGTCGCAGGACGACTGAGGTGGTAGGCGTCATGACAGCTAATTTATAGAAAAATTATTCTCGATCTACCCGCACAATCGATTCAATCGATATTATTCGAATCGTACTCGTTTCGATGCACACAATAATCGCTCACGGTGTCTCGATGTTTTGTAGTCCGGTGTGAAGTTTGGGACTTGATTATTTTAAGAACTGGATTCCAAACAGGTGGTAATTGCCAACCATCCTCTCTATTGAAATTAGGATGTTTTTTAATTTCAATAGCCTCGCGAAGCATTCTAGGTACATATCGGTTCTCCTTTGCGAGGATTTGAGGTTGATCAAAACGTAGGAAATGGTTGGGTTTGCCTAGGGCATGCTCACACACTGCAGACTTTGTAGAGCGCATGTTTTTGACGTCAGCTATGTGTTCTTTAACTCTAGTGGCTATACTGCGCTTTGTTTGCCCTATGTATGATAACCCACAATCACAGTCAATCTTGTAGACCCCTGCATCTTGTAAAGGAATATGACACTTCACAGGTCTAAGAAATTGGCTAATCTTTCTATGTGGCTTGAAGTAGGTTTTTATAGAAGCACGCTTCAAGATATGACTAATTTTGTCAGTGACCCCTCTTATAAAGGGTAGAACAGCAGGTCGACGATCAACTGAGATGGGCTTCGGGCGGCTTTTGCGACGGGGGTGTGGAGCACGTAAATTGTTCTGTTTCAGAACTTGCTTCACATGATGAAGTTCCCCTGCCAGATGGTTGGCGTCGCAGATGCCATGTGCTCTCTGTAACAAAGATTTAGCCACAGTAGCTAACTGACTAGGATGGTGGTGAGATTCACCGTTAAGGTACCTATCTGTATGGGTAGGCTTTCTGTACACTGTATGACTAACAGAATGATCGGGATTATGAATAAGTCGTATATCAAGGAAGGCTAAGGACTTGTTATTTTCTAATTCCATAGTGAACTGAATTTTACTGTGTATGGAATTTAGATGATCTAAGAATGCAGGGACCCTATTGTGAGGCAGGGCAGTGAAAGTATCATCAACGTATCTTTTAAAAATCTTTGGTATAACCGGGGCCGATAGGAGTGCTCCTCTTTCAAATTCCTCCATGAAGATGTCGGCCACCACAGGGGAAACTGGTGAACCCATGGCTACACCGTCGATTTGAAGATAGAACTCATTGTCCCACAATAGGTAGCCGCTGGTGAGGCAATGTTCTAGCAACTCTGCATATTGTAAAGGCATGTCTTGATCACTTAACCGCTTTTTTACGACTTCCAAGCAGTCCTTAACCGGTAAGTTAGTGAATAAGGACTGTACATCGAAACTAACCATCACCTCATCTTCAGCCAGTGTTAGGTCTTTTATTTGGCTGACGAAATGATAAGAATCCTTCACATATGTGTTAGACTTTCCACGAAGTTGTGAGAGTATCTTCGCTAGATGTTGTGCCAGTTTGTAAGTTGGTGTGTCAATCTGGCTTACTATTGGTCGTAAAGGAGCATTTTCTTTGTGTATTTTTGCTTCTATAAAAACCTACTTCAAGCCACATAGAAAGATTAGCCAATTTCTTAGACCTGTGAAGTGTCATATTCCCTTACAAGATGCAGGGGTCTACAAGATTGACTGTGATTGTGGGTTATCATACATAGGGCAAACAAAGCGCAGTATAGCCACTAGAGTTAAAGAACACATAGCTGACGTCAAAAACATGCGCTCTACAAAGTCTGCAGTGTGTGAGCATGCCCTAGGCAAACCCAACCATTTCCTACGTTTTGATCAACCTCAAATCCTCGCAAAGGAGAACCGATATGTACCTAGAATGCTTCGCGAGGCTATTGAAATTAAAAAACATCCTAATTTCAATAGAGAGGATGGTTGGCAATTACCACCTGTTTGGAATCCAGTTCTTAAAATAATCAAGTCCCAAACTTCACACCGGACTACAAAACATCGAGACACCGTGAGCGATTATTGTGTGCATCGAAACGAGTACGATTCGAATAATATCGATTGAATCGATTGTGCGGGTAGATCGAGAATAATTTTTCTATAAATTAGCTGTCATGACGCCTACCACCTCAGTCGTCCTGCGACCACGAACGCTGCAAAGTGTTCGAAACGTCAGGAAAACTCTGTAAAAATCTGTAATATACGCGATTTAATCCGTTTAAACTTGTTTTATTATAATGTGTAATAATCGCGAAAACCTAAGACATTATTATATTTCACTAATAGAAAGCTACATTATCACTGAGTAACATAGGCTAATTTTTATCTCGAAAAAATGCACAGTTCCTGTGGGACACGCGGACGAAGTCGCGGGCGAAGTGCTAGTTCAGTATCAGTAGACTTTCAGAGCTCTCAAGTTACCAATTTCTTTCAATTGTCTGTTATTAACAAAGATTAGTTCTCATTAAGCTGGCGCTTACTGACCTATTTAATTCAATCTGTTGCAAGCAAATAAAAAGCTTTTTTACCCGACTGCGCGAAGGAGGGTAATGTGTTCATCAGCCTATAAATGTATTTATGTATGTTTGTTCCTATACGGTGCTCTAGAAACCGAACGCATGGGCTGATTTTGATGATTCTTACGTCAATCGATTTGTCTTAATCTTGTGAGTGCCACTAAAAACATGCTATGCTAATGAAATACAATAACCGCAAATGACAAATTTTACAGGAGAGCACTTCAAATATGTAAACGCGCGTAGTACCTACATAATGTTCTACAAGAGAAATTTTGTTTGTGGTTTTAATGTTCAACTGGCCAACATAACATTATTTTTATTACTAAACGATAGTTTAGGGTGGCTTGAAGGCCACGAAAACACAAATCACGTATCTACCACTTAGGGGATTGTACGTAGAGACCGTCGATATTGTGAAAAGAAAAAGCTTGAAACTTGAAGATATAAAATAAAACCAATATCTTTTCGAACCCCACTTCAACACGTTTCACTGCTTGACTTTGAAACAGGCTTCGAGAGAGTGCTAACATTTACCTAATACAATCGTAAAGGCTTCTCGACTTCGAGCCTTTATATCCCAATTATTTGGTACTTAGAGCTTAAGTGCCTGAATTTCGTATTGGATTTTGTTTAATCTCGCTTAAAATTCAAAAAATGTCGAAGACGGAAGACTCGATATAGGTACCAACACATTTTAGCCGTAAACTGATCTGCTTAGGGCCTATCAACTTTATCTAAGGATTAATTTAAAATTTTTGACAGTTAACTGACGATGATGAAATCGGCTCTTGGTGTGTGTAAATGCTGTGTGTGTGTGATATGACAACCGTTTCTGTTCTATCCTAAGATCATAGAAACAAGGGAAATGTGCCAAGGCGCTATTGAGCTTGATGCTTTAGTTTGGACCATAATTAAAATGTACACGCTGGCGATGAACCTAACGCGATCGATGATATAAATACAGTGTTCTAATTTAGTGTAAGTGATGAGTGACGAATAACAGTGTTAATAATAATAAATAAATAAGGGTGGAAGCTGAGCGTAAGTGGTGAGTGGGCCAGTGATGCCAGACCCTCAGGGAGCAAATGATCTGAGTTTAAAGTCCAGCAAAACCTCTCCACCCTTCAGCCGCTCACGTTCCTGTTGCCCCCTTGTTGCGACTTGAGCAACCATTTTCGGGGGGCCCAGTTAGTGAGTTGGCAAGTCTCCGTCTGCCATTATTACGTGTCAATATACATTGTTTCGGCAGGCGCCATAGGTTCCCATAGCTCCCCAAAACCAATCCACTACCATCCCATCACAATAGCCCAAGTAGTTTTTCTCCACATATTTGCAATAGTTCTGCACAGCTGGGGTTTGTCCTTGGGTGCATTTATATAGCGCATACAGGGATAATCGCCAGCTTTGTCACCATTACATTTTATATATTTTAAGTTTGTTGTAAAGGGCCTCTACGTGTTGGCTTCGGCCCCACGCACGCCTTCGAAAGGTCCGGGACTTTGTAAAGTCCCGTGCAACAAAAAAATAAAAAAACTTAAATAATAAATAAATAAATAGATTTATCTGTTTCTAGATAACGGATTTGTACAAGGATCTGCTTATAGTCTAGATAAGTACCTAGTTCACAGAACAATTTGGATCACGTTGACAGCTGAACTAGTATTAACTGTATGACAGCCGTCAGCGCCCTCCATCATAAAACAAAAGTTGCACAATAGACGTTCAAATCTTTAACGTTTCTTTAAAAAATATTTAGTTTTTAATTAATTAACAATACTTCAGAAAATAAAAAAGTAAAAAAAGTAAAGAATAAAATAATGTAAAATTTAAATAAAACAATTCATGGCGTGTATTATGGGAGTATGAGTGTATGTGTAGTGTGTTGTGGTTTGTGTAAGTGTAGTGTGTTGTGTTAGATTGAGGATGTGCGGATTTTTTTATGTGTGGGAGATCTTCATATTCTAAAGGAGCGCTTGTAATTGTGTTGCAAACTGTTCTAAAAGTGGCGACAGTGGTTCCTGTAGTAATTTGTTATGATGGCATATAATATATGTATCTCCTTTTCTTTTTTCTATGATCTGAGATTTTATCATTGTTGCCTTCATTGGGAAGTCCTATTTCAGCAGTGGATGTTTATTTATTGGCTCATCACAAAGATGGTTAATTTTTCCAGTAAATACAATGAGATCCATCCTGTGAAGTCTTAAGCTATAACCGATGGTGGTGAGTCGTTTCCTTCATAAGAACGATTCCATAACATCAGATCACTGAAAATCAGCGTTACGTTGTGGTCCACGCCATAACTCAGCATTATGCTGAGTTTTTGTTTGTTTTTTTTTTTTTTTAAACTTTGTCCTACACTAGGATTTCTCCTGTATCGTGGGTACGTTTACAAACACAAATTTCACATACACAAACAGCCAGACCTATGTGCAATGCGGGAATCGAACCCGCGACACGTTGCGCAGCAGCCAATCTCTCAGCCACTGCGACAACCGTGCGGTCTACTGAGTGGTCACCTTTTGTCACAGTTGACCTTATATTTGTTTTTTTTTTAATTTGTTAATTTATGTGCGTGTTTTTCTGTGACAAATAAATATTTTTCCTTTTTTTCTATCAGTCATATTATTACCTTCATCTATTACTCTTTATTCAGCTATTACGTCACAAATTTCAAAAAAATGGCTAGCCTTATATTTTCCAACAAAAATTAAGTCATTCGTGAACGATAACTCCCAGATTACATGACTATACGAAGCAGATTTCGTCAGAATTATTGAGTCAGAAACGGCTTATCTTTTTATTTCTGGCGCGAATAATTTCCACCCTTGCCAAGCATTACATAATGTTCCTGGTAGATAAGATTGTTACAACTTATCTAATGATTACGTTTTCGTTGCTAATGAGGTGTAAGATAAAAGAGAAATTTCCTTTATTTCGCTTGAAGATGAAATGGGAAAAGATATTCTTTTGATCAAATTAACCTCAAAAAGTGTTTCTGTTTGATCAAAAATTCACAATTCAAATCATTTATACCTAACATCATGCTTGTTTTCGCCAGAAGGGAGAGCAAAGGGGTATAGTATAGTTACATATTTGGCTAATAATGCCTTAAGTTATAGCGGGTGAGCCTAACAATTATGTTTATAATTAATGTATATTCTATATTAATCTGATAAAGTTGAAGAGTTTGTTCATTTGATCGCGGTAATCCTGAAACTGCCAGTCGGATTCGAAAAATTCCTTTGTATATGATAGTCAGATTCATGAAGAATAGTATCAGCTATTTAACATCACGCTACGACTCTTAGAAGCCGAGCAACGGGGTTGAAACCGCGGGAAATATCTAGCAAAAGCATAAAATTAAAATCCTTTTTTTCAAAATTCTCTTTTTTCCTAGTCTCCTATTATTTAGGGTTAGTTCTCCTAGATAACAAAATGTATACAAATAGTATAATAAGAACAAAATACAACATGATAATAATCCTACACTTTGGAATACGCGCGGAACGTACAATTTCTCCTACCCGTCTTTGAGCTCGTAAATCCAAGCGAACTGAGGATAGTCTTTGAGAAGTGTTCGTTGCACAGAAATGTATTCCTTTTGTTGCTACATTCATACCTTTCTTTTAGTATCAGAGCTTCGTTGTAAATGTAAATAGTATTGTTAATACTTATATTTTTTTGTACCACTTTTATTAACTCGCTTTCTTGTCTGTCTGTCTGTTTGTCTGTTCGGTACAAATGTGACAATTCATTTTTAAAGAACTTGCTGGCATCTATGTGACTTGGATGACAATTTGAACTAAAAAGTAAAAAATACCGTAAAATAGTATAAAACGTGTTTTTTTTAAGTTAATTTGAATAAGTATATACTTATTCAAATTAACTTAAAAAAAACATGTTTTTAAGACAGACTAAAAACATAAAATCATTTCTATTAGGTAACATGAAAAACGTGGGGAGCATGCAATAGATAATAAATAAGATACGAATATTTTTTTAATTTTTGTTCCATTTGTGCACGCATCACGAAAAAAGTACTGAACGGATTTTAATGCGATTTTTACAGTTTGGTAGCTTGTAGTCCAATTTAATCGAAGCCACATTTTATCTAATTCCGGTGGAATTAACCATAGATACAGCTTGACCTCTTCGTAGTATTAGCCACCCTGCTCTAAGGAGGTACTTTATTATAGTTCACGAGAACGGAGTCGGGGCAAAAGTGCTAGTTGTAGAATAAAATCAAACCATCTCTGTACAGTGATGTCTTTATAAATAGCCATGTTATTACGAACGCCGTGAGTCAGTGTGGCTATTTCCTAACTATTGTCTGCGAGCTGTCGTTTCTATTCGGAAGCAAGCGTCGCGATCGCATCGCTATTGTTGTCTGCTTGAAATGAACCTGTTGTTGGACGTAGGTAGAAACTAGGCAAGGGTAGGGTAGTTTCTAGACTGAGTTTTTCTTTATGAAACGAGGCCTGTAAAATCAAAGACAGCTAAGCGCCATAATGTCGTAAAATGAGTTAAATATAGCGCCATCTAGTTGGTTGAACACGCTTTGGTGTATTCATTTTACTCAATCGTCAATCGCGTAAACATTGACAATCGCAATGTATCTTTTCGGGGAGGCTAGAATCTCCTTGCCTAGTTTGCCTCGTGTGTCACGTTGCCATAATCAAGACTTTCGTATTGGTCATATGCGAATAATATTATTAACATGATGATAAATGATAATAATATTATCCCTGTGGTGATTCCACCACACTTGTCAAACATTGATTAGCATAAGCATAGCATAATCGGCCTATAATGTTCCCACTGCTGGGACACAGGCCTCCTCTCTGTGAGAGGGAGTGGGCCGTAGTCCACCACGCGGGCCCAGTGCGGGTTGGTGGACGTCACATGTCTTCGAATTTTTGGTTCTAGGACATGCCGGTTTCCTCACGATGTTTTTCCTTCACCGTTAAAGCAAGTGATAATTAATTTCTAATACACACATGACTTCGAAAAGTCAGCGGTGCGTGCCTCGGGATCGAACTCGAACCATTCGCCGTGGGAGGCACATGGTTAGACCACTAGGCTATCACTGCTACGATATACAAACATTGATTGATGTTCGCAATATATGCGAATCACATAAGATATTGCTGACTGTACAAAAAAAATACACAGTATGACTTAGACATTAGGTAGGTATGTTGCCAAAACCTACATCATCAATTTGAAATTTTGAACCGAAAACTGCCACAAACAATATCAAAAGCCGGACTTAAATCCGCAAAAGTTTTATAAACCTATAAAATAAGCTTAAAAATACGTTACTTTTCAACCTAATGAGTTCCAGCAATCTCATGCTTTCAGCCGTGTTGAAAATTTATACTGACTCCCGATGCCTAACAAAATACAACTTTTAATTCAATTATGAAAAGTTCTGATGTCGGGACAGGTGTTTTAAATTTTGTCAGACTACTACGGAATATTAATGCTGTGGACATCAAATTATGTGCGACTACACTGTGGGCAAACTCATAAAAATGTTGGGACAAAATTATGTCGCGGATAATAAAGTAGAACTTTGATTATAATGGATTTATGTCTTCTGGCATATAAATGAACTGGTGGATAGCAGCTACTCTCTAAAAAAACTTGTATAATGTGTACAATAATTTTATTCAACCAATCAGTGCAAATAAGATTTTGGGTAGTTAAAACCAGAAACTTGCTTTGCTGGTCCGCTTGAGAACAATAATATTTTTTATCTGACCTTCATCTAGAAAGAGCGACTAATAACACCTAATTTCTTTCTTTTATTCTGTTGAATAATTCATTATCATTCTAATAACAGTTGAAAGACAATCACTAATGCAAAAAACTTTTTTAACAAAAAATAACCGACTTCAAAAATCCACTACAAAGAAAATAATAATTTTGGTTTCGGAAGTCGGTGGCTTTGGTTTTTGTTTGCTTTTTTTGCCACCGACTTCCGAAACCAAAATTATTATTTTCTTTGTAGTGGATTTTTGAAGTCGGTTATTTTTTGTTAAAAAAGTTTTTTATTTTTCCCTTTTTAGTTCTTTAGCCGTGTTAGATTACTTTCACGAATTCGTTCAACAGTAAATCTTCTACGGAGTGTGTACATTTATGCATATAACTTTGTACATAGGAATGAATACATAATGTATTATATACTAAAACCTTCCTGAAAGTATGTAGATTACGTTAGTGAAAACCCCATCCAAATCGAATCAGTAGTTTTTTAGAAAATCGCGCACATACAAACATACATACATACATACTTACATACCGTCGCTGCGCCTGCAAAATCCGCTATGTATTTTTTTTTTTAAATCGGTTTTTGATGCTGTGTTTTGTGTGGTGGCTCGAGAAATACTATAAATAAGCATCAAAAACCGATTTAAAAAAAAAATACATAGCGGATTTTGCAGGCGCAGCGACGATACATACTTACATACATACTTACATACATACTTACATACATACATACTTACATACATACATACATACGGGACGAATACAGAACCTCCTTTTTTGAAGTCGGTTAAAAAGGCATCAAACATCGCCACAATGACGAACACAATACCGTACACTTAAATGATATTTTTTTGCAGCAAAAGTTTCAATAAAAAGTCTAAACTGTCATAAGTACAAATGCCATCTAAAATCAATTCTCTCCCGCACGATTCTGTCACGAAGTTGTCCGATAGTTTCCGATCGCGTCGAGATAATGTGAAATGATTTGTGCCAGTTGCTTTTATCTAGATCGCGAAGTTGGAAGCACTGTTGAGATTGTTTTACTTCAAGCGCTTCGCTTAGTGACGGGCAGTTGGCTTTGCTGTATTACTGAGAGAAAATTGCGCTTTTGATCAGCGCTAAAGCTGCTGAAATTGCATTTGAAATAAGTTTGTCGAAGGTTTCAAATCTATTGAAAACTTATTGACAATCTACTAGGATCATAGTAAGAAGTGTAATACACACTTATTTGTATCTTTTGGAACAGGTATGGTGCTATTCATCCGGAATTACTCACGCCTATTTAGATTCTTTACTGAAGTGCAGATTCCGAATCTTTACAACTTGTTTTCAATAAAAAAACTGTTCCAAATTTTTAGTTTTTAGGCGTGATAGTAAAATATTATAAATAAAATTGTAAACATTAAATTATAGAACATCTAAAATGCGCATCCTTGTGCCTACAACGGATCATGTGATGGCAGTGATATATCATCATTAGGTATATTTTGAAGTCTTGAAACACTAGTTACCATCTTATAACACCTATAATGAAATTCCTATAAAAGTAGATCGATGACTGATATAACTGGGTTACTGTTATTCAAGTTCGTCATAGATCGACGCAACAGAACTGGATTGAAAAGAAATTAGTCGCTACGTTACAATGATTATCGTGTAAAATAGTCATTTTTCTATTTTTCACGCATCATTAGCGATCCTATTCTGATTGATTAGTTATTAATTAGAGTTCCCCATCAAACAAGTGAAATGAAAAAGCGGTTTTATCGTTTTACAATGCTTTTTAAAATAATAATGTCAACACGCGAAAGTATGACAACTCAATTAGAACTGTATTTTTAGATGAAGAATGCACAGTGTTTTGCTAGCTTAAAACACGGAAAAAATTCGTAGCATAGTTTGTGACAATATTTATTTTTTGGAACAAATTATGTTTAAAATTTTACCGAAAAATGTTCGCTAACAAAATAAATCTATAGATACAGGCATGTCCATTGATCCACATATTTGCGTACATTTTTGTATGTAAAATTGGATTAAAAACTTCGGCAGGTATGCTTTTATGGCATAAAACTAAATAACACTTTTAAGTAATAAAAATAAATACAAATCTCAGTTATAAGAGCAGTATCAATGAGAGTAAGAGGCACGCGAAAACATGTCAGGGCCTTTCAATGTGAAGATGGAGCAGGAATACTTTAAAGGCGACTCTTCCGAATATCATGTAGATGAAGAAAATTCATACCTTTGCCGCCGAAATCGTCTTACGTTACTGGGAATTTTTACTGTAATTTACTATCAATGAAAAGTGTAAATATTAATATTTGATCAAATAAAAGTTTATTTCCAAATTCAATACGCGATAATACCTAATAATTTTATAGTCATAAATCATCTTTTAAGTAAAGGAATATAAAATACTGTACCAAAAGTATTTAAAATCACTCCTAATGGATCGTTAAATCGATTACGATTAGCGATTCTTAGTTCTTTCTTCTAATATTTGGTAGTTTTTTAAAAAAAGAAAAACAGCAATAAATACGAATTTAATTGTTGACTTTCATGATTAACTTTAAAATACTATACAGAATTGTATGGCATAATCAGTAGCTAACAATAATTCGTAGATAAAAACAAAGTACGAGTACGTAACCTTCATTTACCAACATAACCTGTAAGTTAGCAATTGTTCACAGTTCGTTTGCTCACGACAATTTTGACAGCGCATGCAATTGCGATTCGATATCGATTCTCGTGCATGTGCATAATTATTGCGTTATATCGATTTATATTCGATTCAATCATGCTAATAATAGTGTTTTGTTCGTTTCAGGTACGTTGGTTATTGCTAAGCTGTTGGGAAAGGTGAGAGTTGGAGTGAACGTGATTTCCTGGTGATGAAGTAAGTTATAAATAATAATTGTTTGAGAATATTGCAGAATTACTAAGAATTTAAAAAGATTTCGAACATTAAGCACAACATGTATTAGCTCACGCTACCTTTGTAGTATAATGGATAAAATATATTTTTTAATAGATTTTATAACATTTTTTAAATTAAAATTCGATCTCTGCTTCACAGCCTCTTTCCTGCTAATATACTTTCTGGTTCTTGTGTTTATCCTCTAAATCTTTCCTGTGATTTTTTTCTATATTGATAATCTACCTAGCAGCTAGTCTGTCTTCTTTTTACCCGACTGCAATATCTTGTTTTCCTTTTCTTTTTGGTGGGTCTATAACAACTAATAAGACGTAGGGCAGACCGCAGTCGGGTATTTATAAATGTTTAATTTTATTTTTTTCTATTGTGTTGACGAAAATGTTAGCTCATACCGTGGTTACAAGATTGGCTAATCACCAGATTGACGAATTACTATCCTCACTTGTTGAGGTGTTTTTATTCCACCCTGGATTATTTTGCCCCTCTCAGTACCGAATTCATTAGACTCGACTCCATCTACCAACACTACGCCTAGCAATGTAGAGTATGCTAGCAATTTTTCACTATGCCTAAGTTTGTAATCATTAACAAGATGAGTTACAAGTGCTCGTAAAGTTTCACATGCTACATATTCGACTTTATCATTCACTTCATGATCATCACTCGATTCATCATCACTAACCATGACAATTCCGTAACAGACAAATTGCTAATTATGACGTTTATTTAGAATGATTTGTTTGCTATTACGATTGTTACTAGTTTTTCTTGGTATACATTGTAAGACATTAGTAGTGTTTCTTTTTGTTCAAATTGTCTTTATTTAACATTAATTGAGGCTGTGAGCGCCAGAGTGGCCCTATCATTTCCAGACACAATTGATTTCAATTGTGTCTGAAAATAATAGGCCACTCTGGCTCTCACCGCCTCAATTAGTATTTTGTTTATTACCATGCATTTGAAAACCGAGTTACCTCGGAATGACAATAAAGAGTACATTGTAATTTTAGATAAAATCTTGTAGGTACTAACTCAGGTATAAATACAGCTTTAATGTTAAAACCGGTTTAATAATATTTCTTACATGTAATTTTGCTAAACGTACGAAGCAAACAAAAATAATTTAGGTAATTTGAATTGAAACACAAATGTAATTACGATTCCGTATCTTTTGATACGTTTCATTTGCCAGACATGCTTACTTGGCATTATGATGTCTCCGAAATTATAATAGGTTTTCTTGTGCAAAATTTCATATTCTAATTTATGATTACGTTTGCTACATTCAGGTAAAAGTTTTGTTTGTTTTTGAAATGTTATTTCTGTGGTTGAATGCTGAAGAATGTTGGGTTTTAAATTTCAGGAGATTTTGAGTATTTTTTTAAATTCAAAGTTTACTTATTGCGCGTTCTTAATATTTATAGGTAAAGTATGTATACCTACTGGATCTGATGATGTGATCTGTAAAGTAAAAAATAATACTAAAGCAAGTATGCAAGTCAGTGTGGATCAATATTCTGAATGAAACTATTAAAATTAGTTTTCTTTTGAAAATTATTTTGTAATTAATCTTGAAATAAATTAAACTTCGATTAATTGGTTAACAACAAAAAAGTCTTAACAAAAACTTTGTCCTCACATCACCAATTAGCGCACAGTGTATTTGTTTATAAACGCTTGCAAATAATTTTTGTAATAATATTGTAAAAAATGACGTTCCAGCGCCGCCGTTGCTTCGGCTTTCTGAAACCCAATTAGAGCACACGCTAAGTTTTTGCGAAGCGATCAGGCGGTACCGCTGTGCAGCAAATATTTTATATTATGTTTAGCATGACGGCTTGTTGGTGCATAAATCTTCCCTTTACCTCTAATTATCGGATTACAAACGAATACTTAATCGTTGATTACCGTTTGATGCGTAGATTAATTTCTTTAATTGAAGCTTTCTAGTTGCTTGCCTTGGTTAATTAGTTCGTTATTTAGCTAACTTTTATCGTAAAAAGTAAATGCAGTAATATTATTCAAGATACAGTAGTACTTTACTCTGATTAAATTGAAGCAGATTTTTTAAAGATTGTAATTAACATAACACAACGGTTTTGAAATATAAAAACAAACATCAATGTCATTTAAAAAAATCGCAATGTCAGAATCACAGTTAAAACACCGTTTTTACAGTAAAAAATACGATAGATGATGAGTTTTTAAAGAACAGTTTAGTTTAGGCCTTGAACGGCTAACTTCAGACAAAAATAGCCAAGGTTAAGAAAGTAGTTTGTAAAGGTAATAAAATATTACCCTCCCTTAAATCCATAAGTCAACCAAAAAATCCTATCTCTGAAACCTATTTTAGATACGGTTTACCCAAGGAAGGAGTTTCGTGGGTCTCTAAAATAGGTTGTGACACATAAATGAGATAATAAAAGATTTTGCCCAAGCGATATGAAGTTAGCCCACTGTTTTATCGTTATACAGTAAAAGTAGTAACAAGTTTGGGACTTTTTGTGAGAATATTTTCTAACACGCGAGGCAACAACACAGTTAACAAATTCGTTGGTTAGGTTCTAGTCATGCCTTAGTCAGGGAAGAAAAAACATTCTAGACTACACTACAAGCATCCTATATCTACTGAAAGCCTAATTATTAATTAAATCACATGTTATATAAATAAACCTTTTATTAATTTTCATTTTTCATGCGGTTTATACAACACAGTGAAAATATCCGGCAGTAAATATTACACATCGAGTTTGAGAAAGAGATACCTACTCGGCTAGCTTCGGCTTTGTAGAGCGTCGTATAAGTATGTCACTTATACTATGTGATGTTTTGTCCCTGACTTGTTTATTAGATACCGGACTGTTAGTGTTTCGTGCGACAGAGATGACGCTCTATGAAGCCGAAGCTAGTCAATGGTGCTGATTCTGTCGAACATCGCACTAAACTAATTTTAATTACACTATATCTCTTTCTTACAAATATCATTGAAAAAGGACAGAACATATTTAGAACTGTCAAATTAGTCTACGCCCTTATCATTTACGGGAAAATAGTCATGCCCTTTTGCGATTATGACTAAATTGAAATTAAAACTATTCAAGTGGACTAATTTGATAGGATTAAATTAATATCTGCTATCCCTCTCCCATGTTTTTTTTAATTAGAAAGAGACTTAATAAGACTAAATTAGTTTAGTTCGTAAACAACAGAATCGGCACCAATATCTCTTTCTAAGGCTCGATGTGTAATATTTACTGCCGCTTATTTTATCTAAAAGTAATAATTATAAATTGGCAAAGTCTTTTATTTGAGTGAATGTGGTTAAAATGAGGCGGAATATAGGTAAATATTAAAGTTGAACCAAATACAAAGTTCTAAGCATTTCATGTTCATGGTAACTTCTAAATTGTTACGTGATGAATTAGTTTCGACTCGAGCAAGCAAGGAAGTTGTGGTTTATTACATAAGTTTAAGTTAACCAAGTAATTCAGATACGTACTTAATAAGTTGAGGACGAGTAAAGATTAAAGTAAAGTTCTTCTTTATCCAAATGTTTTTATCACACAATGTTATCTTGAACCTATGTCTCCAAAAAAATGGTCAAGTGCGAGTCGGACTCGTGCACTGACACCATTCTGTTTGTTTGAAAACAATGTTGGGTTTTGACTTTTTAATGTTACTATTATTTAACAAATATTTTTTTTCATTCTTTATTTCCAGAAATGGCATTAAATACAACAATTACGTAACAAAGATTTCTTCGTTAGTGTCTACTAGGTACTTAATTTCAAATGTTCTAAAAGTGGAAACAGTTGTTCCCGTAATAATTTGCTATAATGGCATATCTCCTTGTTTCTGTGATCTGAGATCCCAATTAATATGCTACTGGATCCTACGTGTGCCTGGAAGCGCCACAATGAGATTATCACAGAACAGCATCGTAGAACATCTAGATAATTCCCAGTAACTCGAGTTTATCTCTGTGGCGTTGCGAGGATTGCAATCAGCTTTGATTAGAGACGATATTCTGTTTGGTGGATGTAGTGCGGGGGTTAGTTGTGTATAAAGAAGAGGGGGTATCTTCGTATTGGAATTTGATATGAGTTTATGTTTTGTTTGAGACATTTATGTTTTGTTGGTCTTAGTGGTCGCAAGGGTGACTGCTGAGCATGGGATCTTCTTGTTAGGTTTTCGCGATTACAACACATTATAATAAAACACGTTTAAACGGATTAATTCGCGTATATTATTTACTAGCTTCCGCCCGCTGCTTCGCCTGCGATTTTGGGATAAAAAGTAGCCTATGTGTTATTCTGATGTATAAGCTATATTACTGTAAAGTTTCATCAAAATCCGTTCAGTAGTTTTTGCGTGAAAGAGTAACAAACATCCATCCATACATCTATACATCCTGACAAACTTTCACGTTTATAATATTAGTAGGATTTTTCCTGACGTTTCGAACACCCAAATATTCGAACAGGCAAACTGAACCATTCTACGCTTTGATCAACCTCAAATCCTCGCAAAGGAGAACCGCTATGTGCCTAGAATGCTTCGCGAGGCTATCGAAATTAAAAACATCCTAATTTTAATAAAGGGGATGGTTGGCAAGTACCTCCTGTTTGGAATCCTGTTCTTAAAATTATCAGATCCCAAACTACACACAGCACTGCGAATCCGTTTTATTATATTGGGATCCTGGTTTCGATCCCCGTGAGCGTGACGGGGGCGTGACGCTTTTTCATTACGCGACGATTTCTCCCAGTCAACTCCTACCGCAAGCCACGTTAAGGAACTTCATTCTAAAAACAAATATAAGGTCCCACCCTTCATACTCGAAATATTTTAAGAGGTACATCTGTAGGTGGTAAAGATGCCATACAAAAGAAAAAAAAAATATTTATTTTGAGTACTTATTTTTTTTTTAATATAAATTAATTTAAAATTAATTGACACACATAAAAAATATTATTTTCAACATCCATTACCCTAGTTTTTACGTAACTTACTATTAATATTAGAAACTAGCGTAATGGATGTCGAAAATAGTTATAATTTTATTTAATAGTAAGTTAAATAATTTTATTTAATTATTGAAAATAAAAAATACTCAGATTAATTTATTTTTCGTTTGTATTGCATCTTTACCACTTATAGATGTGCCTCTTAAAATATATCGAGTATGAAGGGGAAGGACCCTATATACACCATTACATTATTTCTACACATAACTATGTACAAACCCGTAATTATAAGTACGTACTGCACATTCGCAACATTAGAAGTAGCAAGTACCTATGTTTCGCGTACGGATCTAGACGATCTAAATGCGTGCGCCGGCGCAGCTAATTTTGGCGCCGAGTGCAATGTACGCGCGGAGTATCAATGTCAACGACCATCGCAAGGGACACGAAGGGATTTGTTTAGAATAGTGGATTAATTAGTCATGGGGTTTCTTGTCCGTTCTTCTCCATAGGAATCAACGTTTTGGAACGGACAACTAACTTCAACTAACGGACAAACCGACTGACAACTATTGTTAGACATTTCAAAAGTGCCTGTAAATGGTCTAATTGAAATAAATGTTTTGACTTTGACTTTGACATTCCTTTCCACATATTGATACCTATGAAAACTGTTTTAGTTGTAATGACCAGTCAAAGAAAAGCTTTTTCTCAAATCTCATGACTTTTGGAGCGAAGTTCCTTAACACCGTTTGCAGTCGGATTGTTGGAGTTGAAAAGTCGCGACATGTTGACTGCTGTCGAACCGATTATGTATTATGATATTGTGTACAGAGTTATCTTATATCCTAAGGAAGGACGTAGGATACTTTTTATCTGGGTAAGTACATGAAGTATTTCCTTTAGAATACGAGCGAAACCGTGAGCAAAAGTTAGTATACTTAGTGAAAGGTATTGTTCGATAGACGTAACATTAACAGTGTTGTATTGAACCGTGAAATGATAACAATCTGCAGAGTGAAAGGAAAACTGAATGAATTCGTATGAAACAGGTGCAAAATGAGCGAGGTGACGAACGATTAATGAATTGCTAAAGGTGCTGTTAAACGAGCTAGTTTTAGGTCAATTTCTTGCTGCAATTGTATAACCGTGAGTTGAGATCTTTAACGTGCAACTCAGTAGAACAATTGCAGCATAGCCCGGCGATGCTGCAATTTAATTAAATTATGGTATATCACAATTACTGCTGTACGATATAGATATAGGTATACTCACGGCTATACAATACGGTACCGGACTATTTTTTTTTATTATGAATCTGTAAACTATTTGAAAAAAGCTAATTAACACCAAAAAAACCAATGAAACATCTACAAAATTGGCAAAGTTATAAGCGTTTTAAAATGATTTGCTAGACACGGACGGCACTGCATGATAAGTGACGTAACACCACCTATGTCCGCTTTGCGCTATAAAGACGGAGCGATACTCCCTCGAAAAACTTTAAAAGCGTCTGTTTTCCATGTGGTTTTTTTTTTTTTTTACTTTTTTGTAATTCCTATTCCTTCTGTGGAATAAAATAAATTATTTGTACTTTTTTAATAGTAGTCCACTACCGTATTGCAGCAAGAAATCGTCAAAAAGCACCTTTACAGTTGGTAGGATTTAAGAATCGGAGACAAACTTCTTTTTGTAGGAATTTCATGTTTTTATTTATTTATTTATTTTATTGTAAGAGTTTAGATAAGAACGTTTGTTATTGTTTGCAGTTTTTTTATCTTTTTTGTTTGGGGGTTACCCGAGATTTTTCAAAATTGAACAGTCTGTATAAAGGACACGGCAGACGCCCATAGAACGCTGGGCCTCAGATTGTGTATGTCGGTACAGATATGAAATTAGTTTGGTGTGATCGAGTATTTCAATAGTATTTAAATTCATTTTTTATTTGTTTTTGTACGTAATTGGGTTAAAGAGAAATCTTCGTATTTGTGACAGTAAGGTTAAGTATGGTGTCAATGATGCAATGAAGTACAGCCCGACTAATGAGTTCTCAATTCAAAGGTTTTAGTTGCTGTCACCATGATATTCTGTGGAGGTCCAATGAAGTACAGCCCGACTAATGAGTTCTCAATTCAAAGGTTTCAGTTGCTGTCGACATGATATTCTGTGGAGGCACGCGCCAGCCAGCATGCACCCGTTTTTGTTTTATTATTTTTTTCAAAATGTCAACGCCATAATCATTTTATTTCGTATTTATTTCCATTTTTTGTTTCAATTCTTAATCTCTAAGATAAATTAGGCAAAGAACAATTAAAATACATCTTTATTTATGGTTAAGATTTTATTAGTGTACCAGATCAAGCCCAAAACTGCCGACGTCCTTTATGAGTTCTTCTATTCAGTTGCTCTATCTTCTATACAGTCCGGTTAAATAGTTAAAAAACTCACTAAAATTTAAATGTTCTCACGGCATAAATAAAATAACACCCTGTACCTAAAGAGACATCCTTATTATAGGTAAGTTGATTAGGTTAAAAATGTTAAGTATAAAGTAAACAGTGTCTACATAGTTTCCAGTTTTATAGCAAACCGGAACTCCGTTTCGCCACCAGATGGCTTCGTTTTTTTTTTCTTGTTTTCCCGCTTTTCTGTTGAAATTTTCCTGAATTTTCTCTATAAACCTCACCGAGCCCGAGACCTTTCCAACGAATGCAAAACCTTGGAAATCGGTTCGTCCGTTCTGGAGTTATAGCGTCAGGAAGGAAAACCCGACTTATTTTTATATAGTAGATAAACATAATATACAATATTATACTTATATGCAGTTGGCTGCGTGTGAAGCGATTTCCAACACATCAGACAGTGCAGTGCAACATACCTACTTGTAACTAGTTATATAGGTACCTACTTGTGTATGTATGTGTTTCGTTACATTGAAGGTAAGTAACTCTGTTGACTCCTGTGTTGAATTGATGAAATTATTATTATTTTTCTAAGTAGACCTTTAAAAACACTTTTAAGATCATCATTGTACGACTTAAAGTTGCTAACTTATTATAACATTGCTCCGTTGCTGCATGAAAGGACAAACCAACACACCCTTTCGCATTTATAATATAAGCATAAGTTGGGATAGCAGAGAAGTAGAGATATATAAGTTGAAAATTTTTGTGAAAATCTGTTATTCTGAGGTGGCTTTGCTCAAAAGACTCTTCAAGACTTCATTACGATTCGTACACCAAACCTCAAAATTAACACAGACTCTTTAAAGAAAAACCTAATATTAAACAATCCCAACATGAAGTATTGAAAATCTGTACCGTATGACATTTTTAAAATTCAAGAGACGAATCGTTTCGTAATAGGATATTTCGCTCATAAGCTTCTATCAAAGGCCAGCAGAATCTTGGAGGTAGTCTTTGAACCGAGTTCTAGGAAATATGATTTCCATATGAATTTGCAGTCAATATAGTTGTGAATGGTAGGATTTATACGCTGCGTGAATTGAGAATGTTTTGTGGTGCAAGTCAAAGGTGAAAGTGCCTTTGGAATGCATACTTCTGGGAATGGAATGGGTACTACGATTGGTCGACGCATTTTTGGGATATTTTTGTCATTGTATCGATTTTTAGGAGGGTTCCGTATTTTTCAAGCAAATGGAAGCCTTAGGTATAGGATCGCTTTATTGTCCGTCTGTCAAGACCCGTTTTTTCAGGAACGCGTGGAGGCATTAAATTGAAATTAATATCAAATACTTAGGTCTACAATCCCTTGGGGCTGTTAAAAAAATCAAGCTTCTAAGTCAACGCAATAAAAAACTACGGCCATTTATGCCGCATATTTTGAAACCAGGCCTATGAATATAGAATATAGAATATACCTGTAGGGGTCATGTCCTATTCTAGATTAACGGGAAGTATCCCGTTAATCTAGAATCATGAAGAAAAAACAAGATATTACAGAACAAGTAAAGGAAAATACCGGAAATCATTGATTTGTAGTTATCAACCGCAAAAATAACTTTGTAAGTACCGTATGTCTTATTATAGCATTTGCATAACAAAAATTTACTTTTATTATTTATTCTCTCCCGCTTACGCTTATAAATTGCTTAGATCCAAATCGTATGCAGATTTCATTTTGAACTCATCGCGAGCGAAAGGCGATACTGAAATGAAAATTTTCTGCCTTTCACATACAGTTATTGAAATTTTACTTTATTTTATTTTGTAGTGAAAAATACGAGATGTAGTTAGTTACCCGCGCTTCATGGCATCAAATCAAATTACTGTTCGACAGTGTACTGCGCTCTCGGAATATTACTTTTACAGCCTTTTTTTGGTTTTGAAAAGGCAGCCCATCATTTCAAACACGGTAAAGTTTGCATAGGAATTTACTATCTAAAATTCTAAACGGTCCCCGAAACGTCCATTTGCGCTTGTCAATGATATTATTTATTGATCATTTACTTTATGCAATTGAAGCAATTTATCAATATTTTTTATACGTAATCACCTGAACATTGATCAAACGCAATGGATCGTTTCGGGGACCCTTAATCATGGGTCTGTCACAAAATAACTCTAATAATACCTACTGATATCCACTATTTAGAAAGAAAGACAGAAAAGTACACAATAAACAAAGAAATACATTTCTTCCATATTACGATGATATATTATTTGTCTAACATTGTTCTTATAATGTTTTTCTGTTTACGTCTATTCATCACCCACTAAGGTACATTTCAATATCTAATCCTAGCGGATTAAATAATCTTTTTGATTGTAAAACTTCCACCTCCCCTCTAGAGGCGGCCAGGGGGAGGGTGAACTGATTGCAGCCCTTACCGGATTAACTCGGAGTTAACGTTGAGATTCAAAGGCTTGTGTTTGATTGATAGCGTTAGCTCGGGTCTTGGGTCTAAGGTCCGGAGTCTGGGGGCGTATGTGGTGATAACCTCTACATCCCCCCTACTTTCTTTCATGCAGCAACGGAGCTACGGTCACCATGATTTGCACAGATATAGTTTACTTGCTACCACTCGCAGCCTTGCCCGCGTTTTTGGGATAAAAAGTAGCCTATGTGTTATTCTGATGTTACATAAGCTATATTACTGTTTTCATCAAAATTCTTCAGAATCCGTCCAGTAGTTTTTGCGTTAAACAGTAACGAACATCCATACATGATCCTCACAAACTTTCGCGTTTATAATATTAGTGGGATTCCGTTCCATTTTACCTATGTCATGTCATTACATATTATTTTGAATAGGCGAATAGGCATGACTTAAATAAAACGGAATTATTTATCATTTAGTTACTATTTTATTGTACCACCTATTGCCACTCCCGTCTACCCAATAACGCCTACATTTTATTAAGTCGTAACATTTCATTACCATGAAAACTATTACACACACAACACCCTAGTTTCATTTAAAACCCAAAGCACTATCACACTCATACAAACTCCATACAAACATAGATAGTTACTCTTCATTGAAATGTGGCTTTTAGTCAAAACATAAATACAAAGTGGAATTCTGAAAGCGCTCCAAAGTTCAATTTTCAGCTGTATTTCATGGTAACGAATCTATATTGCCTAGGTTTCACTAGATCCCTCCCCTAGTGGGTGGGGGCGGGCCAACGTTAGGCAAACCGTGTCCGAACTTTGTACCTTTCCGTTAGGGAGGATTTTAGTGTAATATATTGGGTATATTAGGTAAGTGCGTAATGTATTGAGTGTTTGGTTACATATTAAAGTTTTCATGTTTGAGGTTTTAGTATTCGGGACAATGGTGCTGATTCTCAGTTGTACATCGCACTAAACTAATTTTAATCACACTTTATCTCTTCCTTACAAATATCATTGAAAAAGGACAGAAAATATTAAGAACTGTCAAATTATTGTCATTGTCATTTACGGGAAAATAGTCGTGACCTTTTGCGATTACGACTAAATTGACATTAAAACTATTCAAGTGGACTAATTTGACAGGATTAAATATCTTCTATCTCTTTCTCATGTTTTTTTTATTAGAAAGAGACATAATAAGACTAAATTAATTTAGTTCGTAAACAACAGAATTGACACCAATGACGAAAATGCAAGCTTAGGAAAAATCGCCTATTACTATCGCTTTATTACTCGATCGCGACGGAGTCCAAAAGTAGGGTTATATTTCATGGTTAGTATTTAGTATTGTTTTTTTTATGAAACCACAATATCTAGCTTTTTTTATAAGACCAGAATATTTAATTTTTGTTTGAATCTTTTAAAGAAGATTTTATTTTTAGAGATCGTCAGTGAGGATCTTATTCCTGTCATGCGCATTTGTGCATGCATGCATGCTACCCGCATCCTATGTTTTCTTTCCCTGAAGAGTTTTTTTATTTGTTTAAACGCACTTATCGCTAGAACTACTAGTCGGATTCGAAAAATTATTTTTGAATATGATAGGTAACTCACATTCACATCAGTGTGAGTTAGGCCTATTTTTCATTAACTAATTTCTTCCATCGTGGATCCGTTTTTGCTAGGTAGACATAGAATTAAAACATTTTCAAAATTTTGGCGATTTCTCTGTTTGCTTTTTAATTGAGCCGTCGACGAAAACGTCAACTCACACAAGTGGGTTGACGTTTTCGTCAACCCACTTGTGTGAGTTGAGATTGCCAATGGAATCAAACACTTCAAAGTTTCTGTGTTGTAGGTACGGATTTGATATTTGTAACAATAAATTACAAGCTAGATGTCTCTAGCTTGTATTTTATTATGCGGCGGATAGGGGGTTGCGAAATATTTTCACCTACCAAGGGGTCATGCGATGAAAAAGGTTGAAAAACACTGGTATACGCAAAATCCTTAGGAGCCGAGCAAAATCAAGTAATAACGTGGTTGGGTAAATAATCCGATTTCTTTTAAATTAAACAGGAGCACAGCTAGTAAGATATAATACTGGTAATTATGTACCACAGCCATTACATTATGTACAAGAAACGCCCTTTAAAGATTTATATTTTATTTACGAAACTCAATCGCGCATACATTTATTCGGGCTCCATTATTAAGATTTCAATATGATATAATTTGCATATCGATCGGTGCGTGCGCCGTACGGTTACATCATTTATATTCACGAGATCTCAATAAAGGGACCCAAATGTAATTGTATGGGAACGACAATGTTTAACGTACGTACACGCGATTACTGATATTAATTGTATTATTGGGAATGAAATGTAGATACCTAAATGGTTATAGAACAGGTTATAGTTATAGAACCACGTCACATTATAGAACAACGTTTCAAATTCGCAAAAAATATACATTATAATGTATAAATGGTGATATCGTATCGATGTTCTATAACTGCAAAGATATAGGCATTGAGTTGGGAGTCTGTAATGGTTTCCGATAGATGTCGCCAACGCTCATAAGAGGCGTTGGAAAGGGATCTCAAAATTCGAGTTGGCCGAGCAGGTCGCGGTAGGTTAGTTGGAAAAAGAGTTGGCACGGTTCGCCAAAGATCCCAGGTTCAAATACTGCTCGCAACATTCGATTTTTGAGAATCTCTTAAATATTTAATAACTTAACATGTTCGATGTTTAATGAACACTCAAACACGTCGCAGAAGACCCGCCTTTATAGTATAAAATATTTTTGGTACTTCCTACAAAAGCTCTCAACCTAAGTTTTATATTCCATATAATAATAATACACGACTGACACACGGTTCCCGGAGGTCGTTAAATGCCTGACGGAGCGTTTCCGTTGACTGCAAAACGTACCTTAGTCCTGTTTAGAAGATTGCTGGCAAATGACTGCTTTTATACTGAAACTCTTCTTAGACTTATACTGTTCCTCCTGTTCACTTCTTATGTTTTCATAGATATTTTTTTCTATAGCTCCGGTTCTAATTACTACGCGATTCGTTTTGGTATAAGAACACTCGTTGAAATGAGTTCTCTCATTTGAGTTTCTACCCATTTAAATTTATTGGTTGAGTTGGGGGGAGTTAGGTGTGTATGTCGCAGGTTTTTCATAAAATTTGGTTTTTGATCAAAAACCCAAATTAGGTTTTTGATCAAAAACCGGAAGATGATACATTCATCATAAACCTGTAACAATCCAGATTTTTGATCAAACACCTAATTTTATGAAAAACCTGCAACATGTATTATTCAACTAGATTTTCAATACCTATGCGTTTCAAATAGGTATGTACCTACATAAGAAAGTAGCAACTATTGAATTAGCCCTCGCTACTTCTAAATTGTAGCGAACATCTAATAATGTTGCGAAGTACAAATAAACTGTGAGTGTGCAATAAATAGCCCTGCGGCTTTAACGGGTTGAGCTCACGGTTTTATTGTGAAAGGGTTAGACGGGTATATTTGGGTAAAGTGCTTTTGTTTGGAGGGTAAATAAGGTTCTTTCTTTTTGATCAACGAATTTTAAAGCCTAGGGTCGATAGAAGGTTGAATCGTAAATAGTATTACCCAACCCTCTTTTAGGGCCGTCAAATCAAATCAAATCATTTATTGCAGCAGATATGGTACATGGATCTTATAATATTAGCTAAGTTTCACATATTTGGCTGGTCTACAGCTTGCAACAGTATTGGTACACATTAATCAATATTATCAAATTCTTCTAAAATAATTATTTAAATTAAGTTACTAAAATTATTACTTATGCCTATATCTTATTGCTTGTTTATAAGCATAAAATTTGCAAGGATATTTTATAAAAAACTCTTCAATCGAATAGAAACATTCTTGTAACAACCACTTCCGTAAGGCAAAGGAAAACTTTTTGAAGGGTAGTTGAGTAATCGACTTAGGAAGCGAGTTATATATTAGGGGAGCCATACAAACACAGCTCCGCCGAAAAAGTTCTAATTTAGGAACAGGTATGTCATAATCCAAATGAGTCGTCGAGTAATAGGTATAAGTCGAATAGAAGCTAATGCTAATGTACTAGCTGTTCCCCGCGATTTCACCCCCGTTAATCGGGTCCTAAAAGCCGTAGTGTGATGTCAAATAGTAGCTATACTTATACTATTTCTCACAGGCTATCATATACAAAAATATTTTTTCGAATCCGACTGGTAGTTTCAGAGATTAGCGCGTTCAAACAAACAAATCAACTCTTCAGCTTTATAATATAAACATAGATATAGTGATCGCGAAAACTTACCTAGACATTATTTAAAACGTCAAATTGTTCCAGACATTATTTTGTTTCAATACGATATCTTGGATCTCTTTTCCTTTTCAATCGAAAACTGATGCAACCTCAGATCATAGAAACAAGGAGATATGCCATCATAGCAAATTAGTACCGGAACAACTGATGCCACTTTTAGTACATTTTTCGACACAATGACGCGTATAATTAAGCGCTCCTTCTGAATAAAAAGATCTCCCACGCATTAAACATTCCGCACACCCTCAATCTAACACTGTTAATCGTCACTCAACACTAGCACTAAACTAAAACACTGTATTTATACCATCGATCGTGTTCGGTTCGTCGCCAGCGCGTACGTTTTTAATATGAGCAATTTGCTCAAGATCAGGCATCAAGCTCGATAGCGCCTTGGCACATCTCCTTGTTTCTATAATCTGAGGATGCAAATGTTCACCCCCAAACAAACAACCGACGCAATAACGTTTCAGCTGCATCGTCGACAGACGTCTTTGTAAACATTTGTACAGTTCTAGTAAAACTGGGAATTTCAGTGGCTTGATATTTTGTTCTAGGACTTTCGAGTTCTTGTACTCATTCATACCTAGTTCCCATAACGACTCCGAGCAGGCTAGACAAACGGTTAATAAGGCTCAGTTTTTATTATTCAGCAGACAGTTTTCTTTTACAGATTAGATTACAGCTAGTATGTCTTGCGAAGGGACGTATGATATTGTTGATGGTGTCTATAAGTCTAGGAGTAATGTTGCCATTGGAAATACTGAAAACTAAGATTTAAATCTTCGGAAACCCAATATCCTGAACTATTTGAATAAATCTATATTAATACCATGCCACAATGCTTGCATAAAATAATAAAGAGAGACGTCGAGCAAGCGCCTGACAAATTGCACGAGCAACGAAACGCAGGAACGATATCGATCCACTGTATTTTGCAGGCGCTCCTTCACACGTCTCGTCTACCGTATAGAATACCTACGCCTTTATCTAAAACTACCACTTTCAAGCGCGGTCACAGCCGACGATTTTGGGGGGGGGTCATACCGCAGCTGAAGACTTCAGGGGGGGGTCATACTGATTAATGCCGATGTGATATACCGTGTTTGGCGCATTTTTATACGATTTTAGGGGGGGGTCATGACCCCCATGACCCCCCCCGCTGGGACCGCGCCTGAGCACTTTACCCGTGATTTCGTCCGCGTGACCTACAGGAACCGTAAACTTTTTCGGGATAAAAAGTAGCCTGCACTCAGGGATAATGTAGCTTTCTATTAGTAAAAGAATTTTCGCAATCGGATCAGTAGTTCCGGAGATTGCCCCCTACATGCAAACTTAAAAATTTTACCTCTTTATAATATTAGTATAAAAGTACAGATAAAACATTGTATTTGAATTGTAACTCTTTAAATAGCATTTAACATCTGTTATATAGCTATAATCTCAGTTTAAACTTCAAACAAGGATCGCTTTTCGCAATGGATTAGGGCGATGAGATTGCGAGACAGGTCAGACAGGCGCCCCTCGCTGACGTCATCAACCACCCTAACCCTTTTGTTGAAACGATGTCTCACCTTTATAAGTATGACGTCACGGGCTGACGGCATTAGCTAGGTATATAGGTATGTTTATCTAAGTAATTCAGTCGCTAGACGCGTCATGAGCGCCTAACATGCGCGCCGCGACATAATTTTGTCGACCCTTTTATCGTGCATTTGTCTCGTATTCGCACGAGTAAGAGCGAGACAAAACAGTCGACAAAATTTGTCGCGGCGCGCATGTTAACCCGGGTTTTGGAAAACAGTTTAATTAAATTATTACATAGTGTGTTCGGAATTCAAACTAACTTAAAATAAACAAAAACTGCTGTTTGTGTGTTTATTCAATTTTGCAAACTACCCTGAGTTTTAGTTTTCCAGTGTGTACCTGCCTTAATAATATTCAATTTGCAGGAATTTCGAAACAGAATTTTAGTCGATAAGCTGTCAAGCACTCGAACAATCAGTAAAGTAAGTTTTACAAATTGTTCGGGCACTTGACAGCTCTTCGTTCTTAGGGCCATATCGCATTAGGATGCCATGGCAGCGACGCCAGCAGCGCCGCAAATTAAAACATAAAATTGTATTACAACGTACCTAATACCTCACTTGGTGACGGCTTGGCGTCGCCACCAGCCCGAATGCCCGGCTTGGCGTCGCCACCAGCCCCAATGCCCGGCTTGGCGTCGCCACCAGCCTGAATGCCCCGCTCACTCGCTCGACACGCACGTGACATTTCTTCGACGTCCATTTTGGTTGCGTGAACAAGCGATACTAATCTCGTCTGGCATCCGCTTTGGCGGTCTGTTTTGGCGTCTCACGGACGCCAAGGGTAGCCACGGAAGCGCTGCTGGCGTCGTTGCCATGGCATCCTAATGAGATATGGCCCTTAATCCCGCAAAAATAACGTCGCCTACTGAAGGATTTGAAGGCCTTAGATTCGATCAAATAGCGGGCGCAATCTAATTTCTGATAATCAAAAAAGAACTATCAAAGACGTATACATAGAGTTCATTTTATATTAGACTGTAGGTACACAAACAGACTGCACACTGCGCAAATCCTTCAAACCAAAAAAGTAAAAGTTTTCTTTTCAATTAAAAATTCAACGTTGAAAGCCAGGCTGGCAATAAACCCGCCATTGATAGTCGGATCAGCAGACAAAGGGGCTATGTGAAGCTTAACTTTTAGACGCCATTGTTGGATGGGTATTAGTTTAGCTCCGGTACGAGTTTTTCACTATCATGCATGCTATAATATTAAATTCTCGTCAGTTCGTCGTTTAGTCTGTATTGGCAGCTCGTTTCTGTAATTTTCATACATACAATACATAACATACAATATAATATACATACATACAACAATAGACGAACCGTCGAAACATGTAGAAAAACATTTTTCAAATCATTATACCAAAGTAAGGTACCTACTTAGTTGTATTATAATTGAGTTGTTGTATATTAGTTTATAGTATAAAATTTCCACTACCTGCCAAACTCGTCATATTATTATTCTTATTTGTAATATTATCTCTATTGTTGAAAGAGTCGACAAGTAATAGTTTTCTATAATAGCCAGTAACGAAAGTAATAATATTTGATTATTGCATTACCTATTATAAGTCATATCTGCAATAAATATGACAATTATTTTAGAAAAATAAAATGGAGTTGATGAAGACGGCTTTAATTTCTTAAATAATGTAAGTATGAAATTGTACTGTGACACTGAAAAACGTATAAATCTGTCTGGAAACATTAACAGCCTTTTTACTAGTCAGAATCTAATGTAAGGCCGTATTTTAGACCTAAAACAATAATCCAAACCTAGCTTTAAAACCACTAAAAAAGTACTAAAATCAGTACTTTAGGGCGTATACAAGACTTTCATAGGAACAGATAAAACAGTAAGAACTTTTCGATATGAAATTCCTCTAGTACTAAATCGGTATCAATCGAAATCGCACTCTAGCACATTGACATAAAGTTTGTATTGCTGTAGCAGGTGCACAGTAAAACTCGCAGTAAAAACAGTCGATGCTGATAGTCGTAAAGTTTATGATATTCGAGACGTACAAGTGGAAAGTGGAAAGGAATATTTTTTATTTAGTATTGAATTTGGTAGATTTATGATGTATCTATGGTAAAAAATAGGCATAACTAGCGGCACCAGTCTTGATCACAGACGTCAACTGCTCGGGGGGAAACCCCGCTTCCGCGGCAAATTGCGGCGGAGCGGACGGACCTCCGGCGCGATCTCATGGTGGCATGGAAGGAACGACTTTCGCAACCCAGCGCAGGGCACGCCGCAATAGCGGCGGTAAGACCCCTCTTTGAGGAGTGGCTAGGGAGACGTCACGGCGTCCTCACCTACCGCCTGACGCAGGTCCTCACCGGACACGGAAGTTTCGGGAGGTACCTGCACATCATCGGGCGGGAGGAAACGCCCGGGTGTCATCACTGCGTTGATCGCCCCGAGGACACGGTGGAGCACACGGTGGGGGCCTGCCCTGCATGGGCGGAGCACCGCCGTGTCCTCGTAGAGGCGATCGGCAGCGGCGGCGACCTCTCGCGCCCGGCCCTGGTTCAAGCCATGGTCCGGGGCGAGGGGGAGTGGGAGGCAGTCGCCTCCTTCTGCGAAGCAGTCATGCTAGTGAAGGAGGCGGCGGGACGGGAGAGGGAGAGATTCTCCCGTCCAAGCCGCCGCGGTAGACGCTCCGGGCGTCGGGAGCCGCGTGACGACTCCCGGCCACCGTAGGCGCGGGCCTGCGGGCGGTGAGTAATGGGTAGCTCACCGTCCGATCAGGACCAGGCCCGTGCCGAACGGCGCGTACGTGTTCCACGCGCGCCTCAAAGAGATGTCAGCATCGTAGAGGGGGCCCTCTAGGGCCCAAGCCTGCCGGGAAAGCGGGATTGTCCGGAAGGGATACCGCTGACCCGGACAAAAGGGCTAACGAAGGAACATGGGTGGGTTTTAGTCAGTAAGAGTCTGACACTCCCTTCCGCTCCGCCCAGAGCGGGAGGAGTCACTTGATGATTTCCCATCCTCAAAAAAAAAAAAAAAAAAAAAAAAGACGTCAACTGCGCATTAGCTGATATTTGGTCTCTGTGGCGGAATGAAGAGGACGGGGGGCGCCGAGGCTGCAGGCGATTGGTTCTTCAGTCAATGCTCGTCGTCTATTGGACTATACTCTATTACGTATTGTCAACTGTTTATTGTCTATTGGGCCGAATATGTACATGCGCGATCTGTGATCATGATTCCTGCCGGTACCTATACCTATTTGTTTTTTCATGTCAGAGAAACCAATGTATAGTTTAGGTCAGTCTTTCCCAAAGTGTGGGACCTACTAGTGGGCCCTGAAAATGGTAGGACGACAGTCGCAACACAACGTCTGGGCCGTGGCGTTCGGTCGCCATCAGCAGCCGAACATCATCATCGTATTAAAAATAAGTTTTATGTTGAAAATTATTTTTCACAACAAAAATGACCACTTCCAGCTCTAGTATGAGACCCTGGACATCATCTAGGGCTACAGTACTTGTCAAGACAAATTCAACGAGCCCAAACACAACGGAGTTATGTTAAAAAAGTTGAGAACTATGGTCCCGGCTCCATCATGAGTCCACTTCCCTGGTACCATTATTATTGCATTGTCATCGAAGTGACATACATAATATACATTGCTCAATCGGTTGGGAGGAACTGGTCTAAAATGCAGTTACAAAATTTCGCCTCATACACACAGGGCAAGTTAAATAAAAGCTTATATAAAGTTAGAAACGTTTTTTCAACCTATACTCCATTTATTATAACATTAAACAAAAAACGGCTATAACTGTTTCGTTATTTGGATGTAGGCGTCTATTAAGCATCGTTATTTCACGATATAATTAAAGCTATGTAATCTATTTACTATTTGCAAGTAAATTTAAACAAAAAAACGCAGTCATTACAACAATATAATACAATAACTATCGTTATTTCGCCGTTATTTTTCTAATGGAGTATAGTCAAGGTCGAAAAAACTCCTCCTTCCACTAACAGTTCATCCCTTTAAGTATTTCCCTTATTCCCAAAGAGTCCTATTCCTCAGGCGAAGCAATAAACTGGGGTACATAACAAATGGATATTAATTGTCTTTAGCTCGAACAATTACTTCGGCCGCGTCGGGCCGCACCAATCAATCGATTGTCGTTTCTTTCCTTCGCAGCTTTTATTACGTTTTATCCTATTTGTGGTGTATTGGTCCATAATGTGTAATTATCTGGGGCCGTAGTTACTGTAATTGTTCCTGTACAAAAAAGGTTTGGAGATGGAGGGACAAGGTGGAATGTTCCTTCATTGAAAAGGGAAAATCCTCCGAACGATCGGGTGGTATTATCTTGCAGGCCACTGCCTCGACAGTTGATGTCGGGCGTCTGAATATTGCTTGCTACGCAAACTCTGCTTGCGCGATGTATGATTCGTGATGTCACATGTATAGTAGTGATATTTACAACCGTTTCATTGCTGGCTATCTAACTAGGTAGGTAGTTCTCGATGTAGGCAGTAGGTGTCGCTACAAAGGGATGGTTTTATTTGTTCTGTATAGATTTATTTTTCTCTCGCACTGGGAAATTTTGGCTTTTGCAGTTCATCCTAATTATAAACGTGAAAGTTTGTGAGGATGTATGGATGTTTGTTACTCTTTCACGGAAAAACTACTGAACGGATTTTGATGAAACTTTACAGTAATATAGCTTATACATCAGAATAAAACATATGCTACTTTTTATCCCTAAAACACGGGCGAAGCCGCGGGCGGAAGCTAGTAAATCATAATACGATCTCTGGGCTATTATTAGGTAAAATGAGGGTAAAATGAGTTCCTCTAATAGGTTTTAGGGGTCAACAAGAAGAAGAAGAAAAAAGGATTTTTTAATTAAAATATTCTAAAAAAAGGAACATGGAGCTTCCTCTTTTTTCAAAATTATCTTCAAGTATCTTCATCACCCTACGATTTTTCTAAAATAACCTAACAAATAACGCACATGCGTACTATCTTCTGCTGCACACACAAAAAATCACCAAATTGTCTTACATAACGATTTGCCATCAATAATAGCGACAGATATCATCCCCTACTTCTTTATTTGATATATGACATCTCTGTTTTAGACGATCACAATTTCACAAAAAGTGCGGTTATACACGAACGATTCTCGAAGGAGTATCGTACTCGCAGCAATAAACGAGAACAAATTGTGGGTTCCGTAACAGCGAAAAGGGAAAAGTTATCTTTTTTTTAAGAGATAAAGTCCCCTAAGAGTATGTAGGCCCATTTCCTGAGGGTGTTCTTAAGAATTGCTACGTTATTATTTTAAGATAAGCAGATATGTTTACATGAATTCTTATTTTTGTTATAAGCAAGTTGTTACTCTATTTAATCCTCAGATCATAGAAACAAGGAGATGTGCCAAGGCGCTATCGAGCTTGATGCCTGATTGCCGCCTTAAGCAAATTGCTCATATTATAAACGTACGCGCTGGCGACGAACCGAACACGATCGATGGTATAAATACAGTGTTTTAGGTTAGTGCTAGTGTTGAGTGACGATTAGCAGTGTTAGATTGAGGGTGTGCGGAATGTTCAATGCGTGGGAGATTTTTTTATTCACAAGGAGCGCTTAATTATGCAAGTAATTGTGTCGAAAAATGTACTAAAAGTGGCATCAGTTGTTCCCGTACTAATTTGCTATAATGGCATATCTCCTTGTTTCTATGATCTGAGATTTAATCTAATAGAACTAGGGATGATCCTACTACATAAACGCGAATCCACTTTATTTCAAGTATAAAAATAATTGAGGCGGTGAGAGCCAGAGTGGCCTATTATTTTCAGACACAATTGAAATCAATTGTGTCTAGAAATGACAGGCCACTCTGGCTCTCACAGCCTCAATTGAGAGATAGAATAGAGAGAGTGCGAATTTGTGTGTGTATATGTGGAGGGTAATCTTGGAACTACTAATCCGATTCTGAAAATTCTTTCACTAATAGAAAACTAAGTTATTTCTAAGTGATAAGCTACTTTTTATCCCGAATCGGTCGCATCGCCGGATTGTAAAATAATACGCGTAATTTTATCGTGTAAAAATGGGTAGTAAAAGAAACGTTCATACGAATATGTACATTAATGGAACTTCGTTCCTGACGGGGGTCCCCCGACCCCACATGTTTTTTTTTAATTCAGAAACCCTAAAACTTATATAAAAACGTATCAATTTCTAAGCCGTTTTTAACGTTAAATTACTTAACGAATCTGGGACACGAAGCCACTCCCCTCCGGTGTTGAAGGGATGTTAATAGTCTTATGGTAATATCAGGGCGGATATGATACCCGACACATAATCGGTATTACCACGCATCGTAGAAATTTTAGCGTTTTTGTTGATACTTAATCGATTTGCGATTAGCGTTGTTTCAGTGTTGTCAATTTTGTATGTTTTTATTTTATTTATAGCTTTTGGGAACTTTTTCAGTCAGACAATTTTAAATAAAAAAGTTCCATAGATAGATTATTAACATTTTTTTGTTATTCACCTTGGTTTTAGATTTAGATTTTTTATTGAGGATTATAATATAAAATAACTGAAATTATAAGAAGAGTGTTATAGCTAGCTAATGTTATGTCGTAGCTTAAATTTTAAGTTGAACCCCAAGCTATCAAACTGTAAAAACCACATCAAAATTCGTTCAGTAGGTACTTTTTGCGTGATGTGCGCACAAACAAACAGATACAAATCCCAGAAATGTTGCTGACTGAGTGTTTTTTTTTGGATCATCTTCGGACATCTTTAGTGTATGTACACGGTTTTTTATAGATTCATAATATTGCCTATAGATAGAAGAAAGTTAAGAAAACTGTATGTACTTAAATGCTGGTTCTGCGCAAAGCCTTTTACAATTTGTTTGCACTATCACACCTTGTGATGTCAGATGTTTAATCAATTGCGGAGGAACTATCCACGGCTGACCAATTCTTCGCGTCGTAACCGGTAAAATTGCACCAAATAGTCGCTGCTAACACCAGGCAATGCTGACATTCCCCGCAAAACACACGCTCTGTCACACTAACATCGTTAAATCAATCCGTGTACCTGAGATATGTCGACACTACCCGGGCGATATGCGCTTTGCCTGCACATTCACACGGGTGACCTGGTTTCGAGTAACGAGACGACATCTGTCGTGTAATTCTGACAACTCCACTTGAGTGCGACTTCCATGAAAGAGGATTGCTTCAGCTTGAGTTTTAAAAATGTGTGCGCTTTTTGATGGGGTTTTGACGTTTTTAACTTTACTTTTTATGATTTTTATGCTTACAATACCGGCTATTTTTGGCGTGTGGTATTTTTAGATCTTTTGCCCTATAACTCTCTCATCAAAGCTCCCAAAACGATATACAAAAGAGTGTCATGAATAAAAGCTAAAAACGGGGAAAATCTTTAGATTTTAAGTACCATACGACACCAACCAAAAAACGAACTGAACGAACCTATAAAATAAAAGAACAAAGAAAAAGTTCATGAGGCTACACGTGTCAAACGCTTTTGCAAGGTCGACACTCTATCAAAAGCACCGCCGAACCTTAGAAACACGCTTTTCACTTTCCTACGAAAAATATTTTAGCCACTCTTGGATTTATTCAGAAGTTGTCCCACGAATTATGGGACGCCTAAAACGTACACACGTAATTCTTAAAAACCCTTTTAAAAAAATATGTCACAATTTTTCCTCAAAGCTCTGAGAGGATAAGCTCATACATTTTTATGTCAGTAAAATCTCTTCGCAACTTTGTTATTATTTAAAAGTAGAGCTAAAATGGAGGCTTTGTTTCTAGAGCATAAGTATAAAGACCTGTGTGTATCGTTTTAAGATTGTCATCTTTGTTCAAATACAGGTTTATCTTAAAGTCTTTGGCTTTCCCCAATAGTGTAATTTTAATAAAAGGAAGTGACTCCGCGACCGCCGCCGTGACCTGAATTTGCAGCCGCCGTCGGTTGCTAAATTGGCAGCCGGCGCTGACATTGGAAAACCGTCGACCACCTCCCCCCCCCTTGTAAGTCCAAAAAAGTTGTATTTTGTTTTACATTGACACTGTAATTTAAAAGTCAGTCTAAAGTAGATAATTCAACTTAAACACGGCAACATTAATCTGCTGCTACGGTAGTTTGCAATTATTTTCGTCTGGTATCACTGCTACTCCAAGGCTAACTCCGGTTCCCAACGGCGTTATTTTTGGGAGCCGCCGCCGGCTGCGGAGGCGCTCCCTTAATAAAACGTTTGCTTGTAGAATATTTTACGAGTTTCTTCGCCATTATTATTTGTTCTAAAATAACTTAAACTTCTATCATTAACAACATTTTCACACCTATCAATACTTCAGCAATCTTCAGTCGGAGTCTGCCCACTATTGTTACTAGGCCTTCCTTTGCATACATATAACACCGATCGATTTACACTAAGTTAGTAACCAACTTTAAATGCCTTCAAAAGAAGTTCTCTACAAATCCAATCACCCTAAATTCCACATCTTTTTTCACTACTTACAAGTCTTCCTATAGAATTCACAATTTTGTAGCATCATCCCGGAGCGATTGCCGTACGACACAATCAACGTTTCAATTTAAAGCGAGAATTGCTTCACATCTCGCTCCTATCTATCTCTAGCGTTTATTCAATACCAATGAATGAAGGATCGATATTGTAACTTATAACAGTCGATACTCGGTTCAAGATGTCATCAAAAGGTGGTAAAATTAACATCAAAATTGTTTTTGGTTTTATTCTTGCACTTAAGTTATTTTTTAACTGTATTGTTCCACCTGAGCAAAGTCTCCCCCATGCTTTTCCATCGCTCTTTTCAAGAGTTTGTTGTGGCCAACCTTCAAGAAAAGCATTTATCTTTATGCCTGCGTTTTCTTGGCCTGTCTCGGTGATTTTTAGCGTCGTTAGTTTGGGCATTTTTATTTCTATGACGTTATAGTTCTTACAATATACTGTAGGTACAAAAAACAACCATTATAATGTTAAAAGCTTGATTGAATACGATGAAGTATTGATAAGTACCAATTTTATTCGTATCTAACGAAAAGCATCGAATAAATAAAATATTCGTATTCACTTGGATCAAACTTATAGAATTCTGCTTAATAGGCAGTAGGTACCCAGATAGAAATACTTTGACCTTTAAACTTTGTACAAAGAAATTAGTATCGGAAAAATTATACGCCGTTCATTATTTATAAAATAAATGGTAATTACAGAGATGAAAATCTACCTTAGGTCTCGTAAAAGTTAATATAATTAAAGATTCTGTTTTTAGTAGTTTGTGATAATTTTGCAGTCTAAGATTGAAAAAATATGATACCTACCTAGATATAAATTACAAAAAGATACGAGAAATAAAAATTAAGAGTTAGTTAATAAATAAGTTAAAAATAAATAAAAGTTAGTTAATTTCGTGTCTATCGTTTCATTCTGATTTAGTGCAGTTACTAATTATTTATTGATGGAACAGTCACAGGTATTTCAGGTTCAGACCTTATTAATTTATTATCATGTCTGCGGTTCATATCTTAATTGAATGTCAAAAGGCTCGCGCCGCTGGAATCGAATTTTCCAGTGAAATGATTAATTGATAAACCAGGGTGATGTGGTTTTGTATTTATGCTTAAACCTGATCAAACATTCATCATTAACCTTTATAAACGATCGTCATTTTTTGGAAATAAAATACCGTACTGAAAGAGATCAATCAACTTACTCATTAAATAACAAAGACTGAAGAATACCTTAATAATTCAAGTCAGAACAGGCGTCAAGCTTAAAAATCAATAATTCCATGTAGGTACTGTAGACTTCTAAAGGTATCCAGGAGCCTACATATTCATCTGTTTAATACCTTATTACCGTTGGGAGTTTCACCATTGAAATCCAACCTCCTAACGACAAAGCTTTGAAACACAAAAGACTTCATATTGCGATTGTACAATGAGCTCCTTAACTTGGTATAACTTTGTGAGGAGAAATGGGCCCTCGGTGAAATTTAGAAGAATTTCATGGAACGTAATGGACTGGAAATATTTTTTCGGAATCCTGCGCGAGATTACGATGGATTTGGAGTTTATTGCCAAAGTTTATTTTGTGAAGTTTGAGAATCGGTGCTTAGTAAATAAATCTAAATATGAAAAGTAAAGTTACTAACAATGTATTATTTTGTATATTCGCACTTTGGTTTTGTAATGTTTGGTTTGACATTTTAGAAGCATATTATGGCTTTAGCTATCTATGACCTATAGTATGTTTGTTCTGAGGTAGAACTTTATTACTTTTGACTGTTTTATTTTTTACTAAACTCAGTACGAATTCATAAATTTTTATCAAATTCGTATTGCTGTTAACTTGATTACATGTTGAATCAATATGTATAAGCGTATCAACTTGTAATGTAATGTTAATTTCTTCGTTGTCTGGAAATGTATATTTGAGTAATCTGAATGCCTAAAATATTTCAGGTGTGAGTGTAGGTATAACTTCAACTGAATTCCAAATAATTCCAGTATTTAAAATATAATTTTCTGGAAGCCAGGAATATTTTTATGAACACAGATAAAATAATTAAGAACATATCGCATCTCTTTTGTAATTACAAAATAAATACAGATTAACAAATACGTATGCAGCAATAATTTATTTGCTTTCGAATCACATTTTCCACGGATTTCTGATGACATTATTATATTTTCAGTATTTATATCCTGCAGTCGGTTGTCCCAATTTTCCGTACCCAATTTCATGGTAGGCCTTTATGGATGACTTTTTGATAGGATATACCCAAGCCTGTCATAATCACAAAGGTTTCATTTACTTCGGTCTTATTACTTCGGGTGTAAAATATACCAATAACATCAAAAGGCTATAAGAAACGACTCGATATGAAATTTGAAGATAGAATTGGTACATATTACCATACAGGGTGGCAGGTTAGACAGTGTAAATATTTTAAGGGGTCATTGTACTCATCATTATGAACAACTTTTACTAAGGGACCAACCCTGAAAACGCGAAGAAAAAATCAGCTGTTCCATACATTTATGATCACATAACTCAACAAAATGTATGGAACAGCAGATATTTTTTTCGCGATTGATTTTTAAGAAAATACTGTTTTATTTTTCTACGGTATTGTATGAATACTTTAAAATATTATTTATTTATTTATTTATATACCTACTCTTTATTGTACACCACAAATAACATTTACAGAACAAGCAACAATATTAATTCGTTTATTAAAAAAAAAAACCAACACTTTCCTTTAGTTTGCCATATGTAATTACTTCCCAGACTTTAAACCTTTTTAGCGACACTATCGAATAGTGCAATAATACAGCGTGTCTATATTTTTTCCAAAATCAACGGGTTCGATTCCTGGCTAGGAAAATAGATTTTTCAAAAATCTATTGATGCAGTTTTATTTTTAATCGAAATCGGCCTCGAGACTCCTATGAGTGTTTTTCGCTATTTCTTATAGTTTCGGATTTGGCCATCCAAGCCGACTTGAAAAATTCACCCTGTATACCAATATGCAAGTTGAAAATACTTCAATATCAGTGGTATTTAAACAATTCTGTTGATAATAGATGTTTCATTCATAAATAGATTTGTATTGATATTCTTTCTACCAACACATCTTTATTTCATCAATGTTTACCTACAGTCTCTAAGAAAATCTTTGCTTCAAGACAAAGAAACCTTGCTTTTGTTTCACATTATCTCATTCATGTGGTAAAAAGGATTTTCTCTTTTCTTCGTAACAATTTCGATTTCTCAGAATCCAATTCCACCCGTCCTTGCCATCGTAAGCGCGAATTGCTCTACAAGTGAGTGTCAAGTGTCGCTTCGAGGTATACGACACTCGCAGACGACTCTCAGAGATATTTAGTGACACTATGCTGCGTAGTTCTGACGTTTAATCATGGATATGGAAGATGTAGTGGCGTCGTTCACGTAAATCTTATTAAACTTGTACTCATGGGCATTATGTGATACAACTTTATCTGTAGCATTTATCTTTTCTATTATTATATTTCTATTAACTGGTACCTGGTTTATGATATGAGAAGAGAAGTTTATCAACGGGTTCATTATGGTCTACCAAAAACCATACGACTTTTGCAATATGAAATATTTTCTTTTTCTATTGGTATTTGAAAACGTAAAATTCATTTTGTTTTTTTAGCGAAGACAGAAAGTGTTTTAATTTTCTAACAAGTTTAATGTTTCTTGAAAGAATATCAGATTTCTTCGTAATAATTATTTTTATTGCGGTAATCTATTTCTGGAATGAAAGAAAAACAGACTGTTTCATCTCGTTGAGTTTCCAATTAAGTAGAATTGGAAAGGATAATATTATGATCGAATTACGAAGTAGGTACTGTTATGTTAGTACTCAAAGATAAAGGAACTAGCCATATTTTAGTTTACTCACTAAACCACTAGAAAAAATATCAAGTAACATTTTTTAAATATATTGTATTTACTAGCTGTTCCCCGCGACTTCGTCCACGTGAAAATGGATAAAAGTAGCCTCTGTGCTTTTCCAGGTCTCAGGCTATTTCTCTGTCAAATTTTATCTAAATCCGTCTAGTCGTTTCAGCGTCAAGGAGAAACAAACATACACACAAACACACAAACTTTCGTCTTTACAATTTTAGTGTAATTTCTTCCTTCTTATAAAGCAATAGTCATGGCTCTTCAGAAGCAAATAGTCTCCAATATACGACTGAACAATTTGTCGACTACAATCAACACAGTCCGTAATACCGAGCTCTATTTAATTTTCTCCGTCATCGATCGAGCTCGTTCCATTTTTCACACAGTTCTCTACGTAACATTTTATCGTGATGTCCCCCGAGGGTAGAGCCATACATTTTTTATTCCCCGTCCGGAAAAAAAAAATATCTAGTCGAAATCAGGCTTTATTCCCACTGTTTTAGCATTATCTTTAGTCTCTGGCCCTGGGGACACAACATTTTCGTTTATTTGTATCAAGGTTCTGTTGGGTTTGGAAAATATTGTTTGTTATTTCTATTGTTTTTGTTTACTCCATTGACGAATTGGATTGGGAGCGATGGAATGGTGAAATCAAATCGACGTATATTTAAATACTTTCATGTATTTAAATATACGTCGATTTGATTTCTTGCACTAATTAGTGTAGATAAACGATGTGATACCTCCCAAAACTGAACTTAAAAAAGTTGTTACTTAAATTAATGAACGAGTAGTTTCAATAGTTATTACAAAAATAGATACTGCCGTAAATACGAGTTTGGATGATAGACAAACAACTAGAAAGCTAGGTGACATAATCTGCATTTGAATCAAAGCTTTAACGACTGTCTAGAAACTGAGTCCAACCAAAATATTACGAAGGCAAAATAATTTCCATTTTCATTATAATTTACATGAATTTATTCTTCTACGTTCAACGTACGTGACATCACAAAAGACGTAAATGTTTTAACCATTAATTATGACTGTATTTATGTATTTTAATATATCACAGACACCGCACCGTGTAATGTATGTCTTTCTTTGTGTCTATAAGGCCTTTATGTTAGTCGTTAGCCTCTGTAACGATGATAACCTAAATTATAACTTGAAATTCAAATTTTACACCCTTTTTCAGCTCTGTTGGGTTTTATTTTATTAATTAGTAAGCTTATTGCTCCGTTGTTAAGTTTGGACGAAAAATATGAAATTATTTTAACGAGGGTGTAGCTTGATCTCGTTGACCGCCAAATTAGAGTGCCCGAATGCGAATATTTATCCAAAAACATCGTCCCGAAAAATTGCTTGTTACTTTATTCGTTTTTCAGATGAAACGGAAGAAAAATACAGTAAAATAAAAATGAAAATGTAGGTATATCCGTTTGAGAATTACAATCGTTAATTAAAATATTTTAAATTAGATCCCTAATGGATTATTTAAAATTAGATTTATTATAGACGATGAAAACGCCGGTAAAGAAGATATTTGTTCTTGTGTTAGTTAAAGATTTGATAGGCTCACATATTCAGAGGTGTATAGTACACCTATAGTATGCCATTTTATAGAATAATCTTTCTCAAATGATGATTTATTTTATGATCTACTAACCTTTGCTTGCAACTCTGTCCGCGTAGCGATCTTATTCCTTTTTTACGTCATAAATCAAACCTCTGTGGAAAATTTCAGCTTTCTAGGCCCAAGAGTTTGGGCTCAGTGAGTCAGTTGATGAGTGTATCAGGACTTCTCTTATTATATTATGTATTGGTTTGGTACCTATCTTAATTGGCTTACTTTCATTGGCACATCATCTACATGAAACTACGATCTGCCTACTACCTGTTCTCTTTTATGATCCAAACTGTCATAGCACCATTAATCTCACCTTTTAATTAATGAGAGTGGTTACTTTACGGTAGCAATAAACTAATTGTAGGCATAGTCATGTCACAAATATGTAGCACTGACTAATGTGAGTGGAGTGCTTCCTCATTAAATACAACTGGATCATATCGTTATGTCACCTAAACTACGTAAGTTTTTTTTTGTTTGTGCCTACGACTTCATTACTCTTAGGTATGAGTCCCGCCAAGGAAAGAAATGATGTCGAAAAATTGTGTTTCTAAATTCTATATTTTTTTCATACTACGATGGTTCCAAACATGCGGTCGCTGTAGCCTATGAAATGTTTGCAACACAGAGTATTACTCTTTAAAATGTCAGTTCGCTGTGCCGATACCTTAGGGGATAAGCAGGTCTCCCGCTGCCAACACAGCACACCCTCAGGAGCTTTGGCGACCTTACTCACCACAAGAACATATACTTCTGAGGAGTAGCATTATTTGGCTGTGGTATTTTGTAGGGAGGTTCCCACTGGGGAGGAAAATATTCGATATTCCGCTCAAATGTGGAAACATTTAAGCGGAATATCGCGCTATGGCTCAAATAATTTGTTTTATAGATAACATTTTGTTATTACCTGTATGTAACAGCGTTTTCTAGAAAATATAGTAGCAAGTGTGATGTAATTACTTTAAACGAATCCCACTAACATCCAAACTACGTACAAATTAACAAATATTTGTCTCAATGAAGGAATTGAAGCAACAATCTTGAGCAAGGAGAAAGCAGACGCCCCTAATTGCTATTAAATAGACTCAGGCGAGGACCGTTAACTTCGAAACTAGCATGTGAAATACGGGAATATTCCAAGTAATTACTTTTGGATGACTCTCTTAACTTATGCTGAAAATATCTTCAGCGTCTATGTCTTGCTTTTTGGTTTCAATTAAAATATTTTCTGTCTCTTTCTTGGTAAGTATATAAACTTGCCATTCATCTATATGTATAAAAATCAATTGCAGTGCGTTAGTCTCGAAATACTTTAAAATATCTGCACCAATTTTGATGAACATTTTCGGTGTGTTTGAAGGTTTAGATTCACAATTGGACCCAGTAGGCGTCGCTGCGATCGGGTTCTAGGAAATTTTGCTGAACAAGCTTATTAGCGGGTTGGACAACGTCTGTCGGGTCTGCTAGTTTATTTATAAGTACCTATTCTCTATATACCTATTTCTTATACCGTTTACCTATTTACGTTTCCCTTAAATGTTATGTTATTTACGATGGTGCTCTTTGTTGCAGGTAATACGCTGCGTGATTTATAGCAACCATTGTTATCTTAAGAATGAACTGCAACATTATAACGAGGTAAGTGCCTCCTCAGTTTTCAAGGGTCCTCTGTTGGCTGAAGGCGGAATTCTTGGAAACGTTACGTAACTATTCCAAATAGAAGTTTCTATTGCAGTATTAAAGTTTGGGTCTTTATGATAGATAATGTTTATTCTCCAAGACTTCATTTCTCTTGAAAGTGGCTTTACTTCGTCAATATTACATAACTTAGAATCTGTTTAAGTCAGAATAGCCATTTTTTTAAGCTCTAAAAAGCAAACAGAATCTCTTTGGGTCTTATTAGGTATAATTTCCATAGAGATAATAAAAACCAGGGTATACGCTCAATTGAAGAAAGAGAAGGACAGAAATAAGGGTGTCAAGATAAAAATAAGGAGCGCATTAAGTGCCCATTTTCCTTTATCATCCTCAGTGAAAATCGCCATGGGAAAATATGTACTTGATTCTATAGAAAAAATCTTTGAGCAAAATTTTTCTTTAGCCTGAAAATAATTGCTGCCTTACCTAAATAAAATAAAGGTATTCAATTGTTATAAGAGGGTAAACAAGTGTATAAATAAACCATTATGGCTGTATATGTGTCTCAAACAGTTGCGTGCGTCTCCAATATAGGTCAGGCCAACAATAGAATTTTATGCCTTGTAGATTTTCTCATTGTAGGTATATGCCATGTTTTGGCAACATGTAAATAAAAATATCATAATTTCAACAATTTGTTTTTGCGGTTGGTAAATATTGTAATGAAAACAATTTGATCACTGTACCATACTACAGTTAAATATCTTTTTTATTTGCATTCTGAAAGTAAATATGTATAGGTGAAAAACAAAATATGAGAGATAGCTATTTGGTGTAAATAAACACAAATATTAAATATCAAAAGTCCAGTACAACAAAAAACATCTACATTGAAAATTGCCAGTATAAAAACCACAAATCTAAAGCGAGTCTATAAATAGTTTTTCATATAATCTCTTTATTTGTCTCTGTTACACGGGACTAAGAGTCCCGGACCTTTTGAAGGCGTGCGCGGGGCCGAAGCCAACACGTAGAGGTCCTTTATGACAGCTTTTTAATAAAATTTTATGGTGACATAGCTGGTGATTATCCTTGTATGCACTATAGAAATACACCCAAGGATAACCACCAGCTTATGCAGGTCTATTGATAATATAATTATATAATATATATTATATCATATAATTATTATTAGGTATTAAATATTTCGCCAAACAGCCCAAAAACATCTAACAGCCCAATAAATATCCCATTCGCGATATATTTCACATTACTGACGACAGCGCAATTACACGCAGGTGGTTTAGCCGTCATAATTTTCCTGAGGGCATTATTATAACAACGTTATTAGCGTAATGGTAGGCAGTCACGGCAACTCTCAGGTAAGCTCTAGCAATAATTCAGAAGAGCTCTACGGGGTCTCTCGTTTGCACAATTTTCGAGACGTTTCAAGAGCCTCAGTAGGTACTCTGTAGGCTAAACGCGAAAACTTTCAAGTGAATACTGAAATATAATTGGAAATGTTTATTTGTAGTTTGGTTTATGAATGGGTTTGAAAATCGTTTGGTTGTCAAAGGGTTTAATAAATTAACGTCGTATTTAATTATCATTCTGTTGATTGTGAAGTTTGTTGAATGACTCAGTTTTCAATTGGAATTTGACTGGTTTTAATAATGTTATGCTGACGGAAATTTTAGAATGTAAATTGAAAGTTTATGAAGCGTATCAGCTTATTTAATTTAAAGTATACACGGATAAGAAAATTTTAATAATGACACAAAAAATACAAGAGATAGCAACGAAAAACTCGAGAGTAAAAATGTCCAAATAAACAACCTAAAATTTGCTGTTTAAAATTGTGATACAACTTTGTTTCCAAAAATCCACAAGTTTTAAATCAAACTGTCGTAGCTCCATTGAATTCCCCTCAACGACGAAGTAAAACTTAACTAAATTTTCCACGAGCACAAGAGGCCGTATAACAACTTTGCAGCCGCATAAGCAATTCACATGCTGAACTGATTTCTAAACAGTTTTCTGTAGAAACCTTACCTACAATAGCTAACGAGAGTTTACATTTATAAAGAATAGCTGTTTTGTTGTTTAAGGTTCGCTTCTAGTTCAATGAAGAAGTTGATGATGTAAAGGTAAATTAAAGTATAGAGTATTACGTTGTTTTGTTCAGAAGTGTGAAAGTCGTGGTTTTTGTTTGATAGGTTTATTACACCGTATACCTTGAATGTTATGCTAATGATTTTTGGTATTATTTTCTGAAACGGTTATTTTATTTCTGATCTAGGAACGTGATAGGTAACGCTTCATAGAACATAGAAAAGAAATAGGAGCGGTAATTTTGCTGATTTTCTGAAAAGAAAATGCAAAAGTGAATGCATAGAACTCTATAGATCCAACAGATAAAAATATCATAAGACTTACAAAAAAGCTTATATTACGAAGGTTAAGCAAACCGTAATTTGAACGCCATCATTTTTTACGTTAGCATCACACACACGCTCACATAATATTCTTAACAATTTATTATACACAGCCCACCCATACATTATACTGAAAAAAATCAAAAAATCCCAACATGAAATCTTACTTAGACGTAAAAAGCGTTACTTTTACGCAATCATCTATCATGTCAGAAGGCAAGAAAGTATTACGTTACACAAATTGAAACCGTAATAATATTTCGGGTGAATTCCGTCGAAATTGCGCGCAATTCCATCGTCCGGCCTGGGGCAGTCACTCGGATATCGTCAAGTACGTATGTAATGCTTTTTACTTCGATTTGTTCATTTGTAGTATTACGTGAACATTTTAGGGTCTCAGGAATGCCCCAGCTGGCTAACTGTACGCGTTGTGGGATATTTATTGCGAGAAAATATTTTCGTGATGGGAATTATATTGTGGTCATGGTTGATTTATTTGGATGATATTGTTATTGCGCGCACTTTGTTGTTGACGTGGGTTATGGATAGTGCAATTATTTGTTATTTATGTATGTGGACCTATTCAAACGCATTTATCTCTTATAGAAAGTCTATTTTTGTGAACCTATGATTACCAGACAAAGGACCCTTGTTTAAAACTTATTCAATATAAAGAAAGTTCTTTTAAGGTACAAGAAACACACAATAGACTTATCAGCTACTTGAAACAAACAGTAAACTATGTTTATATTGAACGCTTAAAGGAAGGACGCTCCTTCACATGTCTAATTCCAAAGAACTTTGTGAAACAGTATTTATTATTTAAGTCGTCAGTCGACTTCTTGACATCGGTATCGACAAAATAGGTTCTGTCAGAAAACTTTTGCGTTAAGACAGACGAGATCAAACTTTGGCCAGTAACTAGTTCTTTGAGTGATCCATATAGCTCTCTTATATATTGAGATATTTACTCACATACTCAAGCCGAGTACATCTGACGGATCTAGTTTCTGATATCTGGAGTAACTTCAAGTCGAGGATTCGAGAAGCTTCTTCGGTGAGTAACTTGATAACTTTATTACGGTCTGTACCTATGTGGAGATGTAGTTAGTCTCGGGCTGGTACTTTGTTTTGACGAGGACGTAAGTTTGTAACGCAGTGAAGAATAAGTAATGAAACATTAGCTAATGTGAAAGTAAAGTATCTGTCGTGTTTTTTGACGTTTTCTATTAGTTGATTGCTACTAAAGATAATAATAATATATTTTACCAACGTGTTTTGGTACACATCATTATTGTTATCATTTTCCTTGTAAGTTTCTACTTCACCTAACTTTTCCTTATTATTACTGTTACTAGTAGTTTATTAACCATAAACATAAAATAGCAAACAAGAATCCCATATTTTATAGAAACGTAGAAAATGTAATATTATGAAAAAAGTAATGTCTTAAGGTATCACAATCACTGCATATTATAAATTAGTACCTGCGAGACTGAGATTCACTCGAGATTTGATTCTCAGGGATGAAACCTATCTAGATAAAATTAAAAAATAAATTATTGTCGAAATACAAAATTTAATCCAAATCGTTAAAGCCGTTTCCGAGAAACCAATTAAATATTGTATTCACAAGTTTTGCACTTCAAGTAATTAGATAATAAGACTATGTCTAAAACTCTATCTAATTATTATTAAAACTTTTTTGTCTGTGCTAGCAATTTTAATTTTACATTCGAACTCTACAGGCTTAGTCCCCTGACTTATCAATTATTCATTCAGATCTTTTAATACAAAATCCTATAAATTCGCGCATTGACATTTGATTTCCGAACAAAGTGGAGGGTTCAGACATAAATCAAGTGATATTAGACAGTTTGATCCTCATTGTTCGTTATCTGACATAATAAGGTCATGGCTAGCGACAATTTAGTTTCTTTTATTTTTTTTGGAAATGGCTTTGGAGCTAAAGAATTGGTGACAGGCCGATTAACAACTCACGAAATTCTAATAGAAGGAAAAGAGTTATGGTTTTCCTATACTGGTGAATAAATTAACTCGTAACTACAGTCTATGTATGTACGGCTTTGGAGAGAGTAGGTTTTTATAAGCTTTTATATTACAGTCAGCAAAAAACGAAATCTAAAATCTTCAAGCCACAATAGCGGTATAATCCAAGCAAACATCTAATATTTATTTCCCAATAGAAAAGAAACTCGCCAGAAATATTAGTAACATTCTTAATTTTATTACCAACATAAATATCTCGTAGAAACGGAGACTCCCTTATAACATCTCACCATAAATCAACAGAAATTATTTTGTTTGTTTTTCACCTTTTCGTCATCTTTCAAAGCGTTGCGTTCGCTAATTTCCTCCATTACATCTTCAAGTATAAAAACGGTCTCGAAACAAACGATCTCTTTAAATAAATATTCATTAATTGAACAAACGCTTTTCAAGAAGCCTTCTGTGCCTTTGTCTGAAGGCTTTGTGAGATTAATTATTATGAATCTTCTTAAGATATTATTTGAATTACAGATTTTGGATGCGTGTAAACAGTTGAGTTTGTCTTTAGTAACATAAATGTTAATGAAGCAACTTGCTGGAAGTAGGTTAGTGGATTATTGATTAAACAGAATTATTCTGTAGGAATTGTGTTATTGGTGGTTATTTGTTACCTCAAATGGAAGATAAGGTAAAGGCAGTGGTAATATCGAAATCTAACAGTGCAACTCTATTTAATACAGATATTGTCCTGTAACCTAAGAATTCTAATTTACATATTAAATTAAGAATTGTCAAGGATCGCTCTGAAGAAAGGGTGTACTTTTGTAATTTTTTAAGGCTGTTTTTTTCATTATTTTGTGACTTTTAGGGTCGATTTTTCAAAAGCCTGATAAAACTTATTCCTATGAATGAACTATATTGGTTTCACTCTAACACCTTTATGTTTTATTCGTATGAATAAATTTTATATGGCGATTGAAAAAACTGCCCTAATTTTCAATTTTTACTAACAGTATCTATATTGCTTTAAGTTTCTTGCACGTAAATAATTTCTGTAAATAAAATAAGTAGGTACTTTGGCTTTTACATTTCTTTGCCAATAACCTACAGTATAACAAACTACAATTTTATTACCGCTAGTAGGTACGTCACACAATGTTTTCCTCACTGCTTAATCCATTTTCTCCAGTTCTTTATTACCAGCTAACGAACCTCCAGCTGAGAAATAGTTCTCCTATACAATATCTATAAAGTCGGTAGTTTCAATTACTCAGTTCACGCCAGAGACGTGGTCGTGAATTATATCCGATTGGATCCGATTGTCAAGACCTAGACAAATGATTGTGTAAGATAAATGGTTGTGGGGAGAATGACGGTGGTCAAAGCTTTCAAGATTACTATAGAAACGCTGTATTTGATGATTTATGTGCTGAAGATGAAGTGGGAATAATACTTGAAGTAGGAACTTTCAATAAAATTCGATTCTGTAATCAAGCCATATATATCTTATTTGTTTATAGTAAACATAAATAATCTAATAACTGTTTTGAATACTTGCAAAGTATACACTATGAAACTTCGAACATTGTATCGTCTTATTACTGTCAATTTAGAGAGCCCTGACACCCAAAACACAAGTTGAATCTTAGCTTGGGTGTCAGTGGTATAAAACTGTTGAACAGAAATAAAGATTATTATTTTTATAAAAAAAAAAAAAAAAAATTCTACTAATCCTACTTCCTACTAATATTATAAATGCGAAAGTTTGTGTGTGTGTGGGTGTGTGTGTGTGTATGTTTGTTACTTCTTCACGCTAAAACGGGTGGACGGATTTGAATGAAATTCGGCAAAGAGGTAGCCTGGGACCTGGAAAAGCACATAGGCTACTTTCATCCATTTTCCGCAGACGAAGTCGCGAGGAACAGCTAGTATTATTATAAACGTGAAAGTTTGTGAGGATGTATGGATAGATGGATGGATGTATGGATGTTTGTTACCCTTTCACGCAAAAACTACTGAACGGATTTTGATGAAACTTTACAGTAATATAGCTTATACATCAGAATAACACATAGGTTACTTTTTATCCCAAAAACGCGGCCAAAGCCGCGGGCGGAAGCTAGTTTATTATAAGGAGGGTATTTTAGCTATTAAAGAAAAAGCTAGACATTTTACAGCTGTAGGAATAAATTAGGAGGACGAGAGTTTTCTAACGTGGTATAAAGTAATTATTAAATTGGGCTTACTTGTTTGAAGGTCTTTTCGTTCCGTATTGTGATTACATTTATAATCTTTATTTATTCATGTATAATCTTAAATTTTGTTACCGAGTTTTTGTTTACTTCGCTAAAAGGAAAAGGTCGAGTAACTTAATCAAACTCGGTACAAAATTCTAAGTTTAGGATATTATGTAGGTAGAATTCATATAGAACGCCACCCCAACATATCCAGTACATAATATATTCAAATGAGATTAGGAACTAAGCCACTTCAATCCGGAAGTGAGTAAAGGACCCCCAGAGGAGTATATAAAGTCAAAATATATAAAAATAGAAAAGGCTTTGATATACATTGAAGGTTCGTTTTTATATTCGTGGTTATTCTTGCGATTATAAGCCGATTTGGATGGCAAGCGATTTCTCAAGGTAGACACTTATTATTCATTTGAAGCCATATTAATAATCATAATTGGTATTGATTCCTATCACGCAGAAAGTATCATAGTGAGCAATAAATTCTTATTATTCGTATTTTAATATTATCTACATAATAGTAAAAAAAAACACAACTTTAATTATATGATACCAAAACACAGTAAGAAGCTGGTCACTAAGAAAATTAGAGCGCAGCAGTAAAAACAAAGGTAGGTAACAGCAAAACATACGAAACCATTGACAATAAAATAATATTACCACAAATAATCTCATGTGAGTTATACATATAATGACGTCACACAAAACATCGCAGCATTTAACAAATAAGGCGCCTACATAGACTTCACTTCCCAACGTATGCGTAACACGGCCATCTTTAATTCATCGCCACGAGCTATACATTGCAAAAGTTTCCCTTGGCAACGATAAAGTTAAATTATAATTTGCATACTCACATAAAACGGTTTAAAATTACATCGTGCGATGGAGCCAATTAGCTGTTGATTAAGCGGCTATGCGACGATGTGTTTAAACAGCTTATTAATTTTATTATCTGGTGTACTATAAGAGGAGAAAAATTGATTCTTCTTCTTCTTCTTTTTGATTTTATGAAGGAATTGTGTAGTTACTTTACAGTGAACTGACACATTCATTTTAGGCATGGAGGTACGATGAACATTAATTTCTAGAAGAGAGCATTCGATTATGTATGATAATGTAAAAATAATACCGCAATCATTTGGATTTTTGTGATGTGTGCTAATTAAATAAATCTTTGCACAGTATAAATAAAACCGGCCAAGTGCGAGTCGTACTCGCGCACCGAGGGTTCCGTATCAGTTCTGGACGTATAAAGTGAAAAAAACCGGACCGCAAAACTAAGTTTGTTTGTGAAAGAATTTTGATGATTTTGAAAAAACTGTACTAGTTAGGAACATCGTTTTATTTTTGGTGCAATATTTGGGTCAATTCCTATCAACTCTAATTATTTCAGATTTTTCACTCCGCAAACTTCGGAGATAAGGGGGGGGAATGGTATTTTTTCAGACATTTTTCATCATATGTCGAAAACTGTGAGACATAAAATTAAATAAAAATATATTTTGAAATGTGCAGATCAAGCCCTTTTATATGATATGTCACTTGACCCAGTAACCCCACCTTGAAATTTTGGACCCCCACTCTGGCCCCTTTTGCAATGAAAATAAAAATATTTTTTTATTTTTTTCATTTGCAATAAAGTTGGACAAGCATTCTTTATAACTGTTCCAAATTTCAAGTTGATAGCATTAGTAGTTGCTGAAATAAGCAGGTGTGACAGACAGACAGACAGACAGACAGACGAAGTCGCACCATAAGGGTTCCTTTTTTACCATTTTGGTACGGAACCCTAAAAAATGATAATTAATGCCTTCACAGGTCTCGACATAGTCTAAAATAAAAATATGATATTCATACTTCGACTTAATTTGAATCAAGTTTAAAGAGGAACATCTACTTTACAAATTGCGTTGCATCAATTATGTTAAATTGAAAATCCCATAAATGTTATTTTTTTTACTCCCTATCATAGCTGAAATTCTATAAGAAAACATTCTTATGTTTGCTCATTTTTTTCACAAGTTAAGTGGCCTGTCCATCAAAACTGATATGAATAGGCCGAACAGGACAATAAGGATATTTGGATCGCCTTATTTTCATATCTTCCATAGGATCACGGTCTGTGTGGTTGAGTGATGTGGGTATGTTCTCTTTTCCTATTTTCGCGTTTTCGTTTTGACGTGCAGATTCTCTTATTAAGGAAAGATTATAAAGATATTTTTGTGGTTGAAAGAATACTAAAAGATTTTTGTACAGGAAGTAAGTCACGTTGTTTTATTTTATTTATATAATAATAGGTTTGCATTTGACCGTCATCTCGCCTGATGTTAAGATGATGCGGTCTACGATGGAGCACGCTTGCCTAAATGAAACCGATTCACTCGCGACTTGTAGACACCAAACTGTTTTCACAATTAAAGTGGAATCAAAGCAGCTCGTTCGAAGAGAGACGCATCCGTGATAAATGTTAAATGAAAACTGCCCAAGCCCATTACGGTGCTCATATAGGAAGTAACAAATAGCAATTTCGAACAAAATTCATTTATTTATCAACCGTTTTAATATTGAAAGTGCAGCATTGTCTAACTCAATTTGAGGAGAATGGAGTTTTGAGTAATTGTTGTAGAATCTTTAATATGCTACAAATTCTTTTATTTATTGACTCTGGCTAAAATACCATTAGGTTATGATTAATATTGTAAAAGAAAAGAATAATAGAAGCAAAAGAAGAAAAACAGTAGCAGTAACTGTAAAAATATATTAAGCATGTCTAAAGTGATAGAGTGCCAGTAAATCATTACACGCTACCGTAGCCTAAAATTATCTTTGCAAGGTTGTACCTCACTTTATTTTTTTTGTAACATCATTCATATTTTTTCTTTCTGCCCTTAACCTTTCTTCATCTCCAAACAAGACACGACAAATAACAATAAATAAATAATAATTACTGTTAAAATTACACCAAAACATTTCTCGCAATTTTAAAAAGATGTTCTCATCCATCTTAATTCCCGGGGCTTTCAGCTGGAACACTCAAAGCCTCATTTAAGGCTCTAGATCTAGGTATTCAGGTCGTGCAAACACTAGGACTTTCTTCTGACGCCCCACTTTGGTTCGAAGACAGGCTTGGTCTAAGTTTGACTTGTAAGCGGACTTGTGACATTAATACTTGAATTTGCAATTCAGTCAGATTATTTTTAGCAAATACAGATTCAATGATAGGAGAAATTTGATAGGTATAAGTGGAAGGAATAGGGGTACGGTTACAGTTTCTCATGTGTAGTGACTTTTTAAGCGTAATAGGTTTGCGTTTGGTCACTACCACATCTGACCACCTCACGAATTCACACACAAACGCTAACAGAAAAGCAACTTGTCTAGAGCCTCAGTTATGTTAACTCCCATCTGAGTTTGGATGTATGCCCGGATAGTGGCAGGTACTATTATTCGTAAAATTATTGGCCAATAGCACTTTACCCATGATTGTCTTCGTCCGCGTGGCCCACAGGAACTGTACATTAATCGAGATAAAAAGTTAATCAGTGATAATGTAGCATTCTACTAGTAAAATATTATTTTAAATCGGTCCAGTTTTCGAATTTGTTCATTGCAAAGAAAAAACAAATCTTTTATCTTTATGCTATAGTGTAGGACTGTAGATTCTTCAACTGACCAATTTTAACCTTCTCTACAGTCACTACCTTCGTCAATGTTAGTTGAACATTAACCTTGTCTCTATCATGAGGTCTTTTGTATGACATTATGTAATTTGTTGACTTTACGTCAAACGCCTTATTCTTTCAAATTGCATCCATGCCTTCATTTCATAAGCGCATGTAGGTACTGCGTTACGTCACAGACACAGGCTAAGCGCTACTTGATCTAATTACATCTGTCATATTTCGAATTTTAGCGAAAATGTCGTTTTTAAGTAGGTGATGGTAAATTTTTGTAAGTGGAAGTTGCAAAATATGTAGAAATGATAGTTTTATGGAGTTTTATTTTTAAAATTCACTTAAATTTAATACAGATTTGTGTTTTATCAGAAAAATGGTTAAGCATATTCTAGGCTGATAGAATTCTAAGCCTGAAATTAGCTTTAGAATCTTTATCGTTTTAGATAAACCTTATAAACTTTTGCTTTTATAAAAAGAATTTTGTTGTATTTATCCATATAGAAATATCTTTATACTATAAAACAACTTCAACTTACACCCCAGGGCGTACGCTCAGCTAGAATACAAATAAGATAAACAAAATAAACTTTCACTTTTAACTCAAGATTATTGTCTGAAACAAACATAAAGATTATCTCTTCTTCGCATTTTCGGAGAATAAAACAGGGGTCGTCAAATTTTTATTTGGGCCAAAGTCATAAGCTATCCTTGGAGAGCATTCATCTGATCGTTGGATACAAAACTTTTGAGGGAGCACTCATAAATAAGAATTAAGTTTTGAATGCGCGTGGCTTAGCGATTATGGAGAGAACTCCATCGTTGCTGAAAAACAAACTTGGAGCCTTATTCCGCTTGTAACCATTTTCATTTTGGATCTGCTGTGTATCTTTTTCTTTTTCCCATAGAGTTTTTCATCAGCTTTTCTCCGGCTTGACCTATTTTTTGGAACTTCATCTAGTTTTGACGTCTTGTAAAAGTACCTACATCTTTGACTGTTTCGGCGTTTATTTATCGGATACATTTGAGAAAGTGTACTTCAGATCTGTATTATCGAATTCTCTCCTGACCTTTTATCTTTCGGACGGCCAGGAGCACGAAAAAGCGCCATCGTTTCATGCTTGATATACCAAAAACCCGAACAATGTGCTTTGATTCCACTTTCATTGTGAGGACTTCCAAACAGTTCCACTGTTTGTCCTCCACGCTACCAAAGTGGGTCTTCTCCCATAGTTACAATCTGAGTGTCTTCAATGAATTAGTCGGTTTCTTCTATGCAAGCGTGCTCGATCATAGACCGCATCATAGCTTAGTATCAGACGAGATGGCGGTCAAATACAAGCCTTTTATTAAATAAAATAAAACGTTTTCACAGCCTGTTTATTGCCTTCGTCCGCTTGGTTTCTAAATATGCAATTTGTGTTATCAAGTACAAGATCAATTTCTTTATTAATAAATTATGATAACTTTTGGTTCTGAGTTTCTTTTCTAGTTTTTTTTCTACGTACAAATGTCTCGGTGAGATTCTCCCTCGAACGTGCGCAAACAAATTGGCAATTCTCGCGGTTATATCATGCAGCGTGTCGGCACAGAATGGAGAGGCTGAGCTAAGAATATTAATTTTTCAAATTTGTTTTTATTCATATTTAATTAATTAAAAGCACGCAGTAAACCTTCAATTTCGCAAAACAAAATGTTAAACAATATTCCCGAAACTTTTATCAGTAAAACAATGCTAAATTCTGTAAGCACTTGCTTAAAGAACTTGTAGATGTAGATTGTTCTATGTTTAGCGATTATAAAGTTCGCTATTTTGCTGGAAATAAATCGAGTTTCAGAGATCTGTATCGAAATTCAAGTCTTAAATATGTGGTTTAATAAAGCATTTAGGATTATCTTTTAATAAAATGGTTGACTCAGCTTCCGATGTCTGTAGTGATTCTTGGGAAAATGCTTTCTATATTACAGGTACCCTGCATTTTTACGGGATAATAAGTAGCTTACGTCACTCTCCGGCCTATAGCCCATACCTAAACTGTAATTATGCAAAAAAATATATCGATTCGTTGCTCCGTTGCTGCATGAAATAAAAACAAACCAACAAACACAATTTAGCATATTTTATAATATTACTAGCACTTCGTCCGCGTGTCCCACAGGAACTGTGCATTTTTTCGGGATAAAAAGCAGCCTATATTACTCAGTGATAATGTAGCTTTCTATTAGTGAAAGAATTTTTAAAATCGGTCCAGTAGTTTCGGAGCCTATTCGGTACAAAGAAACAAAAAAATCTATCCTCTGTATAATGAATAATAATAATATCATTTTTTTAAGAATTACCTAAGTATTATCAGTTAAAACTTTTTTCAGGTAAAATTATCTTACAAGTCTATTCAAATGCTTACTGGATATAAAGCAAATCAAGCATTCGTAAACGTATAACAATTAGTTTTTCTATAAAGGAACCGGACATATTCGGCTCAAATTGCACTAAAAATGGGGTTCTTAGCTGAAAATCTTACTACAACTAGCACACACATACTACTCCTATCTCTAGAACCAGTAAAGCCAGATGAAATCATTTTAAGTTCTACATAAACTATCTAGCTGGCAACATGAAACCAATAGGAAATGGCGTCGACGATAAACGTCAAACTATTCGTCGCTACCCCAGACCCGGCTTAGTGCAGACGTAAAGCATTCAATCTGCCCACTTGTTCAAACACAGGCTTTTCGGCATTCGGCTTTCGGCATTTGGCTCGCAAAATTCTGGCCTAAAACGTTCACAGCTACGTTCCTACTTGACCGTTACACTCGTCGAAAATGAATTTTTTGGAATGTGTTTTTTTACCTCGTACTTTGTGTTTGAGTTTAGAATTCTGTTGTATTTGAGTTTTTGTTTTGTTTTTAGAATTTTGTTAGATTGTTCCGTTACAAAAGTATGTATCTAGGTATAACTAGTGGCAGCAGTTATGAGCACAAACGTCACCTGCGCATTAGCTGATTTTTGGGTCTCTTTGGTGGAATGAAAAAGACGGGGAGCGCCGAGGCTGCACGCGATTGGCTCGTCGTCTAATTGGACCATTCTCTATTACGTATTGTAAACTGTCTATTGTCTATTGGGCCGAAAATGTACATGCGCGATCATCATCATCATCATCTGCCTAGCCTTTTCCCAAATTATATTGGGGTCGGCTTCCAGTCTAACTAGTTTCGGCTGAATATCAATATTTTACGTGGAGCGACTGCCATCTGACCTCCACAACCCAATTAATGGGTAATACCGGTATTCGAATGTTAGACCAGCTGTCAGGCTTTTAGGGCTTCTGACTACCCGTAACGATTGTCAAAGATATTCCTATGACAACCGGGACCGACTGCTTAACGTGCTCTCCGAGGCACGGAGGGGTTTCGATGTGTAAAGAACGGTCACTCATCCAAGGACTGACCGCGGCAAGCGCAGCCTAACCTCGCAGATCGATCGATCAGCGTGGCTGTCATTTAGCCACGAGCCCCTCCGAAAATGTACATGCGCGATCTGTGCTCATAATTCCCGCCACGACCTACTTATATCCGTTTTAAAATGTTATTCCTTGCAGTTTGGTAAATGAAATATATTCAGAGAGATCACCAAATCAACTCTACTTTGTAATACTAACATTTCTTCGCGCATTTCCCCAAGTTTCCAGGAGTATCTATGAAAAGGAAATTCGGTGTTACTTTCCGCTTGGTACGTTGTGGCACTTAAAGATATCTGAAGTTGGTAAAGAAAGATAGGCGCGGCTAGACATTTCTGGCGTTTCTCGTGTAAAATACAAATACGTCTCAATTCTCACAAAAAAACACTTCAACTACCGAAATACCATAAGCAGATAAGCTAGACTTAGGTAACCCTTTTTATGTTCCTGATAAAAAAGCGCAATTTGAAAGTATGCGTTGTTCTAGGCCGGGGTAAGGGTGCGGCTAGATGAGCGATCGATACGCGACGACCACGTCATCATCACTGACGCCAGTGTGTCCGCAGTACGTCTAGATTTTTCTGCAATTTTGTGGCTACAAAATTTTACTGTAGTCATAATGAATCTTGGAAAATCCTTACAGAATAAAATAACAATATGGAAGGCTTCGGAGAATGTATGATTGAAATATAATGTTGTGATACAAATTGGTCCTGAATATTGTAGAAAAAATAATCTCCATAATGGTTCGGGTACGAAGGAAAATATACATAAAACAATATCATTTTCACATCAACCTTTATACGTAATGTAAACATGAGATCAGAAATTAGATTTGGGGGTTTCAATCCTCTTCGGATAAATAAAGAACTTGTTACGAATGAAAAAATGGTGTATTAAATAGAACTATACCTTTAAAATAACTGAAAAAAATATACAAAAGTCGTCAATTTTACCATCTGACATTACAGTAACATTAGCAAACGTCAAATTTGATACAGTCGTGATCAATGTAAAACTGAGACACGAAGGACTGAATGCGTAATAAGACAATAAGACAGCCTGCTTTTGTCGCATCATCAAATTATATTTAGTCTGAACACGACATTTTTCTTAACAAGCATCTTTATGGTAATTGTTTCTGCTTCGTTGTTGTGTTCTTTTATGACTTCAAATATACTTAGTAGCTGAATCAGTTAAAATTGACCTATAAACTAGTGGATCTAAGAGATGCAAAACCTTTTCATTCTTTCCTTGATAAGCCATCTATAAAATGTCATCAAGTATATTTTTAAGCTAATCATATTCTTCTTAATAATCGGGCAACTGATAAACAAGGAGTAGACTGCTAACTAAAAGAAAAGAAGTTTTTATTTTAGCAATACATTATCCATTATGAACCCTCTAAAGTTTTAAATTTATTTAAACTCAGCCCAAGTTTACATTAAGGCAACAAAATTCAACTTGAATTTCAATAGGACCCAATAAATTTTGAGGGTCAACCGAAAACTTTTAAATACCGTCGCGTCGTTTGTAATTTGTTAGGGATTCCAGAAACTTTAACACTTCTTTATGTAATAAACTGGGTCTATACTTGAACCGTAAATAGCGCAGTATCTGCCATTTATATGCTTAGGGTTGGGTCCGATTAGCATTAGAAAATAAAAAATTTGGCCTAAAATAATTTGGCTAGGTCCCGGCCATCTTTTAGGGAGAAGCCATTGATCATTTTAGATCTTTATAAATGATTAACTAAGTAAAAGATTCACATTTATTCACTTTAGATTAACAGGACTAATTTACAAGGAATTATCATCTTATGGAATTGGCTAAATGATTTAAGATACACAATACAGATCTGTATTATAGTGTACATACATGAATAATAGTCACGGTAAAACTTTAAAACTGTGAAACGTTGAAAACTTGAAGTAGAAACCACCCACGTATATAATTCGCGAAACTTCAACAAAAAGTAAGCTACAGCAGTAGTGAGAGGTGCAAAGGTTTCAAACGGTAATAAAAAGAGAAACGGCTGCGCCTTTTCCTGTGCACAACCGTAACAAATGTCCTTTAATTAACTTTAAAGCTTCCTTCTTCACATTTTCTTTAGTTTATGTGGGCAAAGCTCCGTTACACAACCGCAAGGTAATTTTGTGCAATTTACACTTCCTGATTTTAGGAGGTTTTGAATTTACTAATAGCTTTTCCAGTCTGGAGATTACTCGGTCATAACTTCCGCGTGGGGGCAAGAATGTTACGCTCAATAAATACAATTCAAATTAAAATAGGAAAAATATAATACCAAAAGATAGAATATATGTTCTTGAGTCTGAAGACAAAATTTAATTTAAAATAGCTATAGCAGAATTTGCATCCAATCAAGCTTGGATTGGTACTTCAACACCTAACAGGCGATAGTGAAGCACAAATAGTTTGGGCCTCGTTGATAAGTATTCTAGTCTTGAAACAAACCCTCCCTTATCTAAGATCACCAGATTATTAACATCGTTACGAAGGACGGTCGCCTAAACAATATCTTGATGTATTTCAAGTCACGTTCCCAACTGATCATCTCCATCTTTAGGATCTTTCTGATAAATAATATATTCGTTTCGTGTTTCGATTCTAAGCATTTCGTAAACGTAATGGACAATATTGGCAGTATCTATGATTATATCTAAGAAATTTGTCACAGCAGTAATCAATATATCAAGGACTATTTGAGAATTTAAAGAAGCTTTATGAAAGTTACTTAGTTATAGTTTTGCTACCTACCTTTATCTGAACTCAATCTTATCGGTCTTTTTAACAATATACTACGTACATAGTGATTGAAGGATTATATAGTTATTAAGAGCTTCAGCAGTATCGTCTTTATTATTAATTACAATGATTACGTAATAATGATCACGTTCAGCTTGTTTGAATATGTTCTCATCGACTTGATCAGCTAAATCTGAATATTTAATACCGCAAGACGCATACCGCATGATGCCATATTTTCCGAAAAAAAGGAATTAAGTGGTGTTGAAGAATCTCAATTCCATTTGGGCGCCAATTAAAATACATTGAAGCATATATAGCTTATCATGGCTTTAGCACGTTTAAAATTCATAACTTTTACATTGAAGCAATTCCGAACAGAACCGAGTAGCGTAGTGAGTCATTAAGGACAGCACACAGATCGTTAGAGCCGTTTCGATGTTTGCTCGTGTCAATTTGATTGCATACCGTGTTTGTGTGTCAGTGCGGGATTGGAGTGATGATTGCGGAAAGTTGGTATTGGGTGATGAAACATTTAGTGAGCTCTAGTATGAGGTGAACAGAGATACTTTTAAAGAGAATTGATGGGGAATCTCCACCTCGATAGACAAACGATTTGATAAAGTTGATCATATAGCCTTTGAGTACAAATGGCTTAGAAACGATATTTGAGGAAATCTGTGGGTACTTCGGATTGATATGATTCTTTATCCCATCTATCTCAATCTTATTAAGTAAATCATACAATTTATTGTCACTACTGTATTGTTACACTTGCTAAAAAGACGATTAATACCATAAGCCATTATGTATTCCATTTACAAAATCTATCCCTAGGTATCTTACAATATTATAAACTAGTTTTTCTACCAGTTTTTTTAAGGATATTATTCTTGTAAGCAAAATTACACGTCTAGCTCAGGTGCAGCAAAACACATTTATGCATTAAAATTTGCAATTTCTAGTGCATTATTTTTTAAATTCAATTTCATCTTAGCTTGTCTTGTTCTAGACAAGTGTAATTTACTTTCTGTTCAGACTGTAATACAATATGCAGGCTTGAATACTAAATGCTAGTTGATACGTACTTATTCTATATCTTTATATTTTAACGCCTTTACTTTATCCTCTTGACGGTTTTCAAATATTCTATCTTTTTACCAAGTTTTCAGAACTCGAACAAAAAAAAACTCTTGTGCAACTACAAACTAGTAAATTTTTCCGTAACCCTCGCTTTGGCTTGAAATGGGTTTACTTCCACGTTTACTTCAAATAAAACCTGTCAAGTGAAAGGCGCTCAAAACTTAACCTTACTTGGGAGTTGCAGCCTTCGGCAGTGTTTCAGCCGTTCAAAGGAAGAACTTTTATAGAAAATTCTTCACTTTAAAGTGTTTTGCTAGCTGAAGAAAAATGTGCTTGTAAACGGTGAGTGATTTTGGCGTTTTGTTATACTGTGTTTAGTCAAAAATATTGCTATCTCTAATTAACCTTTTTAAATGGTGAACTTATTTTGAAAGTAGGATAAAAAAAATACAATACCGTTATCAAAAGAAATGAGCCGGCTAGTTAGAATATATGTGCAAAAAAAGAGTAACATAATGTATGTTACATAATTTGCTTATGCACTACAAACCGAAATCCTTAATCTAACCTAACAAGAAAAACGCAAACAAGACACGTCAGAAAAACTCAATTATACAAGCAATCAAACAAATGACAACTTCAAACTACGTTAGAAGCCCTGGAAGTTCCAAATGGCCTCAACAAACAGACCTTTTGACGCTTCATAATAACACTCCCGAGGACCTCCCAGAGGTCATAAAAGCGGGTATTACAGCAACCGGAGAAATAACCGCAAACATACCAATAGTTTTTTCATCCGGTCCGGGAGACTTGAAACCGGGTAGGGTAATAATAATTTGGACCAAAAATTTAACCTACATTTTTATGTCTCCTGAGTGTAGTTGTTATGTCTGGATAACTGTAATTTTAATAACAGTTACATAACGCGTCCACAATTAGTGTAATTTTTTTTTACTTTTTGCCAGTAGTAAAAATAAAAGGCAAATTAAGTTACTAATTTTTTTTTAGTGTTTGAATTTTTATACCCGGGTCTAAGCAATTTTTGGAAGCAATATCAATAAAAATGTATTTCTTAGCTCGCTTTGTGGTGAGATAAAATGACAATAAGAGCCAACTGGCGAAAATGATTATTGTGGTTTTCGTGAACATAAATTTTTGGCCAAGCCTCGTTTTGTGCCCAATGGCATGGATGATTGGCTATTTATTTCAGTTCATTGTTTTCTTAAGCGATTTCTTATTTTTTACTATGGGAAAATATTTTCAGGATTTCAAAAGTATACCTTTTCCCTTTTTTTCGCATATTATTGCCGGCACGAGTCTTGAGTACAAACTTCACCTGCGCATTAGTTCATTTTTCGGTCTCTTTGGCGGCATGAAGAAGGCGGGGGGCGCCAAGGTTGGACGCAATTGTTTTGTCAGTCAATGCTCGTCGTATATTGGACTATTCTCTATTGTGTATGTCAAATGTCTATTGTCTATTGGGCCGAAAATGTACATTCGCGAACTATGCTCACGACTCACGTCGGTACCTGTACTGCCTTTTTTCTAATAGATGTGTACCAATAAAAGGAACAGTATCAAGCAGATACCCGTTTTTTTAAAAGCAAATTGTACGTTCAGCGAATACCCCAGTTTTCCTTTGTAAGCCTAATAAGGCCCCATACAAGATCTTCAAACAAGCGAAAAGGCCTTGAAATCTCAACTGTGTTAACAGTAACTGCCTTTTAGATGGGTATACCTACTTCCCCCATTACGAGTAATAAGTGTGCCTTTGTGGTAAAGAAATTTTAACGCCTCCCTTACCCTGGAGGACAAAGTTTGGGAAAAATATTGGGGCGACGTGAAGTTGAGGTATGTTGGGCTACGGATCAAGCGGTTTTTGTACATTTTTGGCTTCTTAGTAAAATTTTTGTGAGTAGATTATGATATATTTTTTCTTAGATATTACTTTAATTCGTTCGCTTTTAGTAGACAATTACTGATGAGGACATTTCAACTTTGTCTCTAGGGTGGACAACACACCCGCGATGACTCTGGCATTTCAGATTTAAAAAAAATGATTTACTGCTTAACTAAATACAAAATATAAATCCCACAAATTTCGATCAAAAAAAGTCACAGAATTTATAAAAATACGAGTATATTATGATTTATGGATAGTTTGTCACGGCCATGCTCTTTAATTTAAAAACGAGACGGGATCTGGCAATCTCCGTTACTATAAAACTCTAACGTCACATTAGAGAGATAATATCAGCTATGGTCGTACCTTTCCACCTACTAATACCCTTACCGTCGGGAAACGGAAATTAGATCCCATAGCCACCCACAGTCAGGGGTCTGATGGCGGATTAGTTTGTTTGGAGCCGGCAATAGGTACTAATTATGTATTTATTGCTCTGTTTGTCTGCAATTAAGACCTCGGAGACGGTACGGATTTTAATCAGATCGTGGTGGGATTTTATTTGGTCTGAGAAAAAAGTTTTTAATCTATACTAATATTACAAAGCTGAAGAATTTGTTTGTTTGTTTGAACGCACTAATCTCTGGAACTACTAGTCAGATTTGAAAAAATCTTTTTGTATATGATAGCCAGATTCATAAGGAATAGTATAGGCTACATAACATCACGCTACAACTCTTAGGAGCCGAGCTACGGGGGTGAAACCGTGGGGAATAGCTAGTCAAGAATAAAACTATGCATGTTTTTGATACAATATTTTGAAAAATTTTTGATGCTCTAAATTGCTGGATTACAACCTAGCCATAAATTAAACTAGACGTGAAAGATTTTAATCTTTAGATTTAAGCGATTTGAGATAATTTTGAGTTCACTTAATGGTTTGAAACTCAAGTATCTATTAGGTAAGCAAGCAAGATAAGCAAAAAGGTAGTTTATCAGATTAAAAGTTATGTCATAAAGATCTGAAATTTATTTTTATATTGGAATTTGTAAACATGTGCTTCGGATCTATAAACTTATTTTGTGTGCAATATTAGATTTTAGTTTTGTATATGTGTGTGTGTCGCGCAAGTTTTCATAAATAGAGAATATTATAATAGATGTCTACAAATTCTACATTATTTTAGGCCCTATCGATATCTTTCAGTTCAATAGGTGCAAAGGACTTAAGCCTTATGTCCCAAACTATTTGAGGTCTAAGGTATTGGTACGGATTATTTATAATTGGTTTAGGTACCTAGATCTACATGCATACAATATAATTATTATAGACTATTATATCAGGGTTTACCTCAGATCATAGAAACAAGGAGATATGCCATCATAGCAAATTAGTACCGGAACAACTGATGCCACTTTTAGTACATTTTTCGACACAATTACGCGCATAATTAAGCGCTCCTTGTGAATAAAAAGATCTCCCACGCATTAAACATTCCGCACACCCTCAATCTAACACTGTTAATCGTCACTCAACACTAACACTAAACTAAAACACTGTATTTATACCATCGATCGTGTTCGGTTCGTCGCCAGCGCGTACGTTTTTATTATGAGCAATTTGCTCAAGATCAGGCATCAAGTTCGATAGCGCCTTGGCACATCTCCCTTGTTTCTATGATCTGAGGGGTTTACTTATGTTATCTAGAAACAGGTTGAGGTGATCAATCTTAATATTAAAATGAACGCACCTTAGCTTTGTTCAGTCCAAGCCATTTATTTCACTCCAACATTATCCCCATATTAAAGGATATAAACTCGAATAAAATTTATATTAAGCCATAAAACACAATTGACTTTAAACCCGCTCTCTTTGCACCTATCGCTCGTTTAAACTGCTCGAAATCCGCTCTTATGGCCACACACAGCTAGAGGTGGGATAAATAAAATATCCCCGGCTTCGTCTTTTATTCATTGCTCTGAAGTAAGAGTTCTTTATTGGAACATTTCCCACTTTTATCTGTCCTGGATATGTCAAAAATTCGGAAGGAAGTAGTATTATATTTGGCTGGATATATGACTCTTCTATAGTCAAAGCCAGTATGCTTGCATGGGTTATTATGCATATTTCATACTAGCTATGGCCCACGACTTCACCTGCGTGACAATTGATGAAAAGTAGCTTATGTGCTTATCCAGGTCCCAGGCTATATCTATGTCAAATTTCATCTTAATCCGTCCAGGCGTTTCAGCGAGAAGAAGTAACAAATACACACACACACAAACACGCATTGTTAATATTTGTGCGATAACAACTAGAAGCTTCCACAGTAAAAATCATGAAGAGTTAGTAGGTATAGTATTAATAATAAGCGAAGGAGCAGCAAAGATAATATTTCACAAAGAAACTAAAATGTATCAAAGATTTTCATATATTCCTCCAAGCCACACTACCGTTTATAACCACATTCAATATTCAATCTACCATTAAATACATTATTCAACGTACACCAACACGCTAACACAGTTTGGGCAATAAAAAAAGGCCGAAGCATAAAAGAGAAAAAATCTCGGGGACTTTTTTCATTTATTGCTGGCAACACTGTATAGACTGACGTCACTTTATTAGCGGCGACGCGTCTCGCTCTCACATTGAATTATGCAAAACGTCGCGCTCAACGGTTTTAATTTGAAAAAAGTACATTACGCGGCTGGGTCGCCAGTGGGGATATTAAATTTTAACGGTGGGTAAAAATTTAAGTAGTGGTATTTAAGTAAAATTTCATTGTGAATATGATGCATAATTAATTAGCATCACGCGAGTATGGAAAAACGTAAAAAAAGTTAAAGAAAGAAAGAAAATGACGATATTTGGGTGTACTGTAAACTTACAGCTACTGCTGAGAATTTAGGGAAATTCTAAGAACATTTGCCCGCCTTGAGAATCTAACCCAGGGCTCTACGCTAAGTAGTCATGAAAACACTACATCAACAATGCAAACTCATCAAAATACATAAGCCCCACTAAAGACGCAATTTCACCTTAAACATAAACATAATAATGCCCTCAGATCATAGAAACAAGGCGATATGCCATCATAGCAAATTAGTACGGGAACAACTGATGCCACTTTTAGTACATATTTCGACACAATTACGTGCATAATTAAGCGCTCCTTGTGAATAAAAAGATCTCCCACGCATTGAACATTCCGCACACCCTCAATCTAACACTGTTAATCGTCACTCAACACTAGCATTAAACTAAAACACCGTATTTATACCATCGATCGTGTTCGGTTCGTCCCCAGCGCGTACGTTTTTAATATGAGCAATTTGCTCAAGATCAGGCATCAAGCTCGATAGCGCCTTGACACATCTCCTTGTTTCTATGATCTGAGATAATGCCTTAAAATGTTTCCTCACACAAGAATCACAATAACTAGACGTTCTTAACGAAGACTTAAGAGCCTATAAACTCACGCGCATCTTAAACATTCCGGTTTACGAGGCTGTAAGCGATGTTTTCATTAAGCGCTTAAAGCGAGATTTTAAGCGCCTTACGTGAATAATTAATAGCACTTTGTTATGAAGGAACGCTGTGTTAAGTGTTGGCACAATCGATGTAAGTATAAGTTCAGGTTATTTTAGGAGTTGTTGAGTAGGTAAAAAATAATGGTTTAAGGCTGCGTTCAGACGACACCGCCCGCTACGCGCACGCCACGTGTCAGTAGGTACCCGCGTCTAACGCGTTTTGATTTTTTTTTATATATAATTTGAGTCATAAGACACATCAATAGATCTCAAATTGCATGCACCTAATCAACGCCCGAAGTCTCTCTCTTCTCCACGCTTATAAACTTAGCTGACTTTATCAAGCAACCCAAGAAAACATTAGAGCAAAGGAAGACCATAACCGGAACAAAATCTTACTGCAACATTGTTGTTCTAGTTCCATTAATTAACCATTTCTTATCGACGCAAAAAGGCAATCTCCCCCTTCTCTCCCCCCCTGAACTACTCCCTGAAACTACCAATCAACAAAACATTACGAACAAGAACCAGGGAGTAAATTATTCGGAACTATTCGGTGCCATATTGCAGCTCAAACTCGGTGAGAAAGTTGGTGTATTCAAATTAGATGGTAATGGAGCATGTCTTCAGAAAACAATTATATTTGCAAGGTAGAGGAATTTTTTTAGCTTTTCTTGAAGGCGTATTTTTTGGCCTTTCATGGTTATAGAATCGAACTTTTATTTTTTTAAAGGTTGTTGTTTTCTTAGTATAAGCCACAGAGGAATCTGTGTTTTTCCTCCGTGGTATAAGCACAATAACTTGAAAAGCATGTTGTACGTTTTTGCAATCAATAAAAAAACATTACCTCCTTAAATAATCTTCTCTATTTTTGAAGACGGTTAAAAAGAGTTGAAGATCAATATGAGTGTCTTCAAGTCACGACTGAATCGGTTTCTTCTAGGCAAGCGTGCTCCATCGCAGATCGCAGCGAGATAGCGCGCGGTCAAACGAAACCAATTTCTCATGATGCAGCTTAGTAATGTTCTTAACAACAACATAAATGAGACCAGAACACCTCACAATTCCATTACTTTTATTCGATTCAAGCTTGCTACCACAAACAGCTGGTGCACTCTAATATACTTCACACTCGCTTCAACACAACAAAATATAAACATTTTAATTTCTTACACATTCTAAAAACTTCGCACGACACAAAAGAAAACCAACCGACTTAACAACTTCATACACAAGAGACTTCTAGCAAAAAATAGAACTAAACGAGATACGACACTAAGGGCAATGACCCTCCCTCTTTGTTTAGGCATAACCCGGTCAGAGGTCGAGACACCCTCCTATTTATACCCATTCTCCCTCCCAACGACCTCTTTTCGTATTTTACCACAAATGTTCTATTGACATCAGCCGCTAATGAATACTGCCATTTGGCGCGATTCCTCTGACCAATGAGAATGCGGGTTTTAATTGTCATTTGGAATTCGAATCTAGGATTTGAATTTGGAAGTGGGAGATTAATTTAATTACAGCTGTGTTCTAGATTTTCGGGAATACACCCGTGGGTGTTGTAATTTGTGGTGAAATGGCTTCAACGCAATCTCAGGGCCTATTGGGAAAACTCTTAATACCTACCATGGTCATCCACATTACCTTCAAGGTCTAATCATCATCATCTTAGGCGCTACAGCCGTGTGTGGACTTTGGTCAATATCTCCAGACGTCTCTATTTTGCTCTTCAGCCGCTGACTCCAATAGCCTTTGTGTCCTCCTTGATGCCATCCAGTCAGAGTTTGGGTCTTCCACGGGGTTTCCAACTATCAGGCTTTCCTTGTAAAAGCAGTCACCATCAACTATGGCTCCGACGATGCGTCTCAGTATTTTCCTCTTGAATACAACCAGGCTGTGTTCGTCCATTGGTTAAAATCCAGCTTTCCGAACCGTAGGTTAGCACAGGCCTTATTAGAGTTTAATGTAGAAGAAATGCTTCTATTCGTTTTGTTCGGAAGCAGTTAAGAGCGCTGTGTTGTGGTCCACACCATAGCTCAGCATTATGCTGAATGCCTTTTTGTCACCGTTGACCTTATTTTAATTTGTTACAATAATTATGTGCATATCTCTGCGACAAATATTTTTTTTTTCTTTCTTTCCAGGAATTTTCATTCGAAATATCTCTTATTTAAACACTTTCTATCCACATATTCTCTAAAGAATTTTCAAGATCGTCACTCGTTCTACTTCGGCGTACGTTATTGTACTTTAGGGAATTCCTGCTTCCCCATCTTTACTACCCATTGAATTTTTAATAGAATTTTCACCACTTCTCAACACATTTATCAAGGAGTCTTATTAAGATTGCATGCAACGTAACTTTACGCAAAAAAATAAATAAATCACATTGAATTTCAAACGACTGCCTGTTGGTCTGAGCATAGGGTCCTGAGTCCTGGATTCGATCCCCGGGTCGAGCAACGTTTTATTGGGTATTTTCTTAGGCTTACCATCAGGCGAGCCGTACACCTGTTTGCCATCATCGTCATATAAAAAACCAGCCACCGAGGGTTTCGTATCATTTTTGGACGTATAAAGTGAAAAAAACCGGACCACAAAACTAAGTTTGTTTGTGAAGGAATTTTGATGATTTTGAAAAAACTGTTGAAAAAAATATGCTTACATTAACGATACCATACGTCATAATAACTAGTGATCGGCCCCCAGTTCTGCCTTACTCTTTTAGGATTACAAGCGTGATGTTACGATTTGTATTTTTAAACGACTCTATCAATGCTGAATTTTTTCACTTAAATATTCATTAATTGTTTGATGAAAGCATACACAAACAAACATTGTTATGTGCATACATTACATACATAATCGACCGTATACCAGATTCATACACGCGAATTGATTTATGTGTGGTTAGCTTATGTAAAGTAAACGAATTTTCTTGGAAACACCATGTATTAGCTGTGGTTTCATTTCTGTTAATTAGGGAAACTAGGTTAATTAACTTAGACAGTATATTTGTGTTAAAACAAGTTAAAAACCGGCCAAGTGCGAGTCGTACTCGCGCACCGAGGGTTCCGTATAATTTTTGGACGTATAAAGTGAAAAAATCCGGACCGCATAACTAAGTTTGTTTGTGAAGGAATTTTGATGATTTTGAAAAAACTGTACTAGTTAGGAACATCGTTTTATTTTTGGTGCAATATTTGGGTCAATTCCTATCAACTCTAATTATTTCAGATTTTTCGCCCCGCAAACTTCAGAGAGGGGGGAATGGTATTTTTTTGGACATTTTTCATCATATGTGAAAAACTGTGAGACATAAAATAAAATAAAAATATTTTTTGAAATGTGCAGATCAAGCCCTTTCATATGATATGTCACTTGACCTAGTAACCCCACTTTAAAATTTCGGACCCCACCTTTTGCAATGAAAATAAAAATATTTTTGGACTTTTTTCATTTGCAATAAAGTTGAGCAAGCGTTCTTTATAACTGTTCCAAATTTCAAGTCGATAGCGTAAGTAGTTGCTGAAATAAGCAGGTGTGATAGACAGACAGACAGACAGACAGACGAAGTCGCACCATAAGGGTTCCTTATTTACCATTTTGGTACGGAACCCTAAAAATGGTACATAATGTTGATTTTACCCTATTGGAATTAAAGTTGCCCTTACCGAAACTAGAGGTGCTCTTATGATTCATATTACAACAATATCTGTATCTTGTCTTCTGTAAGGAAAGTACTTTTTTATGTAACATATTCTTTATTTTAAATAGACGTAGGCAGACAGTTAAAAATGTGCATTTTCGCACAGTTGGAATTGACACAGTTGTAACAACATATTTTTCAGTGAGAATCAATTATGTTACGCCATTGGGGCAGCCGGGCAACTGAATAAAAACATAAGCAAACAGCCATTCATTGAAAATCAGTCCGAATAAAATGGTAAAATTAACTGTTTTACTTTGACTTTTTTTTCAGTTATGCTAACATGTTTTATGTGTTGGCTCCATTTTAATCTCACAAAACAACAAATTTTAATGAAATTCGGGTTACTTTTACTGCTTTTTTGGATTCCGTACCTCAAAAGAAAAAACAGAACCCATATAGGATCACTTTGTTGTATGTCACGACCATGAGTGGAGCCATCTGCTCATAGATAGCGCCACTAGAAGTACGCAATAGCGCCATCTGTGATCAAGATATGATAGGTAGGTATATCTAGTATGATGTAATAGTGGCACAGATGGCGCATGTGTGCAGTGATAGCATGTGTGCAGTGATAGCCTAGTGGATTAACCATGTGCCTTCCACGGCGAATGGTTCGAGTTCGATCCCGAGGCACGCACCGCTGACTTTTCGAAGTCATGTGCGTATTAGAAATTAATTATCACTTGCTTTAACGGTGAAGGAAAAACATCGTGAGGAAACCGGCATGTCCTAGAACCAAAAATTCGAAGACATGTGACGTCCACCAACCCGCATTGGGACCGCTTGGTGGACTACGGCCCACTCCCTCTCACAGAGAGGAGACCAGTGTCCCAGCAGTGGGAACATTAAAGGCCGATTATGCTATGCTTATGCTATGGCGCTATTGCATATTTCGGAACCTTTATGGCGTGAGTCGTACTCGCACTTGTACGGTTTGTTTCAGTACACCTATATTTCGCCGGGTATGAGTATAGAAATAAACGATTAGAATAGAATAGAATATACTTTATTGTACACCATAATTGTAAAACAGTTTTTAAAAGGTATTGTTAATTGTAAGGGTACAATGGCGGTCTTATCGCTGATAGCGATATCTTCCAGACAACCTTTGGATGGACTTAGAGAACTTAAATAAAGTAGGGGGGTAGTTCGTGGTGTACGGTTATTATAATTATACAAATAAAATAAATAGCATAAATACATACGTATAAAATAATTATGCGAAAGAGAAAACGAAAAAGATTAGTTTAGTTTTTGAGGGCATCCATGGGTGACTTACACTCTTTCAGGAAGTTTAATTACTTGATAGCAATTTCGTAAACGGTAAGTTTTTAGGTTTTAATCGTTTAGTATTGCGCACGCGACACTTCCTTGAATGCTTAAAAATAATAGTTTTCGTGTGCTAACATGCAAATGTAGCGCTAGTGGGAACTGGGAAGTTAGAGTTAACTGTACCTTTATGTACTTTTTATAGCTTAGCACGAAAATGGATTTTTATGCTACTGATATTATTATGAATGACAATAATTAAGTACCTATCATGAATTATAAAAAAAAACATGCAATTTAATTGAGAATCTCCTCTTAATTTTTTAAGTTGGTTGAGAAAATTTGGTGTTTAGTTGATGTTGTTTTTGTTTAGAACACCGTAAACCTCGATTTTATATTTTTTTTTTCTTGGACTAATATAAAGTCTAGTACCTATATGAGTTTAAACCGTAAAAATATTCATTCAAAATAGATTTTGATGAGAAAGTACTTTTTAAAGTAAAAAAAGATACCTAAGTCGCTTTCGTAGAAGAAGCTAAAATATTCATCCAGTACCCTTATTCCGAGTTAAATAGAAATCTATACTCGACGCGTTAACCATAACTCGACCGAATTAAAAAGTTTACTGTTAGACGGCCTATTTTACACACTAGCGCTGCCCCGTGGAAATAGCGGAAACCAAGAGGGCTTTTTCACTTCCATTCCGCGGGGTGGCGCCAGTATCGCTGGCTTTTTCTTGGCAAGGGCCATACAGGAATAACACGTTTATCGTTCGAATCTCGTAACGAGATTAACTTGACACCTCTGCGATATAATAAACTAAATCTAAATATACATAACCATAAACAGTAAAAGAAGTGAATAGACAGAGAATTTTGAAAGTAGTGCGCCCCGATGAGATCAAGTATTTAAGTAGGTATGGAGCGGAGAAAGGATTGTACATACGAGCGCAGTTTTAGCGGTGAATGCAACCCCTTCTCAAAAACCAACCAGACGCAAAAATCTTAAGACTTAGCTCAGAGTAATAGTGAGCCTTGGATAGATTGCAGTCTATGTGAGTCCTTAGATTTTAACCCTGCTACTTATGGAAATTGTAATAGTGTAAGTTTGAAATATAAACTGTACCTACGTTAATTTAATATAAATGTATAGAAAGTAGCGCTGCTGGTGTCAATTAGCGTGATACAAAAATATAGAGTATTTATCAAAAAGTTTTCTGTTCAGGGAAACGGATGTCACATGATGTCATCTATTATCACTAATCACTAGTGTCACTTTAGTATGACCAGTAAGAAACAGTTACCCTTGTCTTTAGATATATGTATTATTTTGGATTATGTTACAATTACAACGTAATATCAAAATGTTTATGAATAACTACTTATTGAATCACGTGAAAAATTGTTTCAATTGAAACACGTATTTTGTTGATGGCACCAAAAATGCTGTACAGATTTGGATGTAATTTAGCAGTGAGGTAGATTAAGTCCCAGAATAGCACCAGTCCCATATGAGCGAAACCCCACGACTGAAAATCGTTAGTTATTCATATCAAACTGTAAATAAATATTTATATAATTTGAGCGATCTGATATGAAATATTAGATTAAACACCTTGTAACACTATACATAGTAACAATGACAAAGAATGACATTTAAAGATGGCAGTAATCGATAGTTCCAAAAATATTGATTAAAAAACTTCGTGTATGTCAATACCTACTTTAAGTGTGGGCTGTTCAATGACTAAGTAGACTCATTGCCGATATCGATACTATAAAAAACTACAATATTTAAAATAAATGTTTTATTAATTATCACAAATCGTTAATTAATTTCTACGAAATACAGAGCTGGGATTTTCGGTACTTTCTTTACTCACAGTGTTATTATCAGAGCTGCAAGATAAACAAGACTATCTTGCCACAAAAATATCGAAACCTCTTAAATTATATTGCACAGAAGAAATAAAAAGTCAATTATTTTCTCTAAAATTAATAAGGAATCTTCCATTTTTGTGAGCCTTACATAAAAGTCTGATTTCCAAGAGGAAAACTGACATTTTGTTACCTGTATAGTCTCTGTTTGCAAAAATAAAAAACATTTGTTTCATAATACCATCTATAAAACTCAAAAACTCATCCATGACAGAAAAAAAATTCAGACGCATTCGATTATGGTAACGTTTACTTTTGGTGTTTGTCACGGGTATTGTAGGAGTCAGTAAAACCGACTGGTGTGAGGTTAGGTTCTAAGTTATTCTCTGCAATTCTAAGCATTTCGACCACTGATTAATTGCGGGCCGTAACCGCAAGTTCACCAGCCCAGAAGAGCTGCAAGAGCAGCGGAAACAATAAGAACTGAAACAAAAGTTATAAATAAATAAAATATAACATCAGCCCTTTTTTATAAACTGTCCCACTGCTGGGCACGGGCCTCCTCTCAGAATGAGAGGGAGTAGGCCATAGTGCACCACGCTGGTCAAGTGCGGGTTGGCAGACTTCACACACCTTCAAGAACTTTATGGAGAACTGTCAGGCATGCAGGTTTCCTCACGATGTTTTCCTTTACCGTTAAAGCAAGTGATAATTTCTAATACGCACATGACTCCAAAAAAGTCAGCGGTGCGTGCCTCGGGATCGAACTCGAACCATTTGCCGTGGGAGGCACATGGTTAGACCACTAGGCTATCACTGCATTCAAAACAAAAGTTAGTGGTTCATTAATCTTATGTGATTTGTCCATGATGCAATTAGAGCAACTATGAGTTGCTCTAATTGCATTCGATACACGTGCCAATTCGATGCCAATGCCTTTGATACACAAAAGATAAATAACATTACAAGGTAGTTTTAAGTACTACCTACCTACTTAATTATTGTGTGATAATTAAATATTATGTTTGTTTCCAATAAACCCTTATTGTAAAATAACTTTGCGGCTAACATAACACGGCGGCGACTATACAAGTGTGTAGCCGCACTTCTATGGACATGTTAAGGAACCCTACACTGTGCGTGGACCGAGACGCAAGTGGCCGGTTCTATTTCTTAATGCACACCTAATTCCTTAGCATTCTGAAAACATATTTTTTTTAAAGTAGTAAGGTATACCTATGTAATTCTTGATTATTTTCAATTCATTCATACATTTATAAAAATAAAAACTTTATCGATATCGATACAGTACAATAGTAGCTGTCTTTGTTTCTATACGTTTGTTTACAAAATAAATAGGCAATGATGAAAAAATACATTTATAGCAAAACTAAACTGTAAATTTCTAAACTCACACTGAAAATATTGTACCTACCTATATGGATTAACACAACAAATTTATTAGGATTTTTTTATTTATTGTACACTTAATGTAAACGAATAGGTAGGTACTAACCTGTGAAATGGTAACTGAGATTGATTTTTGGTCTTACACAAACCGCACTACATAATTATAACACAGAAACACATTGAGCTACAAGCCCCTGATCATCTCCAAACATAATAATTACAGTAGCAATGAGTCTACGTGTATCTCGAAAATTGTAAATAAATAAAATAACACGGTTATTTGTCATTTGGCAGAAAATTTGCACGGTCACTTGACAGCAATGGAAGCAAAGAGAAAAGAAGTTTAATACAAATGATATCAAGGAGTGTTTACGTAAGACAATAATTATTTATGGCGAATATGTGTCATAGATGACAGGGCGCCACAATATCCATGCGATTAAGAACACAATAACCATTGGACAGGAACACATGAAAAATGCCTACCTACCTATATGAAATTCAGAATACATATTGCTTCTTCTTATATTTCTGTCACATCACTGTCAAACTGACAAGACTTTAATATCGTAATCTTTGGACCACACAAGCTAACGACCGTGTTTTGCGTCCCGTATTTAATACTAGCATTTCCCCGCGGTTTCACTTGCTTTGCTTTTTCACTTTGCTCGGCTTTCAAAGGTCGTAGGGTGATGTTAAATAGCCTATACGATTCCTTATGAATCCGAAACCGACTAGTAGTTCCAGAGATACGCGCGTTCAAATAAACAAACAAACTCTTCAGCTTTATAATATTAGTATAGATGTCCATGCAATCGATAGACGCTAGCGACAGCGTAAAACTCAGAATCCAAAGTATGAGTACGTATTACGCGGTCGCTAGCGACTATAGATTTAACCCTTAACTACCCACTATCGTTTTAAAAGTTTGTATTGTTTACTAACATACAATTGATTGTTACCGAACGTCAAAGTTCAGCTTAACACTCTTGGAGTCAGTGGCTTGTTATACATGTTAGCCATCTTATTAGAACTAATTCAAATACGACCACCACTACCGTTGTGACGTCACTGTGTGACGTTTCATATTGCTCAGACAGGATTCCTTAGAACATAATTATATGCCCCTGGAGGCGTATAGCGGTGAATCATCAAATAACATTTTCCACCACTTTTTGCGGGGGGCGAGGTGAGCACGTACAGCACACTGCGGAAATTTGACAATACCACACAGACACAGGCTTACAGATTGTACTTAAATAAAACCATGTTCTTAAATTTCAACTGTCTAGTACGTTACGTTACGTTTGTCCAGCGTTGAATAGGCGATGAAATGAATTCGCAAGAAGTGGACGAGCGGATTCACAATATCGTGCATTGAATACCATCTACGGGGTGTCCCACGGCTATGCCACATGGAGGGAAAGTACTTTAAATATTGGAGATATGAAGTTTTGCTTCAGAGAAACTTCACTTTTAATTTTTAAAATTAAGTAGGTAATACTGCATTCAAAGATTTTTTAAAAGTTGCTTGTTTCATCTGGGAATCGAACCGACTAAACGTGAAAAAATAAACACCTGTATTTTTATGATGCCGATTGAGAGGGTTAATTGTAAGCATTAATTCCTTCTGAGTAACATGGCACCTATCTTAAATTACAGGAACACCGTAATATTTTTTTTTCAAATTCCTCTACTGTCTAGCCTAGCGCATAGCCAACATGCATTCAAATATTATAGTATTTTATTGCATTTATCTTGCACATTTCAGGAAAACAGTCTAAAAAAGTACTTAATAGCAAATATAATTAAAGCTATATATGAAAAGCGACACGAAAAGTTATTTTAATAAATTCTTTTCCTAAATTTAGATGTAAATTTTCGCCATGTTATTTTCATTTAAGACACTATGTTACTTAGAAGGAATTAATGCTTATAATTAACCCTCTCAATCGGCATCATAAAAATATAGTATGTTCTTCTTTTCACATTAATTTGGTCGGTTCGACTGGGAATCGAACCGACCAAATTAATGTGAAAAGAAGAAGCAAGTAACTTTTTAAAAATCTTTGAATGCAGTATTGCTTAATTTTAAAAATAAAGTAGTCTTCATGTAGCAAAACTTCCTAACTATAATATTTAAAGTACTTTTCCTCCATGTGGCACAGCCGTGGGACAACCTGTATAACAAAATTGTGATATAATTTCAACAACGCCTATTCAACGCGGTACAAACGTGACGTCACTTATGTATCAGAAAGAATATACTGTATACTACAATACAATACACCTATTTTTTGCATGCATCGGGTTGGGACAGTAACTGTCATAAGTATTAGGTAATCATAATAAACCAGTCTAGTCGGCGCAGACCTGGTCGAGTTTTCGATAGTGCCAACAATTTTATGGGCAACGACCCAGTTACGGGCAGTTATTTTATTTATTTATTAACACTCGGGGGTGATACGTGATTGTACGTCATAGTAAATAGAAAACTTTAGCTATAGAGCCTTTCTTATAGGAAGTCTTTTCGACGCTATGTTGGCTCCCCTGTCACTTTGTCTAGGTCTTGAACGTTTTATGTATTTTTTAGATTTAAGTGTCAAAGTAAGGCCTGGGACACTAAAAAATGGTAAAAGAGCATTGATGCTAAAATAAAACTTGCAACCGTCTAAAACGTTGTAATATAGGTATTGCCATTCAGAGCTAACGAAGTCCAGTATCTAGTCGAAGGGACTTCTTATGTGAAACGCTCTATTGCTATAATTTTTATGTTCTTACTAACACGTTCGCGGACGGTACCAGTTAAATATGTGTTCTAAAATGACACAATACATTTTCATATAAATATATTTGACGTTTAAGTACGTAGCATAATATGGGATGTTTTAAAAACTTTATGACAAACGTTTTGTCACGTCATCGATTACATAGGTTTTGCCATTATTAGTACAACCTGCAACTAATTAGATGTCTTATGGACACAAGACATAATATCTCGTAGGTATATCTTTATTCGTTCCAAAGTCCCAATCATCGTCCTGGAACTGTTCTACCTTGATTTATCCCTATCGAAATCCTCAAAAATCCACATCGGATTTGTCTTGCGCTTTTACGTCAAAAACAAACAAAAGAGCCCGTAAGACACCATTTTCATATCATAATTTTGTTTATAACATAATTCACAACAAAGTAACAATAAAATAATAACGTAAACTTAATACCTAATGATGCTTTTGTCTCGAAGTTTACGACAAACCGCTCCTGCGACGCTAAAATGCGCGCGCACCCCTCCCGTGACACAATCTGACTAAATGTAGAGACGCAGGAGGCGCGCAGGACGTATAATCACGTTGTGCGTGTTACACGTACGTGTGTGTATGTAGCGTTGCCGCAAATTGCCAACGACACATTTTTGAAATGGTCAAAAACTGATTCTTTATGACAGTAAAGCTGAGTTTTATATGTTGAGAACATGGTCCACATAATTGAATTTTTACTTGAAAGTTTATAGGAAATAAACGTTCCGGCTTACACGATCTTTTGTTTTTGAACGGCATGGTAAAATTATACATTATGACGTACAATCACGTACTACCCGCGAGTGTTAATAATTAAATAAAATAACTGCCTGTAATTGTGTCGTACACCCTATAGAAATGTTGGATTTTGACACAATGACAGATAAGAATAGAAAATTCAAGTGGTCTCAACCAACTAGACTGAATTAATATTATTATTTTCTTTATTTATTTTAGGGTTCCGTATCTCAAAAAGGAAAAACGGAATCTTTATAGGATCACTTTGTCGTCCGAGACAACGGCGATAGATGGCGATACTAAAAAAATAACTACTTATAAAATATGTTGTGTAATAAGTAGTAGATTTATTAATAGCATTGATTCGTCATTTAACCTATAAAGTAGCTAAGCGGCAAATCACCGTATAACATTTTCTGCCATTTTTTGCGGAGTGCGAGGTGAACACGTATAGCACACACTACGGAAATTTGATAATCACACACAGATACATGCTTGCAGATTATACCTACTTAAATAAAACATGTTGATGCATAATTTATACATACATGTGATAGGAAATTCCATGGTTTCGCAGATTTGAAGTAGCAGACCACCTTTTATAAGAGAATCATCGTAATACGATGTAAAATTATACAGCTGTCGCGCATGATTTAGTTTTATATGGCCTCATCGGTTAAATGGCCAGTGCACATACATAATAATGTCTTAGGTTTTCGCGAATATTACACATTGCGATAAAACAAGTTAAAACGGATTAAATCGCGTATATTACTGATTTTTTTTTCCTGACGTTTCGAACACTTTGCAGCGACAAAAATATTTTCAATGTACCGGCACAAGATTTTTTAATTATACTTAATCGATATTATTCGATTCATATTCGTTTCGATGAACACAATAATCGCTCACGGTGTCTTGATGTTTTGCAGTATGATATGAAGTTTGGGACTTGATTATTTTTAGAACAGAATTCCAAACAGGTGGTACTTGCCAACCATCCTCTCTATTGAAATTAGGATATTTTTATCATAGACGGTAAGAGTAAGTTGCATCAGTAGACTTCTGACTTCGTACCTCGTCCCATTTGAAAAACTCACGTTGACTGAACACCAATGCCATGAGCTTATCGGAATTTCGATCGTAAGAAATTACGTCCACCACTAGTCTTTGATTCACCTAACTTAATCGGTGTTGCTAATTACCAAAGCATGATAAAAAAATAATAATAATCATAATATTCCCGCAGGGCACCTTGAGGCGAAGTGACGGGGAGTAGCGACCCCGCGGTACCCGAGTGCTCCAGGGAGAAGCCACCGTTCCTCACCTCCGGCTTGCCTTTATTGGCCGGTTGGAGTGAACACTGACGAGGAACAGGTCTCCCGCCTCTAGCTTGCCTTCATTGGCCGTCTAGAGTGGAGTCGCTAGAGCAGAACACCTCTGCTCGGAGGGTGGATGCTGAGCGTAAGTGGTGAGTGGGCCAGTGATGCCGGACCCTCAGGGAGCAAGTGATCTGAGTTTAAAGTCCAGCGAAGCCTCTCCACCCTTCAGTCACTCACGTTCCTGTTGCCCCCTTTGTTGCTACCCGAGCGACTTTTTTCAGGGGGCCCGGTTAGTGAGTTGGCAAGTCTCCGTCTGCCATTTTTACGTGTGCACATACATTGTTTCGGCAGGCGCCATAGGTTCCTATAGTTCCCCTTAACTTAGTCCACTACCATCCTACCACAATAGCCCAAGTAGTTTCTTTTTTCCACATATATATTGCAATAGTCCTGCATAAGCTGGTGGTTATCCTTGGGTGTATTTCTATAGTGCATACAAGGATAATCACCAGCTATGTCACCATTAAATTTTACTAAAAAGCTGTCATAAAGGGCCTCTACGTGTTGGCTTCGGCCCCGCGCACGCCTTCAAATGATCCGGGACTCTTAGTCCCGTGTAACAGAGACATATATTCAAAATCATAATATAAAACCAACATTAATAAAATAAATGCGAACAGACCGAATGCGATTATTAACAAAATATTTAAACTTAAATCTCAGAATTTCCGGGGTCAGTTTTTTGAGCCTAAATTGTTTTATTTGTAATACGTACGTATAATTACAACGTACCTTCCTTCCTAAGTTCCTACGTTCATTTAAGTACGAAACTCGAAAACATTATCAAACTTACGCCCTTGTCGTCACGTGATCGTTCGTTCGTTGCCACTTCGTGCATCATGCTGCCGCTCTGCGAAGGCGATGCACGATGCACGATGTGGCAATGTCGCGTCGTGCGTGATGTGCGCTCCAACTTCCAATACGCAATCGGACCTACCAACCTCGGTACTTACCTAACTAATTACTCAATTCGGAAGTAATAATTTCAATATAAAATTACCTACGCTGAAGAGAAGTCTCTCATGAAGGTTATTTTACGTATAAAATAAAGTATCTGTATTTAATTTAAAAAAAAAAACAATTGATTACATAGAACTGGTCTATCCATGTCTATCCATTACATAGGAAAAAAAACTGATTCCGCTAAAAAATATGTTTTTATACGTTTTAAGCCATCTTTAGTGGTTGACATCGGTTGTTAACGAAAGTAACCATTGACAACCGTTTCGTTGAAAACGATGACAACTGGCTTTGCATCTATATACGGAACCTTAAGATGAATAAAGAAAATAACAATAATAATGCAGTCTAGTGGGCAGCGACCTCGGTGAGTTTTCGATAGTTCCAACAAGTATAGGGTCTATGAGCTAGTTATGGTCAGTTATTTTATTTATTTATTTAGAACATGGAAAAGTTACATAAAGAGCGTACTTAAAGAGCGTTTCGCAAGAAGGCCGATTTACATCAGACGAGCGAATGCTCATTCTATTAAATTCTTTTAGTGTAAACAGACGTAGAGCATTATTCTGTCTGCATTCAGAAATTCTATAGAATATTCCAAAAATGCTCGCACGCTTGATGTAAACGGCACTAGAGCATGCGAACAGTTGCTTAGAGCGTTCTTGCATGTTCGGACGTGAAGCGTTCTTGTGTTCCAGCGATTCGTTCGGCCGATCTAAACATCTATTGTGCAAGAATTCTAGTTCTTGGTTCTCATTTTTGCTCGTTGATTTTTCGCTCGTTTACACTAAAAGATCGAGAACGAATGCTCTTGTTCTACGAAGAGTCGTTCGTAACTTCGATGCTACATTGGCACCCCTATCTGTTGCTGTCTGGGACAATAAAAAGTGGTAAAAGAGCATTGGTGCTAAAATAAAACTAGCAACACCGTCTAAAAAGTTGTAATATATTGACATTCAGAGCTAACATCGCGTCGAAGGGACTGTTCTAAATAAATAAATGAAATAACTGCCTGTAACTGGCTCATTCACCCTATCGAAATGTTGAATTTTGACACAATGAGAATAGAAATAGGATTATTCTCCGAAAAAATGTACATTTTGAATTTTGAATTTGGAACTAAACTGACAACGTAACGGATCTGAGAGTTGGTGTAACGAAACTGATGACATAAAACATAATTCACATTACACACGTAGGTAGGTAAGTATACTCAAATATTAATAAAACACTGCTTTTAGATATTTAGGAAATTCATTTGCAAGGCTTTAGTTTCGTTACATTGCGTTACGTTACGAAACTGTGAAATTGTAAAGCTTAATGCATAAAATAAAAACTACCAGACTGACATATTTATAAGTACATAGTTATTTTAAATTAGACTTTACATTTATTATTTAAGAAAATTGTTATTATTTTTGTTTCACTGTGTGATTATTAACCATTCTAAGAGAGAATTATTACTTGTTAAAAAATACACTATTATACCTTAGGCCTTAGGCTGATGAGCTAAAGCCTTGCAAATGAATTTCCTAAATATATCTAAAGGCAGTGTTTTATTTATATTTGAGTGTAGGTACTTACCTACCTACGTGTGTAATGTGAACTATGTTTTATGACATCAGTTTCGTTACACCAACTCTCAGGTCCGTTACGTTGTCAGTTTAGTTCTGATGAAATGTACATTTTTTTAGAGAATAATCCTATTTCTATTCTCATTGTGTCAAAAATTCAAAATCCAACAATTTGAAGTGGTCTCCACCGACTAGACTGCATTATTACTATTATAACTTAGAGCAGAATACTGTCCCGACACGCCCGCAAAAAAAGAGTGTATTGTATTGTAGTATTTGTAGTGTATTAATATTATTATATTCTTTCTGATCCATAAGTAACCGTTAGTTTTTTCTCTTACAAAACTTACAAATAATAATTGTTAACCGACTTCAAAAAAGGAGGTTATCAATTCGACACGTATGTATCTAGCTACGCCCCGCGGTTTCACCGGCGTAAATTTCGATTCCGTGGTAATATTGGGATAAAAAGTACAGCTATAAGTAACAATATTATGTCATTGTAAGTACCTATCAAGTTTCATTACAATCGGTTCATTAGTTTTTGCGTGAAGAAGTAAGAAACTTATTCTGTAAAGATCTCAGACTGCTTGAAAAGTGATCTTGTTTTGAACTTTTTAGTTATTTTCTTGCAGTCGGGTTTTTTGATTAACTCATTTTTTTTCCTGTTAGGGCTTCTTCACACGTACCACAAACCACAACCACACCACGTGGCCGGGCGTATATTTCGTATTGAAAATGAATAGGTACGACTATTCACACGTACCACATTTTGCAGTCGTTATCGACCGTGTGTGTGATACCGACAACATCGCAACAAGAACGCAACCACCAGCGACACTGCGAACTACACATCACATTTTGCGAACGACACATCGACATTTTGTCGGTACCACAACGCAACTACAAAAAGCTATTCACACGTAACCACTGCTTGACAGCATTTTGTCGTTGCGACGTGGTGTGGTTGTGGTACGTGTGAATGAGCACTTAGTGATTTTTTTGCATTTGAATGAAAAAAAACAAACTTTTAATTTTTATTATATTATAATTAAATAATGAATACAATCAAGTGTTGCCTTTTTTCCAGGACGTGCAGTTCCTGTCAATGTTATGATCATCATCTTATCAGCCGACAGGCGTCTAAGGGTGATTTTCCACTACAGATGTGCTATGCAACGTTGCTATGGATGCGTTTGATATCAACCAATCATATTCATTGGTTCACATAGCATAGCACTGGTGGAAACCGATTCAGCTAAGCTAGGTTTTTTATATAGAAGGATGCGTGCTGTAGATGCGCGCTATGGATGCGATGCGAGCTATGGATGCGTGCTAGATGTGTGGTCGATAATGGAGTAGCTATGTGTATTGTCGATACGTCACATAGCTCGAGCTGCGCATCTTCCTTGCACGGCTACCTACATAGCATAACATCAGTGGAAACGGTCACATAGTTTTGCAGCCTAGCTTTTATATTTTCGTAGCATAGCTGCATAGCACATCTCTGTTGGAAAGGCACCTTAATGCTGGCTTTTCCCAAGCATCGCCACAAAAACTGCTCTTGTGCTGCCCACATCCAATAGTTTCTCGCCACCTTCACCAAGTTGTTAGTCCACCTTGTGAGGTCTACCCATTCATTCATTTCTATCCATTCGCGCCGTGCGCGGCCACTTAAAATCTTTTCGGCTCCACCAGCCACCCGTTCTACGAGCTATTTACCCCATTTAGGTTTGGCATTTCTTCTGGCTGTGTCGCTTACCTTGGTTTCCCTGAAAACCTTATTTCTGATTCATTCACGCAGGGAAACTCCAAGCACTTTATTCGTTTATTATTATTCAAATGAAAATAGCTCTAAAAGTTAAATAGGTAGGTATTTCGTTTTGAGTAGGATATTGATTCATAAACATGACATGTTAGATCATTTAGATCAATGTTTTCTTCCTACACTTAGATATCCTTGAAGTAGTCGCAACTAAATAAAATGGCGTTGATTGTATTTAAACACTGCCTCACTGCTAGAAACAGTAAATATCAAGGTCCAAAAATAACATAGGAAAGTATAAGTTTTTAACGAATTATCTCTTTGATTGACGTATTGTTTTGACATAATAACATTTTTAAGAAGTTTTAATGGCTTTCATTTAGGGTTCAATACATCAATAATTTATGTTTAAAACCTGAAATCCGACAATAAACGAACGTAACCAAAATTGAAACGATCTTAAACTGGGTGATAGGTTAAACGTGGGACATAGTGAAGGATGGTGTTCAGTTTTCAATACTAGTGCGATTAACTACGGGACCAACCTTGAAATCACGAAATCAAATCAACTGTTCGTTACAACGAATGTTAACAATATTATGTCCCCCGCTCTAACTTTCCAACCGCGTTATCAAAAAATCAGGAAAAAATCAACCTCATAGCATCCATCATCCAATCGCCTGATGTTAAGCGATGATGCGGTCTACGATGGAGCACGCTTGCCTAGATGAAACCAATTCACTCTCAAATAAATAATAATTTGCTATTTTCAGTTTTGAGTTTGACAACCGCAACAATGCTTTGTACAATACAAACTTATATTACCTATATTATTATTACTTACTGGTAGTGTTTTGTGTTTTATAAATAAATATTTGCGATCATAAAACTAAAATACTTCTTATTACGGAACCCTAAAAAAAATCCGGTATTTTTACGAAATGTCAAAACAAGTCATTCAAACAATTTTTGGTTTCACAAATGTGAATACAATAATTTAGATGTACACATAAATTAAAATCCTTACTGAACCCATCGCCGTGGCACGACACAGGCTTTACTTTATTGTCTTTGAACTAGTCTAGCAAGATCTCTTTTGCACATAGCACGGCCACCCCGCGGAATTAGCAGAAAGCGTTTAGATGGGTATATAAACTCCTTGCTACAATACTTTTTATACTCATTTCAAGATGACACTGCTCTTTGGTCGCGTTATAATATTACGAGGCTCGCTAGCGTCTGCGTTTATAATGCGACCAAATGACAGTGATAGCTCGAATGTAGTAAAATCAATTATAATAGTGTAAACTTAATTTGGTCGAGTTATGGTTTACGCGTCGAGTATAGATTTCTATTTAACTCGGAATAAGGGTACAGATGCAATAAACAATGAAGTCGGTTAAAAACAGCAAAGATTTTTCTTGCAAAAATTTCCACTACAATTTATTTGTAGGTACGTACCTATGAACCCTTTCATAGAGCATTATTATTATCGTCAGCACATTCTGTCTAACAAATAGGTCATAGTTCAGCTTAAATCCGCGTTGTCTGTTCAGCCTAGTTAGCGCAGCAATTAATATCGGGAACGGGTTTTAATTAACGTCCAGCGATGCAAATTCTGTAAAATATTACGCGTCATAGTGGAACTAACTAGCATGTTATAAAATAAGCAGCTAAAGCGCTTTTATACGCTATAACAGGGGTCACCAATTAGTTTTATCGGAGGTCCGTTTTAAAAATATAAAATGTCTGCGCTATAATGATTTGCGCCTTTTAAGATATCAAATTAATTTGTTTATCTCTGCACTCTGCTCTTGTAATCTGCAGTTCCTGTCTTTGTTTTAGTAGAGATGCAAAACTGCAGGTTAATTACATAAAACACTACAGTTTACAATAGTTTCCATTTTAACAACTGTGACTGTCTGTCAGGTACCTACCCCTATTTAACAAAAAATATTACCTATATTTATTTTAAAAGTGTCCCACTGTTTCGGGTCACTTTAGTCCATTAATCCTGAACTGTTTAGTCAGCCGTCAATAGAATTGCAATATTTTAACAAATCCTTAAAACCAAGTGATTTCTTCAAGCGCAGTTTACAATACTTTGGCCACATCTGCATAACATATTCATCAGGCAACAGCTGAGCCCAAAGCAAGAGACTAGAAACAAGTAAGAAACAGTCACACAACACAATATCCATTGCTTCATACCTTTGAAAAGTACGTCTGCCTAACTACAAGATCAGTGCAATGTATATTGTAGTATTGTTGCAATAACCCTGCAGGTTTTACTGCCACCTATCCCAGAAGTACTCGAGTTCTCATAAAAAGTTCTCTAGCTTCTTATTTAGTTATTCGAGACAAGTTTTTAGGTTAATGCCTTCCTGTCTACAAATGTGAGTTTTAATTCCGAAACTTCAGCGCTGCATGTAACTTCAAGGAGTCCTGATGCAAATGCAGCTGATTGTAGTTTGTTCAAGTTCTTAGTTTCAAGCATGAAACCAGCTTACAATTTTATTATAGCTTGGAAAAGTCCTGCTGTAATGATTTTTTTAATTTTGTTAGAGCCGTAGGTAGGTGGGTACCTAGAGGCCTGGCTCAGATCAATAAAAAACAAATATGTGCCAGGGCACTATTCCACATTGGAAACGTGATCATATTTGACACGGTCTACGATTTAAATCTTTGGATATACCTATCTCTTTTTACCGTCTGCAAAATCTTACTTGGCTGGGCAGAGTTAATTTTTATAATTTGTGACGGAGTCATCCTTCATTCATCATTTAGTGCTGGCAATCTTCCATTACTGGCCACTTCATCCACTCCATTCTTCCAGATTTGAACTTCAAATTTCAAAATTAGAACATCTCATATTTGTATGCATTTATTTCGTCATTCTTTTTCTGGTCTCCAACGACATCACTTGTGACCGCTGAACCGCTGTACTGTTATATTTTATACCTACTACCTATTTATCAAGTGTGCAAAGCTATAAGCAAATAGTCTCCTTTTGTAACAGTTATTTTATACCTCTGTGTAACGTTATAAAGTGCAAATATACAACCTACGTCTCGTAATATACCTCTCCAACCATCCTGCAGTGTTTTATTCAATATCAAGATTTGTGTCTGTGGAGGCTCCCTCTCTTAGCTAGCCGAGGCTTGAGAGGATAGAGGGAGGGAGGCACTCCGCGGCAAATTTAAACTGCTAACTATCAGAGATCGAGTTGTCGCTGCCTTTAGCTAGCCGAGGCTTGAGAGGATAGAGGGAGGGAGGCACTCCGCGGCAAATTTAAACTGCTAACTATCAGAGATCGAGTTGTCGCTGCCTTTAGCTAGCCGAGGCTTGAGAGGATAGAGGGAGGGAGGCACTCCGCGGCAAATTTAAACTGCTAACTATCAGAGATCGAGTTGTCGCTGCCTTTAGCTAGCCGAGGCTTGAGAGGATAGAGGGAGGGAGGCACTCCGCGGCAAATTTAAACTGCTAACTATCAGAGATCGAGTTGTCGCTGCCTTTAACTAACTACAGTACGTAAAATCACAAACTGTTCTAGCGTACCACAAGCCACTCAGATAAATAGGTATCGTAGTTAGTAAGTCCTCACAGTTGCGATACTAGAATCTAGATGCAACAAGTTCACGGCACGGTTGTGTGCAATTAACCCAGTTCCGGTAACCCTCGACGTTTAGTTCACATTTGGGGTGGGGGACTTCACATGCAATTGAGGGAGGGACTAATATTCACTGGGCACTTATTGGAGGGACTAATATTCACTAGGCACCAACCCTGAAATCGCGAAAAAAAAACAGCTGTGCTATACATTTTTATTCACATAACTCAACAAAATGTATGGAACAGCTGATTTATTTTCGCGATTTCAGGATTGGTCCCATAGTGAAAGTTGTTCATAATGATGAGTACAATGATCCCTTTAAATATTTCCACTGTCTAACCTGCCACCCTGTATAGGGTCTCTGAGGCGGTCAATCTATAGGTAACAAAGATGCTATTTAGCAAAAAAATATCAACTTTTTTTATACATTTTCAAAATTAATGATAATTTGATGTTTATGTTTGCATAAAACCTTTATTCCTCTTTGATTATGAATGGCACTAAGGTCATGTAAACTAGTCATTCTTAATCTGTAGGTATATATTTTTTCAAGTTAGCACGTTATTGTAAAAAGGTTTACCATCTCTGCTTTAGATCAACGTAATCCAATCTGGAACTTCCAATCAGGAGTATCCAACTTCAGCGGAAGTTTGTGACCTTTCTGCATAATACATAACTATGTCAACACTTATAAGGGCACGACCACACAGATTTAGTTATATGTTGACATAACAATACTATTTTAAGCTTCAAAAAACTCACCACGGTTGTGTAACAGCCGTATTTACAGATGTTTAATAAAGTTAATAGCGTATTAACTAACCATTTAAAAGCGGTTTAATGCACTTTAAAACTTTAATAGCTTCTTTTTCCATTATTTTGACGTAATCATATTAGTTTTGTCCTCTCTACCAATTTATTAAGGCAATTTCTGGTTTATGGTTCATTAATGTTTATTAATGCCTCCAGAGATTACGGCAATTGTTTAAAATAGGAAAATAATTTTCAGTCCTGTAAAGATCCTTAGTAGATCTGTTCTGTGATGGGTACCTACTTACATAAACATTATTAGATTACGAGTATTATACAGGGTGGCAGGTTAGACAGTGGAAATATTTTAAGGGGTCATTGTACTCATCATTATGAACAACTTTTACTATGGGACCAACCCTGAAATCGAGAAAAAAAAATCAGCTGTTCCATACATTTTGTAGAGTTATGTGAACATAAATGTATGGAACAGCTGATTTTTTCTCGCGATTTTAGGGTTGGTCCCATAGTAAAAGTTGTTCATAATGATGAGTACAATGACCCCTTAAAATATTTCCACTGTTTAACCTGCCACCCTCTATAAGAGACTAGCTGCTCCCCGCGATTTCACCCCCGTTGCTCTGCTTCTAAGGGTCCTGACGTGATGTTAAAAAGCCTATATTATTGTTCATCAATTTGGCTATCATATACAAAAATAATTTTTCGAATCCGACTGGTAGTTTCAGAAATTAGTTCAAACAAACAAATTCATCAGCTTTATATTAGTACAGATTTAAAAAAAACCGGCCAAGTGCGAGTCGTACTCGCGCACCGAGGGTTCCGTATCATATTTGGACGTATAAAGTGAAAAAATCCGAACCGCATAACTAAGTTTGTTTGTCAAGGAATTTTGATGATTTTGAAAAAACTATACTAGTTAGGAACATCGTTTTATTTTTGGTGCCATATTTGGGTCAATTCCTATCAAACCTAATTATTTCAGATTTTTCGCCCCGCAAACTTCGGAGATAAGGGGGGGAATGGTATTTTTTTGGACATTTTTCATCATATGTCAAAAACTGTGAGACATAAAATAAAATAAAAATATATTTTGAAATGTGCAGATCAAGCCCTTTCATATGATATGTCACTTGACCTAGTAACCCCACTTTAAAATTTTGGACCCCCACTCCGGCCCCTTTTGCAATGAAAATAAAAATATTTTTGGACTTTTTTCATTTTCAATAAAGTTGAACAAGCATTCTTTATAACTGTTCCAAATTTCAAGTCGATAGCATAAGTAGTTGCTGAAATAAGCAGGTGTGACAGACAGACAGACAGACGAAGTCGCACCATAAGGGTTCCTTTTTTACCATTTTGGTACGGAACCCTAAAACCAACTGACAGAAGTGGTACTTGAACCCACGACCTCTGCCGTGTGTAGCAGAGGTCACGGTTATTTCCAAGTCACAAAAATATACCTACTTAACAATATTCTTAATAACTTACTATAAATAAAACCTTTGATAGAAGCCCGTTCCAATTACGAAGAACTTTCTCTAATTAGAAAGATCAAGAATAAAATATTTCCTAAGAACTTCAATTAAGGAAAATGTTTTGATATTATTTTGTTGGTTTGCAATAGCAACAAAATCGTTGACTCAAAGTTATGTATTGGCGGCTAAGTGATCTTGTGTGGTGCCAAGATTGATGACACTGGACAAAGATTTCAAAAACCACGAACATTTGGTCAAAATCATGATTTTTTCCCCGGACCCTCTTGAACATAACGCACATCGGCAAGAAGAGGGCCACAACACATAAAAATACGAAATTGAGATAAGTATGCCATCTGAAAGGCAATTACAAACTCTATCTGCCAAAAAAACCATCATAATTATAGTGCGATTCCTCGCTGAGAAATGGAATTTAATACGGACAATTTTTAATGGAATTCTAGGTTCTATAAAACTACACTACATTTTTATTGTGTTGTGACACTCTTCTTGCCGATATGCGATAAGTATATTAGAAAATAATTATGACAGTTAAACATCGCTAAATAAATCATAATTCCTTTAATGACCAGGCATGGCTTGACTTAACGCACTTTATGGGACTGTACTTTAGTTAAATAGGTCCTTAAAAACATTCGCCTTAAATCTCTTTCAATTTCATCATCTGCCTAGCCTTTTCCCAAATTATATTGGGGTCGGCATCCAGTCTAACTAGTTTTTGGCTGAATATCAATATTTTACGTGGAGCGACTGCCATCTGACCTCCACAACCCAATTAATGGGTAATACCGGTATTCGAATGTTAGACCAGCTGTCAGAATTTAGGGCTTCTGACTACCCGTAACGATTGTCAAAGATATTCCTATGACAACCGGGACCGACTGCTTAACGTGCTCTCCGAGGCACGGAGGGGTCTCGATGTGTAAAGAATGGCCACCCATGCAAGGACTGACCGCGGCAAGCGCAGCTTAACCTAGCAGATCGATCGATCAGCGCGGCCGTCATTTAGCCACGAGTCCCTCTTAAATCTCTTTCAATTTAAACTAAGTATTTGATAAATAGCAAAGTTAATTATTGAACCATCAACTCTAATACCTACAAGTTTCATAATAGCCGTTCCTACCTTTCAAAAAATCCTTTTAAAGTTCCATGCCGTTAACTTTCCCTTCAATAGCCCTCAGGCTTTCAATCTGCGACCTTTTTGGACATTTTGAACGATGTTTTATTTTATAAAATGTTATTTTTATGCCTTTTATGTCTCAATTTAAGATATTGGTCTTTTTTACGAAAATGTTTTTATTTGAGATTGAAAATTGTATCGTTTTTGATCGTGAAGAGATTACAGGGGTATTCGAAAAAATCGTTGGACAACATTATATGGTTGTCTGGCTTTGAAAGAATATACCTACATTAAATTAAATAAGAACTACATTACGTGGGATCAATCTGTCTACTGAGTCCATTGTAGATTGTATAGATATTATATCACACAAAGGTGACTTGGTCTTCATTGTGTGTAGAATTGTAGATGCATGTGCACATTGTTTCTGTGTGCGTAAAGGCGACTCGACCAATACTTAGCGCTATCAAACTTGCGCGTAGTACTAGCCACCCTATGCTGAGAAGGTTTTTTTTTTTCTTTTAATATTTGGCTTGCGTTTGACCACCATCTCGTCTGATTTTAAGCATGATGCGGTCTATGATGGAGCATGCTTGCCTAGAAGAAACCGATTCACTCGTGACTTGAAGACGCCCGGAACACCCGCTTGGGCAGCGCATTCCATTTAAAAACTAATTGTAGTCTACGCGGACGGAGTCCCGAGAAAAAGTCTAGTAATAATAAATAATAGCTGCAAACTAAACATTCATCATACTGTATTATCATTACGGCTCGTAAGAGAAACACAGAGATCCATCACTCGGAGGTTTAATTAAAATGTATTGCAGTCCCGACCCGGTGTTAGTGTTCCTATAGCGACTGTTTATTATTCTATTTCTAGTTTATATTGCCTTTTCTATTACTCTAGTCGTTTGTCACGTATTGTAGGGTTGAGTTCAAGTATAAAAGAAGTAGGGTATAAGTAGCGGGGTATATCACTCAAATGTGAAACAGCCCTACTGGGGAAGTACCAATTTCAGGCACAGGTTCGTTCGTGCATAGAGTACTACTCGCACCTTTGAGATGGCTCAGCCAATTACCACCTTGAGGCGTTGGAGTCCATTGAGAGGCGTGTCAAGATGCCAAGAAGCAATGACTCCCTTGTCAGATAAAGCTATTAGGTTTTGCGCATCGGCGAAAAGTTGCTAGTCTATCGGTTTTTTATCGGATACGTTTCGGAGAGTGTGCTTCAGATCTGCTTGATCTAATTCCCCTTACCCTTTCTTCTATCGGACGGCCAGAAGCATGAAAAAGCGGCATCGTTTCATGGTTGATATACCTACCAAAAACCCAAACGAAGCGCTTTGATTCCATATTCATTGTGAGAACCACCAAACAGTGGAATTCGCTACCGAAGTGGGTGTTCCCCGAAAGATACAATCTAGGTTTTTTTTTTTTTTTTTTTTTTATTTGTAAATAGGCTTGCGTTTGACCGCCATCTCGCCTGATGTTAAGCGATGATGCGGTCTACGATGGAGCACGCTTGCCTAGAAGAAACCGATTCACTCGTGACTTGAAGACACCCAGATTGTAACTATCGGGGAACACCCACTCGGGCAGCGCATTCCACTGTTTGGCGGTTTTCACAATGAAAGTGGAATCAAAGCACTTCGTTCGGGTTTTTGGTATATCAACCATGAACTGATGGCGCTTTTTCGTGCTTCTGGCCGTCCGATAGAAAATAGGTGTCTTCAAGTCGCGAGTGAATCGGTTTCTTAGACCGCATCATTGCTTAGCATCAGGCAGGATGGTAGTCAAACGCGAGCCTATAAAAATAAATAAAAAATGTTTTTACTTCGAGGCATAACCTCAAAATCCTAACATATTCTTGCTACCCATGAAATGAGTAATAGTTCTACATATATGTCTAAAACTTGTGTTATTTCTATTGCGAAACTAACGATTGGGAACACTAAGCTATCTCCGACACAGATCCATCCACGAATGTTTATTTAAAACGTATTACGGCACGAGCACGAGCCTAGCGTAACTTTTTCGTTTTATTTCTAGTGTCTTGTATGTGCGGCACAGTGGGGTGTTCTCTGGAGATATGGCCGGGCTACGATACGAAAATGTATTGCTTACCCAAGTTAGGGCTCGTACAAATTGACTAAGTAATTTTGGTATTTGTTGAAGCTGGCTTTCTAGTTCCTCACTTCGGCATGTTGATACTCCCCTCGTGTCCCCATGATTAATTTATATAAACTTCTCCATGGGGATCGTTAAAGTTAAATAATAACGAAATTACTTTCTCCCATTTGCCGAAAATCTTTAGGTACCGTACTAATAATAATAAAGCTAAAGAGTTTATTTGTTTTAACGCGCTAATCTCTGGAACTACCAGTTGGATTCGAAAAAATATTTTTGTGTATAATAGCCAGATTAATAAGAAATAGTGTAGGCTATTTAACATCACGCTACGACCCTAGGGAGCCGAGCAATCGGCGTGAAACCGCGGGGCACAGCTAGTATCTTTAAAGACCATAAAACTTTTGCCATTTTACAAATCACAAAATTCATAAGATATAACGGAATGATTACTCAAATTAAAACAATTACATCCAAAAAATTTCAAGGATCATTTAGTAAAAATAAAAAGATAAATTCGCCCCAAAGAGACACAAACTTGTCCCAGATAGACGAATGAATAAAAGATAAAAAAAAAACGTCGCCTCGCAGAAAAGGCGCAATTGTCTGAATAATTAAGCAGAGAAAAGGGACAAAAAAAAGAAAACGTGCTCTGGACTGATATTAATTTCAGAGTGCCTAGATGTTTCAATGTTAACGGTTTTTCTCATGTATTTATTTCGGGTTCGAATTTTTTTTGAACGGAGTCGAAAGCCGAACTAGTTCGGACGAGCTCGGTTTGTGACTCCGGCTTATAATTTCAGCTTTCTGTACTCCTTCTCCATATAAAGGAGATGTTTCAGAAATGTATGGAGCCTGGGCCTTGTCCATGTACACTAAATGTAATGTAACTATACATTATAGTAACCGGATTTTAATGTTTATTTTCTATAATGTTACTTCGTTTAATTGTAATTAATTCTTAACTTGGTCAAGGAGACAAACACAAAACAAAAAGGGTGGATCAACAATCGACAAATTAATGATGAGGAATGTCATTTTGACAACTCTTGAATGTCAAGACGTCACGTTACGAAACAAAGCTATCAAACTCATGTCAAATTATTATGCCGATGCCGCCCTAAAAATAGGGATAAATATTTTTTTTTCCCACTGTACTCTTATCCAAATTAATTTAATAATATTTTTATGAAAATCTCCTATTTTTCTTTATATCTCACACTCTTTCATACGCGCAATATGCTTAAAAAGGGATACAAAGTTTTCTCTTAATATTTTAACCTTATTTAGACAGAAACCCAAATGGAAAAAGCCTGTCTATTGCCAATCTTTCAATCCATTATAATAAAAATCCAAACCCAAATGTCCGTGATCCATTAAATATTTGAGATGAATCTCCTAATCCTAGAGGTTTAACATCGGCAAAAAATAACAGATTGTTTTCTTTAAAATCTTTCTCAGAATAAGATTCAGTTGAGCTGTTATTAAAATTCTTCAATTATTTTTTGATCCTTTTAAATCTGTTTTCTTATTATCTTTAATAAAAAAATTCTTGCTTTATTATTTTTTCGGAAATCAATTTTCTTATTTAATTTTAGGTATAATGGTCTGTCAAACATATAACTTTTATAATCATTAATTGGAAAAGTTTGACAGGCTGATTATGATGAATGTTATCTACGGAAATTGCAAAGTTATCATTTTTACTATACACTGCGTAAAACAAGCAAGCATTAAAGTCCTATTAATATTATAAATGTGAAAGTTTGTGAGGATGTATGTATGGATATTTGTTACTCTTTCACGCAAAAACTACTGAACGGATTTAGATGAAACTTTTCAGTAATAACAGAATAACACATAGGCCTGACGTTTCGAACACTTTGCAGTGTTCGAAACGTCAGGAAAACTCTGTAAAAATTTGTAATATACGCGATTTAATCCGTTTAAACTTGTTTTATTATAATGTGTAATAATCGCGAAAACCTAAGACATAACACATAGGCTACTTTTATCCCAAAAATGCGGGCAAAGCCGCGAGTGGATGCTAGTTACCCTATATACGCGGTCTACCCCTATACACTACCTACCTATACGCTACCTACACCCACCTTCCTGACGCACACGTGCTACGTACCGGGGCGCATAATTTCCTTCATCACTTCCTCTGGGCCTGCAGCCTCGCACGTGTAGTTAATTTTAAATTCTCGCATATTTATGTGGTGTTCATAATAATGTTATAAAGGAAAGAGGGATGCTTTTTTATGATGATAATATTAGTGCGCCTTTAGCGTAGTTCCATCTATAAATAGTAAACAAAGTCACTTTTCGCGTTTGTCTGCTTAATTTTACTAAACTACACATTGGATTTTAATGCGGCTTTCATCATCATTTAGGTAATTTATTCCGAAAGGTTTATATGTATAATACGTTGATATTAAACTTAGATACCTATAACACGGACATCTCGATGTTTTGACACATGTCAAACGGGTGCAATTTTATGATGTAGCTACAAAGCTACATCATAAAATTGCACCCGTACGAAACGGTAACTTTATAAGGTCGACATACTGAAATGATTAAAAAGAAAATCTTAAGGATATAAAGATTAAAATTTTATATCTCTGTCCCTCTTTAGTAATGCTTCAACAAGCCTGTAGACACACAAGAACTGGTGGTTTTAGAGGCCACGTTCTAATCATACAAGTTCTCATTTGAATAAAGGACATCGGCAGTTTTGGGCTTGATCTGGTACAGTAATAAAAGATTAACCAAAAATAAAAATATATTTTAATTGTTCTTTGCCTAATTTATCTTAGAGATTAAGAATTGGAATCAAAAATCGAAATAAATAAGAAATTAAATGATTATGCCGTTGACATTTTGAAATAACCAATAAAACAAAAACGAACAACATTGGCGCCTAAACCCAGCAGTGGAAGTCGCATGCTAGCTGGCGCGTGCCTCCACAGAATATCATGTCGACAGCAACAAAAACCTTTGAATTGAGAACTCATTAGTCGGGCTGTACTTCATTGGATCATTCACACCTTTAATATTCTTGATTTACACCATACTTAACCTCACTGTCACAAAATACGAAGATTTCTCTTTAACCCAATTACGTACAAAAAAAAAATGAATTGAAATACTCTTGAAATACTCGATCACACCAAACTAATTTCATGTCTGTACGGACGTAGACAATCTGAAGCCCAGCGTTCTATGGGCGTCTGCCAGTGTCCTTTATCTCTATTGAGTGTTACCTATTTTAGAAAATAAAAATTAAATACAAGACCTAGAATTATAATAAGAAATAAACAGCGACGCAAACAATTATTTTGATGCTGAATAGCGGTGTTAAATTCACTCGCCGCTCTATGTAGAGACGTCATCAACACTCTCAAATCTGCACAACTCAATCTTCGGAAATGGCAGTCAAACAACGCACAAATACTACAGGCAATCAACACAGATAGTTCATCCACTCAATACACATCCACAACAACACATACAGACACACCTAGCACAGTCAGCTTAAGTATTGACGAACCAAGTAAAACTCTCGGTCTTAATTGGCATAGTCATACTGACTCTCTTACATTCTCCATTCATATACCTAACCATACTACACATACTACAATCACAAAACGACACATTCTTTCCACAATCGCACAAGTGTTCGATCCTCTAGGACTTGTCTCTCCATGTATTATCGAAGCTAAGATAATACTACAAAAATTGTGGATAGATAAGTGTTCATGGGACGATGAGGTTAATGTGGACATCAAAAAATTATGGCTTAAGTTCACACAAACTTTACCACAGCTTAATCACCTTAGCATACCACGCTGGGTGGTATGTGATAGCCCTTCAGCTGTAGAAGTACATATTTTTACAGACTCATCAGAAAAGGCATACGGAGCTTGCATATACATTCGTTCTGTGTCTAGTAGCGGTACCATTCATACTCATCTGCTCACATCCAAAAGTAAGGTTGCACCGATTAAGTCGACCACAATCCCAAGGCTAGAGCTTTGTGGTGCCTTATTGGGGACTAGGTTATGTGCAAAGGTACTAGAGTCGCTTACACTTAAACCTGACAAATGCATATTTTGGTGTGACTCGATGATTGTCCTAGGTTGGCTGTCTACTTCACCTGCCACACTTAAGCCGTTTGTCAGGCATCGAGTTTCGGAGATACGGGAAGGTTTTGGTGATCATACCTGGCGCTATGTGCCCTCCAAAGACAACCCTGCAGATCTTATATCCCGCGGTCTGAGCGCTGACGTCATAGGTCAGTCTGCCTTGTGGTGGTCAGGGCCATCATTCTTACTAACAGAGCCAGCTCTTTGGCCTTCCATGCCTAACACAGTTAACACGACACTACCGGAACTATTAAAATCACATCCTATAAACAATATTAATAATCAATCATTACCTATCACTAATCCTAATATAAATACTAATCCTATTACTAATCCTAATATAAATATTAATCCTATTCCTAATCCTAATTTAATTAAATATAATAATTTATTTCAAATCATAATTAATAATTCATCTAATTATTTACATTTACAACGCCTATTAGCATACGTATTTAGATTCATTAATCGTTCCAGAAAGATACATAATCACAGTCTTACACTTACTAAATCAGAGTTATCTTACAGCGCTGATTTCATAATCAAAACAGTTCAGAGGGAAATGTTTCCTGAAGAGTACGAGATACTTTCATCAGGTAAAACATTACCAAATAAAAATCGCCTTAAGAAATTATCACCTTTTATCGAGTCTGGCATTATACGAGTCGGGGGAAGATTGGATAATTCTTGCTATGATTATAATGTCAGGCATCCGGTCATTATCTGCAGCAAACATAATTTTACAAAACTTATTTTTAATACATATCACTTACGCCTATTTCATGCTGGTCCACAGCTACTCTTAGCCACAATTAGACACGAGTATTGGCCTTTGGGTGGTAGAAACCTTGCCAAATCAACTGTTCATAAGTGCGTAAAATGTCAGCGATTCAATGGTAAAACAGTTCAACCCATCATGGGTAACTTGCATAAGGAACGAGTTCAGTTAGAGTTTCCTTTCTTAGAGACTGGCACAGACTATGCTGGGCCCATCCTCTTAGCCGACCGCAAAGGTAGAGGATGTAGATTGATTAAGGCTTACATCTGTGTCTTTGTTTGTCTAGCCACAAGGGCTGTGCATTTGGAGCTTGTCTCCGACCTTACAAAACATGCGTTTATTGCAGCACTGAACAGGTTTATTGCTCGTCGTGGTAAACCAAAGACTATCTATTCAGACAATGGTACTACCTTTATTGGCACCTGTAACGAAATAGCTGACATACTGAGACAGGACTTTTCTTCAGAAATGGCGAATACAGGTATCAACTTTTCTTTTATTCCGGCATACACCCCACACTTCGGTGGCTTATGGGAATCTGCCGTCAAATCCATAAAACATCACCTTAGGCGAATATTAGGTTTGGCACATCTCACATACGAAGAGATGTCTACGTGTCTGATTCAGGTTGAGGCAATACTAAACTCTCGTCCTCTCACTCCTCTTTCCACCGATCCATCTGACCTATACCCCTTAACTCCTGCCCATTTCCTTATTGGGAGGTCTCTCACATCCTTGCCACATCCGCAAGTCACCAACCAGAACATCTCCAGCTTGAAACGTTACCAGCGCATAGAGTACCTGAAGCAACAGTTCTGGAACAGATTCTCTAACGAGTATATCTTTTACCTCCAACAGAGAACCAAGTGGACGGACTCCGATGGGGTGCTTGAAGAGGGAGCAATGGTGGTACTCAAGGAGAAACAGTTACCACCCCTTATGTGGCCACTTGGCCGTATCGTACGTCTCATACCTGGGAGAGACGGCATAAGTAGAGTCGCAGACGTGAAGACGAAGAGGGGCATAGTCAGACGCGCTTATAACACCATCTGTCCTCTTCCAGCATAATTCTTGAAGACAAATCTTCAACGCCGGGAGCATGTTGTGAACATCACTACGGCCGGGCGACCGCGGGCGGCGGCTGCGGTCGCGGAGGGGGCGTTCGCACGGCGAGCGCGCATCGGCCAACCAAACGACTGCGTCATCGTCCGCCATACTGAGCGCGCACATAATCATTGTTTTCACGCGTCGATATAATTTTTGTTAAACGCTTGCTTTCCATTGTTTATACCTCAATACAGTCCATTATAAAAGATTACCGTTGTTTCATCCTGCTAAGACCCGTAGGATAGCACCATAACTTTCTAGATTTAAGTCGTAGATGTGCCCTCACCGTACATAAGTACATCGCGCGAAAATGTGTCCATAATGAGACGTGTCAGCTCACAAATTAGACAGAGAACGATAGTGTGCAATATTCGGTATGAGTGAGCGAGACAATACTTTATTTGATACTTCAGATGTCATTGAAATCGACATTGGAAATGTGACCATATTTTGTAAATAACCTGTGTTCAAGTGTATCATCAAGAACATTAATTTGAAACTTTAGACTAATACTCTTCATTTGTTTCAGGGCTGCTATCATGGGACTCTGGAGAACACCAGGTCGACTTGGAGAAGGAGTTATCCACCCTCACGGCGCAGGCACCCGAGGGGGAGGAAGCTCGATATGGTACGTACCTCCTTGCTTATTGAAAACTTTATGTTGTTATAGGTACTAGCACTAATCATGAATACTGATCGCGCATGTACATTTCCGGCCCAATTGATAATAGGCAGTTGACAATACGTAATAGAGAATGGTCCAATTAGACGACAAGCATCGACTGACGAACCAATTGCGTGCAACCTCGGCGCCCCCCGCCTTCTTCATTCCGCCAAAGAGACCAAAAAATCAGCTAATGCGCAGGTGACGTTTGTGCTCAGAACTGCTACCATGGTTACAATGATAATGCTCAACAGAGCCTTGGCACATCTCCCTTGTTTTACACAACCATTACAATAATAATTAATAAGACAGCAAAAATCATACCCATAAATAACAACCTTCCTCAAAGAGCTTACTGCCGTCAAAACACTATTGGGGCAGCATAACTACTAAAAATACTGAATCCATTGCATCATCATCCGCCTAGCCTTTTCCCAAACATGATTGGGGTCGGCTTCCAGCCTAACTGGTTGCGGCTGAATATCAATATTTTACATGGAGCGACTGCCATCTGACCTCCACAACCCAATTATTGGGAAATACTGGTATTCGAATGTTAGACCAGTTTTCAGACTTTTGGGCTCCTGACTACCCGTAACGACTGTCAAAGATATTCCTATGACAACCGGGACCCACTGTTTAACGTGCTCTCCGAGGCACGGAGGGGTCTCGATGTGTAAAGAACGGTCACCCATCCAAGGACTGACTGCGGCAAGCGCAGCTTAACCTCGCAGATCGATCGATCAGCGCGGCTGTCATTTAGCCACGAGCCCCTTTATTGCGCCCCACTATTGGGGCAGCATAACTACTAAAAATACTGAATCCATTGCGTTATATTTATATTCATAATTTATTCATCGAATACTAAGAGGGTTTCTTTAGGCTCATAATAAATTTAAATACTCAGACTCAGTTAAAGAATCAACAGAAAATGTTTCTGCATTTATTAATTTTTAAAATGTTTCTTCACGTATTTATTTTGAAAATGTTTTTTCATTTTTTTTTTTTTTTTATAAACACTCTAATAAATAGGCGACCTAACAGCCACTAACGTGACAAGACACATGTCGCAACTAGTGAATCTCACAAAGAATATTGTGACACATATCATTGTTACTGTTACGTAAAGGAGCAATCACGCGAGCAAAATATGTTATGTATCATGACGTTCTTTCTAAAGGTACTTTGGATAATCAAACTTAATTTGACACTGGATATAAGAATGGTTCATATAAGATCCTGGAACGGTATGATTAAAAACATACAGGGTGTGGTTTCTGGAAGAATGGCTGCAAGAAGTTGCTTTCGTTTGTTTATTTAAATAGGCTTGCGTTTGACCACCATCACGTCTGAGAAGCGATGATGTGGTCTACGATGGGGCAGCTTGCCTAGAAGAAACCGATTCACCCGCGATTAGAACACAGTCAGATTGTAACTATCGGGGAACACCAATTCCGTCAGTGCATTCAGTGGAGAGAAAATATTATGATATTTAGATCACTAATTAGATCGTCATAGAATTTTCAAGATCTAACAATACAAGTCTTAACAAAGTGCTGATGGTTCAGGGAAATAGTTTTAGAATTTATATTTAAGCCTGGAACTTCTTCTCAGTTGATGCTTTTAATATTTTCCTCCAGTATTTGTTTAATAGATGGCTGATAGTCTTCAGATTATCTTCAAACGTCAGTTTTTATCTGCTCTTCATTTTATAGTAAACTGTTAAATGTTGTCTGAAAATTCATACCTACTTTATATGTTTAGATACTATTTATCATTATCATCCTCCTGCCCTTATCCCAATTAATTTGTGGTCGGCGTAACATTTATTTTTCTTCCACACATCTCTATCAGCCGTCATCTCACTAGTCACCCCCTTTCTGGCCATATCATCTTTCACACAGACCATCACAGTCCATCCATCGCTTCGTTGGTCTTCCTCAATTTTTAGCCTTCCACATTCATACTCAGATTTTTTCTCACGACATGTTCCTCATTGCTGCACGTTACATGAGCATACTACGACAAACGATTTCCACACAACTTTTCAGTCTCCGGCGCTACTTTCAGGCTCCCTCTCACATACTCATTTCTTATTCCATCGATTTAAGCTTACTATATTTATAATTTATTTAAATTAAATTGTGTACCTTTCCACCTTTGTGGGTATGTAACCGCAGACAGTACGTAAAGGTCTTAAAACTTTGGAAATTAAATTTTCAGCATAAAACTCGATATTCTACTATTAAAAGTTAGGCTTTAGTTACCACAACTAAGTTTCTAGTTATAATGAAGGATTTTGAAATTAAAATTGAGCGTCAGAACCTTTTATAAATAATTTATCAAGAGAGTGCTTTGATATCAATATCAGAGCTTCTGAGGATGTGTTGACAGCGAGGGACCTGCTTGTCCCTTAAGCTGTTGCTACAGCGATTCCTCATTTTAAAGGATCGTCAACGCGCATGTGATACTTGGTGTTACAAGCGTTTCATGCACCTATTTGCCACATTTGTCGTAGAAAAAGAAAAATAGGCTATCGGTTGGTGAAACGATCATCGTCTTTCTGCTGCAAAACATGACACTGTGTTACAGTAGCGAAGGGTCAGTTTTTGTAAGAGGTAAGCCGGAGCTACAAATTTAATGATTACCTGGCCACGAAAAGCTAATGAATAAAAGTAGGCAATACTGCCTTTGCTACTTTTCAAAGGAAAGCCGGTAGGAATCGTATTGTAGGGACCCTTCGTCACTGCTGTGTTACCCAAACGAGTAGTGTTGCCCAAATGCAAGACCGAGACGAGTCTAGCCCCGTCTTTGTTCTCGGTTCTGCGTCAATACCCATAGTCGTGGTCTTAGTTTTAGTATTGTACATTCATTCTTGGTCTTGGTCTTAGTCTTGCTGTAATTAGGTGGTCTTGATCTTGCGAAAATGATTGTTGCAAGACCGATTTTGGGCAACACTAATTACGAGCCTTCAAAGTCGTACAGTCTCTTATACCTTTCCACCAGCACTTTTCAATCTGGTACATTCATCAATCCTGTAATATACCTTCCCATGACCTACAATACAATGCTACTTACTTTTTTGAACACTGAATGGTGGGTATAGGAGCGATAACAATAAAACTTCTATTGTTTGTCATCTTGTGTCTACGAAAGTAGTAACATAACGGTAGAAATAGGTAAGGGCGGTAGCGTAATAAGAGTAACTTACCGCCCTTACCTATTTCTACATTCCAGGAGAGCCTAGACGGGCCCTTCAAGCCTTATAAGCGGTAGGTATTAATTTGGGAAAAAGGTTGGCTTAGGAACCTTTATGTATGAAAAATTTCCAGCCCATTACCTCATCTAAAAATATGAGTAAAATAATATTCTTATATAAATACCAATTTTGTTTTAGTTATTCGTGATAGCGAACAATACTTGTGGGAAATTACCGCTTATTGTATTTTGAGGCCCCGAGGCGTTGTGTCGGGAACAATTCACGCCTATTTTGTTAGACTTTGAAACAGGTTTTGTAAGGATTCCAATTTGTAAGAAAACACCTTTTTGGAATAAATACTTTGTATAGGTAATGTATTTAATTTTGGCTGTCCCGTTCGCCCGGCGGTTGCAAGCGCGGCTATTGGTGGGGTCGATACGCATTCGATTACAGGGTAGAGCAAAGTGGTACTGGTTTTTTCTGTTGGATGTTAGAAGATTTTCAACCCAGAGTTTGTTTTTTTTATACAAAGATGGTGGCGAATAGGCGTACAGCCTTTTCTATCGAGCCAAAACAGCTGAATCGTGTTTTGGGCTCAATATGGCTTTTTAGTATAATTGTGAAAATTGTAAAAAGAGGTAAACTGAATAGTATTTGCAAAATTAAGTAATTTGGCGGCTGTCAGACTCATAAATACCCACGCCTAAACAAGATAAGCCTATTATTATCACCACATATTTTATCTCTTTTTCTAGCAGTATTTTATACCCCTATTCCTAATTTTCTGCACGATTACATTACAGTGGCTATAGAACGTTTATTCCTCTCAGCTGAAACCGTCGTAACAAACTTATTTATGGTCCACAATCTCTTAGTTTTATGTCCTTCATAACATTCTGCGGATATCTTTCCCCAATTGATTTGATACTCAAATTGTTTCTGCAGAGCTTTTATTTCTCTATTAATTTGTATTAGCAGTCGCCCAGTGGTCGAAATTTTACCGTAATTTAATTTATTTGTAACACATAATATTATAGTATACATTTTCTCTTTCTACTTAATGTGCCTCTGTGGTAGGGCTTGTGTTAAATGTGGTACGTTTGTGGACCACCAACGGCTTACAAACGTCCCATTGTGGTATTCACCCCTGTGATTGTTCTTTGCGGTTTGTATTGTAGACCCATTCAGGGAAAGGTACGCTAGTGTTATTTGAACACAACATAATAATAGTTGTATACACAACATAATGTGTCATATAGTTTCGGATTCGCACACTGAAAATTCGTTCTTTAAACCTTGGCCAGGAACAGCTGGGGTGTAATGTTATGAAACAATACACCCCAGCTGTTCCTTGAGGTCGAGGTTTAAAGAACGAATTTTCAGTGTGCGAATCCGAAACTATATGACACAGCGAAAAATATTGAAAGGAGACACGGGGCCGATTTTAAAGAGAACTAAAATCGTATGATCTATGCTAAGGTAAATTAATTTATTTTTCTTCGTAAAATAATAAGTGCCTTAATAGAAATCAATAAAATTTATCTTAATTTTTATTGTTGCCACCATTTGCTGCAATTATAGCTTTTATACGTCGTGGCATGCTCTCTATACAGATGGTTGCATTTATATTGTTCATTGCATTTTAGATTCTTCATTTGGAGTTCAATGTTATAATGCCATTTATTAATGAGAGCTGACTTGCTTCGCGATCGCACATTTTATAAATGGCGCAGGCTTTCAGTGTTGCCACTTATTAAAAACAAAATAGTTATATAAACAGTAATACCAAATAAAAAAATGTATGCTCAAAAAAATAAAAAATAAATATTCGATACCTACATAAATATGAAATATTTTAACATTCCATTACTGAAAAGGCACAGATTCCCATCCCATCTGTAAACCGATCAATATCTCTGTCGATTGATTCATCACCGACCCGGGTCAGTGAGTAATCAATCAGTAGCCACCGCTGCCGCGCTCAGCTGAGGCGGTGACGTGACCGATTGGTGTAGAGTTGTCTTAGCCAACTTACAGTACCCGGCAATAAATATTGCACATCGAGTTTGAGAAAGAGATAATCGGCTAGCTTCGGCTTTGTAGAGCGTCGTATCCGTCACTCATACCTATGTGACGTTTTGTCGCCGACTTGTTTATTAGATACCGGACTGTTAGTGCTTCGTGCGACAGAGATGACGCTCTATAAAGTCGAAGCTAGCAAATATCTCTTTCTGAAGCTCGATGTGCATTATTTACTGCCACGTACTGTAGCTGTAGTGCACTAAAGTCTTAAATACACTGAGAAAGCGTGTGTTAGCTCATTGCTAATATTTTAAGAGATTTCAATAACAATGATAACACTAAACACATACATTATTATCCTGTCGCACCCTTGTTGCGACCAGCCGGCCTAGCATGACCACGATAGAAACAGTTTTGTCTACAGAAGAATAGACAAGGTTACAGATTGTAGAAAGATTTCTACAGTTTTATGCATACAATGAAGAGAAGAAATCTTTTTATTCTTCAGCAGACAAAATTCTAATAAACCAAGCACGGGTCGCCGCGTGCTCGGGCAGAAGAGATAACGATTTGGATAGAAAGAACTTTGTCTATTCGTTGGTAGAATAGAGATAGAATTGGTCATGCTAAGCAGTGATAGCCTAGTGGTTTAACCACGTGCCTCCCACGGCGAATGGTTCGAGTTCGATCCCGAGGCACGCACCGCTGACTTTTCGAAGTCATATGCGTATTAGAAATTAATTATCACTTGCTTTAACGGTGAAGAAAAACATCGTAAGGAAACCGGCATGTCCTAGAACCAAAAATTCGAAGACATGTGACGTCCACCAACCCGCACTGGGCCCGCGTGGTGGACTACGGCCCACTCCCTCTCACAGAGGAGGCCTGTGTCCCAGCAGTGGGAACATTATAGGCCGATTATAAGCGTGCTGAACAACTATTTTCGGGGGGCCCAGTTAGTAAATTGGCAAGTCTTCGTCTGCCATTTTTACGTGTGCATACCCATTGTTCGGCAGGTGCCATAGGTTCCCATAGTTACCCATCACATAGTCCATTACCATCCTATCACAATAGCCCAAGTATTTTTTTTCCAAATGTATTGCAATCGCCGGCTATGTTACCATTATACTTTATTAAAAAGTTGTGGTTACGTCCCAGTACGCTACCCTGAGTAAGTATATGTTTTTTTTTTAATATCTTCAACGTACAGACAAGGCTTTTTTAAGTCATAAAACATTGACACTATTTTCTCCATAGGCATAAGGTGCTATAAAAATATCTGCCACGGCTGCAATGGGAGACAATATTATTGTGTTTATAGATTACAATAGTAAAGATAAATTATTGATTATTTGTCATTTTTTTTTTTCATACAAAAAAAGTACGTATAAATTTTAGTAGATTAGGTAGTGACGAACTAGTCAGCTGATATCAGTTTTCATTCACAGAACAGATGGAAAGAGATAGCAGTTGTTTTCATTGACGAAGCGACACATCGCGCGTAATTTGTGAACCACGTTATGCAGAGTAGAGTAACTTCTTTATTTTCTCAAATTGAATTAACTGTTCCGGGGTACGAAAGTTCTTCACTATTGTAATCTATAAACACAATACTACCTCCCATTAAAGCCGTGGCAGATATTTTGAAAGCACCTTATATAGGCAAATATACACAACTTCTTAAAAGCCTACATACTCTTATAGGCATAGGCAAATTACACAACTTCTAAGCAGCTCTTTTTCAACATTATGGCATCGGCACTTATAGCTAATTGTAACGTTAGTAAAAGCAATCAATCAGTATGACGTACCACAAATGGCGCGATGACGTGAGCGATTGACGCACCTGACGCCCGCCACCTAATACTAGCTAGTGGGGGTTTCTATACCCTCATGTAAAGAATAGTACAAGTAATTACAATATTATAGATACCGGCACGAGTCTTGAGCACAAATATCACCTGCGCATTAGTTGATTTATCGGTCTCTTTGGCGGAATGAAGAAGGTGGGGTACGCCGAGGCTGCACGTGATTGGTTCGTCAGTCGATGGTCGTTGTCTATTGGACTATTCTCCATTGTGTATTGTCAACTGTCTATTGGGCCGAAAATCGCGATCTGTACTCACGACTCATGCCAGTACCTATACGAATGTATAACACGGCTCGGCACAGCTCGGCCGCGCGGTTACACCTGCCGTTTAATTTAAAAGAAATTGGATATTTTACCTGCCCGCGTTATTGCCTACTTCGTTATCGCTTAGCGTTCATTCTGACTTTTTTTAATTTTTGCTCGGCTCCTAAGCGTCATAGCGTAATGTTAAATAGCCTATTCTATTTCTCATGAAACTGGCTATCATATGATTTTTTTTTTTAATCCTACTAGTAGTTCCAGAGATTAGCACGTTCAAACAAACAAAGAATTAAACAAAAAACTTTTCAGTTATAGGTATTAGTATAGGTTTATCAACCTATAATGTTCCCACTGCTGGGATTAAGGCCTAATCTATTTTCGTCACGATTTTGCCCTCTACTGTTCAAGAATGATGATGAAATAAATCGGGGTTCAAGCAATGACTTAGATACGGCTTCTAGGTCCCCAGTAAGTCAAGATCTGACCAAATTTTAATTCTTACCCATTATCCGATACTGACGTCTTAAAACTTAGCTCCCTACAATTTCTGGTACAACTAATACAAAATTGGGTTACACCGCAGAAACCAAGATTAACGAGGAACGATTAATCCTATTACGGAACTTGATTAATTTAATTATGAAACATGTAAGTTGGTTAGGAAAAGACGTCATATACAGGAATATGTATGAGAAGCTCGGATCCGTAATAATTGAATTAATCTCTTCAGAGAATACCCGTTTAATGTTTATTCTGTTCCTAACTCGAAAATAGACCGAACAAAGGAAGAACGTCTTTTTCTCTTCTTTTTTTAAGTATACTCGGAAAATTAAAAAGTTTATTCTGACAGATGTTTAAATTCCCGCGCTAGTTTTAAATATCGAACGGTAGAGTTGGGTCTGTTGTGAAATTATTAATTAAATAGCCAAGCACATTTATTATTTAAGCAAGCTATATAAACTTCGTACTTATAATAATTATGTGCTATGACAACATATATACTTTAGTCAATTATGTTTTTTTTTCTATATTATTATTATTTATTTATTTCAGACAGTGTCCATAAACATAACATCATAATCATAATTAAGTTAAAATTAAAATTAAATTCACAAACAAACAACTAAATTAAAATACATAGGTACATTAAATAATCAATCAAATTAAATCCAATCCATTCATATCATATATGAATCCAATTCATATATAATTTAATTAAATGAAATTGAAATTAATTTAATTTAAGATAAATAATATTATATAATGCGAGGAGAGGTGCTAGCATGGAGCTGCATCCACCTCTGCAACAGTGGCAGGTCCCACCGTATGGTATATACTGAAAACAAATAACTTTTGTTGATAAAATAATATTGATTTTATTTTCTGGAAATGAAAAAATATTAATTATATCACTAAATGTAAATGGTGTCAAAATCAAATGTCACTGTTCAATATTCTATGCAATATCTATGGGCCTCTTTTGGTACCCCATTTTCCGTCCTACCAATTTCATCCAGATTCAGCAGTTCATTACCAGACTTCAATCCATCAAAATTTCTACATTCTAGTTTGATATAATATCTCTCCAAATTCAGAAAAAAAACCTTTATAGTTCTACCTATTAATTCCAGAATTCATTTCACAAATAACTTGATAGAAAACCTTTTACACCTAAGATAGAATACCTGTGATATATTTATACCCCTGTCCGATGTCCACATTATAATCCCATTTGTCTCCACACAAATAAATCCGCCCCTCCGCGCCCCTTTTCAATGTCACGACCCCAGATTAGTTCTACGATCTGAGGTCACGACAATGTTAGCAAAAAATGTATCTATTGCACCCTACAAAATGTGTATCAAGTAGAATTACATCGTAATTTCAAGGAGTGATCGTAAAAAGTGTCGTAAATTAAAGATTTTAAGCAAATCGCTAGGTAAGTGGCTACGGTTGAAATAATAGCGAAGTTTGGCTAGATTTGTGGGAAAGAGATAGGTAATGATAGTGATTTCTCATTTCCTTTGTCATAGAAAATGGGACAAAACTTTCATGAATATATTACTCAAAGAAAAACGCAAATGTCAAGGGATTATTTTGTTAGACTAGAAATAGGTTCAATATTGAAGACATTTTTTTTATTAGTTTCCAGTCTAGTCTGTAATTCTAATGTAGGTACATAATAACTTTAAGATATAACCAGTAATTATATGTATAAAACAATACATAGCTTTATACCTAATAATATGTAGACTTAAGGTTTTGTATTTAAAAAAAAACGTGCAATATTTGTATGCCGTCTGTGGCAGGACACAGAGGTACATTGAAATTCTATATTGTAACAACTTATTTACCGTACACAAATAAACTTATTTGATTTGATTTAATTTATGTAGGGCACATTACCTTTTTTACAAAACCTTTACAAAGCAACTAGGGTAATTTCAAAGTCGATTAATAGTGTCGTCTTGTACATAAATACCAATCAAAATACGTACTAACATCATTCATTCATACCAGCTCCATTGCCGAGGTTACTGATTTAAAAAAAAAATAAGAAGTCCTTTATTCACAACAAGCTAATATCCAGCAGACTGCTATCGTGTAGATTGAGTTTATTGATTTAAAATATCATACTTAAATTGTCGTTAGATAATTTATTTTGAGATACCTAGAATTTTTTAATATATGTAGGTACCTACTCGTACTTAATTATAAACTAAGGAGTATCAAACATTTCTTCCACATCGCTGTCGATTGTTAGCGTGCCCAAAAGACTGGCAACATTGCCACGTAGTATGCTTGTTCTTATTTTTTAAATATACAGAAACCTATAAATATTATATGTAAATAGTCCAAGTTATACTTAATAAATATCAAATAAGTACCTACTTTTATTATTCCTTTTGAGCATACATAAAAATATTCTTAATTATTCTAATCTATGATAACAAAAGTTACATTTAGGCGTACTAGAATCTGATTACTAAATAGTGACCTATAGGTATCGCAGTTAGGCCTAAAATTATTATTCCACCGGCGTTGCTAATCTCACACAACACGCGCTATTCGTGACCGCGGTTAACTAATTTATTACTAAGCTAAATTATAAGCATTTGTAAATAAAATTATATGGTTTTTGGGTACACATGTAACATAACTAAGTATACAGTAATCGTATAACGATTACTTTACTTAATCTGACACGGAAAGTTCCGTTGCTTCGACTCGAATAATGAAGGTGAATTAGGCCATGTTGTTTCAACTTACAGTTACGTATCTGTAACCGTCAAATATGGCGGCTTGTACGACAATTTCATACTGACTTAACGATTACGTACTGACCTATCACCGCAAGAACTGCCAATTTGTTTGCGAAAGTTCGGGATAATCTCACTGTGAAAAAAAAATTTGTTTCTATTATTTTTCAGCAGTCGGGTTTATAATTTTTTAACTATTTTTATTTTTCAGTTTTTGTTGTTAATGTAAATGATATATTTATATTTATATGTTTACGTAATCGTCCTTTCGAGCCCTTCATTTTGATACACCACTCGATAGGTTTTGAGGAAAAAAAAAATGAAGAAGTTATATGGCGCCAAAAATCGGCCATTTTAATTTTTATAATATTTTTATATATCCAGTGTCACTTTCACAATCAAGACGAATCTAACAACACCTCTCAAGCTAAAATCCATCAAGCCGTTTAGGCTACAGAGCGTGCCAAAGAAATATACATACATACATACACTCGAAAAACATAGCCCTCTTTCTGACGCAGTCGGGTAATGACGCAGTTGGATAAAAATGCGAGCGAAGCCGCGGGCGGAAGCCAGTAAGAACTAAGCGGACAAAAAAAATATTAGATAATTTTTCTTTTCATTAGATTCTTGGCCAATCGCGAATGAACATATTTCTATTAGTTGACATTAAATTTATGAGTCGGGCAGATAAGGAGTGAATATATTACGGCATATTATTATGGCTAACTTGGTGCGTGCCAAGAAAATTGTCTTAAAAGGAAAAGCCTGAAGGAAAAATATTCGTGTTTGGTTTTCGTATTTTTCTTCTAAGCGATGAGTTATCTTAGCTGTTGTTTATGTAATTTAGTATGTACAATAAGTACGATTGTTGTGATATCTCAATAAACAAAAGACATTTGGTACGTTATAAATAAAGGACAATGCCAGCCAATGTATGGGGCCCCGTGCCAAACTCAAAAATCTTTGTGTCACGACCAAACCTAGTATATATATAGGAAAAGTTCGAGAAAATAACTAATTCGAAGTCTATATTCAATATTTATGTCAGAAACCCGGGATTCCTTACTAATGAAATAAAACTGAATAAGTATTAAAATACGAGTAATTTTATGAACTAAAGATTGTGACACTCCACGGCGCAAATGGGTACGGCTCCTTGGCATTGTCCTTTAAATGTCACCCATAAATTCTTGTAGGGTAGGCAAAAAGTGTAGTGTTTTCCACCTATTTTTACTGAGGTATAAGATATTCCTATAATAATTTGTTTGATCTGATATTCAGAACTTGGCCTCGATTAGAGTACCTACATGACGTTAGTTTAGTAGTAACTAAGCATGCCATTCGAAGAACACTTTAGGTGGTTCACAGAATGACCATTTCACAGAATGTCCAATTCTCCATAAACTATAATTCACTAGCTGTTCCGCAACTCTGTCTGCGTCAAAGTAGATGAAAAGTAGCCTATTGCTTTTGCAAGTTCCAGGCTGCCTCTTTTCAAATTTCATGCAAATCTGTCCAGTCGTTTCAGCGTGAAGACACGCACAAACTTTCGCTTTAAAATATTAGTGTAAAAATGAACTTAAACTTTCAAACATGATAAAATTCTAGCTGTGCCCAGCGGTTACGCCCCCCGTTGTTGGGCTCCTAAGAGTTGTAGCGTGATGTTAAATAACTTACAACCTTCCTCGAGAAATGGGCTATCAACTGCAAAAATATTTTTTCAAATCCGACAGATATTTCCAGAGATTAGCGGGAACAAACAAAAAAAAACTTCAACTTTATTATATATATTAGTATCAATATTACGATACAGCTTATAAGCCTATACCCATTGAGACGTAAATATAATTCGCTTCGCTTTATTAACCAAATGTAGACCACGAAATGAGCGAAACTTTAAGCGCTGACGGTTTATCGGAGTTTCTGGCCCACTGGGCCGTAGCGATCGAAGGAGCGAACCGAATGGTGACTGATTTATGTTTTTATTTATTTTTTTGTGTACCGAAATACTTTGATAAGAATTTTGGGTTCTATTAGAGTGTAAATAGTATTTGAGGGTGGTAAATAGCTTTCGAACATCAATCAGGCATACTGTTAAAAGTTAGGATTGCTAGAGAAGTCTCTACCTAAACAAATGAGAATCACAAAATCTTATAACAACAAGTAACTATGTATAAAAAAAATGTAAAAAAGCCGTGTGTGTACCTACATTGAAGATATTCAAAAAAAAAAAACAGTCGGGTTGGGGGAATGGGACGTAACCATAGATATTTTTTTTTATTTTTGTCTGTTTGTGCGTGCGTTATGCAAAAAGTATTGAACGGATTTTAATATGGTTTTCACAGTTCGATAACTTGGGGTCCAACTTAAAATTTAAGCTAAGTTTCATCTAACTCGGTGGGATAAACCAGAGATACAGCTTGACCTCTTGTTACTACTAGCTACCCTACACTACGGAGGTCATTTAAACTGGTATTTTTATTGTAGTCCACGCGGACGGAGTCGAAGACAGTAGTAATATTATAAAATATATTGTGCAACACACGCCCTAATTTAAATTACAAGTTATTATCTGTGCTGGGGCGGTGCCATTAATGAGTGATCACCTTTTGTAGACGCCCAAATGGACTTTCGAGAAAAAAGGGTATAACAACCAACTCAAGAAACAAATACCACAAAAATTCAATAGAAAAGAAGAAGACTTGAAATTCTAAAGTGGCAGTAAAGTGTACCTAATGGATTTAAAAGCTTTCCTTCACAATAGTCCACGTTGGCATATTTTCAAGGCTTTGCTAACTACTATAATGGGTATTTTCTCTGTTGTTGGAGTAGGTATTAAAAATTATTATAATAAGCTGACTAAGAGCCGATTTCACGATCTTCAGATAACATTAATTTATCCAAGGATTAAAGTTGAGATTAATTTGACAGATTTTCTTTAAAAATCTAAAATGAATCCTTGATTAAAGTTATCTCACGATGGTGAAATCGACCTTTAGTCAGATCTAGTCTCCGGATAGGCATTATCTATTAGATCAATTCGGAATTTGTATTCAATAATAATAAAATATGATAAATCATAATCCCCGCTGGTTTTCATATCAATATTACTAATTGGAATGACCATAATGTATTGCAAAGGTTCGCATAATCCGATTAAATTGAAACAGCTTTCAAATATGGCGGCTTATGGTCTCTCGAATAATTTAGTAAAAGGGAAATCCTTTGGAAGCTATTTGGTTTAAACATAATCTGCATGATTTACTAATTGCAATATTGTATCACTTGATTTAATTCATTGTTATTTGAAATATGTAGATTGCGCAGTTTAACTTTATTTGAGAACTAAAGTCAAAAGGATTTAAAATGTTGCTATGGTACGCTAATGCCATATATGGATGACGTAATCACTATAATCAGGGTTATTGACAACTAAGAAGCAATATTGGACAATAGTTGTAAGATTTATGTGTTAAAGTAATGCTTAGGATTAGGACACTAAAAAGTGGTGAACGAGAATTGGTACTGAAAGAAAACTTCCAACACCGTTAATAACGGTTAACATATTGACATTCAGGGGAGCCAGGATAGCGTCAAAATGTGAAATATTTAATGATGTCAAAATTATAGAAACTGATTGTTGGTTTTGTTGCAGGTATCGTGTAGTTACCAATTAAAACGAGTATCTATCTTCCCAGAATTTACTACAATTGTCACAGAATAGAACAATACTTGACATCAATATGGTATAATAAAAAAATAAAAATTGTGAGAGGAGCGCATTTCGTGCACACTCGTATCGTTCGTGATCGGCTCTGTCCCCCGCGCGCAGTGTTGCCAAGCGGTGCGCTTGCTCCCCCTAGCGGATCACATTGTAGACGCCGGCGTCGGCGTTGACATCCTCCCCCCCTTGGAAGGAGCTGCAGCTTCTTTCAAGACTTCACTTTCTTCCGTCGTAGGCAGGGGACAGACTCTGTTGATGGCACGCCTTTCGGTGCCTCGGTTGGTGATGAAGTCAGCAACTCTCGGAACTCCATCCTTTCCATAATAAAGTCGTTTCACTCGACCAAGTTTCCATTTAAGTGGTGGTAAATTAGGTTCTTTGAGTACCACCATGTCGCCTTCGTTGAGAATTTCTTTATGTGAACGCCATTTTGTGCGTTGTTGCAATTCAGCGAGGTATTCATCATACCATCTGCTCCAGAAGTGGGATCGCAGTTGTTCTATCAATTGATACCTCGTGCGTATCTTCAAGCCAGTCGGTGCAGGGGTCGGCAGTGACGTCAGCGGCCGACCGATCAGGAAGTGCCCTGGGGTTAACGGAGAAAGGTCGTTTGGGTCAGGTGTCAAGGGAGTTAAGGGTCGGGAGTTGAGGATCGCTTCGATCTGTGTAAAAAGCGTACTCAACTCCTCGAAGGTAAGACTAGTATTGCCTGCTATACGTTTAAGGTGGTGCTTTGCGCTCTTAACACCGGCCTCCCATAATCCCCCGAACGTAGGAGAATATGGAGGATTAAAATAAAACTTAATGCCTTCATTAGCCACAAATTCGTTAACCGGTTTAAGGTTGGAGCACAACACCCTGCCCAATTCGTTGCTAGCGCCAACAAAGTTTTTCCCATTATCACAGTAAATGTAATGTGGTTTTCCCCTTCTAGCAATAAACCGTTTAAGACAAGAAATGAAGGCATGGCTGGTCAGATCACTTACAGTTTCCAAATGTATGGCCTTTGTGGAAAAACAAATAAATAAGCATAAATAACATTTACTAGTCTTGCTACCACGACCCTTTTTGCTAGATATTAAAAAAGGGCCTCAAAAAGGGACTCAGACTGCTGGAAAAACTTTGTTGGCGCTAGCAACGGCTAGCGCCAACAAAGTTTTTCCAGCAGTCTGAGTCAATAGGCATATTGATGTGGCGAAATCAACAAACTAGACAAGATAATGTGCACCAAACCAGCTTAGAGATGACCTGCGTGCCGGGCTCCGCGTCGCGCGGTGTTGCACGGTGCCTGCGCGCCGGTCATCTCTAAGCTGGTTTGGTGCACATTATCTTGTCTAGTTTGTTGATTTCGCCACATCAATATGCCTATTGACTCAGACTATGCTAGGGAGGGGTCGTCTTCTAGCGATAATACCGAACTTGACAAAGTGAAATTACGGGAATTAATTAAAAAACGTGGTGTATTAAAAGGACGTTTAACTCGATTTAAAGATCATGTAGCTTCAATGAATAAAATAAAATTTGTTGAAATTAGTGAAGTACAGATAAAGGAGCTGAGGCTCCGCATGAATAGAATTGAAAATTTACTTTTTGAATTCAATGACATTCAGTCTCAAATAGAAATGTTGTCATTTAATGAAGATGACACCGAGTTGGAGTCCTTTGAAAATATATATTACAGTACCGTGTCTCTGGCTCAACATATTGTTGATTTGTGTGATAAAAACCAAGATAAGGATGCTAGCCTCCATTCAGCTAAGTCATCATGTTCTGACCGCTGCAGTCATACTCACAACTTAAACAATATTAAATTACCTACAATAAAATTACCAACCATTGATGGAAATTACTTAAAATGGCTTGAGTTTAGGGACACATTCGACTCTTTAATCAACATGAATAGCTCAATAACAGACATAAACAAATTTCACTACCTACGTTCCTCGTTCGAGGGTAGTGCTATGATAATCATTAAGTCTATTGAATTTACGTCAAAAAATTACGCAGTAGCATGGTCCTTAATTTGTGAGCGTTATGACAATAAAAAGCTTCTTATAAACAACCACTTAAAATCATTGTTTGAACTTAACGCTATGGCAGTTGAATCTCATAAAGCAATAAGGTTCCTGACTGATCATGTCTCAAAGAATTTACGAGCTCTTAATAGTTTAGATCAGCCTACTGATAAGTGGGATGTTCTCATAATATACTTAATTTCAACGAAATTAGATCCTGTAACCTTCGGGAAATGGGAAGAACATAAAAACAATATTAAAGAGTTACCTACCCTATCTGATTTCATGGAGTTTTTGCGTAACCGCGCGGATATACTTGAAACAATGGCAATCAATAAAGGCAGCAAAAATGAGCAGAAGCCTGCATTTAAAAAACTTGATAATAATAATAGTTTTAATAAAAATCCTAATTACAATAAAGCATCAAAGAGCTTTGTATCTTCTGCTGAAAACAAACACAACTTGTCATGTCCATTTTGTAATCAGCCTCATAAAATAATTGATTGCTCTTCTTTTAAGCAGTTGTCACCTGAACAAAGACGTATTGAAGTTTCAAAATTGAACTTGTGTTTGAACTGTCTTCGTAGAGGGCATAGTTCACGTGAATGTCGTTTCTGGGGTACCTGTAGAACATGTAAACAAAAACATAATACATTGTTGCATGTAGATCACACTGAAACCGATACAAGTACAGCTTTAATTAATCTAAATAATATACCTGTATCGCTGTCAGCTCAGTCTGCTAACCAGGTGCTGCTAGGCACTGCTATGGTCCAAGTGATAAATCCTAAAAACAAAAATACTTACCTTGCACGTGCTTTACTAGACGCGGGCAGCCAGTCTTCATTTATCACGACGAACCTGAAACATAAAATGGGATTAATAGGTAGTAAAACAGATACATTATGTATTTCTGGCATAAGTAACTCTCACACTCACATAGATGAATGTTGTGAAATAAAAATACATTCCTTAACCAGTTCATTCAACACTAATCTGAAATGTTTAGTAATTCCTAAAATAACAGGCCTTCTGCCTAATGAACCAATTAATATTTCAGATCTTAATTTACCTGAACATATTCAACTGGCGGATCATGACTTTTTCTGTCCTTCAGACACTGATATGTTGCTGGGTGCTGAAATATTCTTTGAAATCATGAAATCAAATCAAATAAGGCTAGGACCTAACAAACCTATTCTCCATGAAACCAAGTTAGGTTGGCTAGTGGTAGGTCCTTTACATAATAATCTTAAAAAAGGTAAATCTTACTGTAATTTCAATAAGGAAATTAGTGATCAGCTGACAAAATTTTGGAATCTTGAAGAAATTCCATCATCAAAATCAGCCATGTCACCTGATGATGAACATTGTGAACGTCACTTTGCTGCCACCACTAAGCGTCTTGAAAATGGTAGGTTTTCAGTAAAAATGCCTTTGCGTGAGTCTCCAGAACAAGCATTAGGTGAAACCTTTAATATGGCAAAGGGACGTTTCCTTAATCTAGAAAAAAGACTTAATAACAATCCTCACTTAAAACAAGAGTATTGTAAATTCATTCAAGAGTATGAGGACCTCGGACACTTAATACAAATTGAAAAACCACCATTCGGATATTTTATGCCTCATCATGCAGTCATGAGAGAAGGCAGTGAAACCACAAAACTCAGAGTGGTCTTTGATGCTTCTGCTAAGGCTATATCGCATAAGTCCCTTAATGATATTCAGTATATCGGTCCAGTAGTGCAAGATGAATTATTTAACATTTTAGTTCGCTTTCGCCAACATAAATATGTACTTTCTGGTGACATAATGAAAATGTATAGACAAGTCCTGATAGATGAGTCACAAAGACATTTGCAACTTATATTATGGCGGGATCAAACAGATACGCCCCTTAAGATATTGCAACTTAATACAGTTACATACGGCACGGCATCAGCCCCGTATTTGAGCACTCGGTGTCTGCTTCAGTTAGCATCAGAATGTTCTGATCCTTTAATATCTGAAATCATAAAAAATGACTTCTACGTCGACGATCTACTCACGGGTTCGTCCTCAAAACATGAGTTAAAACACATATACAAAAATATAGTCGAAGTGCTCTCATCTGCTTGCCTTCCTATTCATAAGTTTAAAACTAACTGTTCAGAAATATTTGAGAACGGAACAGAATCTGACTCACTTAATTTGTCAAAAGAGTCAAGTGTTTTAGGAGTGTTATGGGCACCCAACACTGATACGTTTAGATTTAAAATAAACATAAAGAAGAACATAGATAAAATAACAAAAAGAGTGATGTTGTCAAACACATGCAAAATTTTTGATCCCTTAGGGTTGTTAGGTGCATGTACAATAATGCTCAAAATTCTGTTGCAACGTTTGTGGCAATTAAAGTTAGATTGGGATGACAGCGTCCCAACTGAAATTAAAACCACTTGGGTAAAAATGATAAACAATCTTAATCTTTTATCTTCTTTGTCAATTCCCAGGTTCATTCTGTGTCCCTCGGCTGACAGCACAGAGCTTCATTGTTTCGTGGACGCGTCAAAGGATGCATATGCCGCTTGTGTGTATGTTCGCTCAATAAGTGCTGATAAAAAGGTAACCATAAACCTGTTGTGCGTTAAAACTCGGGTCGCACCCTTAAAACCTGTTACCATCCCGAGACTTGAGCTCTGTGCTGCTCTATTAGGAGCGCGTCTTACAGCCAAGGTGAGTGAAGCGCTTCGGCATAAAATATGTCGTAAAACGTTTTGGTCAGATTCAACAGTCACGTTAGGTTGGATTAGAACTCGACCAAAACTCTTGAAGGCATTCGTTTGCAACAGAATAAACGAAATTCGCGAACTAACTGATAGGAATTGCTGGAGACATGTTCCCACCGACGCTAATCCTGCTGACATGGCGTCAAGAGGTGTCGATCCAAGAGTGTTAGTAGATTCCAAGTTGTGGTGGCAGGGTCCTTCATTTCTCGTGCATGACGAGTCTGAATGGCCTCTGACACCAAATATAAATATTGATTTGCCTGAAGTAAGGGTTCATCACGTTCAAAATGATCAGTGCAATTTCATTGGATTTCATAATTATTCTAATCCCTTAAAATTAAAAAGAATATTTGCCTATGTTTTTAGATTTATTCATAATTGTAAGAACCCAAAAAGTAAACTCACAGGTTCGCTTAATGAAACCGAAATTAATAATTCTTTCAACTATTTGATCAAAATGTGTCAATTGGAATCATTTTCCAATGAGATCAACATACTGCATCAGGGAAAGTCTCTCAAACCAAAATCACATATTTTACAGTTGTCTCCTTTTATAGATAACTGTGGAATATTAAGGGTAGGTGGTCGCTTGAATAACGCTAACATTACTTATTCTAAAAAACATCAAGCGTTATTAGATTCTAAACATCAATTTACAAAAATTTTGATGTCAAGCGAGCATCTCCGCTTACTTCATGCGGGGCCACAGCTTCTCCTTAATTCTTTTAGAGAAAATTTTTGGGTCATCGGTGGCAGAACGCTAGCTCGAAGCACAGTTCGCAAGTGTGTAATTTGCACAAGACTTAAAGGTAAGGCGATTGAACCATTCATGGGTGATTTACCTTCCAATAGAGTTTCTCAAGCTTACCCTTTCCAAAACACTGGCGTGGATTTTGCTGGCCCTTTTTTAATATCTAGCAAAAAGGGTCGTGGTAGCAAGACTAGTAAATGTTATTTATGCTTATTTATTTGTTTTTCCACAAAGGCCATACATTTGGAAACTGTAAGTGATCTGACCAGCCATGCCTTCATTTCTTGTCTTAAACGGTTTATTGCTAGAAGGGGAAAACCACATTACATTTACTGTGATAATGGGAAAAACTTTGTTGGCGCTAGCAACGAATTGGGCAGGGTGTTGTGCTCCAACCTTAAACCGGTTAACGAATTTGTGGCTAATGAAGGCATTAAGTTTTATTTTAATCCTCCATATTCTCCTACGTTCGGGGGAGTTCGTTCTTCCAAGGGGGGGAGGATGTCAACGCCGACGCCGGCGTCTACAATGTGATCCGCTAGGGGGAGCAAGCGCACCGCTTGGCAACACTGCGCGCGGGGGACAGAGCCGATCACGAACGATACGAGTGTGCACGAAATGCGCTCCTCTCACAATTTTTATTTTTTTATTATACCATATTGATGTCAAGTATTGTTCTATTCTGTGACAATTGTAGTAAATTCTGGGAAGATAGATACTCGTTTTAATTGGTAACTACACGATACCTGCAACAAAACCAACAAAATATTTGTTCGAGCAAGAAGCCCTAACACTGATAATGACACTTTGCTATCCAAACAACCCTATAATATTTCCTCCAAGCAATTTCTCTAACCCAATATTCCAAGTGCTCGAAGTTCAAAAATAAACAAAAGCTACCGTCTCACCAACTGAAACCGAACTCCAATTATCTCGCTAAGACATTGTGGATCAAGTCAATACACTAGTGTTTATCTCAACTGGGAGTGAGCGAGGATTTGCTCAGCAGCTTCATAGAACTCGAGTGTTTTCAACGAACCTATTGAAACCGTGCAACCGAGATACGAAAGCCTTATCAAGTATTTTCTGCTTTATATTTTATCTCGTTGAAGATTTATTTATTGGAGAAATTGTCATTCTGCTAATCGGATCTCTTTTCCAATCTAATTCGAGAATGAATTAGAATGTAATCGAGTGATCATAATAGGTATTTCTTGCAGTTGTTTTTAATATGCTTTTCAAATGTTTCTTAACTTTATCGGATAAGTAATTTTAGTTATCACGACGTATGCTTTGATTGTTCATTTATTTGATTTGATCTCTTTTGTATATTCAGACATCAAACTATAATATCACATACTATGGGACTTGGATCAATAAACAGTTTTACTACTACAAGTATAAGTCAAAATCAAAACATTTATTTCAATTAGACCAGTTACAGACACTTTTTAACTGTCAATAAATATTTGTCAGTCAGTTTCCGTGAGTTGAAGCTAGTTGCCCATTTCAAAAGGTACATTCATTAAGCCTGTAAGTATTATTAAAAGTATTGACATTAATAACAGAAAAATACCCAAAACTAGTAGTAATACTAGTCTTATGAAGGCTAAACTAACTAACTAACTACTCAGTAAATCCCCAACGGTTCTGTGAACTACATTTCGAAGGTCACGTCTCTTGTGCGGTATCAAAGCCGACGAGGCATTGTGACAAGTCCTCTTTTCATTGTGTTTTGTGTGAACAAAACGCTTTGTTCGTTGATATCATTATTTTTCACTCTTTCACCTCCGAGCTTTGCGACATTTAGACGTAATTTGAGGATGAATATTTTCCGCTAAAAGTCTTTTAGGCGTTATGGGTGGTTTGACGTGAATCGGTTTACATATTTTTTTGAAAAAAGTACCATCTGTTATCATTCTCATCAAGAAAAATGACAGGATTTTATCCTTTGTGTTTCCTTCTTTTTCTTCAGAAATCACGGGAACATTTTTCGTAGATTCTGAGAATTTTTCGTTTTCAAAATGGTGAAAGCTTAAAACATCAATGAACAATTTCATGATGCACGTGAGATCCAGGATCACATTGACGTATATTTAAATAATGTAAGAGTGGTAGCCCTACATCAAGATCCAATAATGAAAGTTAAACAAACTATTGATTATTTCAATCCCATTTCGAAATTAAAACATCTAATAATAACTCCAAATCAAATTATTATTTCTTGAAATTGTTCAGCTCGGACGGTTTTAACATAATTTGGACATTTCCAACTTTAAAACAATCGGAGTTGATTGAAATTCTGCTTTCAGTTAGTAAAGAGAAAATTTGGAAGTGCCCTAGGTGATTTAAAATTGTTTCAGCGGAGAGTAATGATGTTCAATTATGTTTCTATTTCAGATAATGGTACTTAAAAGGCCTTTCGGACGAGAGATATTTTTTTTATAATTCGAAATGAAAAAGGTTTCTGGGATCCACATTGCATAGTATAATTTGTTTTCATTAGGGAAGATACCACGAGTAAAGAACCATACTTTAAAAAAACCGGGCAAGAGCGTGTCAGACCACGCTCAGTCTAGGGTTCCGTAGTGTAGAGGTTTTAATGTGAAGTCTTAGTAGGCTGGTTAACTTTATCGTCTATGAGACAAGCAATGACTTAATAATTTTGAATTAAATAGAATAGGTTGTCAAATAGAAAAACAGTAGAGTCTTGACATCGGCCGTGATCTAAACTAGTCGCGCTTTTCTACTTTGTCTGTAATTTATTCCTAAATACACGAATATCAAGCTCAGACGCGAGTTTCCGTTCCCCTTACCTCTAGCTTCTACAGGTAGCAAAAAGCATTTCAGTCTACCGACCGCAAATATAAGCTATTTTTGCGGTTGTCGAACTCAAAACTGAAAAAAGTGAATGTTTCAAAAAGTTATTGACGTATTTTGTTCAAACCAATTTTAATCGAGAGTATTAATTTATTAGATGCCATAAGCTTAATTTTTTCCAGATTTTTCGATAGGGTCGAAAATTACAGGGGGTGGGGACACATTGTTAACGACTTTCAGAGCTCCTAATTCACTCAATATGCACTTAAATTAAAAAGTTATTTAGAAACCTCTATGTTATTTTCAAAGACCTATCCAACGATACCCCACATGACGGGGTGCAGGAAAATATTTTTTTTTCATCCTTCAGTTTCATGTATGGGAGCCCCCCCTAATTATTTTATTTTTCATAATTTTACTACAGGCTTTTATGGCGGCTTATAAAAGACATCTATTTACGAAGTTTCATATAAATTGGTTATGAACTGTAGATTTGACGAGGGTGTGACAGACGGACAGACGGACAGACAGACGGACATGACGAAACTATAAGGGTTCTAGTTTTACTACGGAACCCTAAAAAAACGAAATGAGTAGGTACCTAAAAGTATGTAAAACATGTAGAGATCATGAATGTGAAGGTCACATTCTAAACTGAGTCTTGGATCAATTTTAAACAATACCTCCAATATCGAAACTTCGCGAAGACTCTAACACTTTTCAAGTACTTTATTGAATTAGCATTACTTTTTTTTTTCTTTTTATATAAAAAATATTTATTTTCTTCCACAAATAACACTTATAAATTGGTAACTCTAGACGAAGATGATAATTGGTTGGACTTTGTCTTTGAAGTTTGAATAACCCAATAACCCATCATTCAAACACATAAACACATCTATCTATACAACTTTGTTTCAAACACTGCCTTTTGTTGCGGCAATGTTCTTGTTACTATCTACACTTCCTTTGCTTCATTCTTTACTTTGTCTACAATTTATTACTAGGAACTAGGTACATGGGTTGTTTCATTCTTTATTACAAGTCGTATTTTCTCAATACCAGAACAGCTATCGTGAGAATGCATCGTCTAACAAAACGATTCTAGACTTTGTCTTGGCTTACTATCAGATACCTTTGGATTGGTTTTGAACTTTTAGGTATCTGCCGGCTTAGCATGACCACGATAGTAACGGGTTTTGTCTACATAGAAATAGACAAAGTGACAGATTGAAAAAAACATTTCTACGTTTTATGAATGAAACGGTAGAAATGTTTCTACAATCTGTCACTTTGTCTATTTCTATGTAGACAAAACCCGTTTCTATCGTGGTCATGCTAGGCCGGCTGGATTATTTCGATTTTTTAGGATTCCATACCTCAAAAGGAAAATCGGAACCCTTCGGAAGATCACTTTGTTGTCCATCTGTCACCGGACCCCTACAAGCTTAATATTAAGCACCATCTATGAGAATATAGCTTGCTACTGCTGGTTGATGCTGTTCAACTATATTCTCATAAATGGCGCTATTGTGCCCTCATGTTTTTATACGCCTGAGGAAGGTACGGAACCCTCAGTGTGCGAGTCCGACTTGCACTTGGCCAGTTTTTTTTTTATAAAACCACTAAAATCAGCTATTTTAGTGTGATTTTAGTGATCAAGTAAAGACATAACCGTATTTACAAGTGCAAATACAATCTTGTCTTCAATTGTCAGCACAGCAGATGCCTTTATATTACATTTTTTGTAAGTACTATTACGTGATAAAAAGATTTTTGCGATATTGTTAACCCTACAATGGCTTTGACTTTGATTGGCGGCCAGGCACGCAATTAGTCTGGGCACCATTCGAAATTCTACCCACCTTGTTATAAAAGGACGTACAGCTATAAATAAAAATCTGGCTTTTTGTAGAGGAAACATCAATTAGTGAGAGGCGACCGAAAAATTCGAGGGGCTGTGATACTCAGGTAACAATAACCGATGTTATTAATTCGCTATCGATCGCACACAAATTGTGTACAAATTGATAGTGATAAATGATGTCAGCGGGTGTGATGTTTTATGTCTTTTATAGTATATATTGTAATGTTTATATGGACATAGTTATGCTTACAAACGATGCCAATGTTCGCTTTTACTAAGTTCTTACGAGGGTAGACGAAGGGTTATATTGGGCTATCTCTGGATATTTATATATTTAAATGATGGGTCGAATCTTCATCTTACCTCCAATACCAAAACTGATCTTCTACAAAGTCTATCCATAAACACGAACTAGGTTTATCAAATTCACCAGGACTGCCTAACGATATAGCACCCTAGATCCTATAAATGCACCCCTAATTGTTGGGGGAGACAATCCGATAAAACCGAGTCACCCGGCTTGATCAGCACGCAATGCCGTAACACTTAATAGTGCCTTTATCACCCTGTCAATTGCTTACTTAATTCTCCCATACGATCAAAATGACGCAGATAAAGTCAAACACGAATTATATTAAGATGGCAATCAAATAAACGACGGTGAATTGGTACGTAACGCGGTGAATAGTGGCGAGGTGAATGGGGTGAATACGGATGAATGAGGGTGAATAAGGGTGAATGGAGACGTCGATAGCGAATAACGGTGCTAGTGAAATGGCGCAATGCGGAACGTTTTTGTCGCCATGGATTAAATATTTTTTCTTGAAGGTTTTGTGGGTGTTCAAGGTCGAACGTATGTGTCAGCTGGAATTAACGAGGAAGGCTTGGAATTTGAAATGATATGAGATAAGACGTGATTTTAGCGGTGAAGATCCGTCTTGGGGGTACATTTTGTAATCGTGATAGTACAATATCTAATATTATATTTAGATCGATGTAGTTGGAAAAGAACAAGCGTTCCCATTATCTCTAGATGATTTTGCGAAACGTGCTATCTTCAAGTATAAAACGTTGCAAAACTTTTCTGCAACACCTTTCAATACATAAAACGCTGTTTGATTCTTCTCCATAATAAGGAAAATCTAAAATTTTACCGGCTTTGCATAACATTACTAAAGTGTATTACGTTGAAAGCTGGCTATTTGTTAAACCAACAAAAAATGGGGCCAGAAGTAAAGAATTCTCCCTCAGTAATTTTATGTGCCAACAACACGCAACATTTTATTTAACCATGAAGCATTAATATTAAGAGTAAGGAAACGTTATTCACGAAACTGCTAACATAGGTCGTGTCCACAAAAATTCAGTACAGGTAGTTCGGCTACAACTATTTGTCCTCCCGTGTGAGGAAGGTAAAATGAGCAGTTAATCTGCATAATCTAATTTCCTTAGAAAACATTTTTCTCAAAGCAAAATCTACAAAATTTTATCGCATTTTTATCGCATCACAGAAGAATTCAAAAAACAAACTACTCAGTTTTGTTTTTTATAAAAAAATTGCCCTACACTAGGAATTTCTTCTGTATCATGGTAATCAAGTGTATGCTGATCAGAATAAACACATATTAACCAAAACCTTTGCTTACAGGCGAACGTCTCATCCAGTTCGCGTCAGAGAACCTGGTGACGGAGATCCTGATCCACCCACAGATGAACACGCTGATGCAGTGCATGCGCAACCTGCTCAGCTCCTTTACGAGACATAGGCACCTTGTGCACGCCGGATATACATTCGCTGGGAACGGCTCCTGGATCATGCAGGTAAGGAAGACGAATGGTCTTGGTTACTAAGGTAGAACAATGTGTCAGGAACAAGGTTTTTTACACCTCGTACATAATAGAAAGAGATAGGGACAGAGAAAGTGGCATGGAGAGCACGCTTTTTCTTTGCGTGACGATTTCTACCAGTAAACTCTTACTACAAGCTGCGTTAAGGAACTTGATTCCCAAAATCGGAATCGAATTCAGTAGATGAGAAAGTTTAATCATTAGATAGACTAGTCTAAAAATAGTAATGGAGTTAATGATTAAGAAGAAGAATAATGTAATAGCAAGAAATGGAATGCAGATGATGATTATTGTGATATTTTTGAACCAAATATCAATATACAATTCGGTCAAAAAACTAAATCAACATTTATGAATTTAAAAGCATCCTGAAGCCACAGGCCAAACTGAGCAAAGAGAAATTATCGTATTTACGTCACCACCAATCAGCAGCCCCGAATCAAAATGCGACGCCATTTTGCGACAAATGAAGGTACATTATCAAGGGGACGGTAATGTAACAGAATAGTCTGTTCTCATTACGTTTGACTAAATTGGAATTGAAAATGTACTAGGACAATTTGGAGTTTCGGTTAAGTTGAAGGAGGTGTAAGATTAGCTTATAAACCTTTATTTATTCATGAGAATTTATGAGAGGTATTTGAAAATACAACGAATGAAATAACAGCAATTTACTTCTATTGTTGTAATTATCTACGTAGTTTTTGAAGGCCGTGGTAAAATACAGATTCGTAGCGTGGACTCTAAAACTCTTTATACCATGGACCAACAAAATGAATTAATTTATATAAGTGCAAGGGACCCCCTAAAGGTAAAGAAGAAGACGGTTCAAAAAAGCATAGGAATATGTAAAAGAAGCACCTAAAATAAATTATCAAATAATAGCAATGTGTACATAGATAGTAATCATCATTTACAAAACTCCTGAAAAAATTTAATTGATCCCACTAAAATGGAGGACCTATCACAAAACAATTTAGATAGAGTATAACTTACGCACGTATAACAAAGTATATAGCGACCAAAATTCTTCAGTCCCAAAGTAATTTAATATCGCTGTAATTTGAACTCTCAAGTTGCTTAGGATAAAGTTTTTTGTTTATTTCTCGCGGTATAAAATGTAGCAGATGAAAAACGAAATTCCTAGGAGATTGTATAAATACGTTGTATATTATTGTTTTTTGGAGTACCGATGTGTAAAGAAAAACATGGTATTTTTTGAACAAACGTTTTGGTAGGAAAATATTAAAAACACGTTGAAGATTAGACGATTTGATGCCTTATTAAAATTGATTTTTGCGTCGGATTGGCTAAAGCATCTATTTTTACAGCCAGGGCAATTATTTATCTTCTACTAGCCATGTGGTTGGGATTTCCTATCGATGAAGAATTTTTAAACCAGCGCTAAGGTGCTCAAGGAATATTTCCTTTTTTGAAACCTCTAAGTCTATCAGTTTAGGCTGTGCATTGCCAGTCAGCCAGTGTTTAGAGTTTAATTATTACGTAGAAGATATTTTTGTATTAATTCCGAAATAAACATCACTAAACAAACAGCCATGTTCGATTAATCCCGAAAAATATCCCGAATTGAAACTACGTTTCATCAATCATGAAGCTGTAATATACAGTAATATTAAAAAAAATAAGTAAACGAACAGATAACAATTGGAAAATGGAGAAACAATATGTTCTAACGTATAGGGATTATATATATATTTTTTTGGTATAAAGCAGTTTTTGTGAAAATCAAACCTGCCAACTACATACTGAAGAGCATTATTTCAAAGATATTTAAACTTAAAGACGACTCAATACGGTACTTTGTTTTTGTACTGTCAAATTATGCAAAAACCGCATAACAACAAAACAAATCAATTCTAAATTATTCAATTATTTGAAAGTGCAACGGCAATTTGAAAGCGCTTACTTAAATCATAGTTATTCAAAAACAGAACTCGCCAGTAATGAAAATTCATTCATTCACAGTACCTATATTGACATGGTAGTCAAATATTTTAATTAAGTTTGGATAATTAAGCTTAAAAAGCGAAGTTAACTACTGAACGGTAATTTAATGAGCGAGGACCGTAAAAATGTTAGCTTCAGAACAATTTCCATTGTATGCTGGTGAAAAAGTATAATCCCTTTGTTGAAGGAATGGATTATGATGATCCCTGAATAGGAATACGAAAAATTATTAGGACGCGGTTAATGCTAGAGGATTTTGTGCGAATATTAATAAATATTCAGATGGTGAATAATAAAATAATGGTGAAGAAAGCAACGAAGATAATTTAGTTTAAAATAGATGCAAACAAGCCAGTGTAGATATTATTACTGATGTACTAATAGATGATTTAATAGATAATGGTGGTGACGTTTTAGATAATACATGTTACTATTAACGAGAAGCCTCGAAGAATATGGTTGAAGTGCTACTAAACAAAAATCTGTTTAGTAGAGAATAGGATGAAACCAAAGATTTTAATCGTAGATGTGCCCATCTACTTACATCGCGCGAAAATGTGTCCTTATTGAGACGTGTGAGCTCGCAAATTAGACAGAGAACGATAATGTGCAATATTCGGTATGAGTGAGCGAGACAATACTATATTTGATACTTCAGATGTCATTTAAATCGACATTGGAAACGTGATCATATTTTGACACGGTAGGGCGCATCTACGATTTAAATCTTTGAATGAAACAATAGTAATCGATTCAAACTTTAATTCTTATAGAATACCTTTTCTCTCAGTACGTGTCTGTTCTGATGCTTGTATGTAGCAAGAGTATCGATACTAATGACCTTCGTTCGACACATGTCACACTTGATAGATGGTTTACGTACTTCAACTAATCTCTCGGATACTAATGGAGAAATGGACTAGTGTTGGTTATATTGGTGCAACAGTAACAATAGTTTAACTGGCCTTAGACTTACGGTGGCTATTTTTATTTATTTAATGATAATTTAAACAGGAGTAACTATCCCTGTAGTAATGTTTTTATCTTTTATTACTTTAATATTGTTTCTTGTATGTACAAATCTTGGGACTACAAAGAACATCAGCATCCTAATTGCGTAACTCAATTTCTATCACTATGGCTTTCAATTTGACATTTCAACAACATCCATTGCGTCGTTGAGCTAAATATTGGGAACACGGATTTAGAATTAGAAACATACGGCGTAATGGATGTCAAAGTCAATACCATGGTAATAGCAATAGTAAGTAAGTAAGTAAGATTTTGAATAATAATCTAATCTTTCTTTCCTTGTTCCAGGATGGGACCTTTTCCCTAGCTGACTTCACTGATGCTTACCAAGAGAACGAAGTTCAGCGCGTCATCCGCGCTTACGAGAACTCGATCTCCATTGATGTCCACTGCTCCACTAGCGGTGGCGGAGAATGGGCCAAGCTCCCGGAGATGCCCTTCGTCAAATACTGCAAGATTAGGGTCAACCCTACTGATATACTCGACTCTGGCTCTCAAGCCATTAAGGATTTTATTGGTAAGTCTTTTTTTTATTTTTAATCAGTTCTAATTCTTAAAAATTAATGTAGGATGGTTTTCTTGTATCAGGGTCATCATCCGCCTTTTCCCAAACAAGATTGGGGTCAGCTTCCATTCTAACGAGATACGTCTGAATATTAGTTTTTTACATGGAGCGACTGATACTGACCTCCACAACCCAATTATTGGGAAATATCCTAATACCAGTAGGTATTCGGTTGTTAGCCCAGTTCTCAGTTTTTGGGGGCCCTGACTACCCGTAACGACTTTCAAAGATATTACTATGACAACCGGAATCGACTGTTTAACGTGCTTTCCGAGGTACGGAGGGATCTTGATGTATAAAAAACGATCACCCATCCAAGAACTGGCCGCGGCAAGCGCGGCTTAACCTCGCAGATCGATCGATCAGCGCGGCAGTCATTTAGCCACGAGCCCCTCCTCAAACTGACAGGGTAGTAAAGTTTTATTGAATAAGGGATCGACTACTTGTATAGAACCTGTCCAATTATAGGACGAGAATATTTGGAAACCTTTCCCAATGTAAAGATGGACGGAAATAGGCGGAATCAAATAGAATTTACGGTTTAATCTGGCATTGGAGTAGCTTTAGTTAGATTATGTCTACTTGGGTCTATTAGGTTAGCTTGAACGAGACAATATCGACAGAATAAGATCGAAGATACACAAATACGTACAAATACGTAAGTAGAATTTGTCGCATTACCTTCGGTTGTTTGGCTGCAACAACAAAGTTGCTCGACTTGCTCGAACTTCGCAGTGTTCCGAACAGTATGCCATTCACACTGCTCTAACGATCCCGTTTGTGCTCAAACCTGGCTTACTATGGCACGTGCAAGTTGTAGGGTCACCTGCTTTATGGATAGATAGTCCTGAATTATTTAAGCTACCTCGTTGGAGTGAGTAATACCTACATAAAAAGTCTTGAAAGGATTTGCGTCAGAATTTTGCCCAGAAGTAAAAAAAAAAAAATCTGATATTGTTTTCAGTTTTGGCTGTAAGTTATAATAATGATTTCGATAGTAATGCAGCTATGAATGTGATAATTTTAGAATGGGAATATTTTTGTATTTTTTTATTACAATCAGTAACCTTCTGAAGTAATAAAAATCACATTATTATTAATCCATTCTGCTGCATTAAGGGGCTATTTCACCAACCTATAATTATCTGTTCATTAAGCTAATGTGATTATTGACAACATTATTGAAGTAAAAGTTAATTTACTAAAAGTCACATTTAGCTTATCTTATCTTTATCTTATTGAACAGATATTGATAGGTTGGTGAAATAGCCCCTTAAGCTAGTTAATTTTTTCCCCAATAAAATCAAAAATATGCTTTCATCAGAAACAATATTTTTTACCTTGTTACTAGACCATTTAGACAAGCCTTTAAATCCCTAAATACAGACTAAAAACAAAAGCACAATCTCGCTTTAACACCCTTAATTATTAACTGAATTACCTCTCTTACAGTAAATTAAATTTAGTAAGCAGGTTTGAAGTGTTAACTGTAGGTGTTTGAGTGTTAACTTTGTGGGCGAGGCTTTATACCGGCACGTAAAGCCTTGTAAATATTTAACGAAGGATTCCCGTAGTAAATGTTTAGGGATCTTGTTTTGGACGGATTGATTTTGTTTTTGCAGAGTTATTATTTTTGCTTGTTTGTAGAATAGAATAAGAAAAAAGAATAAGAAATTTTATTTGCTCAAACATTTGTATACATACATATAAAATTTAAAATAATACATGCATGCAAGATCTTAAATAAGAGTGGCTCTCGACATGTCTGCCATTTCTCATGGCGTGCAAATATTTTAGGTAAAAAAATATTTTTGATTAATGATTTTTAAAATTATACTAAATTAAATATAACAGCTACAGTTAAAACAAAATTCTTAAATTCAATCATTATACATTATCCAATTATTTATTATTTATTTTCCTTGTCCAATATTATAGATTACAATTATCATTATTATTATTAAATATTATTATTGCATAGGCATTCAATTATAGTATCATTTACAATATAGGCATATTTAAGTTCTCCATTAATCATAAAATTATTTATTTATATTATAATAATTACCATTGTATAAGGCAGAATAATTTTTTTTTTGATTAACAGTAGGTATATTTTTGTTCGGTTAAAATTTATTCACAGAGTTTTGATCACTTTTATTTTACTTGGCATAAAACAATCAGATTATCTAATGTAAACAAAATGTAATACAATAAGTAACAGAATTATCCACAAAAACACAACCTTAAAAAAATAAAATCTATCCCCATTTTCCTATGAAACGTTGGTCACCCTATACCGCACACAATGCCAGCAATGACAAGCGATTTGCAAACTGCAAGCAAATCAGCGTAGCGCCGTAGACAAGTGTTACGAGCTGCTACGCGGCGGTTACGAAATGGCTACGACGTAGCAAGTTTGCATTCGCGCTGTGATGTGTTTATTCAAATTAATGTTGTTAATTAGTTATATTTATAATATTAATTAACTCATTCAAATGAATTAGAAGTTTACATTATTTCTTTCATTCGTTTTCGGAGACAGGAAATATATCGATACCTACGTTAATTTTAAAGTTTCTTATTAACATCGTGAAATTAGAATTGATGTTTAAAACGTATAAACCTTCCATAAAACTACTCAAAATGGCTTAGTAACAGTTAGGCACTACAGTTATTAAACTTTACTGCCACCGGATTCTAGTTTTATCGTTCAATGTTAGTATTCCTGTTTCATTAGTTTATTACATCTTAGCTATCAAATAAGGTAAGCTGGCGTGTTCCAAACTATTACGACTTCGTATTTAAACCTATTTTACCTACATTAAGGGAATAATATGACTAAATGGTAGGTTTTGTTCTGGTTCTAGATTATTATGCGACAAACTGTTATTAGACTTTATGGCTCAATTTTAACTTAGCCTGAAATTAGTGCGATAGTTATAGTAATGAGATATTTTACAGCGATAACGTTGAAGGTAGAAAAAAGTCATATTCCTGTGTAATTGGGGAAAGATTAAAAATGATATCTATAACTATTAATATAACAAAGCTAAAGTTTATTTGTTTGAATGCGCTTATCTCTGGAACTACCAGTAGGATTAAGAAAAAATATTTTTGAAGGTGACGGCTAAAAATCCATACACTGAATCGACAGCAATGAAATGTTTACGAATGGGTTAGGTTTAATAGACATTTGATGGTACCAAAGTGCAAACTTTGAAATCCGTGGGTTATGGAAGTTACAGCTTGACCTCTTGGTAGTTCTAGCCACCCTACTCTACGAAGGTCATTTAAACTGGTCATTTTATTGTAGTCCACGTGGGTGGAGTCGCGGGCAAAAGTGTGGTCTGTATTTAAGCTTATATGTTAATTCTGACACAATTATGAAACAATTGCTCTCACATTGAAAATATCATAGTATTATTAGTAAGGATTTGTAGATATGATTTATATATGAAAATAATAAAATCCCACAGTTTTTCAAATAAATGAAAACATTTTTTTAATGTACAAAATAAGCCTACTCAGACCGCATATAAGAGGTTTGTGTCGACTCTGGGTATTTTTTTAGCCATTCAATTATTATAAATTATAGGCTATTTAACATCACGCTACAAGTCATAGGAGCCGATCAAAAAGAAAAATAGTCAGAAAGAACGCTAAGCGGAATCGTTGTAACAGCTTCATAAAAATTTATTTTAAATGAAACAGCGGGTTTTCACCCGCTGTTTCATTTCATTCCCCGGGGCGCAACTAGTCTACTACATTCATTACTAATTTTGGCACAGTCTATTTGTCACCAAAAAGCCAGACACTACCCAAAAACCCATTAAAATCCTCTCAACAACCAACATTACCTCTGAACAAACAAACTTGTACATTTACCTTTTTATAATTTACCTTTCAGCAAAAACGCTTGTTAAACCTCCTTTTGTTGATGTCACAGTGTACTGAGGTCGGTTGTCATGTGCCAACTTGGTCGACTCACTCGGCACACTCTGTGAGGCTGTACAAATACTGTGCCGAGTTAATTTGACGTTCACGAGTTACAAATTGTTCGTAACACAGAAGTTTGCTTGGTCTGTGGAGTGAGTTATAAGCGGTACCGTGAGCGGGTGTTGTTGTAATTTAAATGAAGGGTAGTTACATAATACACAAGTGGATACACGATTACATGACATTATAATATTAAACATCATCTACGCTAATATTATAAAGAGAAAATATTTGTTTGTTTGTAATGAATAAACTCAAAAACTACAGGACTTATTTTAAAAATTATTTCACCACTGAAAAGCTGCATTATCGCTGAGTAACATAGGCTATATTTTATCCCAAAAAAATGCACAGTTCCTGTAGTTCACGCGGACAAAGTCGCGAGCAAAATGCTATTCTTTATACACGAGTTTATGAAGAAGATCAATAGGTACAATGTAATCAGTCAATCAACGCTCTAAGGGTATAACTCAGGCTAAAACATGAATAATTCCGTTAGCCTACAGCGCTAAAGTTTACCCTGGAATAATATCAACTTTATTAGCTTTGTGATGGATATTTAACGATCTAGTGGTTTTTGTTATCTGTATGCAAATTAAAATCGATTTCCGATTAAAAAAGTGAAATGTATTCCATTCAACATCCAATGAATAAAAACAGAAAATAGATTAATTAATTAAGGCATGTACGCACGAACGAACAGAACATGGTGAACACGAACATCGAACACGGAACATTTGGTTCGTACGTGTGGTCGTAAATAATAGCAAAGGAAACACAAACACCATACGAACACAGTTCGACTTGTTTTCGCGCTCAACCGCCCCGCTCTCTTTAGTAGCCATGGATTCGCCATTGGAAGTGGTAAGTAGATAGTAAATCCGAACACCGTCCATTTATAATAACGAAATTATATCGCCACCTCAGGTCATAGGAAAAAGGAGATATGTCATCAATCCATCATAGAAAATTAGTACGGGAACCACTGTCGCCACGCAGTTTGTGACGCAATTACGAGCGCTCCTTGTGAATATAAAGATCTCCCACATGGTTACTAAACTAAAGCGTCAAGCTCAATAGCGCCTTGGCACATCTCCCTTGTTTCTATTTTTGACGAACACAGTGTTCGTTGTTTGTTAGTGGTACGCACTTGCGAACAAAGTGTTCGATGTTCGTGTTCAACATGTTCGAGTTCAATCGTGTGTACACGCCTTTAGCGAATAAACAGCCACATTGTCTCGCATTTGATCACAACAGAACACAAAAAAAAACTGTAAACACTCAATATTTTCCATCTTTAAATCGTTATTAAATTGAAGGAAATGTATTTACGTCAAAGAAATCGGATTTAACGAGAAAATCTCATCGTCCCGCACTTTCTTTTGCTTTTATTTTAAAACATCTCGAACCTTCGACTTGTAAATAAAATATAAATGTCCCGAGAACTTCCTGTTGCCGTTGCCTTCACAAGAATATATACCTTAGAAATATTTTCTTTATTTCTGCAGTATCTTTTATTGGAAACACGATTTTTCTTTGAAATTTTGCATCGAGAAGGTTACGCAATCAAAACGAGTGGGATAAAAATGTTTTAGTTCTTCCTAATGAGACAATTATCTTTTACATAAACTTTTATATTTTTAGATTATGTCTTAGAAATGTTTAATTAATTTCATATTAGCTTCCGCCCGCGGCTTCGCCCACGTTTTTGGGATAAAAAGTAGCCTATGTGTTATTATGATGTATAAGCTGTATTACTGTAAAGTTTCATCAAAATCCGTTCAGTAGTTCTTGAGTGAAAGAGTAACAAACATCCATACATACAAACATCCTCACAGACTTTAGCATTTATAATATTAGTAGGATTAATTAATTTCATAACTTCCTGCTCTTTTGAAGTCGATTAAAAAGGATTAGCTAGACATCCTGTCTAATAAAACTAGATATACTTACCGATAACACGGGGTCTCATCAGGAACAAAGTAACATTTGTTGAAATAACTCATAATAGATGGCGTTATATGTATCGATTTGTTATTGAAGTTTGTGTAAAATTGAGAACATGAAAAAATACATCATGAAAAATATTTGTTAAAATTTTTAAAAATGCTTTAATCACGGAAAAATGTATAGCCCGAAGATAGCCCGCGCTAAATCGGTCACATTTCTTTGTATGAGATGAGGCATCTGTACGTATAGTATTGTATTATCTGTGCCGATAACAATCTTTCATCTTGCCCGTCCGGTATTATTGTACGAGTATATCTTGAAGTCATAGTCATATTGATCATACGGGTCATATTCTGTGTTGTATTTCTTCTCCTGCCTTAAATTTTTATTTAAGTAATCTGTCTCTCTTACCGACCAGCTTTCTATCACTTACTAGCACTTTGCCCGCGACTTCGTCCGCGTGATCCATAAGAACTGTGCATTTTTTAGAGATAAAAAGGAACTTGTAGTACTCAAAGATAATGTAGCTTTCTATTAGTGAAAGAATTTTCTGAATCCGATCAGTAGTTCCACAAATTATCCTCCACAACATTTGCACAACAGAAACTTCGTAAACGTAAAAATGTTCTCCATCCTATAATGTACCATTAAATGTTGTGTAAAACTCATTAGCTCCAATCTCAGATCATAGAAACAAGGAGATATGCCATCATAGCAAATTAGTACCGGAACAACTGATGCCACTTTTAGTACATTTTTCGATACAATTACGCGCATAAATAAGCGCTCCTTGTGAATAAAAACATCTCCCACGCATTAAACATTCCGCACACCCTCAATCTAACACTGTTAATCGTCACTCAACACTAGCACTAAACTAAAACACTGTATTTATACCATCGATCCTGTTCGGTTCGTCGCCAGCGCGTACGTTTTTAATATGAGCAATTTGCTCAAAGTCAGGCATCAAGCTCGATAGCGCCTTGGCACATCTCCCTTGTTTCTATGATCTGAGGCTCCAATAAATTCACACACAAACATCTCAAATACGCGATTTTATGTTACTCAGTATTTGAGTAACATAAAACAATAATGTTACAGCACAAACTTGTTACTCAACAAGTTTTTACTGTATTTAGTCGTGTGTCGGATGTATCCGCAACTTGTTACAACTTTAAATTGCTTTCACAACTTACACCTATTGGTTAGCCGTTTAAAGTTATATTGAAACGCTCCACGTTAGGCATTTTGATGTTTAATTTTTGCATACATTTTGGTAAATGGAAAAGTTTGAGGTTATAAGAGATTACTTTTAAGCCATTTGGGGCAGCCAGGCATACGCAAGATAGAGCTTTTGTCTCACCTTGAAAAAAAGGAAGACATGTAGTGTAGATAATAGAGTACATAGATCTATGTTACGAGTGTTAAATGAGTATATAGCTAAGATATTTCAAATTTCGACCGAGGCGGGTGAGGCGCGGTAGCCCAGTTGACAGAGCAATGCCACGGTTTGGCAGAGGTCGCGAGTACAAATCCTGGTCGCGTCTATTGATTTTTGAAATCTCTTATATATTTAATAACTGAGAAGCTTAACATGGCTTTAACATGTATAAAATTCGCTAACATAATACTTAGTTATCCGTTTTTTCGCCTACCGTAGAAACATATTTTAACCAACAAGCTAAGATGTTAGACCCCATTACTCAAAATGCTGATATTTTAATAATGTCTTAGGTTTTCGCGATTATTACACATTATAATAAAACAAGTTTAAACGGATTAATCGCGTATATTACAGTGTTGAAGTGTCATATTCCTTTACAAGATGCAGGGGTCTACAAGATTGACTGTGATTGTGGGCTATCATACATAGGGCAAACAAAGCGCAGTATAGCCACTAGAGTTAAAGAACACATAGCTGACGTCAAAAACGTGCGCTCTACAAAGTCTGCAGTGTGTGAGCATGCCCTAGGCAAACCCAACCATTTCCTACGTTTTGATCAACCTCAAATCCTCGCAAAGGAGAACCGATATGTACCTAGAATGCTTCGCGAGGCTATTGAAATTAAAAAACATCCTAATTTCAATAGAGAGGATGGTTGGCAATTACCACCTGTTTGGAATCCAGTTCTTAAAATAATCAAGTCCCAAACTTCACACCGGACTACAAAACATCGAGACACCGTGAGCGATTATTGTGTGCATCGAAACGAGTACGATTCGAATAATATCGATTGAATCGATTGTGTGGGTAGATCGAGAATATTTTTTCTATAAATTAGCTGTCATGACGCCTACCACCTCAGTCGTCCTGCGACCACGAACGCTGCAAAGTGTTCGAAACGTCAGGAAAACTCTGTAATATACGCGATTAATCCGTTTAAACTTGTTTTATTATAATGTGTAATAATCGCGAAAACCTAAGACATTATTATGTGAACCAGTACGGACTGGAATTCGCCGATAAAGTGCGCCAGGTGGAGTGCCGTATGACTCAGCGCGCCCGGTTACTCGCATCATTAAATTTCTTGAAGAGATGCCGGGATAACAACATCATTCCAGTATGTGTAAGAATATCTCCTAAAAAGGACATACTTGGAAGCGCAAGCATTCTACATCAGGCAAGCCTAAAATTATTGAAAAATCTTATCCGCCAACACCGTACAGATGCCCACAAAATTAGTAATGAAATTGAGATTTTGTCCAGAGAATTGCAGAACAAACTATCTACATCCGACTATTCCAAATGCTTAACTATCAATAGTAAAAGGGCCACCACGAAATTCAATGAATACACACAAAGACAAATTAAAAAGTATGAAAAACTGTGTGGCCAAAACCAAAACACCAAAAATACGAGCTATAAACATGCTTCCGAGCAAATGTCACAATCGAATATTATTGATCCGGTTGTAAATCTTTCTACAAAATCTCTGGACAAAAACACCGTTAATGTCCTAAAAAAGGGCCTAAATTTCGCGCTAGCACCTAAAAAAATCCCGTACGAAGATATAATATGCAATGTCGAGGACTGTCTTATAAAAAATAACGTGAAAAAAGATGATTTGGAAGCGATTCGTCAGGATATCTCCGCTGTACTGCGTCGTAGCAAACCACCTAAACCAAATCTTTCACGTGACGAGTACCTCGCTCTTAAAAACGTTAGTAAAGACCCAGACCTAACTATTCTTCGTGCGGACAAGGGTAATGCGACAGTTATAATGGACACGTCCGATTATAATCAGAAAATTCGAGACCTTTTGTCGGATGAAAATACTTACAAAAAGGTTAACAAAGACCCAACTAATAGAATTCTGAAGAAAACTTCTGATTTAATATCTAAATACTCCGACACCTTAGAATTGGACGTTAAATTACTTATACCATCATGCGCGAAACCACCAAAACTGTATGGGCTGCCAAAAATACACAAAGAAAATGCTCCTTTACGACCAATAGTAAGCCAGATTGACACACCAACTTACAAACTGGCACAACATCTAGCGAAGATACTCTCACAACTTCGTGGAAAGTCTAACACATATGTGAAGGATTCTTATCATTTCGTCAGCCAAATAAAAGACCTAACACTGGCTGAAGATGAGGTGATGGTTAGTTTCGATGTACAGTCCTTATTCACTAACTTACCGGTTAAGGACTGCTTGGAAGTCGTAAAAAAGCGGTTAAGTGATCAAGACATGCCTTTACAATATGCAGAGTTGCTAGAACATTGCCTCACCAGCGGCTACCTATTGTGGGACAATGAGTTCTATCTTCAAATCGACGGTGTAGCCATGGGTTCACCAGTTTCCCCTGTGGTGGCCGACATCTTCATGGAGGAATTTGAAAGAGGAGCACTCCTATCGGCCCCGGTTATACCAAAGATTTTTAAAAGATACGTTGATGACACATTCACTGCCCTGCCTCACAATAGGGTCCCTGCATTCTTAGATCATCTAAATTCCATACACAGTAAAATTCAGTTCACTATGGAATTAGAAAATAACAAGTCCTTAGCCTTCCTTGATATACGACTTATTCATAATCCCGATCATTCTGTTAGTCATACAGTGTACAGAAAGCCTACCCATACAGATAGGTACCTTAACGGTGAATCTCACCACCATCCTAGTCAGTTAGCTACTGTGGCTAAATCTTTGTTACAGAGAGCACATGGCATCTGCGACGCCAACCATCTGGCAGGGGAACTTCATCATGTGAAGCAAGTTCTGAAACAGAACAATTTACGTGCTCCACATCCCCGTCGCAAAAGCCGCCCGAAGCCCATCTCAGTTGATCATCGACCTGCTGTTCTACCCTTTATAAGAGGGGTCACTGACAAAATTAGTCATATCTTGAAGCGTGCTTCTATAAAAACCTACTTCAAGCCACATAGAAAGATTAGCCAATTTCTTAGACCTGTGAAGTGTCATATTCCTTTACAAGATGCAGGGGTCTACAAGATTGACTGTGATTGTGGGCTATCATACATAGGGCAAACAAAGCGCAGTATAGCCACTAGAGTTAAAGAACACATAGCTGACGTCAAAAACGTGCGCTCTACAAAGTCTGCAGTGTGTGAGCATGCCCTAGGCAAACCCAACCATTTCCTACGTTTTGATCAACCTCAAATCCTCGCAAAGGAGAACCGATATGTACCTAGAATGCTTCGCGAGGCTATTGAAATTAAAAAACATCCTAATTTCAATAGAGAGGATGGTTGGCAATTACCACCTGTTTGGAATCCAGTTCTTAAAATAATCAAGTCCCAAACTTCACACCGGACTACAAAACATCGAGACACCGTGAGCGATTATTGTGTGCATCGAAACGAGTACGATTCGAATAATATCGATTGAATCGATTGTGTGGGTAGATCGAGAATATTTTTTCTATAAATTAGCTGTCATGACGCCTACCACCTCAGTCGTCCTGCGACCACGAACGCTGCAAAGTGTTCGAAACGTCAGGAAAACTCTGTAATATACGCGATTAATCCGTTTAAACTTGTTTTATTATAATGCTGATATTTTGATTAAGTTAGTGCGAGCAGTCCCTTTATAATCAAAAATCCTGTTGACCCAATTTTTCTCTAAATTGCATTCCATCAAAAACTAATATTAACACAGAAAAGTTACGAGCAATAAAACCCAGAACTTGGGTACCAGACCGAGATAGACATTCTAGTCTCCTCATCAAAGAAATTACATTAATAGACTCGGCGAAATAATAAGGTTTTGAAGAGGGTTCCTACATTATGACAATGGGCTGACTGGTCTAGATACTAATGGTTTAGACTCTAGGAAATTTCCTGTAAGTGCCTCGAAGCTGGCAAAGAATTGTTGTAATAAGGCGCTTGGTATAGTAACAAAGACTCGAAAAGTAGTACAAGGTTTTTCTAGAATTGTTGAAAATTTTCCCGTACTTTTTTATGAAGTTGATTTTTCCGATGGCCTTTTAGTACAACTTAAAGATGGGGATTTCGATGAGTAGTAGTGTTATTGTATGGCTGTTCCTGTCAATGTTTCTTGTATAAGCAACACCAATCTTGTAATGAAAAATCATTGTTACATAAATAATAAATAAACTCGACATCGAAAAGAAAGCATCGATTAGAGGGTAGAGCATAGGTAACTACGGATCTACTAATATTATAATATGCAAAAGTTTGTGTGGGTGTGTGTGTATGGGGGGGTGTTTGTTATTCCTTTACGCTGAAATGGCTGGACGGATTAGGATAAAATTTGACAAAGAAGTGGCCTGGTATCCACGCAGACGAAGTCGCGGGCAACGGCTAGTGCTTTTAAGGCCCCGGTATACGCCAACGGCCTTGAGTGATTTGGGCGGTATAGCTTGAGTGTTCTGCGCTGAGCTCAAGCAACGCGACATACATCCACCGAGCAATACGACTCGCCTATCAAGGAGCGCGCTGTGCAGAATTAGACGTATTATTACTTTTTAGTATCTAAAACATAAAATAAAAAAAAGTAACAGGTAATATTATAGGTAGTAACATAGTCTTTTCACACAAAACAAATCATGAAAATATCTTAAGCGGTTTGAAAGTAATTACGTTTTTATGTTTTGGGTAGACACGAATTCATGAATTTATTTCATGAAGTATTTTACAACAATAGTTAAATATTCACAGGTACGATTGATGTATATATGTTCTAGTTTAACATAAAAAAATTGCACAACTAACCTGCATTATTTGACGGCGAAATAAGAGATTTAAAACTGGCCGTTACCATTTACCTTCGCCTTAAAACGGAATAAAAATCAATAATTTTACTATGAATAAAAGAACTTATCATGACCAGACTAACAAAAATACTAATCAATTAACATTAGATCACCCAATAATTGATAACCAAAAATCCAATCACGTCAGCCTCCAATATTGAAATATTATTTATTAAAACATTATTAGTGTGTATTGGCACATCATCCCAGGAATTTTCAATAAGCGCATGCCCTGCCGGCCTAACAATACCCGGCCGCCATTTTATTGTTTCCTCATACATAGCTGTGTGTTCTAGCCTAACCTTTGATCCGGCGAAATTACAATCTGCCTATACTGACACTGACCGTTCGGAACAATGTAGGCTCAAAACTAAGCCTGGTTTTAATTATTTTCGGACAATAGTGATAGAAAATTGGGAATATTGACGACTAAACTTTCATGAATGTGACATGTCTTCGCTTAGATCAGAGTAACCCCATCATGAGTTTTTTTGACGTATAGTTTCGTTAACGTAAGCATATTTTGAATTTAAAATACAGCAGTCCTGGAACATTTTGATAAAATTTTATACAATTTGCACATTTTAAAAAATACAGAGAAATTAATTAAGTAGGTATTTAATTTATATAAATATTTTGTAACAAACGTGTATTTTCAGTTCAAAATATGCTTACGTTAACGATACTACACATAAAAAAAACTCAGGGGAATAGTAGTTCCCAACCTGGGGCGCACCCCTCTAGGGCGTATAGAGATTTGAAGGGGGACACTAATGTGTTCGGACAATCATCAGATTCATGATTTTGAAGTCCATAGTTATCGTAAATTACCTATGCTCTTTTTCACTTTAATTAGTTTTGTAGAGTGAACTCGAAATAATTTACTTGATTATGCCTTTGAGAAATTTTGTCGTGAAAATGATGTTTTTTTTATTGTTACAATGAAAAAACCGGCCAAGTGCGAGTCGTACTCGCGCACCGAGGGTTCCGTATCAGTTTTGGACGTATAAAGTGAAAAAAACCGGACCGCATAACTAAGTTTGTTTGTGAAGGAATTTTGATGATTTTGAAAAAACTGTACTAGTTAGGAACATCGTTTTATTTTTGGTGCCATATTTGGGTCAATTCCTATCAACTCTAATTATTTCAGATTTTTCGCCCCGCAAACTTTGGAGATAAGGGGGGGGAATGGTATTTTTTTGGACATTTTTCATCATATGTCGAAAACTGTGAGACATAAAATAAAATAAAAATATATTTTGAAATGTGCAGATCAAGCCCTTTCATATGATATGTCACTTGACCTAGTAACCCCACTTTAAAATTTCGGACCCCCACTCCGGCGCCTTTTGCAATGAAAATAAAAATATTTTTGGACTTTTTTCATTTGCAATAAAGTTGAACAAGCATTTTTTATAACTGTTCCAAATTTCAAGTCGATAGCATAAGTAGTTGCTGAAATAAGCAGGTGTGACAGACAGACAGACGAAGTCGCACCATAAGGGTTCCTTTTTTACCATTTTGGTACGGAACCCTAAAAATGAAAATACATTTTGAAATGTGCAAATCAAGCCCTTTCATATGATAATTATGTCACTTGACCCACTTTAAAATTTCGGACCCCCACTCCGGCCCCTTTTGCAATGAAAATAAAAATATTTTTTGACTTTTTTCATTTGCAATAAAGTTAGGCAAGCATTTTTTATAACTGTTCCAAATTTCAAGTCGATAGCTTTAGTAGTTGCTGAAATAAGCAGGTGTGACAGACAGACATACGAAGTAAGTCGCTTATGGTGCGACTTACTTACGTTCCTTTTTTACCATTTTGGTACGGAACCCTAAAAAGAAAACGGGCATGGGTATATCTATACTAATATTATAAAGAGGAAAGATTTTTTTGTTTGTTTGTTTGTTTGTACCGAATAGGCTCCGAAACTACTGCACCGATTTTTTAAATTCTTTCACTAATAGAAAGCTACATTATCACTGAGTAACATAGGCTACTTTTTATCTCGAAAAAATGTACAGTTCCTGTGGGACACGCGGACGAAGTCACGGGCGAAGTGCTAGTTTTTTTATAAACCTGGAGGCTCAACGCAAAAAAGGTTAGAAATCCCTAGTCTGGATATTTAAGTTTATCTTGACTTATATACTATACCTACTTAATTGGCAATTGGTATTTTGCCAATCCGCTTTCCACGCGGCACAATTTGACTGAAAATTTGAGTTAATTACCAATCAAATCATATCATCTGTAATGCGTTGCGATTAGATCTCAATCGATGATAGCAGGTTTTCTTTACTAACAGAATAACTCATCCGCCTAGCCTTTTCCCAAACTAGATTGGGGTCGGCTTCCAGTCTAACTAGTTGTGGCTTAATATCAATATTTTACGGTTGGAATATTTTAAAAACGGTCACCCATCCAAGGACTGACTGCGGTAAGCGCAGCTTTACCTTGCAGATCGATCGATCAGTGCAGCTGTCAGTTAGCCACGAGCCCCTCACTAACAGAATAACTATTTTTAAGATATTTATGCCACACAGCCCTGTTTACCCAAAATCACTGTTAATTTGAACAGCATCCACTAGACGGAAAATAATTAGCAACATCCTTGAAAACACTGTCCAGCCGAGCGTGACATCATATCGACCTCCATCGCTGAACTTTAAACCTTATCATGTAGGCATTAAAGTTTGAAATGCATTGATAGCAGCTCAGATATATGAGTTATTAGGGCGAGCTCCCAGGTCATTGATTGGGTCGTAGTGGCAAGCTGCAAGGCTAGGATCTAGGTCATGTCACCTTGTTAGGTTCTCCTTGGTTTTGCTAAGGTTGTATAAAATGTAACTTCGTTGTAGAGCGTACTCTACACTAGGTAGCGGCGTGAATTATGAGCACAGATCGCGCATGTACATTTTCGTCCCAATAGACAATTGACAATACGTAATAGAGAATGGTCCAATTAGACGATGAGCATCGACTGACGAACCAATCGCGTGCAGCCTCGGCATCTCCTTCATTCCGCCAAAGAGACCGAAAAATCAACTAATGCGCAGGTGACATTTGTGATCATAATTGCTGCCGCTAGTTATAGCAAGTTAATATACAATATACTTGTATGAATTGTATTTAAAATACACCTGTATTTTAACGTACGTCGTTGACGATCATGAAAGGTATAATAATTTATGGAGTAATAGCTATGCTTTATTTCCTAATGTATTAATATCAAGCGAAAATATTGTGATCAAATACACTAGAATACTAATAAGTATTTTTTTTTGGTTTATTTATAGTGTTGCAATGCATAGACAACAGTTATTGCCCAGTTTCTTAGTCGACATCACTAAATTCAAATTTAAATTCAAATTTAAAAGTCATTTATTCAAAGTGGGCTAAAGCCAATTAGCACTTTTTGAACGTCAATATACATTAGACAGCCCCCAAAAACGCCCACCCTAAATAGGACACTAATTCTCGAAAACACTACAATAGTAGTTTATATTCTAATAACAGCTGTATTAAGTTAATCCATTCTATACAATTATCACTCAGATTCATTGAAGATTTCACAACATAACCCTGCGTATTCCCACTCGGTATTTCCATAGCTGTAAAGAGCATTTATACTGAAGCTATTCACTGCGCTGCAGTATTGTGCTATTAAATACAGTGAATACTGAATACTAGGACTTAACTCAAATCTCTGCGAGCATAAATGTTAATAGGGCCTGTTATATCCCTAGCGCGTTCACGGGTTATGGCTCTTTGTTCGTGTAGATAAATGGGCCATATTTTGTTAGTAATTTTGAAAATATTTTGTGTGAAAGTATTGTATGGGTATTATGAAGTCACGAGCTTTGGAGATTAAATCTATACTATTATAACATTGTAAACAAGCTGTGTCTGTACATTAAAGATATTCCTGAAAAAACAGTCGGGATAGGGTACTGGGACGTAACTATACCTAAAAAGATTTTTATTTTATTTTTTGTCTGTTTATCTGTTTGTCTGTTTGTCTGTTTGTGCGCGCATCACGCAAAAAGTACTGAACGGATTTTGATGTGGTTTTCACAGTTCGATAGCTTAGGGTCCAATTTAAAATCTAAGCTACGTTTCATCTAATTGTGATGGGAGAAACCAGAGATACAGCTTGAGCTCTTGGTAGTACTAGCCACTCTACACTGCGGAGGTCATTTAAACTGGTCATTCACTGGTAGTCCACGCGGACGGAGTCGCGGGCAACATCTAGTTAATTTATAAAACTACTTAAAGAAAGAAAGATTTGGTACGTTATCATCGATTCAAAATAGTAGCTCTACGAGTATTTATTTCATTTCTCTTTTATATGATTCAGATTTATTGCCTATCGTTTTCGTATACTATTTCTTGATTTTACGTTGAAGTAACGTTAAAAAATAACAATAACAAATTAGCAAGCTATAACCTCAGTGAGCAAATCTTTATCCATGTTAATTAAAATGATAAGAAAAATGTTCTTAAACTTCCCAAATATTTGTTCCGTTAATCTTTCGTCAATTAGTGATAAACAGATTTATTGCCTATCGTTTTCGTATACTATTTCTTGATTTTACGTTGAAGTAACGTTAAAAAATAACAATAACACAAATTAGCAAGCTATAACCTCAGTGAGCAAATCTTTATCCATGTTAATTAAAATGATAAGAAAAATGTTCTCAAACTCCCCAAATATTTGTTCCGTTAATCTTTCGTCAATTAGTGATAAACAGATTTATTGCCTATCGTTTTCGTATACTATTTCTTGATTTTACGTTGAAGTAACGTTAAAAAATAACAATAACACAAATTAGAAAGCTATAAAAATTTGCAAGCTATAACCTCAGTGAGCAAATCTTTATCCATGTTAATTAAAATGATAAGAAAAATGTTCTCAAACTTCCCAAATATTTGTTCCGTTAATCTTTCGTTAATTAGTGATAAAAATCTCATTAGAACTTGGCAAAAGTGTTCGTCGGTTTAATTAAGTTTCTAGCATACAGTTAAAATTACTGACCGTACCTTTTCAAGAATTTTAATATTACAGAAGTTTCAATGAAAATAAAAATGTTTCGAGAATTCGCTTAAAGTAACTAAGATAAAATTTAGATAATATACACGCTAACTACCAATTCAACAGAATTAACTAGAAGCCAAGAATCTATCAAGAAATTTTAATAACTTTAGAAAATAGACGCGTTTGTTTAATTTTTTCCAATTTACTTACCTTTATAATGATTATCATAAATAGAAAGCTCTTACCTGAAACAAAAGAAAGTATAAAATGTACAGATGTCATATTAACACGAGAAACTGAAACCAATCTAACCTCATTGTTTAACCGTTTTGTATTAGTTTATTAAAGACGTCACCACACGCTCGAGGCGTATTAAAGAGATTAAAATCTCAACTGATGCGAGCGGCACACGATAGCACAGTAGGTAAGAGCGACGTCATGGTGAAGTAGAGGTCGCGGGTTGAAACCCCTCCTGTGTCAGTTGATTTTGAATTTCAGATTAACATAACATGGCTTTAACATGTTTAAAAATTCACTAAATTCTACATACGATCTAACCTTTCCACTTTTGTCTACAGCATACCTGGATCCCTACGTAGTGCCAGCTAGCCTGGACCAACTCCTGGTGTCGAGCGACGTGGTGGGCAACATCAGGTTCAGCCACCCGACGCTCTACGTGTTCCCGGGAGGACAGGGCGATGCTGCACTCTTCGGCATCAACGGATTTAATATGTTAGGTAAGTCAATTTTGAGTACGGGTCCGAAGATGATCCTTGCGGTACGCCGGAATAATAATTTCATTGGTTGGTGATTATTAGAGACAGAATTGAGACTGGGAGGATTGCTGCACATTATAGCTTGGTTATTAATATACCAAAACCTTGTTTGATACATTTTTAACCTCAGGGATAGTATAAATCAATAGTATCGCGATGCTGTATTACTCAAACGCTTAAATTAAAACCTAGCTGTCTTCAATAATAGTAGTGTAGCTAAATTTCAAATAGTTTCAAAAATTTCAAATATTGGTAGTTTGTCAGTTTCATAAACCATTATCATCATCATATGAACCAAAAGACGTCTTCTAGTTGACACAGACCTCCCCAAGCATCGTAAAAAGCACATTAAAGTAGGTACCCGTAATTAGATTAGAACAACGTATCTTCGTTTTAATATTGCTTCTATGTAACCGTGTCTTTATAAATTGCACAGGGAAAGAAAACTCCTAGCAGCCAAGTTTCTCGTTAATCTAATTGATAAATTCCATTGCGAGCACCAAGACGCTAATGATGCCTCAGGGACTTCACTTTTACCAGAGAAAATTCTCGTAAAATAAAAATAACTTAGTTCTTTTCTCCAAAGAGTTACATAACCGAGCTGACTAAGGCTCGGTAAATACAGTGCCCTCATTCACCACGTAAGTCCAACACGCCTGGGGCTCGATGCGGATTTTTTCGGCTGTTCGCGTTTCATTGGTGCGCTGCCAAAACTCATCTCTCGGTTACATTGGCAAGATTACTCTGTGTACTTCGTTGAATGTTGAACATTTTACAATTTAGTTTTACGGTTCTTTTGTTGTTTCGACTGCTTATGGTATTACTTTAATTTGGGCTGGAATTGTAGAATGAATTGTTGGAGTTTTAGTATGATAAATTACTTAGTTGCTTCAATTATTTTGGTATTTAAGGGTCAATATGTCATAGTATGATTCTTAAGATAAACGACTTTAAAGATAGTATAATATATCTTGACTTCTATAGAAAAGCGATTTCATAGCTGATTTTAGAATGAAGTTCCTTAACGCGGCTTGCGGTAGCAGTTGACTGGGAGAAATCGTCAAGTAATAAACTCATGGCAATCGCGCTTGCAGTCTCCGACCAGTACCAGTTAAGACATCAAAGCGGAAGCTCGAGTCGCCAGATTGGAAAATAATACGCGTACGCGTGTAAAAACATGTACATTATTGAAACTTCGTTCCTGATGACAGTCCCCTAACCACACACGTTTTTTTTTTTCATCAATAATGGTGTTTATCGAAGAAGATAATCTTTCTCAAATTCTCTTATGACATCCTTTCAATTCCAACAGCAGAATCATTCTCTCTAATGTCAACATGATTTGTCACAAAACATGTTACAATTTCCAAGCAAAATCACATAAAATTCCTCAACCAATTGACTTACAAAAGTGGAACCTTGACACAATCTAATACAACCACTTAGAAGTTGGTACTGTGCCAAAGAAATATTAGCTGTCTCCGGTACAAAGATGCTCTCGAGCATTCGCTGATGGCCTGTCAAAATCACAATATTATATTGTTTGAAGACAGAATTCTGGATCGAATCGTCTCGAGTGTCTTGATAATTGTTCTGAGCATTGTTGCTGTCGAGAGCTATTATGAGTGTCGGTTCACGATTCTCGTGAAATTGGGGGTGAATTGTGTCAAAGAGCTCGTTTACGTAAATTATTTTATTGTTATTGATGGAAGTGTCATCATTTTTAGCAATATTGTGAGCATTCATTTTATCGAAATCTCAATCATGATCTTCGTTGATCTTCATAATAACTTTTAAGGCAGCGTTAAATGCTACTGCTGATTCATCTCCTACAATACCTTACACACACACTACGATAGTTTCTTTGTCAGAAATCTTATAGTTCTCAGTTTGTTCATCGTTGACTTTTGGCATTTCAACATTTTTAGAAATATGGAACTCAAACATAGTTAGGTACATAACTCGGTATTCTTCAGTTGACTTATATGCATTTTGCACGGAATCAATATTTGCTTACTCACTCTATCCATTTCTGTGATTTGTTACACGGGTTTAAGTAAAGAATATTTCTGCAACTTGTGCTAACTTAAGTTTGACATTAAATCGTTCCTTATTGTGTATAAGACTCCCGTCATCCTGCCGAGTTTATTATGTAGACTTTAGACTAATTAAATTCAGGAACGTGATTCTTAGTCCCCATTTGTGAGTTGATATGCTGCAATGTTATTCTCTTGGCCGTTATGGCAATTTCATAGATTCATACAATTCGAATAAAGCTTTTTACAAGCGTATTACAAGCCAACAACGTGACCGTGTTATAGCGCTAAGTATATTAGCACGTTCATGGCGACGCCGTCACGGTCTTCGCTTTTCTTTATAACATTATAGACAAAATGTCGGACGTAATTTTATTTCAGAAGTACTTCACCATACAATATTGTAAATGAAAATATACGCTATCTCCGTGACAATATAGGGTACCTAGATTTAACTGGTGACGCCAGCTAGGTGACTGTAAATAAATTCCGTACTGCCCTACAAAGAACGGTTTCCATTAAGCCACCGCACACGTCAAGTCAGGAGCGTGCTATCGTGTTACTAAGTAAACTCGACGGGGCAAGCGTTGCTGTCACGCTGTTGGCTTATCTGTGACGTCATTGTTTTCTACGTCAGGAGGAATATAGTAATTGTGAAGGTTTTAGTCTAACAGCTAACTGTAATACTAAATGTTAAAGGAACTAGTATTGACTGATTACTCGATAAATCTACAAATAGTTTTTAGGGTTCCGTAGTAAAACTAGGAACCCTTACAGTTTCATCCTGTCCGTCTGTCCGTCTGTCACACCCTCGTCAAATCTACAGTTCATAACCAATTTGTATGAAACTTCGCAGGTAGATGTCTTTTATGAACCGCCATAAAGGCCTGTAGTAAAATTATGAAAAATAAAATAATTAGGGGGGGCTCTCATACATGAAACTGGGGGATGAAAATAAATATTTTCGCGCACTCCATCATGTGGGGTATCGTTGGATAGGTCATTGAAAATAAAATAAATGTTTCTAAGTGACTTTTTTATTTAAGTCCATATTTAGTGAACTAGGAGCTCCCAAAGTCGTTAACAATGTGTCCCCCCCCTGTGATTTTCCAACCGCTGCGCGCTGTATCAAAAAATTTGAAAAAATTAAAGCTTGTGGCATCCAATAAATACTTTCGATTACAATTGGTTTGAACAAGATACGTTAATAACTTTTTGAAATATTCACTATTTTCAGTTTTAAGTTTTGACAACCGCAAAATTAAATACAAACTTATATTTGCGGTCGGAAGACTGAAATACTTCTTGCTACGGAACCCTAGACTGTGCGTGGTCCGACACGCTCTTGCCCGGTTTTTAATGCTGAATTTGATAAAGATTGATTGTTTTTTTGGTTTAAACGTATTATATTATTAAACGATGAATAGAAAAAAAAAATATGATTACTTTATACGATTACTAGTGCTTTGCCCGCGACTTCGTCCGCGTGACCCGCAGAATTTGTGTATTTTTTGCGGAATAACAAAGAGTCTATCTATAGAACTTGAGGATAATGTATAGCTTTTTATTAATGAAAGAATTTTCAGAATCGGATCAGTAATTCCGGAGATTACTTTCCAAATTTTATTACACAAACTCACAAAATTCATACTCTATATTATGTATAAATTAAATTATACATTTCTAGAGACATATTATGTATAGGGGAGATGTAGGTAATGGGGATCACTTAAGCGAGAATCGAAATAAATCCAAATCTATTAATCAATTATTTATTGCTTTGCTCTATTAATAAACTTTACTTATCTACCTATCAATTGAGATCAACTTTAATCACTTTGGCTTACCAATTTTGGAACAATAAAGATTAAAAAAAAAATAGGTTTGATCACCATTGTCAACATAGGTTGGCAATGGTGATCAATGATGTAGACAATGGTGATCAAACATATTGCACATATAACTGCGAGCAGAGTCCCACCCAATACAATCAGTATGAGCCCAAAACGAACTTTCGACATCTACTAACAAAAAATACATTGTTTTATCAAAGTTAGGTAGTGTGAGCAATGGGTATGTAATTGGAATCACCTGATTCCGATTACCTACATAGGAGAAAAGGAGAAAAAAAAAATCCTGACGAGAAAGATATAATAACAATCTGGGTTCTAAATCACAATCTAAAATATTACGATTATTACAGATCACAAGTACCTACAGAAATAAAGATTTAATAATTTAAAACTTACATTCGGATTTATCTACACGAAAAATTTGATCAGAATGGCGCGAAACCTTCAAACACCTATTTCTCTCCAGCGCATTGCACGAACTTAGTGAGCCACTGTCTGCACACGGGAATGACACAAAGCTAGCGGGTAGGTATGTTGGCATCGCTTGCTCGCGTTTGGTTTTTGTTATTTTGTGGTGATCACCATTGCCAACTGACTCCGATTGCCTACATCTCCCCTAAGGCATTACGATAATAAAACAACCAGTAACACGGACAATCCGAAAGGGCTGTCAATATCTAGAGAGAGCAGGCTACATATCAAAATCACACCATAAGCTAAGCTTAGGTGCTGCAAAATCATAGATTTTTTACAAACACTATTTTTCATTAAATCCTGTGCATATCACGTCTAGCCAACAGCGGGACAGCGCCGTATTAAACAAACATCCACAGTAAAACGTGACCAACTCGCCTGCGATATGGTTTACATTGCAATATTGTAGTTTTGCCTTTAATCATGGTATCAGTTAAAAATGTTTTATATTGCATTGTCTTCTTGAAACAAAGTCGAATCATAAAATCCGCATAAATCGAGCCTGAATCCAACAAAATTGATTAGATCTAGCTGCCTATCTCAAACAAATAGTCAATTCTCATTGTGAATTAATCCCACACTTGAAACAGCCTTTTCACGTTTATTCTGTACCGACACACCGCGTGATATCACCGCGGGAACTGCTAATTTGTTTGGGAACGTTCGAGGGAGAATGTCACGGTGAGATTCTCCCACGAACATTTGAAAACAAAGTGGCAGTTCTCACGATGATAACACGCGGCGTGTTGGTACAGATAAACAGACAGAATAATGTCAAGCTTATTCTCCCCTCCTCCCTCCTCCATTTTCCGGATAAAAACACAAAATACTCCACAAACAGTATTTCCCATTAAGCCTTTTGTGTCACGTCACGGCCGAGAGCGTGCAGCGTCGTGGTACTAAGTAAACACACACATGAAAAACACAGTCACACTGTTGTGTCACGTCGTTGGCTTAAGTCTGTGTAATATAATAATGTTGAAGTGTTATTAGCGCTGTTTGCATTTCCTTTTGCTGTACCCCTATCATGAGTTTTTTTGACGTAATAGTTTCGTTAACGTTAGCATATTTTGAATTTAAAATACAGCAGTCCTGGAACATTTTGATAAAATTTTATACAATTTGCACATTTTAAAAAATACAGAGAAATTAATTAAGTATTTAATTTATATAAATGTTGTGTAACAAACGTGTATTTTCAATTAAAAATATGCCTACGTTAACGATACTACACGTCAAAAAAACTCATGATAGTACTGTTGTAGGTATTAAGACCAACACTTTTTCATAATGGGGTCGAATTAGAAACGTTTTGTTGATAATTATTTTAAATGGCTAATAGGTTTTTGTGGTAGGTACTTTTATCGGTGGTTCTATTCGTTAGCGCTATTGGTTCGATAACTTATAAAAACGTAAGATAACCTTCGTTAACCTAGGTTAACTTAAATGATCAATGGAAACGTAGTGACACTTAACCGACGTTTATCTTACTAAGGGCCAAGTTCACCGACAAGATAACAGCCCGTTATATTGAAAACGGTCGTTTAACATGACTTTTTCTATAGAAAAAGATATATTAAACAGCCTTTTTTAACTTAACGGACTGTTATCTTGTCGGTGAACTTAAGCCTAAGGGCCGTAAGATCAATCGAAACTTAACCACGAAAGAGAGTTTAATCTCCAAAAAATCCAAAGAAATAATCGAACTCTCTTCTGTGGTTTAAACTACGATTGATCTTACGGGCTTTATACCTATAAAGCCCGTAAGATCAATCGTAGTTTATTAACTATAACTATAACTTTATTCTATCAATACCTAATGAAAATATAACCGGAAACTTCAGAAACAGCCCATAATTGGGAGATTTATTGTGTTTTGTAATAAGTATCTAATTTATTGTAAATTATTGAAAATTTATGGGGATTAGTTGTAATATCCCTAAAATGTTAATTTAGTCACGTAAGTAGTATTTTAGCCTGTTTTGTTGTTTGCGGAATATTTTAATGAAATAAAACAGTCGAAATCATTAATATTAGATGTTGCCTCTTTAAAATCTAACTGTAGGCTCTGTTTCATAATATTTAAACTTGAAAAAACGTTGGGTTTTGTTATCTTTTTGTACCTATTCGCAATCTATGATTTTCTTTCAAAACATTGTTAGTTATCTAAGTAAAATAGTTACATACCAATAAAGGTACTCGAAATGTACCTTAATTAATTCGTTAGTGTAAATTGTTTACTCTTTTAAACCACAAAATCCTTTATCTATGGAATACCATCCATCACTCCATTTTAAATTAATTCGCAACACCTGTCAATCTTCATTTTTTGCCGCCATTTGCAAACAAAATGGCGCCCGGCCGCGTCATTCTCAGTTCAAACAAAATGCACATCGGAAACCATTCCCTCTCCAATTTATTTTTCAATCAAGAGTTCATCGGGCGATTTTATCTATCTTGTTTGAGTTTTCTCGTGTCAATATTTTGTTAGTAGAAGTTATGGCTATCAAATGAGCTTTAAAAAAAAAACATGAGTTTGGATTAAAGCTGTTTTAGAATTGAATTGTGGGTTTGTGGTATTTTTTTGATGTTAAATTAGGTTGTGGGCTTGTGGCGCTTATTGGGGTTTGAAAGTAAAACCTTATAAGTACATAACTTAAAGAGAGTGCGTTTGTGATTTTGTGTCTAAGTGGGGGACAATCTCCGGAACTATTGATCCAATTCTCATTACTTTTTCATCGATTTAGAAAAAAACACAATTCCCGTGGGTCACGCAAACGACGTCGCAGGCAAATTGTTAGTATTTTATAATTTAATAGTTTGTTAGATAAGTAACCGTTTTGTCTAAAAATTGGCGTTAACATACAAAAAAATACTGCTACGCTTTGAAATAAATTAACCAAAAACATCAAAACCCAGCGAATAGGCACAATTAGTTCAAAAATATTTTATCAAAAGCTGAACAGGTATCTCCACCACAACGGAAATTAAAAGCATAAAATGGCATACCCCGAAGTTTATTAAAGCCATCAAGGCCATCAAGTGTCAAGCACACATCAAACTGACACCCAATTAAAAGCTTGACATTTTATTCTTTATTTAAATCAGCATTCGACCTCATTCGGCTACATTTCCTGAATCAAAAGCTATTGGCAGAACTCATTGGCTCAATGCTTAAAGAAAACAATTAAAACCAATATGAAACAATGCAAGCCTGATTACTATTTGCCAGGAACATCATTTAAAATTGGATCTCGATCCATCGAGTATTGTTCGAATCGTATTGCGTTATAGATACGTATTTGCGAACGCGTTGTGTTTCGCCAGCCGGTAATGTATGCCTAACGGCAAACGGTGTGTAATTTGTATGCTGATTTCGAAATGAAAGGGAGATCAACAGTATTCATGTGATTAGATTAAAATAGGGGTGTTATTTGGTGTGAAGCTTGTGGAATTTATATGAATTTGCGGTCATTAAACCACGTACACAATGTTTGTAGATAATTAACTAACACCCATTGTCAACATGGATTACTATTTTCATAGTGGTTGCAATATTATTCAGGAATAAATTAATACACATGATTTTAATTTGATCAACACGTCGAGGTTAATCAAAATATGGATATTTTGATTATATTTGTGCGCGAAAAAGTCCCTATAAAATCATTTAAAATCATGTGCAGATAACAATTCGAGAAAAATTAATGCTACATAATTAATACTAAGTAGGTAGTAAAAATTCTTTTTTAAATGATAATAAAGGATGGATATGTCTAGTATCCCTGTAAACCTCCCCAACTAAGCTAAAATTTAACATGTACCATAAAAAAGGAGTGCGGTCGGGGAACCCCCGTCAAGAACGAAGTTTCACTAATGTACAGATGAATCATATTTTTAAACGTTTCTTTTATCCCCCATTTTTACACGGAAAAATTACGCGTATTATTTTCCAATCCGGCGATGCAACCACGCACTTTTAAGTCTCGATGGGTACTAGTCGGAGACCACGAGCGCGAGTGCAGTGAGTTTTAGATTAATGGAGATGCATAAGGCTTTTTTCCTTACGTGACGATTTCTACCGCAAGCCCCGTTATGGAACTTCGATGCAAAAAATGTGCAACCTGGCAATAATCGAATTATTTCTACATTCTATGTATGTCAAGACTAGCTGTTTCGCGCAGTTTCACCCTCATTCCTCGGCACCTAAGAGTCGTAGCGTGATGTTAAGTAGCTTATACTATTCTTCATGAATCTGACTATCATATACAAAAAGGATTTTTCAAATCCGACTGGTAGTTCCAGAGATTAGCGCGTTCAAACAAACTCTTCAGTTTTATAATATTGGTATAGATACGCGAACGACAAAGCCTTAGCAGTCTACCTTTTGCATCAAACCTACCTATCAACATGAACATGTTTGAATGTTCTGAGGACACGCCACCTCCCCTGCCGAAGGCTTGTTAGCGAACAATGCATCGGCAATTACTCTAACTGACGACCTAAAGGTTGCGAGCACGAATCCAATCCATTTAACTAGAGGGGTTTATGCTCTCGTAAAACAGATGTAGTTTAAGTTACATAGAACTCGGAGTTTATTTGTTTAAGAAACATGTAAAAATGTATTTTTGCTAATACCTCAGATCATAGAAACAAGGAGATATGCCATCATAGCAAATTAGTACGGGAACAACTGATGCCACTTTTAGTACATTTTTCGACACAATTACGTGCATAATTAAACGCTCCTTGTGAATAAAAAGATCTCCCACGCATTGCACATTCCGCACACCCTCAATCTAACACTGTTAATCGTCACTCAACACTAACACTAAACGAAAACACTGTATTTATACCATCGATCGTGTTCGGTTCGTCGCCAGCGCGTACGTTTTTAATATGAGCAATTTGCTCAAGATCAGGCATCAAGCTCGATAGCGCCTTAGCACATCTCCTTGTTTCTATGATCTGAGGCTAATACCTACAGCATGTAACAAAAACCCTGTTCGATCCCAAAGGGGGGTACCATTATGCTCATCATTATGAAATTTTTACTATGACATCAACACTAAAATGGCGAAAAAATAATTGCTGTTCAATACATTTGTGTTCGCATAAATCGATAAAATTTTTGGAACAGCAGATTTTTTTGCGATTTCGAGGTTGTGTCAGTCAACATTTTGTTCAAATTGATGAGTATAATGGCCTCTTTGGGATCGAACAGCGTTTTTGTTACATGCTGCATACCTATAAAGGTTTGTGTGTAAGTCTCCCAGGCAAAGAGCAGTTTCGTAATAAGTTATGTGATGATTGCTCCCAGTCAACCCCTACCTCAAGCCGCGTTAAGGAACTTCGTTCCAATAATAATGGCGACAGTGGAAAGGCGAAATCGCTAAACCGCCAACATGGAAATGGGAAATGAGTTATAACGTATTATTTTTAAGATAAAAGTCATATATATCTCTTTCTTTTGGTGGTTTAGCTATTTCGCCGTTCCACTGTCGATGGGTAAATAATCATCATCATTATCTGCCTAGCCTTTTCCCAAATTATATTGGGGTCGGCTTCCAGTCTAACTAGTTTCGGCTAAATATCAATATTTTACGTGGAGCGACGGCCATCTGACCTCCACAACCCAATTAATGGGTAATACCGGTATTCGAATGTTAGACCAGCTGTCAGACTTTTAGGGCTTCTGACTACCCGTAACGATTGTCAAAGATATTCCAATGACAACCGGGACCGACTGCTTAACGTGCTCTCCGAGGCACGGAGGGGTCTCGATGTGTAAAGAACGGTCACCCATCCAAGGACTGACCGCGGCAAGCTCAGCTTAACCTCGCAGATCGATCGATCAGCGCGGCTGTCATTTAGCCACGAGCCCCCCGATGTCGATGGGTAAATAATACTAATTAATAATGCCCTACCTTCCAGTGGACGGCGGCTTCTCGCGCAAGGCGTGCTGGTGGGACTTTGCGCGCCACCTGGACCGGCTGGACGCGGTGCTGTTCACGCGCATCAACAACTGCTCCATGTCGGGCATGGCGGCCGTGCTGCGCAGGAAGGCCGGCGCCACGGTCTACCCTCAGATCGGACACTTCTTCTGTAATTTAGAGGTGAGGTTTATTTGTTTATGTACACACAAAATACATCTTACTAATATTATAAATGCGAAAGTTTGTGCGTGTGTGTGTGTGTGTTTGTTACTTCTTCACGCTGAAATGGCTGGACGGATTTGGATGAAATTTGGCACACATATAGAATAGTCTGGAATAACACATAGGCTACCTTTTATCCCGGAAAACGCGGGCGAAGCCGCGGGCGGAAGCTAGTATAATATAAAAGTACAAAACTTTTGCCCGCGACTACCCTTAGTAAAGGGTGGCCAGCAATGGCGTTAATTTGGAGGTGAGAGGTTTATTTATTTATGTACCTACCTACACACAAAATACATAGGTATAAAATAAAAGAACTAGACTTTTACCCGCGACCATCCAAGGTGCGGTTAAACGTGCTAGTTTTTTTACAATTTCTTGCTGTTATTGTATGTCCGTGAGGCGAGATCTATATCGTGCACCAGTTATTGTGATGTACCGTCATTTAATTTCATTGCAATATCGCCGGGCTATACTGCAAGGTAACGGCAATTGTTCAACTGAATTGCATGATATAGATCTCAACTCACGGCTATACAAAGCTAGAAATTGTCAAAAAACTAGCCCGTTTAACCGCACTCTTAAAGTTTCACAGTCTAGTTATTATCATAGATTAATGATTGGTTTCCGTTGCGCTCCGACTAGATACCGCCGACGCACTAGCTAGAGAAATGCGGCAACTAACACTCTGCTAGAATGGCATACCTGATGATTTATATACTAAATCCTTTCTGAAAATATGTAGATTACGGTAGTGAAAGCCCCATCCAAATCTGATTTGTAGTTTTTGATAAAATCATGGTCATACAAACATACCTACGGGTCAAACTTCTACTAATATTATAAATCCATTTGTGAAGATCGCTGTATGTATGGATGTTCGTTACTCTTTCACGGAATTTGATGAAACTTTACAGTAACATAGCTTATACATCAGAATAACATATAGGCTACTTTCTATCCCAAGAACGCGGGCGAAGCAGCGGGTGGAAGCTAGTAGATAATAAAAAAAAATGTGCACCTTCCGCTACGGTGCCCTACATTCAATGAGGCATTCCGACAATGGGAGCAGGGTACTGGGCGCCACGCAGACGCCCTTACAAGGTCGACACATGACACTGCCGACACACCTGATTGAACAGCCTGCTTACCGATTGCGTGCCCTTACAATCTATTAGAATAGAGCACCGGCACCCTAATTGGGTAACTCAATTGCTATCACCATGATTTTGACATCCATTACGCCATATGTTTCTAAATGCGTGTTCCCGTAATTAGATCGACGACGCAATGGATGTTGTTGAACTGTCAAAATGAAAGCCATGGCGATAGAAATTGAGTTACGCAATTAGGCTGCGGGTCTGCTATTGGAATTGTCATAGAGTTGTGTCAGAATGGCACATAACTGCTAATTAAAGATATCACTGCCAAAACCAATAATAACGATGTCAATGTGAGACCATTCTGACACAATTATGATGCAATGCAATAGCAGACTTGAGGCCCAGTTATTTTGTGATTGAGGTAAACTAGCTCTGCCAATGCCTTCGAAACATGCGGCGGTTTTTTGGGGTTAAAAGTACCTAGTTTTAATAGGTATAATTTTAATGTCAGTCACTCGGCCGTTGTGTATAGAGCAAAACAGTTCGATGTTACAGAGATATAAACTTTGAGTATAACTAGCGGCAGCAGCTATGAGCACAAACGTCACCTGCGTATTAGCTGATCTTTCGGTCTCTATGGCGGAATGAAAAAGACGGGGGGTGCCGAGGCTGCACGCGATTGGTTCGTCAGTCGATGCTCGTAGTCTAATTGGACCATTTCTATTACGTATTGTCAACTGTCTATTGTTTATTGGGCAGGAAATGTACATGCGCGATCTGTGTTCATAATTCATGCCGTAGTAAGTAAGTAAGCCCAAATAAAGTAGAGCCTAAATAAACTTAGCTGCGTGCCTCTGTCAGGTTTCGCTCTCGCGAACTGTGGTGGAAAGGCCCATTTTGTTTTTTTTTATTACCGACTTCAAAAAAGGAGGTTCTGTATTCGTCCCGTATGTATGTATGTATGTATGCAAGTATGTATGTATGTATGTTTGTATGTGCGCGATTTTCTCAAAAACTACTGATTCGATTTGGATGGGGTTTTCACTAACGTAATCTACATACTTTCAGGAAGGTTTAAGTATATATACATTATGTAATCATTCCTATGTACAAAGTTATATGCATAAATGTACACACTCCGTAGAAGATTTACTGTTGATCGAATTCGTGAAAGTAATCTAACACGGGATAAAGAACTAAAAAGGGAAAAATAAAAAACATTTTTAACAAAAAATAACCGACTTCAAAAATCCACTACAAAGAAAATAATAATTTTGGTTTCGGAAGTCGGTGGCAAGCCAAAAATAAAAATGATTTTTTTTGCAAATAATTAAGTTTATCCAATTCTCTTTCAAAATTCTAAAGTCAATTTTTTTCTCTTATTCATTATTTCCGCGATTTTTCATTGAGTTTCTCTCTAAATAAACTTGCAAAATATGAGAAGTCTTAACATACTATTCTATCGTCTACGGTAATCATTGAAGCATATAGTATCACTTTCCAATCAGTCGCTTGTGATCTTGCACCACGCACGATTGTTTGTTGTATACCAGTGAGACCTGTGACTTTGACAAATACTGTTTGTGTTTTATTCGTTTTTATATTGTGTACTAAAACAAGGGATTATGTGATTTTTACGGGGTACGTAGGTAATTAAGTATTTATTTGGACCATTACGCAAAGAATATGTCTTATCGTAGGTACATTATGTCTTACCGATCGTTTTTAATTCAAAATTAGGGGGATATTAGACTATCCAATATCTAGGATCATACCTTTTATTCTATTAACAGAAAGGATTTAAATAATATTTTAGACGAAATGATTCATGTCTATATTACTTACATTACCATACGTCTATACTATGATTCATTAGTCTAGATCTCAGATTATAGAAACAAGGGAGATGTGCCAAGGCGCTACTAAAATTGACGCTTTGATACGGTCACATTGACCGTATATAAAATGTACACGCTGGCGACGAACCGAACACGATCGATGATATAAATACAGTGTTTTAGTTTAGTGCTAGTGTTGAGTGACGATTAACAGTGTTAGATTGAGGGTGTGTGGAATGTTTAATGCGTGGGAGATCTTTATATTCACGAGGGGCGCTTGTAATTGTGTTGAAAAATGTACTAAAAGTGGCGACAGTTGTTCCCTTACTAATTTGCTATGATGGCATATCTCCTTGTTTCTATGATCTGAGGTCTAGATCAGGGGTCGGCAACCCGCGGCCCGCGAGGCACCTTCTTGCGGCCCGCGACTGTATTAAAATAAAGGTCGTATCTTTCTAAACTATTATAATTACACCCCAAAAATAATAAAAAAACCGGGCAAAAGCGTGTCACACACGCACACACAGTCTTTCGACCGCAAATATTAGTTTTTTTGCGATTGTCAAACTCAAAACTGAAAAAATGGAATATTTCAATAAGTAATTGACGTATCTTGTTCGAACCAATTTTATACCGACAACGCGGTTGGAAAATTACAGAGGGGACACACACATATTGTTAACGACTTTCGGAGCTTCTAGTTGACTTAATATGTGCTTAAATAAAAAAGTCGTCTAGGAACCATATTGTTAAATAACACTCAAAGACCAAAGAACAACAGTCAAAGACCTATCCAACGATACCCCACATGAAGGGATGCGCCAAAATATTTTATGGAAAAGTGCGGCCCGCCTTTGCTTTATTTTGCCACTATATGGCCCTTTGCTGCTAAAAGGTTGCCGACCCCTGGTCTAGATCAGGGGTCACCAATTAGTTTCGCTCGGGGTCCGTTTTAAGCAATGAATTAATGACCATCACGTTCCGCACAACATTTCAAAGAAAAAAATATTTATTGAAATAACAAAGGTATTTTTTTACATACCAATGAGAAAAAATATTTTTTTTGTTGCGGGCGATACGTTTTTATTAAATTACTACTCTGTAGTGCAAGTTCCTGTGTTCTCGAAGTCCGCACAAAATGGGTCGGCGGTCCGCCATTTGGCAACCCCTAGTCTAGATCCTAGATGTACTTACCTTATATCCACCATAGACACTTATAGACCTCTTTACAAAAACTGGAAAGTTTTCTACTCTATTGGGAGACCATTTTTATCTTTTACTAGAGGGTCAAATTGCCTTTAGAGTATCTTCAAGGGACTATGTAGGTTTAACCTACGAATGGCATGCTAAGTTATCAGATTTTAGACAGTGGTTGATCGATAGGGCAGCGACAAAACTGCGGTAACTCCTCTCAGAATGAGAGGGGATAGGCCATAGTCCACCACGCTGGCCAAGTGTGGGTTGGCAGACTTCACACACCTTCAATAACTTTATGCAGAACTCTCAGGCATGTAGGTTTCCTCACGATGTTTTTCCTTCACCGTTAAAGCAAGTGATAATTAATTTCTAATACGCACATTACTTCGAAAAGTCAGCGGTGCGTGCCTCAGGATCGAACTCGAACCTTTCGCCGTGGCAGGCGCATGGTTATACCACTAGGCTGTCACTTCAAAATATATTATTACAATCCGATTATTTATCATTGATTCCAGGAACGCCGCGCTCTCGCGAGCCCCGACGGAGACAAGGATACGGATCCCCTGCTGGTATCCCTGCTGCAGGAGGGATCAGATATGATGACGGACCTCCGCCACATCAACCTCAAGCCACAGCACTGCTACAGAAACCCAGAGCCCATCAACTTGTACCACAAAGTTGGACATGGTTAGTTCAACATTATCTATCCTACTAATATTATATATGCGAAAGTTTGGATGTATAGATGTTTGTTACTCAATCACGGCAGAACGGCTGAATGGATGTAGATGAAATTTTGACACAAAGATATATTATAGTCTGAAATAGCACATAGGCTACTTTTATCCCGAAAAAGCGAGCGTGCCAGAAGCCGCGGGCAGAAGCTAGTAGTCTATACTAATCTAATAAAGCTGAAGAGGTTTTTTTTGTTTGATTGTTCGTTTGTTTAAAATTTCACATTATATGCATAGGTAGTCTCAAATTGTCCAAAGTAACATTGTTTTGTCTCTAAACTTTCTTGGATCGAAGCCTCTCAATTTATTTCAAAAGTTCACCTATGCAAAACATCAATTAATAATCTTGTGGATGAAGATCCATATTATGCACCCCCCTAATAAAATAAGAATTCAGATTTTAATATCTACTTTTTTTTTCATTTCAGGAACCCTAGACATGTACGTACTGAATCCGTCCAAGGACTCTAAATACGTTCGTGAATTCCTAAAACGTTGGCACAACAGTGAACAAAAACTATTCGAAGGCGCCAGTGTATCTGGCCAGTTCAATTTCCCGATTCCAAACTTAGTATCGATATGCGCGTTACTAGTGTGGCGCCCAGCCAACCCTGACGATACGATTACAAGGATAATGTTCCCAGGATCGACTCCACAACACAAAATATTCGAAGGCTTAGAAAAGCTTAAACACTTAGAATTTCTACAGCACCCTACTTGCACGGGAAGACAGATGGCTCCTACAACGCCACCTGCCACCACAACGACAACTACAGTCACAACTACAAAAACTAGCGTTAAACCCGTAACTAAACCTAGCAAAGAAAGAAGCATAATTACTGAAAAGACGAAAGAAGAAAAAATTTTTGAACCTGAACCTCCACCAAAAGACCTCAGAGAAGGAGAAACAAAAAATATTATAGACAATAAATTGTTAAGTGAACTCGTGGACGGAGAAGATAAAATGGACTCCATTTTACATGATGCTATCACTGCAAGGATAGAAACTAAACTAGATGATAAGATTGCTCAATACGAGAGCACTGTGATAGATGGTTTACCTAAAAAGAAGGAAGTTAAAAAAAAGGCTGTCGATAAGAAAATAAAACGCGTTGATAAGACTGATGAGGTTAAAGACTCTATAGTTAAGGCTGATGCTAAAAAAGTTGACGCTGAACCAAAAGCTAAAGTAGAAAAGAAAACACGGGTTGACAGTCGTAAATCTGAAATAACGCCATCAATGACAAGGACCAAAATGAGCCATCGCACAACGCGCGCTGTTTCAGACAGGAAAACAACAGTAAGCACAGATAAAAAAACAGTGACTGAAGATAAGAAATCACCACCCACTACACCTAAAAAGACAGTCGACGCCAAACCTACTCCATCCGTACCAGCGGTTAAAGATAAAATTAAAGCCAAAACTAGAAGACTGAGCCCCGGTAGCACTCCAGCCAAAAGCACAAAAGAAGCGAAAAATCGAATGGTTGTCGAATCAAAATACAAACAATCATCACCTAAACGAGACGTCGCGGCAAAAGCTACTGAAAAGAAAGAAACTAAAGCTAAACGAGAACCTATTTCTCGCCGGCCAAGACCGTTGTCATCACCAGTAAAAGGATTAAAAGCAATGAAAAGTCCAACAAAATCAGTGAAGTCGGTTAAAGCTGATACTTCAAAGTTAAAGGGCTTACAAAGAGTTAATTACGAAGATATACTAAAAGATGCAAAGAAATCTGACGAAGATACGTCAAAGTCTCTCGATGACATAAAACAGCAAGAGTTAGATGAGAGAGAAGAACAAGAAATTGTAAGAGAAATAGAAGCAGTATTTAACAGGGACAGCGAAGCTGAAGAGAAAATTGAGTTTGTAGGACGATCGGATATCGAAAAAATTACTTGTTTATTAGACGACACTAAGACTGAAACGACTGCCGACGGTGAATTTGAGGAAGAATATCTCATTATTGAAAAGGAAGAAGTTGAACAGTATACTGAGGACTCAGTGGTAGACAGAGAAGATAGCCATGAACATGAGGACGAATTACAAAAACACGCTAAAGATAAAGAAGAATCTGAGAAAAAGAAAGATATAACAGTATTAGAAAAGGAAACACCCGAAGAAACACAAATAAAAACTGAAGCGGTTGTCGAAATGGAAGCTAAACAAATTGAATCCAAGGAACACTCAGTAAGTGTTGAAGAAAAACAAGATATAAGCAGTGAAAAGAAAACTTCTGATAGTAAAAGTATTCACAAACCCAAAGATTCTCTTGAAATGCAGGTTCAAGAGTCTCAACCGGATGAGAAAATTTCTACTACTATCGAATCTGGAGCAACAACTGCGCCCACTCTACCTGAAGATGAGCGAATAACACTAGATGATATCAAAGAAGATCAACAAGTAGAAGAAAAACATATTCAAGAGGAAACAAAAGAAGTTATTCCACCTAAAAGCTTAGTCGATACAAAACCATTATCACTGGAAAAAAGTCCTAAACTTGAATCCGTACCAGTACCTATAAGAGAAATCGTCAAGACTCCTGACGAAGTAGCTGACTTACCATTGCATGAGGAAGTAGACTATAGAACTTATGTAGAAAAGAAAACACCAGAAGAAGAAATCTTCAAACGTAAATCGGACGAAATCAAAGTTCCTAAAGACCTACCTCTTCCAGATTTGGAAGGTGCTATGTCATACAAAGGTATGAAAACAGTCCAGGATGACGTCGTGGTCAAAACTGTACAAGGCGTTTCGCATGCTGAACTTGTTACTGTAACGCCTGGTTCAGCACCAGAGTCGCCAATGTACCACGAGCAAATGAAAGTTTCAGCAATTCCTGATAAAGATCTAAAACCTGTTAAAGAATACGATGACACTGACTATGACTACGGTCAGTACACTGAAAAATTGAGAGAAACTCACATCACGACTCTTGATTCACCAATTAAAGATGATATCATTGTGATCGAAGAGATCTCATGTATGCCCGAAAAGATCCCATCAATACCTGAAGACGTCGAAAAGGAGATTGAGGAGGCTCGTAAATTAGAAATGGCTGATAAACCTCCCTTGAGTCCAAAAGAAGTTGAAAAAATTGTGGCTGATGTTGCCGAAGTACTCAAATCAGACAAGAGCTTAGAAGAAATTATGGCTGAGAAGTCGCCTTTATTAAGTAAATCTCCTGAAGCCTTTCCAGGTATGGACACAACTGTTAGTACTATCGAAGCAACAAAGATGCTTCTGGCAAGTGAACAAGAAATCAAACATGATTTGCATGAAGTTGTGAAAGAAACTAAAGCCCTTGATACCAAACCTACCCATGAAATTGCAGACACGATCCAGAAAGAAGTGTCACCGGTAAGGTCAATTACATCAGAAGATATAAGTGAAACATCAGACAAGACTGTACTTAGTGAAGGTAAGCGGGTCAAACGAGAACTCTTAGAAGACAAAATTAAAGATAAAGTAGATGATATTAAAGAAATTTTAGATGAAGATCTTAAAATTGGAATCATGGATTCTCAAATAATCAGCACATATATAACTGATCATGCAACACTCGACGTTAAGGACCAAATCAAAGATAAAGCCATGCCTAAAGAATTAATAGAAAAAGTTGACGTAGAAGATATAAAACTGGAGAGAAGAGTAAGTACCACATTAGAATCAGCTAAAACACTAGAAAAACTTGAAGAAAAAATTGCCGATCTGAAGAGAAAAGAAAATAAAATTCTACAAGACAAAATTGAAACAAAACCATCTGAAGTTACTGAAACTAAGGAACTTATTTCTGAAAAACTAACAAGCTTAGACCAGGAACCTATCAAAATGGAAACGAAAACAAGTCCAGAAAAAGAACAACTCGAAAAAACAGAAAAACCTGTAAAAGACCAACTTATTATTGCGGACAAAGAATTAAGTCCCGAAAAAGAACTTCCTAAGAAAACATTATTACAAAAAGCTGAAACGAAAGTAGAAAAAGTTGCTGGAAAAGTGTCCGCCTTCAAAGATGAAGTTTTTGGATTCTTTTCCAAAAAAACTGATAAGAAAGAACCTAGCCCAGAAAAAGAATTATCAGAAAAGACTACCCTAAAGGAAAGTGAAATAAAACCAACTGCAATCAAGAAAGAACTAAGTCTTGAGATCCGGGAGCTTGTAGATGTAATTCAACCAGAACTAGAAGAAAAAGGTCTTGTTTCTGAAGAAGAGGTTCACGAAAAAGAATATAAAGAAGAGGAAGACATAAAAATACCCAGCCCGCTCAAAGAAGTAGCCTCACCAAAAGTTTCTATTGATAAACTACAAAAACAAAAGTCAGAAGTATCGATATTTGACGAAATGAAGAATCAAATTGCAGACACTACTAAAGACGTTCTTGAAAAGTTGGATCTAAGTCTAGAACAAAGGCTAGAAAAGGAATTAAGTATTAAGACAGAACTCAGTCCTGAAAAAGTAGTTCCCAGTGACAAAGAAGCAGAAGATAAGTTACCGAGCTTAATTTATGATGAAGATCAAGAATTAGACATTGAAGAAAGGCTGATAGGCTTTGAACCTGCTGGCAAACCAGAAGAAGTCACTACCACACAGTTTGTGTCAATAACTGAGAAAGGTATTATCATCAAGAGAAAATCTACCACAACAACTATCGTACAGGAATATAGTAATACTACTAAGACGATAGTTAGATATAAAACAACTGTTTTGACAATGGAAGATGATGAACTTCCAAATGGTACAAGAACTGGGAGAACTATTAGAAAAGTATCCCTTTCTCATGAACGACCAAAACTTAGCCCAGTCAAGCCTGATGAAAAAGCATCTAGTCCAATCAAACTTGATGAACAAGTACCTATCCCGGTAAAACCTGACGAAAAACCTGCTTCTTCAGTTAAGCCTGACGAGAAAATACCAAGTTTGACTGATTTAGCAGACAAAATACCATTTGAAGTAAAAGAAATAAGTCAAATAACACCGCAAGAAAAGCCAAGCTTAATTTACGATGAAGATCAAGAATTAGAAATTGAAGAAAGACTTATGGGTTTCGAACCGGCAGGAAAGCCTGAGGAAGTTACCACTACACAGATAATAACAACCACTGAAAAGGGTGTCTTAATACAAAGAAAATCAATAGTAACAAAGATCCTTCAGGAATATACAAATATATCTAAAACGACTTTCAGATATAAAACTACTGTTTTAACTATTAAAGAAGATGAGCTGCCAGATGGTACTAAAAGTAGTCGAACTATCAGAAAAGTTTCACTTGCATATGAAAGACCCAAGCCCAGATCTCCAACAACTGATGAAACACCAGCAGATGAGAAAACGCTAAGTCCAGAAAAAGAAATATTAGACAAAAAGCCCCTAAGCTTAGCAAAAGAACTGATGGAAAGAAAATCTCCGAGTCCTGAGAAGGAATTATCGCCGGAAAAATCTACCAGTCCTGTGAAACCTGACGAAATGAAACCAAGTCTAATTGAGCCTGTCGATAAATCACCTAGCCCAATCAAAGCTTTTGAAAAGGTACCTATTTCAGATAAGCCTGATGGGGAGATAGTAACATTAATCTCAAACGAAGCTCAAGAATCAGAAATTAATGAAATGCTCAAAGAATTTGCACCTTTGGGAAAAGCAGAAGAGCACACTACAAGCAAAACTGAAACTGTCACTGAGAAAGGCATCGTTATTTTGAGAGAATCTCTCATAACAACAGTTATTACGGGATATAAACATGTTACCAAAAAGGTTGTCAAATACAAGATATGCATTATGACCATTGAAGAAGATGAACATCCAGATGGCTCCAGATACAAACGGGTTTTTAGACAAATGAAGGTTGTCGATAAGAAGCCGGACCCAATCCCTTTTGAATTCGAAGACAAATTACCCATACCTGAAGAAGAATCTCTTGTGACGAAGGTCAGTCTATCAAAAAAACTAGCAGATAAGGAAGCTGAAAAGGAAACAGAAGATTACGAAACACCTAGTCCTATCGAGCCGGTTGTAAGACCTGTAACACTCGAGGTAGTTACTGTGTTAACCAAACCAGATGAAAAGATACTGAGCCCAACAAAGTCTCTTGAAAAAGTTACCAGCCCAGCAAGGGCTGATGAAAAAGCACCCAGCCCAAAGAAACTTGAAGAGAAAATATCAAGCCCAATCAAAGCTGATGAGAAAGTATCCACCCCAGATAAGTCCGAAGGACTTAGTCTTATAAAACTTGATAAAAATATACTAAGCCCAGTCAAGCCTGACATTAGAGCAGCGAAACCCGATGGAAAAATACCCACCTTGATTTCTGATGAAGCTCATGAATCTGAAATTGATAAAATGCTGGAAGAATTCGAACCTTTGGGCAAAGCAGAAGAGCACAGTACCAACAAAATTGAAAGTGTCACTGAGAAAGGCATCGTTATTTCGAGAGAATCTGTTATAACAACGGTTATTACAGGATATAAACACGTTACCAAAAATATTATAAAATACAAAATATGCATTATGACCATTGAAGTGGATGAACATACAGATGGCTCTAGATACTCACGAATTTTTAGACAGATGAAACTTTTCGATAGGAAGCCGGACCCAATACCTTTTGAATTCGAAGATAAATTACCTATACCTGAGGAGGAAACGCCAAGCCCTGCCAAGCTTGAAGAAAAGGGGTCAAGCCCATCTAAGCCCGACGAGGAGCCTAGCCCAGTAACACCTGATGAAAAGGTACCTAGCCCAATCCATCTTGACGAGACGGTGCCCAGCCCAACCCATCTTGACGAGTTAGCACATATCCCTGCCAAGTCTGAAGAAAAGGAACCAAGCCCGACTAAGCTTGATGAAAAGGAGCCTAGCCCAGGCAAACCTGATGAAAAGGCACCAAGCCCAATTCATATTGACAAGAAGGTGCCTAGCTTAATCCATCTTAAAGAGGTAGCACATATTCCTGCCAAGCTAGAAGAAAAGAAAACAAGCCCAGCTAAGGCTCAGAAGGAGCCTAGCCCAGTCAAACCTGATGAAAAGGCATCAAGCTCAATTCATGTTGACGAAAAGGTGCCCAGCCCAATTCACCTTAAAGAGGTAGCACATATCCCAGCCAAACCTGAAGAAAAGGAACCAAGCCCGGTTAAACATGATGAAAAAGAGCCTAGCCCAATCAAATCTGACGAAAAGGTACCTAGCCCAATCCACCTTGATGAGAAGGTGCCTAGCCAAATTAACCTGGACGAGCTAGCACATATCCCTGCCAAGCCTGAAGAGAAGGAACCAAGCCCGGTTAAGCCTGATGAAAAAGAGCCTAGTCCAGTCACACCTGATGAAAAGACACCTAGCCCAATCCACCTTGACGAAAAGGTGCCTAGCCCGATCCATCTTGAAGAGGTTGCACATATCCCTGCCAAGCCTGAAGAAAAGGAACCAAGCCCAGCTAAAGATAAGAAGGAGCCTAGCCCAGTTAAACCTGATGAAAAGGCATCTAGCCCAATCCACCTTGACGAAAAGGTGCCTAGTCCGATCCATCTTGAAGAGGTTGCACATATCCCTACCAAACCTGAAGAAAAAGAACCAAGCCTAACTAAACCTGATGAGAAAGAGCAAAGCCCAATCAAACCTGATGAAAAAACACCAAGGCCAATTCATGTTGACGAAAAGGTGCCTAGCCCAATCCACCTTAAAGAAATACATGTCCCTGCCAAGCCTGAAGAAACGGAACCACTCCCAACCAAGCCTGATGAAAAGGAGCCCAGCCCAGTCAAACCTGATGAAAAGGCACATATCCCTGCCAAAGCTGAAGAAAAAGAGCCAAGCCCAATTAAGCCTGATGAGATGGAGCCTAGCCGAATCAAACCTGATGAAAAAACGCCAAGCGCAATCCATGTTGATGAGAAAGCGGATATTCCTACCAAGTCTGAAGAAGATAAACCAAGCCCGGCTAAGTCTGATGAGAAGGAGCCTAGCCTAGTCAAACCTGGTGAAAAGGCACCCAGCCCAATTCATCTTGATGAGAAGGTTCCTAGCCCAATCCATCTTGACGAGTTGGTGCATATCCCAGCCAAGCCTGAAGAAAAGGAAGCAAGCCCGGTTAAACATGATGAAAAAGAGCCTAGCCCAGTCAAACCTGATGAAAAAGCACCTAGCCCAATTCATGTTGAAGTTAAAGCAGATATTTCTGCCAAGCCTGAAGAAAGGGAACCAAGCCTGGCTAAACCTGATGAAAAAGTACCTAGCCCAATCCACCTTGATGAGAAGGTGCCTAGCCAAATCCACCTGGACGAGCTAGCACATATCCCTGCCAAGCCCAAAGAGAAGGAACCAAGCCCGGTCAAGCCTGATGAAAAAGAGCCTAGTCCAGTCAAACCTGATGAAAAGGCACCTAGCCAAATCCATCTTGACAAAAAGGTGCCTAGCCCAATCCATCTTGAAGAGGCAGTACATATCCCTGCCAAGCCTGTTGAGAAGGAGCCTAGCCCAGACAAACCTGATGAAAAGGCACCTAGCCCAATCCACCTTGACGAACAGGTGCCTAGCCCAATCCACCATGAAGAGGTAGCACATATCCCTGCCAAGCATGAAGAAAAGGAACTAAGCCTAGCTAAAGATGAGAAGGAGCCTAGCTCAGTTAAACCTGATGAAAAGGCACCTAGCCCAATCCACCTAGATGAGAAGGTGCCTAGCCCAATCCATCATGAAGAGGTAGCACATATCCCTGCCAAGCATGAAGAAAAGGAACTAAGCCCAGCTAAAGATGAGAAGGAGCCTAGCTCAGTTAAACCTGATGAAAAGGCACCTAGCCCAATCCACCTTGATGAGAAGGTGCCTAGCCCAATCCATCATGAAGAGGTAGCACATATCCCTGCCAAGCTCGAAGAAAAGGAACAAAGCCCAGTTAAAGATGAGGAGCCTAGCCCAGTCAAACCTGAAGAAAAGGCACCTAGCCAAATCCATCTTGACAAAGAGGTGCCTAGCCCAATCCATCATGAAGAGGTAGCTCATATCCCTGCCAAGCCTGAAGAAAAGGAACCAAGCCCAGCTAAAGATGAGAAGGAGCCTAGCCCAGTTAAACCTGATGAAAAGGCTTCTAGCCCAATCCACCTGGACGAGAAGGTGCCTAGCCCAATCCATCTTGAAGAAGTAAAACATATCCCTGCCAAGCCTGAAGAAAAAGAGATAAGCCCGGTTAAACATGATGAAAAAGAGCCTAGCCCAATCAAATCTGACGAAAAAGCACCTAGCCCAATCCACCTTGATGAGAAGGTGCCTAGCCAAATTAACCTGGACGAGCTAGCACATATCCCTGCCAAGCCTGAAGAGAAGGAACCAAGCCCGGTTAAGCCTGATGAAAAAGAGCCTAGTCCAGTCACACCTGATGAAAAGGCACCTAGCCCAATCCACCTTGATGAAAAGGTGCCTAGCCCGATCCATTTTGAAGAGGTTGCACATATCCCTGCCAAGCCTGAAGAAAAGGAACCAAGCCCAGCTAAAGATGAGAAGGAGCCTAGCCCAGTTAAAACTGATGAAAAGGCACCTAGCCCAATCCACCTGGACGAGAAGGTGCCTAGCCCGATCCATCTTGAAGAAGTAAAACATATCCCTGCCAAGCCTGAAGAAAAGGAGATAAGCCCGGTTAAACATGATCAAAAAGAGCCTAGCCCAATCAAATCTGACGAAAAGGCACCTAGCCCAATCCACCTTGATGAGAAGGTGCCTAGCCAAATTAACCTGGACGAGCTAGCACATATCCCTGCCAAGCCTGAAGAGAAGGAACCAAGCCCGGTTAAGCCTGATGAAAAAGAGCCTAGTCCAGTCACACCTGATGAAAAGGCACCTAGCCCAATCCACCTTGACGAAAAGGTGCCTAGCCCGATCCATCTTGAAGAGGTTGCACATATCCCTGCCAAGCCTGAAGAAAAGGAACCAAGCCCAGCTAAAGATGAGAAGGAGCCTAGCCCAGTTAAACCTGATGAAAAGGCACCTAGCCCAATCCACCTGGACGAGAAGGTGCCTAGCCCGATCCATCTTGAAGAAGTAGCACATATCCCTGCCAAGCCTGAAGAAAAGGAACCAAGCCCAGCTAAAGATGAGAAGGAGCCTAGCCCAGTTAAACCTGATGAAAAGGCACCTAGCCCAATCCACCTGGACGAGAAGGTGCCTAGCCCGATCCATCTTGAAGAAGTAGCACATATCCCTGCCAAGCATGAAGAAAAGGAACTAAGCCCAGCTAAAGATGAGAAGGAGCCTAGCTCAGTTAAACCTGATGAAAAGGCACCTAGCCCAATCCATCATGAAGAGGTAGCTCATATCCCTGCCAAGCCTGAAGAGAAGGAACCAAGCCCGGTTAAGCCTGATGAAAAAGAGCCTAGTCCAGTCACACCTGATGAAAAGGCACCTAGCCCAATCCACCTTGACGAAAAGGTGCCTAGCCCGATCCATCTTGAAGAGGTTGCACATATCCCTGCCAAGCCTGAAGAAAAGGAACCAAGCCCAGCTAAAGATGAGAAGGAGCCTAGCCCAGTTAAACCTGATGAAAAGGCACCTAGACCAATCCACCTGGACGAGAAGGTGCCTAGCCCGATCCATCTTGAAGAAGTAAAACATATCCCTGCCAAGCCTGAAGAAAATGAGATAAGCCCAGCCAAGCCTGATGAGAAGGAGCCTAGCCAAGTCAAACCTGATGAAAAGGCACCTAGCCCAATCTACTTTGACGAGAAGGTGTTTAGCCCAATACATCTTGAAGAGGTAGCTCATATTCCTGCCAAGCCTGAAGAAAAGGAACCAAGTCTAGCTAAAGATGAGAAGGAGCCTAGCCCAGTTAAACCTGATGAAAAGGCACCTAGCCCAATCCACCTGGACGAGAAGGTGCCTAGCCCGATCCATCTTGAAGAAGTAAAACATATCCCTGCCAAGCCTGAAGAAAATGAGATAAGCCCAGCCAAGCCTGATGAGAAGGAGCCTAGCCCAATCAAACCTGATGAAAAGGCACCTAGCCCAATCTACTTTGACGAGAAGGTGTTTAGCCCAATACATCTTGAAGAGGTAGCTCATATTCCTGCCAAGCCTGAAGAAAAGGAACCAAGTCTAGCTAAAGATGAGAAGGAGCCTAGCCCAGTTAAACCTGATGAAAAGGCACCTAGCCCAATCCACCTGGACGAGAAGGTGCCTAGCCCAATCCATCTTGAAGAGGTTGCACATATCCCTGCCAAGCCTGAAGAAAAGGAACCAAGCCCAGCTAAAGATGAGAAGGAGCCTACCCCAGTTAAACCTAATGAAAAGGCACCTAGCCCAATCCACCTGGACGAGAAGGTGTCTAGCCCAATCCATCTTGAAGAAGTAAAACATATCCCTGCCAAGCCTGAAGAAAAGGAGATAAGCCCAGCAAAGCCTGATGAGAAGGAGCCTAGCCCAGTCAAACCTGATGAAAAGGCCCCTAGCCCAATCTACCTTGACGAAAAGGTGTTTAGCCCAATACATCTTGAAGAGGTAGCTCATATTCCTGCCAAGCCGGAAGAAAAGGAGATAAGCCCAGCCAAGCCAGATGAGAAGGAGCCTAGCCCAGTCAAACCTGATGAAATGGAACCGAGCGCAATCCATCTTGACGAGAAGGCACACATACCTGCCAAGCCTGAAGAAAAGGAATTAAGCCCTGCCAAGCAGGAAGAAAAAGAACCAAGTCCAGTAAAGGATGAGAAGGAGCCTAGCCAAATCCAACCTAGTGAAAAGGCACCTAGCCCAATCCATCTTGACGAAAAGGTGCCTAGCCCAATCCATCATGAAGAGGTAGCTCATATCCCTGCCAAGCCCGAAGAAAAAGAACCAAGCCCAGCTAAAGATGAGAAGGAGCCTAGCCGAGTTAAACCTGATGAAAATGAACCTAGCCCAAACCATCTTGACGAGAAGGTGCCTAGCCCAATCCATCTTGGAGAGGTAGCACATATTCCTGCCAAGCCTGAAGAAAAAGAACTAAGCTTAGCACAAGATGAAAAGGAGTCTCGCCCAGTCAAACCTGATGAAAAGTCACCTAGCTCAATCCATCTTGAAAAGGTTGCTCATATGCCTGCCAAGCCAGAAGAAAAAGAACCAAGCCCAGCTAAGGATGGGAAGGAGCCTAGCCCAGTCAAACCTGATGAAAAGTCACCTAGCCCAATCCATCTTGATGAAATAGCACATATCCCTGCCAAGCTTGAAGAAAAAGGACCAAGCCCAACCAAGCCTGATGAGAAGGAGCCTAGCCCAGTCAAACCTGATGACAAGGCACCTAGCCCTATCGATCTTGACGAAACGGCACATATCCCTACCAAACCTGAAGAAAAAGAACCAAGCCCAACTAAGCCTGACGAGAAAGATCCAAGCCCAGTGAAACCAGATGAAAAGGCACCTAGCTTAATCCATCTTGATGAGAAGGCGCCTAGCCCAATTCATCTTGACAAGATAGCACATATCCCTGCCAAGCCTGAAGACAAGGAACCAATCCCAGCTAAGCCTGGTGAGAAGGAGCCTATTAGCCAGGTTCAAGCCGATGAAAAGGCACCCAGCCCAATCCAGCTTGACGAAAAAGTGCCAAGCCCAATCCATCTTGAAAAAGAAGAACATATCTCAGCTAAGCCTGAAGAAAAAGAGCTAAGCCCAGCCAAGCCTGATGAGAAGAAGCCTAGCCCAGGCACCCCTGATGAAAAGGTACATAGTCCTGTCGATCTTGACGATAAGGCATATATCTCTGCCAAGCCTGAAGAAAAAGAACCAAGCCCAGCTAAACCTGATGAAAAGGAGCCTACTAGCCCAGTTAAACCCGATGAAAAGGCACCAAGCCCAATCCACCTTGACGAAAAAGTACCTAGTCCAATCCGTCTTGATGAGATAGCACATACCCCTGCCAAGCCTGAAGTAAAAGAACCAAGCCAAATGTATCTTGATGAGAAGAAGCCTAGCCCAGTCATCCCTGATGAAAAGGCACCCAGTCCTATCCATCTTGACGAAAAGGCACATATCCCCACCAAGCCTGAAGAAAAGGAGCCAAGCCCAGACAAGGCTGATGAAAAGGAGCTTAGCCCAGCCAAACCTGATGATAAGGCACCTAGCTCATTGTATGTTGATGAAAAAGCACCTATTTCTGCCAAGCCTGGAGAAAAGGAACTAAGCCCAGCTAAGCCTGATGAGAAGGAGCCTAGCTCAGTCAAACCTGATGAAAAGGCACCTAGCACAATTGACATTGACGAGAAAGTGCCTAGCCCTATCCATCTTGAAGAGGTAGCACATATCCCAGCTAAGCCTGATGAGAAGGAACCTAGTCCAGTCAAGCCTGATGAAAAGGCCCATATTCCTGTCAAGTTTGAAGAAAAGGAGCCTAGCCCAATCGAATCAGATAAAAAAGCGCCTAGCCAAGTCAAGCCTGAGGAGAAAACACCTAGTTCAATCCATCTGGACGAGAAACCATTGAGCCCAGTCGAATTGGCTCAGGGAGAGCTGCCTGAATCTGATGAAAAGACACCAAGTCCGACAAAACCTGATGAAAGGGAAGTAAGCCTTTCAGAGACTGATGAAGACGTATCAAGCATTACTTTTGTAGAGCAAGTTACAAAACCAGTTGATCTTAGTTATATTACCAGCAAGCCTGATGAAAGGACACCAAGCCCAGACAAGCTTAGTGATGAGATAGTCAGTAAAGACATAACTAAATTCACAAAACCTAGCTTAGTCATGGTAGATAAGAAACCACAGAGCCCGATAAAGACTGATGAGGTAGCAAGCCCGGTAAAACCTATTAAGAAAGAAGTGAGCCCGGTTAAGCATGATGCAAGGGTACTAAAAGGAGATAGTCCAGGTACACCAAAAGATAAATTACCAAGCTTGATCTACGATGAAGACCAAGAATTGGAAATTGAAGAAAGTCTTAAAGGATTCGAATCAGTAGGAACACCAGATGAAGATACGATCACTCAGTTTGTAACTCTTACTGAAAATGGTATCGTTATGAAACGAAAAATTATCATAGTGACAATCACCCAGGAATATAATAACATAACTAAGACAATTGTACAGTATAAAACAACTGTTTTGACAACTAAAGAAGATGAACTTCCGGATGGCACTATAAATAGTCAAACTGTTAGAACAGTTACACTTACTGCTGATAAACCAATACCCAGCCCAGAAAAAGATATACCTTTCCCAAAACCAGAAACAGCTCCAAGTTTGCCAAAAGTTACACTTGATGATAAAGCACAAAGCGCAGTCAAATTGGATGAAAAAGTTTCAAGTCTAGAAAAGCAGGAAGAGAAGGTTCGTAGCCCAGTGTTGACGGAAGAAAAATCTATTGCAATGACAACTACTTCAGATGAAAAATCAAGCCCAATTAAAGCAGTGCTTGAAGAAGTTGATGACAAACGTCAAAAAGACACCAAGGAAGACCATTTGGATTTGGATGAAGATGGCTTTGTTGTTATTGACAAAATAGTTCTTGATGAAGACTATAAAGAACTTGATGTTATTTCTATAGGAGACAAAGAAAGCGTAACCACAATAAGCCCAGTAGATGAAAAGGAAATGTCTGACGCTTTGGAGGTAGATAAACTAGATAAACAAACAATCACCATCGATAAGACGCCACAAGTCCTTAAAATATCTGATGCCGTTCTCAGCAAAGTTCCTGTAAAAGAACCTAGTCCAGAGAAAGAGGCACAGATAAAGGAAGAAGTGAACCAAGGTATTAAAATCAAAGATGACTTAACACCCGACAAAATAACGAAAGAACTCACTATTCACACCGGTATGCGAGATCAGTTTGAAGATGAAATCCCAAGTCCTGAACTTGTGCTAGATACACTGAAAGCTTCTAGCCCCATACAAGAGGATAAAGAGTTAGTAGATGAAAGAAAACTGAGTCTTACAGAAACCATAAAGGAGACAAAAGATATAAGTCCCGATCTTGACTTGAGCACTGAAAAGGAAATTCAAGACACTGTAACTGATAGTCACATAGTAGACTTAGCTACACAACGAGTTCCAAGCCCAAAATCAGCAAAAGAAGATATTAAACAACTTATTTCTGAAAAAGAAGAAAATGAAAAGATAACTGAAGAAGTAAAAGCACCTGTTGATACCGAAATAAAGGATGTTACTAAAAAACTCTCAATCGAATCTGATGGATCCATTGACATAAAACAAACCTTCAAACCTGTACAAGTACTTGATGAAACCACGATAAAGGATATCATTTCTGGCAAACTTGATGATAAGCAAGTTGGTTTAGAAAAAGATATTCATGACATCACACAAATTGAAAAGAAAATCGATGGTGAAGCTATAGTAAGCAAATCTATAGAATTAGTAGAAGAAAAAGCGACTGTAGCCGATAAGATTTATAAAACGAAAGAAAAGATTGAAACAGAAAAACTTAGCACAGTGAAACCTCTTGAAAAGACACTCAGCCCAGTTCAGGGTTACGAGAAGGCACCTAGCTCAGTCAAGCCTGAGGAGGAGGCGCAACTCCCAGTAAAAACAGAAAAGGAAGAATACAGCCCAGTAAAGCTTGATGAAAAAGAGCCCAGCCCAGCTAAGCCTGACAAGAAAGCATCAAGCCCAGTTTTGAGTAAAGAAGATGAAACGAGCTCAATCCAGCTTGCACCTAGGTCAATACTCATTCAGGCTTCAGAAGAAAAAGTATTGAAACCAGTAAAGCTTGATTTAGTTACAAGTTTGAATGAACCACACAAAAAGACGCCAAGCCCATCAGATGATGAAGTGATGCTCAGTCCAGCCCTTATGGATGATACTGAGCTTGTTTCAAGTAAAGAACCTACAAGTATAATTACGCTTGATGCAAAGGTAAGCAGTCCGATCAAGCCTGATATCCAGGCAGTCAAGCTGGATGAGAACATATCAAGCCTTGTCAAACAGGATGAAAAGGCACCTAGTCCATTCAAGCCTGATGAGGAAATGCCAACGTTAATGAAACATGATGAAAAGATACCAAGTCCAGTCAAGTTTGATGAGAAAGAACCTAGCCCTGTCAAGCCTGATGAAAAAGCGGCTAGCTCTATCAAGTCTGATGAGAAAGAACCTAGCCCTGTAAAGACTGATGAGAAAGAACCTAGCCCTGTCAAGCCCGATGAGAAGGCGCCTAGCCCTGTCAAGCTTCATGAGAAAGAACCTAGCCCTGTAAAGGCTGACGAGAAGATGCCTTGCCCTGTTAAGCCTGATGAGAAAGAAACTAGCCTAATCAAGCCTGATGAGAAAGTGTCTAGCCCTGTCAAGCCTGATGAGAAAAAACCTAGCCCTGTGAAGGCTGATGAAAAAGAATCTAGCCCTGTAAAGGCTGACGAGAAGGTGCCTAGCCCTGTCAAGCCTGATAAGAAAGCACCTAGCCCTGTTAAGTTTGATGAGAAAGAACCTAGCCCTGTGAAGGCTGATGAGAAAGCGCCTAGCCCTGTCAAGCTTCATGAGAAAGAACCAAGCCCTGTAAAAGCTGACGAGAAGGTGCCTAGCCCTGTTAAGCCTGATGAGAAAGAACGTAGCCCTGTAAAGGCTGACGAGGAGGTGCCTAGCCCTGTAAAGCCTGACGAGAAATTGCCTAGCCCTGTAAAGCCTGACGAGAAGTTGCCTAGCCATGTTAAGCCTGATGAGAAAGAACCTAGCCCTGTCAAGCCTGACGATAAGGCACCTAGTCCTATCAAGCTTGATGAGAAGGTGCCTAGCACTGTCAAGCCTGACGAGAAGGCGCCTAGCCCTGTCAAGCTTGATGAGAAGGTCCCTAGCCCTATCAAACCTGATGAGAAGGAGCCTAGCCTTATTAAGCCTGATGAGGAAGACCCTAGCCCTATCAAGCCTGATGATAAGGCACCTAGCTTTGTCAAACTTGATGAGAAGATGCCTAGTCCTGTCAAGCCTGACGAGGAAGCACCTAGCCCAGTCAAGTCTGATGAGAAGATGCCTAGCCCTGTTAAGCCTGATAAGAAAGAACCTAGCCCTGTCGAACCTGACGAGAAGGTACTTAGTCCTGAAAAGCCTGATGAGAAAGAACCTAGCCTTGTTAAGCCTGACGAGAAGGCACATAGTCCAGTCGAGCTTGATGAGAAGGTGCCTAGTCCTGTCAAGTCTGACGAGAAGGTGCCTAGCCCAGTCAAGCCTGACGAAAAGATGCCTAGCCCTGTTAAGCCTGATGAGAAAAAACCTGGCCCTGTCAAGCCTGTCGATAAGACACCTAGCCCTGTCAAGCTTGGTGAGAAAGAACCTAGCTTTGTCAAACCTGATGAAGAAGAACCTAGTCCTGTCAAACCTGACGAGGAAGAACCTAGCGCTGTCAAGCCTGATGAGAAAGAACCTAGCCCTGTTAAGCTTGTCGAGAAGATGCCTAGCCCAGTCAAGCTTGACGAAAAGATGCCAGGCTCTGTTAAGCCTGATGAGAAAGAACCTAGGCTTGTCGAACCGGACGATAAGACACCTAGCCCTGTCAAGCTTGATAAGAAGGTGCCTAGCTCTGTCAAGCCTGACGAAAAGGCACCTAGCCCCGTCAAGCCTGACCAGAAAGAACCTAGCCCTGTCAAACCGGATGAAGAAGAACCGAGCCCTGTCGAGCCTGATGAGAAGACACCTAGCCTTGTCAAACCTGATGAGAAGGTACTTAGCCCTGAAAAGCGTGATGAGAAAGAACCTAGCCTTGTTAAGCCTGACGAGAAGGCACATAGTCCAGTCGAGCTTGATGAGAAGGTGCCTAGTCCTGTCAAGCCTGACGAGAAGGTGCCCAGCCCAGTCAAGCTTGACGAAAAGATGCCAGGCTCTGTTAAGCCTGAAGAGAAAGAACCTAGGCTTGTCGAACCGGACGATAAAACACCTAGCCCTGTCAAGCTTGGTGAGAAGGTGCCTAGCTCGGTCAAGCCTGACGAAAAGACACCTAGCCCTGTCAAGCCTGATGAGAAAGAACCTAGCTTTGTCAAACCTAATGAAGAAGAACCTAGCCCTGTCAAGCCTGATGAGAAAGAACCTAGCCCTGTCGAGCCTGATGAGAAAGCACTTAGCCTTGTCAAGCCTGACGAGAAGGTACTTAGCCCAGAAAAGCCTGATGAGAAAGAACCTAGCCTTGTTAAGCCTGACGAGAAGGGACCTAGCCCAATCGAGCTTGATGAGAAGGTGCCTAGTCTTGTCAAGCCTGACGAGAAGGTGCCTAGCCCAGTCAAGCCTGACGAGAAGATGCCTAGCCCTGTTAAGCCTGATAAGAAAGAACCTGGCCTTGTCAAGCCTGATGATAAGACACCTAGCCCTGTCAAGCTTGATGAGAAGGTGCTTAGTCCTATCAAACCTGATGAGAAGTTGCCGAGCCCAGTCAAGCCTGATGAGGAGGCGCCTAGTATGGTCAAGCATGATGAAAAAGCACCTACTCTGGTCAAGCGTGATGAGAAAGCACCTAGCCCGGTGAAGCCTGATGAGATAGAACCTAGTCCTGTGAAGCTTGATGAGAAAGAGCCTAGCCCTATCAAGCCTGAAAAGAAAAAACCTAGCCCTGTCAAGCCTGATGAAAAGGCACCTTGCCTTATCAAGCCTGATGAGAAAGAACCTAGCTCTGTCAAACCTGATGAAGAACCTAGCCTTGTCAAACCTGATGAGGATGAGCCTGGCCCTGTCAAGCCTGATGAGAAAGAATTTAGCCTTATCAAGCCTGACGAGAAGGCACCCAGCCCTGTCAAGCCTGTTGAGAAAGAACCTAGCCTTGTTAAGTCTGATGAAAAAGAACCTAGTCCGGTCACGCCTGAAGACAAGACCTTATCAGTTTTAGATACAAAAACACCAAGCCCTTCCCAGGACGAATTAGAAATTACAGAGCAGCTAAAAGGTTTTGAACCAATTGGCGAAACAGAGGAGGATACCACGACTCAGTTAGTTACCGTCACTGAAAGTGGCCTCGTAATTAAGAGAAAAACAATTATTACAACAATTATTCAAGAATTCTCCAATCTTAGTAAGACTATAACCAAATATAAAATCACAATAATATCTTTAGAGGCAGATGAACACCCAGATGGTACAAAATTCAGCAGAACCTTCAAAGAAGTTTTCATTTCTGATACGAGACCTACAAGAAGTACAGTTAAAATTGAAGTAAAAGAACCCAGTCCTGTAAAAGATGAAGACGTGACAACCGGACTTGCATTAACGTTAAGCAAAGAGATACCAGAAACAACTGACGAAACATCCAGCCCAGTCAAGCCTGACGAAAAGGTGCCAAGCCCGATCAAACTTGATGAAAAGATGCCTTGTCCAGTCAAGCCTGATGAAAAGACACCTAGCCCAGTCAAACTTGGTGAGAAAGAACCTAGCCCAGTCAAGCCTGACGAGAAGGTACCTTGCCCGGTGAAAACTGAAGAGAAAGAACGTAGCCCCATCATACCTGAAGAGAAAAAACTAAGCATCGTTCAGCATGACGCGGAGAAGCCTAGCCCTGTCAAGCTAGATGAGAAAGAAGCTAGCCCTGTCAAGCCGGATGAAAAAGCACCTAGCCTTGTCAAGCCTGATGAGAAAGAACTTAGCCTATTCACGCCTGAAGAGAAACAACTAAGTATCGTTGAACATGATGCGAAGGCACCTAGCCCTGTCAAACTAGATGAGAAAGAGCCTAGCCCCATCACGCCTGAAGAAAAAAAACTAATCATCTTTGAATATGACGCGAAGGCGCCTAGCCCTGTCAAGCCTGATGAGAAAGAACCTAGCCCTGTCAAGCCTGACGAGAAGGCACCTAGCCTTGTCGAGCTAGAGATAGAACCTAGCCTTGTAAAGCTTGATGAGAAGGCGCCTAGCCCTGTCAAGTCTGATGAGAAAGAGCCTAGCCCCATCACGCCTGAAGGAAAAAAAATAAGTATCTTTGAGTATGACGCGAAGGCGCCTAGCCCTGTCAAGCCTGATGAGAAGGCACCTAGCCCTGTCAAGCCTGATGAGAAAGAACCTAGCCCTGTCAAGCCTGATGAGAAGGCACCTAGCCCTGTCAAGCCTGATGAGAAAGAACCTAGCCCTGTCAAGCCTGACGAGAAGGCACCTAGCCTTGCCGAGCTAGAGATAGAACCTAGCCTTGTTAAGCTTGATGAGAAGGCGCCTAGCCCTGTCAAGTCTGATGAGAGAGAACCTAGCCCCATCACGCCTGAAGAAAAAAAACTAAGTATCGTGGAACATGATGCAAAGGCACCTAGCCCTGTCAAACTAGATGAGAAAGAGCCTAGCCCTATCACGCCTGAAGAAAAAAAACAAATCATCTTTGAATATGACGCGAAGGCGCCTAGCCCTGTCAAGCCTGATGAGAAGGCACCTAGCCCTGACAAGCCTAATGAGAAAGAACCTAGCCCTGTCAAGCCTGACGAGAAGGCACCTAGCCTTGTCGAGTTAGAGATAGAACCTAACCTTGTTAAGCTTGATGAGAAGGCACCTAGCCCTGTCAAGTCTGATGAGAAAGAATCTAGCCCCGTCACGCCTGAAGAGAAAAAACTAAGTATCGTTGAACATGATGCGAAGGCACCTAGTTCTGTCAAACTAGATGAGAAAGAGCCTAGCTCCATCACGCCTGAAGAGAAAAAACTAAGTATTTTTGAGTATGACGCGAAGGCGCCTAGCCCTGTCAAGCCTGATGAGAAGGCACCTAGCCCTGTCAAGCCTGGTGAGAAAGAACCTAGCCCTGTCAAGCCTAACGAGAAGGTACCTAGCCTTGTCGAGCTAGAGACAGAACCTAGCCTTGTTAAGCTTGATGAGAAGGCGCCTAGCCCTGTCAAGTCAGATGAGAAAGAACCTAGCCCCGTCACGTCTGACGAGAAAAAACTAAGTATCGTGGAACATGATGAGAAAGAACCTAGCCCTGTCAAGCCTGACGAGAAGGCACCTAGCCTTGTCGAGTTAGAGATAGAACCTAACCTTGTTAGGCTTGATGAGAAGGCACCTAGCCCTGTCAAGTCTGATGAGAAAGAATCTAGCCCCGTCACGCCTGAAGAGAAAAAACTAAGTATCTTTGAGTATGACGCGAAGGCGCCTAGCCCTGTCAAGCCTGATGAGAAGGCACCTAGCCCTGTCAAGCCTGATGAGAAAGAACCTAGCCCTGTCAAGCCTGACGAGAAGGCACCTAGCCTTGTCGAGCTGGAGACAGAACCTAGCCTTGTTAAGCTTGATGAGAAGGCGCCTAGCCCTGTCAAGTCAGATGAGAAAGAACCTAGCCCCGTCACGCCTGAAGAGAAAAAACTAAGTATCGTTGAACATGATGCGAAGGCACCTAGCCCTGTCAAACTAGATGAGAAAGAGCCTAGCCCCGTCACGCCTGAAGAGAAAAAACTAAGTATCTTTGAGCATGACGCAAAGGCGCCTAGCCCTGTCAAGCCTGACGAGAAGGCACCTAGCCCGGTCGAGCTACATGAGATAGAACCTAGCCCTGTCAAGCCTGACAAGAAGGCACCTAGCCTTGTCGAGCTAGAGACAGAACCTAGCCTTGTTAAGCTTGATGAGAAGGCACCTAGCCCTGTCAAGTCAGATGAGAAAGAACCTAGCCCCGTCACGTCTGAAGAGAAAAAACTAAGTATCGTTGAACATGATGCGAAGGCACCTAGCCCTGTCAAACTAGATGAGAAAGAGCCTAGCCCCGTCACGCCTGAAGAGAAAAAACTAAGTATCTTTGAGCATGACGCAAAGGCGCCTAGCCCTGTCAAGCCTGACGAGAAGGCACCTAGCCCGGTCGAGCTACATGAGATAGAACCTAGCCTTGTTAAGCCTGATGAGAAGGCACCTAGCTCTGTCATGCCTGATGAGAAAGAACCTAGCCCTATTATGTCTAAAGAGAAAAAACTAAGTATCGTTGAGCATGATGTGAAGGCGCCTAGCCCTGTCAAGCCTGACGAGAAAGTGCCTACCCCTCTCAAACCTGGTGAGAAAGAACCTAGCCTTATGAAGCCTGATGAGAAAGTGCTTAGCCCTATCAAGCCTGATGAGAAAAAACTTAGCCCTGACAAGCCAGACGAGAAAACGGCTAGCTCTGTCAAGCCTGACGAGAAGGCACCTAGTCCTGTCAGACATGATGAGAAGGATCTTAGCCTCACCACGCCTAAAGAGGAAGAACTAAGTATTGTTGATTATGACGCGAAGATACCTAGCACATTCAAGCCTGATGAAAAAGAACCTAGCCCTGTCAAGCCTGACGTGAAAACACCTAGCCCGGTCAAGCCTGACGAGAAAGCACCCATTCCCATTAAGACTGATGAGAAAGAACCTAGTCCTATCAAAAAAGATGAGAAGGAGCCAAGTCCAGTCAAGCCTGACGAAAAGGCACCTAGTCCGGTCGAACTTTACAAGGCACCTAGCCTGGTAAAGCCTGACGAAAAAGAACCTAGCCCATTTAAGTCTGATGAGAAAAAATCTAGCCCTGTCACGCCTGATGAGAAAGCGCCTTGCCCTGTCAAGCCTGATGACAAAGAACTTAGCCTAGTGAAGCCTGATGAGAAAGCGCCAAGCCCTGTCAAGTCTGATGAGAAAGAACCTAGCCCTATCAAACCAGATGAGAAGAAGCCTAGTCCAGTCAAGCCTGACGAGAAGGCGCCTAGCCTGGTGAAGCCTGATGAAAAAGAACCTAGCCCTGTCAAGCCTGACGAGAAAGAACCTAGCCTTACCACGCCTGAAGAGGAAGAACTAAGTATCGTTGAGCATGACGAGAAGATGCCTAGCACAGTCAAACCTGATGAAAAAGAACCTAGCCCTGTCAAGTCTGACGTGAAAGCACCTAGCCCAGTCAAGCCTGATGAGAAAAAACCTAGCTCTATTGAGCTTGATGAGAAAGCACCTATTCCCATTAAGCCTGATGAGAAAGAACCTAGCCCTATCAAACCAGATGAGAAGGAGCCTAGTCCAGTCAAGCCTGACGAGAAGGCGCCTAGCCCGGTTGAACTTGACAAGAAGGCACCATGCCCGGTGAAACCTGATGAAAAAGAACCTAGCCCGGTGAAGCCTGATGAAATAAAACCTAGCCCTGTCAAGCCTGATGAAAAGGTACCTAGCCCTGTCAAACTCGATGACAAAGAACCTAGTTTTGTGAAGCCTGATGAGAAAGCGCCAAGCCCTGTCAAGTCTGATGAAAAAAAACCTAGCCATATCAAACCAGACGAGAAGGAGCCTAGTCCAGTCAAGCCTGACGAGAAGGCGTCTTGCTCTGTCGAACTTAATGAGAAGGCAACTAGCCCGGTGAAGCTTGATGAAAAAGAACCTAGCCCTCTCAAGCCTGACGAGAAGGGGCCTAGCCCTGTCAAGCCTGATGAGAAGGAACCTAGCCTCACCACGCCTGAAGAGGAAGAACTAAGTATTGTTGAGCATGACGAGAAGATGCCTAGAACAGTCAAGCCTGATGAAAAAGAACCTAGCTCTATTGAGCTTGACGAGAAAGCACCTATTCCCATTAAGCCTGATGAGAAAAAACCTAGCCCTATCAAACCAGATGAGAAGGAGCCTAGTCCAGTCAAGCCTGACGAAAAGGCGCCTAGCCCGGTCGAACTTGACAAGATGGCACCTAGCCCAGTGAAACCTGATGAAAAAGAACCTAGCCTGGTTATGACTGAAGAAAAACCAAGCCCAGTAGAGCCTGATGAGGAAAAACCTAGCCCTGTCAAACCTGATGAAAAGGCATCTAGTATAATCAAGCCTGATGAAAAAGAACCTAGCCCTGTCAAGCCTGACGAGAAAGCACCTAGCCTGGTCAAACCTGATGAGAAGGAATCTAGCTCTTTTGAGCTTGATAAGAAAGCACCTATTCCCATTAAGCCTGATGAGAAAAAACCTAGCCCTATCAAACTAGATGAGAAAGAGCCTAGTCCAGTCCAGCCTGACGAAAAGGCGCCTAGCCCGGTCGAACTTGACAAGATGGCACCTAGCCCAGTGAAACCTGATGAAAAAGAACCTAGCCTGGTTATGACTGAAGAAAAATCAAGCCCAGTAAAGCCTGATGAGGAAAAACCTAGCCCTGTCAAACCTGATGAAAAGGCATCTAGTATAATCAAGCCTGATGAAAAAGAACCTAGCCCTGTCAAGCCTGACGAGAAAGCACCTAGCCTGGTCAAACCTGATGAGAAGGAATCTAGCTCTTTTGAGCTTGATAAGAAAGCACCTATTCCCATTAAGCCTGATGAGAAAAAACCTAGCCCTATCAAACTAGATGAGAAAGAGCCTAGTCCAGTCCAGCCTGACGAGAAACTGCCTAGCCCGGTCGAACTTGACGAAAAAGCATCTAGCCCGGTTAAACCTGATGAAAAAAAACCTAGCCCAGTCAAGCCTGATCAGAAGGCGCCTAGCCTTTTCAAGCCTGATGAAAAGGAACTTAGCCCCACCATGCTTGAAAAAGAAGAACAAAGTTTCGATGTGCAGGACGAGAAGGTGCCTAGCCGTGTCAAGCTTGATGAGAAGGAACCAAGCCCTACCCTGCCTGAAGAAGAAGAACTAAGTTTCATTGAGCATGAAAAGAAGATACCTAGCACAGTCAAGCCTGATGAGAAAGCACCTAGTATAATCAAGCCTGATGAAAAAGAACCTAGCCCTGTTAAGCCTGCCGAGAAAGCACTTAGCCTTCTCAAGTCTGACGAGAAGGAGCCTAGCCCTGTCAAGCCTGACGATAAGGTTCCTAGCACTGTTAAGCCTGACGAGAAAGCACCTAGCCCTCTCAAGCCTGACGAGAAAGAGCCTAGCCCTGTCAAGCCTGACGATAAGGTTCCTAGCCCTGTTAAGCCTGCCGAGAAAGCACCTAGCCCTCTGAAGCCTGACGAGAAGGAGCCTAGCCCTGTCAAGCCTGACGATAAGGTTCCTAGCACTGTTAAGCCTGACGAGAAAGCACCTAGCCTGGTGAAGCCTGATGAGAAAAAACCTAGCCCTGTCAAGCCTGATGAGAAAGAACCTAGCCCGGTCAAGCTTGAGGAGAAAGAACTTAGCCCTGTCGAGCCTGACGATAATGTATCTAGCCCTGACAAGCCTCACGCGAAAGCACCTAGCTCTGTCAAGCCGGACGAGAAGGAGCCTAGCCCTGTCAAGCCTGCCGATAAGGTACCTAGTCCTGTCAGACATGCTGAGAAGGAACTTAGCCTCACCACGCCTGAAGAGGAAGAACTAAGTATCGTTGATTATGACGCGAAGATACCTAGCACATTCAAGCCTGATGAAAAAGAACCTAGCCCTGTCCACCCCGACGTGAAAGCACCTAGCCCGGTCAAGCCTGACGAGAAAGCACCCATTCCCATAAAGACTGATGAGAAAGAACCTAGTCCAATCAAAAAAGATGAGAAGGAGCCAAGTCCAGTCAAGCCTGACGAGAAGGCACCTAGTCCGGTCGAACTTGACAAGGCACCTAGCCTGGTGAAGCCTGACGAAAAAGAACCTAGCCCAGTTAAGTCTGATGAGAAAAAATCTAGCCCTGTCACGCCTGATGAGAAGGCGCCTTGCCGTGTCAAGCCTGAAGATAAGGTACCTAGCCCTGTCAAACCTGATGACAAAGAACATAGCCTTGTGAAGCCTAATGAGAAAGCGCCAAGCCCTGTCAAGTCTGATGAGAAAGAACCTAGTCCTATCAAACCAGATGAGAAAAAGCCTAGTCCAGTCAAGCCTGACGAGAAGGCGCCTAGCCCGGTGAAGCCTGATGAAAAAGAACCTAGCCCTGTCAAGCCTGACGAGAAAGAACCTAGCCTCACCACGCCTGAAGAGGAAGAACTAAGTGTCGTTGAGCCTGACGAGAAGACGCCTAGCCCTGTCAAGCATGATGAGAAGGAACCAAGCCCGACCATGCCTGAAGGAGAACTAAGTATCATTGAGCATGATGAGAAGATACTTAGCACAGTCAAACCGGATGAGAAGGCACCTAGTATGATCAAGCCTGACGAAAAAGAACCGAGCCTTGTAAAGCCTGACGAGAAAGCATCTAGCCCTGTCAAGCCTGACGATAAGGTTCCTAGCCCTGTCAAGCTTGATGAGAAGGCGCCTAGCCCTGTCAAACCTGACGATAAGATACCTATTCCGATCAAGCCTGACGATAAAGTACCTAACTCTGTGAAGCCCGATGAAAAAGAACCTAGCCCTGTCAAGCCTGATGAGAAAGAACCAAGCTCTATCAAGCCTGACGAGGAGGTACTTAGCCCTGTTAAACCTGATGAGAAAGAACCTTGCCTTGTCAAGCCTGATAAGGAGGTACTTAGCCTTGTTAAACCTGATGACAAAGAACCTAGCCTTGTGAAGCCTGATGAGAAAGCGCCAAGCCCTGCCAAGACTGATGAAAAGGCACCTAGCCTTGTCAAGCCTGACGATAAGGTACCTAGCCCGGTTAAACCTGATGAGAAGGTGCCTAGCCCACTTAAGCCTGATGAGAAAGAATCTAGCCTTATAAAACCTGATGAGAAAGTGCTTAGCCCTATCAAGCCTGATGAAGAACCAAGCCCTGTCAAACCTGATGAGAAGTTGCTTAGCTCTATCAAGCCTGACGATAAGGTACTTAGCTCTGTCAAACCTGATGACAAAGAACCTAGCCCTGTGAAGCTTGATGAGAAGGCGCCTAGCACTGCCAAGCCTGATGATAAGGTACCTAGCCCTGTCAAACCTGATGACAAAGAACCTAGCCTTGTGAAGCTTGATGAGAAAGAACCCAGCTATGTTAAGCCTGACGATAATGTACCTAGCCTTGTGAAACCTGATGACCAACAACCTAGCCCTGTGAAGCCTGACGATATGGTTCCTAGCCCTCTCAAACCTGACGAGAAGGAGCCTAGCCCTGTCAAGCCTGACGATAGGGTACCTAGTCCGGTCAAACCTGATGAGAAGGTGCCTACCTCTCTCAAGCCTGATGACGAAAAACCTTGCCTTATGAAGCCTGATGAGAAAATGCTTAGCCCTGTCAAGCCTCACAAGGAGCCTAGCCCTGTCAAGCCTGATGAGGAAGCACGTAGCCCTGTCAAGCCTGATGACAAAGAACCTAGCCTCGTTACACCTGACGAGAAAGCACCTAGCCCTGTCAAGCCTGACGAGAAGGAGCCTAGCCCTGTCAAGCCTGACGATAAGGTAACTAGCCTAATCAAAGCTGATGCCAAAGAACCTAGCCCTGTGAAGCCTGATAAGAAGGCACCTAGCTCTCTCAAGCCTGATGAAAAAAAACCTTGCCTTGTGAAGCCTGATGAGAAAATGCTTAGCCCTATTAAGCCTGACGAGAAAGTACCTAGCCCTGTCAAGCCTGACGATAAAGAACCTGGCCCGGTCAAACCTGATGACAAAAAATCTAGCCCTGTCAAGCTTGACGAGAAAGAATTAAGTACCTTTGAACACGACGAAAAAGCGCCCAGCCCTGTCAAGCCTGATGAGAAGGTGCTTAGCCCTGTCAAATCTGATGAGAAGGCACCAAGCCCGGTCAAGCCTGATGAGATAGAACCTAGCCCTGTCAAGACTGAAGAGACAGAACCTAGCCCTATAAAGCCTGATGAGAAAGCACCTAGCCCGATCAAGCCTGATGAGAAAAAACTTACCTCTGTCAAGGCTGTTGAGAAAGAACCTATTTTTGTGAAGTCAGATGAGAAAGTACTTAGCTCTTTCAAGCCTGATGAGAAAGAACCTGGCCCTGTCAAAGCTGATGAAAAAGAAATAAGTACCTTCAAGCCTGACGAGAAGGTGCCTAGCCCTGTCAAATCTGACGAGAAAGAAGCTAGTCCTATCAGGCCTGATGAGAAAGTGCCTAGCCTGGTCAAGCCTGATGAAAAAGAATCTAGCCCTGTCAAGCCCGATGAGAAAGCGCCTAGCTTGGTGAAGCCTGATGAGAAGACGCCTCGTCCTGTCAAGCCTGATGAGAAAGATCTTAGGCCTGTCAAACCTGACGAGAAGACACCGAGCCCTGTCAAACCTGATGAAAAATTATCAAGTCTCAGTCAACTTGACAACGGAGATCTTAGTCCAGGTATCCCAACACAAGAAAAATCTTTCTCATTCTTTGATGATCTAGAATTAGAAGAAAGACTGAAAGGTTTTAAGCAAATGGGTGAATCAGAAGAAAAAACTATAACGCAACATCTTACAATAACTGAAAAAGGTATCGTCATTATGCGAACATTTATTATCACTACAATTGTTCAAAAATACTATAGCGTTACGAGAACAACAGTGATATATAAGATAATTATTGTTACCATCGAAGAAGATGAGCTGCCAGATGGTACAAAAGTCAGCAGAACTTACAAGAAAACTTCATTGAGTGATTCAAAACCTAGTGTAGAGCAACTTATGCAGCTTTGTAATATTGACGTGCCAAGTGAAGAAATACAACCAATCTTTGAGAAAAAGGTAACTAAACCAACAGAGCTTGGTATCACTTCAGTGTTAACCAAATCAGAAAAATCACAAAGCCCCGTGAAATATGATATTAAAACTTACAGCCCAGTTAAGTCTGATGAAAAGACAGCTACTTCAAGCAAGTCTGACGAGCATGCACCTAGTCCTGTCAAGTTTGACGTGGTAGAACCAAGCCCCGGTAAGCTTGATGAGAAGACAACTAGCCCAATTAAGCTTGATGAGATTGAATCAAGTACCGTTAAGCCTGGTGAGAAGGCGCCTAGTCCAGTCAAGCTTGACTTGGTAGAACCAAGCCCCGTTAAGCTTGATGAGAAGACACCTAGCCCAATAAAGCCTTATCATGTAGAACCAAGTGCCGTTAAACCTAGTGGAGAGGCACATAGTCCCATCAAGTATGACGAAAAAGAATCTAGCCCAATCAAGTCTGCTGAGACATCTCCTAGCCCAGGAAAACCCGATGAGAAGACAATTAGCCTTGTCAAGCTTGATGTGAAAACGCCTAGTCCAGCCAAGCCCGATGAGGACGAAGCTATCCCAGTTAAGCCAGGTGATGAAGTAATTACGCTATCTAAACCAGAGCAATCTGTGCCTGAATATGCCAAGCCTGATGAAAGCCATACCGAGACTACGGAACAAGATCGACCATTAGATAAGTCTGAAGTAACTAAAAAAGAGATTGAAACCAAATCAAAAGATGACGAAAAAGATATTGATGAAAAAGAATCTTTCGAAGAAGAATTTAAGTCCATCACAAGTGATAAGGCAACGCCTGAAAAACGCCGCTCTCCAGAAATAGATGATAAACAAGTTCAAATAATTGAAGATAAAATCGTCCGTAAATCAATTAGCCCAGTATCAGCTGAACTCCCGACAAAACCTGCAGACGAAAAAGTTGAACTACAAGACTTAGATATGGATGAAAAAGACATTTACGAAGACGGTGAATCAATAAGTGAAGATAGTCAAGTAATGGATAGAGTTGATGTTAAAAAAGACTCACACATTCAATTTACCGGTACAAAAGTGCAATCTTTATCCAGTCAAACTGAAGAGATGCTAAAACAAGAAAGACAGTTTGTTTCTAAGTTAGAATCTAGCCTTAAAGAAACGGTTAGTAAACCACATGACATTAAGAAGAGATCAATTCTAGATGTTAAGTCTACTCAAGAATCACTTGATAGCATTACTGATGGACTGACTCCCATTCCGCATGGTAGTAGTTCCGAAGACGTGTCTAGGGAAACTAGTCTGGAAGAAAAATATAGTTTTGAAGGCACTGAAAAATCGGAAAAGAAATCACTTAAAGACAAACTATATTCTGATGATACCACTAGCCAAAAAGTTGAATCACTAACAATTGATGATTCGCTTACTTCAACGTTGAAAGACACTGATTTTACGAAAGTTCATGATGACAAAACACAGGAACTTGGATCGCCAAAAGATGAAATTCCTCTTTCTGAAGCGTCAGATTCGGGTGTACATAGTATACCTATAGACATAGGACCAAGTGATGACAAAAGTGTAACACAAGCAATGAAAGATAGCGCCGTACATCTTATGGAATCAATACATAAAGCATTCGGAGAAGACACCGTACAACAAGGTATTAAGACTGAAAGCCTAGAATCTTTGGTAAGGGTATCTACTCCCCCAACAGTCCCAGTAAGTCCACTTCCAAAGACTCCTAGTAGCTTCCAAGACGTGAAAATTAGTGATGGAGTTCAAAGTGAAGTTACCTACGATAAATCTGATGGCAGCGAAGAGACAATTACCAAAGTGGTTCACGTCGGAGATGATGTCCTTACTCAGAGAATTTCAACTTCGACTGAGAAAGTACCTAAAAAGACAACAATCCTTGCTGATGATGAATCTGATCTTTTATCTTTAATGCAAAATGTAGGAAAGATCAAAACTGAAACTGACACCGTGACAAAGATCATTAAGGAAGGTGAAAATGTTGTCACACAGACTATAACTACTGTCACTACTAAAGAAGTAATATCAAGAGAAGATGGCACACCACAGAATATAAAGACTACGATAGAAACGACCACACTTAGCAAAGGATCTGATGGTTCTACAACTACGATAAAAGACACACAAACATTACTCTCGGAATGTTCTTCCAGTCTGAGATCTACCTCATCCATGGATTTGTATGCCAAAGACAGAATAGATAAGGAATATTTAGAAAGTGAAGAAAAGTTTGAAATTAGAGACTTGACTGATAAACGCGAGTCTTCCGTACCTAAGGATGTAGAATCTTTTAAATCATTTTTAAGTGAGACTGATGAATCAGATGACAACATTGAAGATACTATCATTGATACGGATGTTAGTAAACGAATAATTAAGGAAAACAACAGGGATATTGTAGAAACTGTAACAACAACAACTAAAAAGGAAACCATTAAAGTCAGTGACCATAAAAAGATAATTCGAACTACAGTTGAAACAAATGTTACTAAAGAACACCCCGATGGTTCAAGAGATGTACAGAAGAACGTTGAAGTTAAGACTGAAGAAATAATTTTAGATTCTAGCAGTAATTTAGACACTATACTCAATGAGTTTACAATTTGTGGTGAACCTGAAGAAAGTGTCACTTCTAAAACAGAGGAAATCAAACAAGAAACCTTTATCATTAGACGATCAATCGTTACCAGGACGGTGAAAACAAAATATGCTGACAAACGAGGCGTTCCCAAAAAACTCAAGATTGACACAACTATCACTACAACTGATGATTATCCCGACGGTTCATCTCGCACCAAAATTGATAGTAGTACATCTCTGACAGACATTGAGGTTGAACCCATAGAAGACCCTGAACTTCAAGACCTAACAGTTGTGGAAGACAAGGCAGTTGAAACCAATAAATATGAGAAAACTGTTATTATAAATGAAAAAAGTGCTCTGCAAATTGTAACTACAACCACAACAAAAGAAACATTGACTACTATTGACAGAACTAAAAGAAAAATAAAGACTACTGTAGAAACTGTGACCGAGACTATGCTTCCTGACGGTATGACAGAAGTCACTAAAGACGTCAAAATATCAGTGTCAGATATTGGAATAGATGCTGTTGATGAAAGTCTCGACGGCTTTGAATCAATTGGCAAACCCAAAGAAGACACTATTACAGAATCTGAAACAGTAACTGAAGATGGCGTAATTATTAAGAGAAAAACTACAACTACCACTACTATACAAGAATACACAAATACTTCTAAGAGCATAAAGCGAATAAAGACAATAGTCAAAACCGTCGTAGAAGATGAACACCCAGATGGCTCAGTAATTAAAAAAACCAGTGAAAAAATATCACTTGTAGATGAAAATCTCGTGGGGAGAGAGGAAGATGAAATAGATTCCGATAATGTTAAAATAGAAGCTACTCTTAAAGAACTGATTCCGTCAGAGCCAGAAGTAAGTGAAAATATACAAACAGAAGAAATTAAAGAAAATAAAATCACTATACATAGAACTATTGTTACTAAAATCGTTAAGACTCACTACTCTGATAGTCAAGGCGTGTTACAAAAACTAAAGACAGTGACGACAGTCACTACAAGCGATAAATATCCTGATGGTACCACAAAAATATCTGTTGATACTAGCACTTCTATTACTGACATGATTATTAAAGATATTCAAACGAAGAAGAAACTGCATACAGATGAAAGTGTTATGCCCGAACCAAAGGAAAAAGCCTCACAACCTGTTGTTAATGGAGTTTATGAACAGCTTGAGAAAGACAGTGTTATAGAAGGCAAATCAAAAACTGGCGATAAAATTTCTGTCGAAGACGGACTACCGTCAATTGACGCAGGACCTGTAGACAGTAAAAAAGTAGATGCTGCTCTTAAAGATTTTACTCCAGAAGGAGAACCAGAAGTAAGTGAGTCCAGCGAAACCGTGAAAATCAAGGAAAAAGATGTTATTATTAACAGAACTATCGTTACTAAAATTGTTAAGACTAAATATTCTGACAAACAGGGCATTCTCAGAAAACTAAAGACTGTCACTACACTCACCACTACTGATCACTATCCGGATGGCTCAGCGCGAACCATTGTTGAAAGTAGCACTTCAGTGACAGACATAGAAGTTGAATCAACCGACGCAGTTGATGAAGGTTTTGATGTAATCGGAGAACCAATAGAAGACACAACCACGGAAACTAAAACTATTACTGAAGATGATATAATAATCAAAAGAAAAATAACCATTACTACAATAGTACAAGAATATGCTAACACTGAACAAAATATCAAGAGAACTAAAACTACAATCAGGACAATATTGGAAGATGAACATCCTGATGGATCAGTTATAACAAGAGCTAGTGAAAAGATCTCTTTAGTAGATGAAAGTCTTAAAACTAACGAACCCACTGCAGAAGAACAATCTGAAATTAGAAAATTAGAAGCTGCACTTAAAGACTTATCACCTTCGGGAGAACCTGAAGTAAGTGAAGACACGGATATAAAAGAAATAAAAGAAGATGGCATAAACATCAGAAGAATTATTAATACCAAAATAGTCAACACCAAATACGCTGATAGTCAACATGTCTTCAGGAAAATGAAGACAGTTAAAACAGTTACAACAACTGATGAATATCCTGACGGCGCCGCAAGAACAACCGTTGACACCAGTACATCAGTCTGTGATATAAAAGAAGAACAGATAGAAGTCCCAGATCAACATGTAGTAGGTTATGAGCAAATCGGGGATGTGTTAATTAATGTAGAAACTATAAATAATGTAGTAATTAGAGACGGTAAAGAACTTGAACAAATTATTATAATTAGAACAACAAAGGAGGTTCTAGAGTCACAAAAAGAGGATGGAAAGAAAAAGTTAAGGACTACTGTAGAAACTGAGAGTCAAATTGGATTACCTGACGGTAATACGGAAATTACAAGAGATAAGAAAGTTACATTAGATGATTATAAAACGGACACATTCTATGAAAATCTTACGGGATATCTTGAAATTAGTAAACCAAAAGAATCAGTGCAAACTGAAGAAGATCTAGTATTTGAAAATGGGACACAAATCAATAGAAAAACTGTAATAGTAACTATTAAACAGGAATATGAAAATCCGGTAACACGTTCTAGGAAAGTTAAAACTGTAGTAAGACGTGAGACTGAAGATGAATACCCTGATGGTACTGTAATTACTAAGAAGAAAGAAACTATAACTATCACAGACAAGGCCGGTTACCCGCAAAGATCAACGGAGGATGTTCCTGAACGTCCTGAAGATCACGTAAGTGATTCTGAAATTGTAGAAAGTCTAACTGAGGATTTGGATGTTAAAAACGAAATAATACAGCGAGGGACTATTACCATCAAGCGCAAAATTACAATTGCAACAAAACGCGAATTTTTGGCTAGTGATGATGTAAACATTAAGCGTGTGCGAACTACAGTGGAAACAACTACTGTGGATGAGTTCCCCGACGGAGCAACCGAAACCACTAAAGACGTAAAGATAACCGTTTCAGAATTCCAAAAGACATCAGACAGTGATTTACAAGCTGCGCTACAAGGATTAGTGCCCACTGGGAAGATTAAGACATCTGTTGATAAGAAAACTAACATTATTAAGACAGATCAAGGTGAAAAAATAACTCAGACTATTACGACTAACGTGACTAAGGAGGAACTCAGCAACAGTAAAACTAACGACGTCGCTGTTAAAACAGTAACAGAAACCGTCACTGAAAATGCTAAAGATGATGGTACAGTCGAAACGACGAAAGACGTCCGCACACAAATTACTTATTTACCTCCAGGGACTGGTCTTGACGATTGGTCTCCAGAAGAGCTTGAAGAAATAGAAAAACAACCTGTTGCACAAGAAAAACAAGTACTAGATGATCGACCTGCAATCAGTCAAGTTCCACTAGAATCAAAAGATAAACCAGAAGCTAAACAAAAGAAACAACGCTCGCCAGTTGGAGAAATAACTATAGATACGGACACATATACAAAAGTTATCAAAGAAGGCGATAACGAAATCACACAAACCATCACTGTGGTAACAACCAAAGAGGTTATTAGCCCAGAAAAAATCAAGGTTACGATCGAAACTACTACAGTTAGTAAGGGCAGTGACGGTGTCACTAAGACAACTAAATCCACCAAAACAACGATATCAGAATTTAAAGAGGAATTTGAAGAAACTGTAGATACTGGTGAAAGTGAAAAGTCATTCTCCAAGCTCTCCTCAAAGACTGGGGATATGCGAAGCTCATCAGCAGCAAGCGATTATCTAGACCACCCCGGTATCTCTACTCCACCATCAGATATCAGCTCAAGAGGTTCTAGGGCCGCCACACATGTTTGGGGCACAGAAAGCAGTGGAATGTACTATAGTGATGAAGAAGGTCAAGGTAGCCCCAGCAGTACCAAATCGCAGATCGCACACTCTCCGAGATCCAATCTCAGCTTTGAATTGGACACTGCGAAGTCACAACAGGAACTATTCGACAAGCATGAATCAATGTTAGACAAAGATATCATGACAACCTCCGTTTATGGACAACTTCCTGAAGATGACTCGTATAAATCATCATCACATTCTGAAGCAACAATGACCGGTTCTGCAAAAAAAATGACTGAAGACTTCTTATCTAAAGAAAGATCGGAACATTTAAAACATAGTGACGCTACTTTCTTAAAAGAAGCCGATGCGCATTTTGAGAAAGCCATCGAAGAACACAAGAAGGTGAGCGGATCTCAAGTAATTTCAAACATAACGGCCAAATACGAACTAGACTCCAAATTCCATTCAAGTTTAAGCCAGTCCTCCAAGGAAGAAAGTACTATTACCTTAAAAGACCTTAAAACAGAATCAAAGAAAGTGACCGAAGGCGGTTCATCAAGCAAACAGGAAACTAAGGACGAGAAATCTGAACTTACTAGCGAAACTCGTAAGCCATCCAAAGACCCTATCGAATCTTGGGGCAAGCCACTTGGATTGCCAAGCCCAATTGGGCCACCAACACAGTCAGATGGGAAGAGTACTCCTAAAAAGCAAACAAGTTCAACCGTGTTGAACAAGAATAAGATCAACCAGGAGAAGAGCAAGGAAGCGAAGAGTCGCGTCTCTGAGTCCCCCAGCAAGAAGAAAGCTCCAGCACCAGTGTATATGGAACTTACTTATGTTCCACACCATGGCAACTCGTACTACTCAGCCGTTGAGTTCTTCAAGCGAGTCCGTGCACGCTACTATGTGTTCTCCGGCACTGAGCCATCGAAAGAGATCTACAACGCCCTGCTCGATGCCAAGAAGACGTGGGAAGATAAAGATTTGGGTAAGTTACCTTAATATCTTCAGATTAATTTAACCTCTTAGAAAACTAAAAAATACATTGATCTTCTTCACATAAAATCATATTTTATGCTCACTTTTTAAGAGTTTAGAACTCTTACAGTAGTCATGCACTCTTATTAAATTACCTTTCTTTCTGGCCTTTACAGAAGTCACCATAATTCCTACTTACGACACCGACGTTCTTGGCTACTGGGTGACAGAGAACGAGGAAGCTCTCGAGAAGTACAAGATCGACCTCTCGCCGTCTGCCTCGCGGTGCACCATCAACCTTCAGGATCATGAGACATCGTGTGCGGCCTATAGACTCGAGTTCTAGGTTTCGGGTCTATTTGTAGCCTTCTCATCGAAGAAGTGAGCCCCTCTCGCGGAGTCGACGCTTACGAACCGAATGAACCAAAGAAAAGTGTAATTGTTGTTGTAGAAAAAAAAGGCTGTGATAATGAAAGAAACGCTCGTAAGCTTTGACTCTTGAGGCCACTATTCGTATGAGAATGTTTGCAAATAGATGCTGAGTTTTTGTGATATATGAATGCAATTAACAGACTGCTAAAGAGTTTGATAAAATCTTAGTTAATAATGAAAGTAACGATAATGAAAACGAAAACGAAAGTGCTGGTGTCAAAATGTGTTGTGCAAACCACGGCCGATTCGTAACTCCCAAAATGACAGTGTCCTAACCACATCCAATTGTAAAGTCAATAACCAATTCTCGACCTAAGAACAGAGACGTCCATTTTTTTCTAACATACAACTGTTTTCTAGTAGCTTGCCATTTAAAATATATTTCTGATGATGTTTTAAAATTTGGTCTTATACAAAACTGTAGTGCTTTTATACATGATATTTAGCGTAACCAGTCCATTTTGTTTAGCCAAACCACCGCTTTGCGATCAAAATTTTTGAGGAAACGGAGAAGATAAATTATTTTGCTATCGCCATTTGTGATTTACAAATTGTACAAAATGTCTTAGCGGCAATTCTTTTGTTTAGCGTAGTCGCTTTAAAAGGACGTGATTAACACATGAATGTCATGGTAACTGACGTTAATATAAAACCTGATGGTACTTTTTTAAAGGTTTAAATAAAGATATACTTATTAAACAAAATATTGTCTTAAAAAGGCGTTCTTAAAATATAAAGTCGCTCGTCGGGCTAGTGCTGCGGCGCTAGTTTATATTAATATTTGTTAGATGAGACTTATTATTACGACTCTAGAACGACAAAGATGACTTCTCGTGTCAGCTGTACCTCGTAAGTAATTCAGTTAGATGTAAGGAGTGACGTTTTCCACATTTATTTTCAACTCGAGCTTATTTCCCTGCGATTTAATAGACGAATATGGTGGCGATCGATTGCAGCGTCAACGTAACTTTGTATCGATCCAAGAGATGGCGTTGTCATCGAGATCAGGTTCTACATCACGCTAACGAAATTTATCTTCTCGGCTATTTTAAAATAAGTTGCGCATACAATCACAAGCTAACGCAACGTTGATCTACAGTAACGCCATTTCTGGATAACTTTAAAACGCAAATATAAGAAATTAGATACAGAGTCAATTATAATTGGATAATCCTGCAACTCTAATATTAATTGAATGTGTATCAAATGAGCTTATAATTTAAATTTTTAATTAGAGTATTACCATTGCGATCGATTGCCACTATACAACTGAAGACATCTATGTTATTCTAGACCAACAGTGAGCCTAAACGATAGAGAGCTTAACCATTATAAATAAAAAATGTTTTAGTAGAAAACTATTATTAAAGAATTCATTATATTTACCTCTGTTTAAGTTGAACTTGCTTGTTGCGTCGAGGTATAGTTATATAACATAGTTATAATTACGTGTTATATAAAATTTACTCATTTCCAAAAGATAATTATTAAAATAAAAACGAGATTATTGAATCTCTATTTGTATTCCGTTGGCATCTATATATTTTTTCGGTCTGTTGTATTTTTGTTTGAAATTTCTAGTCGTGGCGACCCAAATACTTATAAAAATCGTTATAGTCTTTAAAAATTCGTTCCTATTCAGATGAATTGTTTTTGTAATGTTTTTTTGTCGAAGATGTAATATAAATAAAGTACTCCATTAGATTACCGATTTGTTTCAAAATGTTATGTTCGGATGTGAGCGAATGTGATAATGATCCATAAATGATTCAGCATCTAGTGTGTAAGCAGTGTTCAGGGCTCTCCGAGATACACCAGCAGATGCGAGCATGTTCAGCCTTTTACTAAGTACATACAACATCTACTAATTAACAGCTCACTTGCTCGTGTTTCCACTGTTACGTTATCCTTATTTGCCAAATATCCAATAAAAAATGTTTGAGTCAATTAATTTTAAGTCATCCATAGTTATAAGTGGATTAATGTCACACAACAATCGCTTACTTCGCCAACATTCTTAATTATAGAAAAAAAAATATAGCGAGAACAATTCGTATTCTGAACGCACCAGCACAATGTATTAACATATAAAAACATCTTTTAAAAAATTGTAAACAAATACATAAAGAATACTTTTTTATTTAATTTTTTATGTATGTCAACGAATGAGTTTTTATTTTATAGTTTAAACATACATAATTAATATAGTATGTGTTACTGTGTGTGGATTGATGTGAGCACAATATTGTTTCATTATGTGGTTTTTGCTTAATGTAGTTTGGATGGGACTAAACAGGGATGTGAGGAACACCTTGTGAGTGAGGTCTGAGCCGATGCAAGCGCCGTCTATACCACTGGCTTCACCAGTCAATTTTAGAAATAAGCAGCTTTTACATCGCTACGTTGCTAAGAAATCTGTCAATTTTGAGGTTGTGTTGCACAAATCGTAGTGAAGAATCTTGGACAGTCGTTTGAGCAAAGCATCCTCAAAATAGCAATAGATTTCCGCTAAAATTTTCAACTTATAATCATTCGAGTGCATCGGTGACGACTGACATAAATGCTTCGAACAAAATGATATTGAGTATGTTTTTTTTAAATAGGCTTTGTTATTTTCAGCCAGCATTCACTGTCTAGCTGGCTGTGAAGCCTGACCCTAAAGTTTACTATTGTATTTTATAGCTAGAATTCTAATTAATGCATATTATTAGGAATATTAAAAATGTTATTAAAATTAAGAATTGTATCAGCTTAGTGAACATCAATAGCTCTGAGAAATAAACCATTATTGAAATTATTAAATGTTGTATTCTTCCAACTGTGGGTTATTTAACATGTTTAATTATAGTTAAAAATATATTTAATGTCTTCGTTATAGAATATAATCATGACTGTCAAAGGTTGGCAGACAACCATGCGGCTTGCCTGAGTAAGCTTGAATATTACCTCAAAACAACATTAAATAAAACTGATGATTTTGCCAACATAGAACCTGCTTTACCTCAACGCCATCTATAGATGCCTAGAATTAAATATATATATTAAGAACATAGTAATCTTGACGATGACAACTCAATCAATGATCAGGTACACCGTATGACTGTTTGTCATCACTCAAAACTTTACTCTAAATGAGAAGGAATTGGAATGTTCGTGAAGATTTGCTTGAGATGCTATCAAATAAAACTCTCAAGAGAAACATCGATTTAAGTAAAGTAGATGGAAAAAAGGGATTTGTTGTAGGTAGGTATCAATGTGGGAGATTCATTAAAATAGAGCGTGTTGAAACCATCTGTTAGAAGAGTAACCTTTATAATTATTTGCAATAACTGACTAAAATGCGACAAACAGCTTAACTATTAAAAATCTATATAATTTGTACAATAATGAAAACAGACGTTAGCTCGACAAATAAAAAAACCTAACTATCTTATAACATTTTATTGAATGAAATCGTTTTTACAAGAATCATAGCAATAAAACACATTACCCTCCTTTGCATCGCGCAGTCGGGTAAAAATAAACAGGCGAAATATTGCAGCTTATAGCAATCTTAGACCCAATTGTATAATCTTACAGTTACATATCCATCAGGTTGGTTGTTTTAAGCTCTCTACGTTAGTACGTAATCGTTAAGTCAGTGCATAATTATTAAATCAGTACGTAATCGTTAAGTCATACGTAATCATTAAGTCAATACGTAATCGTTAAGTCAGTATAAAATATTGTCATACTAGCCGCCATATTTGATGGTTACAAACACGTAACCGTAAGATGATACAACTGGGTATTGTGGTGGGTTGTTTAACTGTCTGTATTTGTCAATCAGTACGTAATCATTAAGTCAGTATATAATATCAAACAAACTGCCTTATTATTAGACGGTTACAGACACGTAATCGTTAGGAAGGTCGCTTACGGCGACTTTTTGCAGCGATTCAGTAGCGCGTTTTGCTAACGCACGTCTACATCGCTACTTTTGGCCGTTTCGCGCATTATTATTAATGCGCGACTGCATAAATGCAAATGCGCGAATGTGGTACTGCAAAAATGATCTCCTCCCTTAGATAACACAAATGGGCCATAATTAACAGAAATTTTTTAACAATTCTCACGCTCTATTTTAACGAGTCTGAATGCTTAAGTGGTGCTAGAAACCGATGCGTTACAATATTAGTATTGAATGTTTGCACCCCTATATGTGATGAGGGTGGAAATAATACAAGATTATTAACAAAAAACTCACTTAATTACACATAAGTTTGGGTTTAAAAAACTGATTGAGTTAATCAATTTATCATTATGAGGAGAGAGTGCAAAACAGTGTAATTTGTATCACTCAATATCACTAGAAACAGATGAACTAATCGTGGTTTACGCCACAAAGAACGCAAAATAAGTCCACTTACAAGTAGGTAGGTACTCATTTCACGTGACCGCAAATTACGCTTGTTTGATCTCTCTCTTAACACGCAGTGATCTCGTTTGCTCTTGAGTTAACACGTGCGTACTGCGTAAAAGACACGTTGCGTATTACGTAAAAGACACATGCGTATTGTGTAAAAGACACGTGCGTATTACGTAAAAGACACGTGCGTATTACGTAAAAGACACGTGCGTATTACGTAAAAGACACGTGCCTCGTGTACTTTTCACAAGTTCCACTGTCATCGTTTATTTGGGGTGCAAGTAACTCGCTTAATGGTAAGTAAGACTGAAAAGATATGTTCAACAGCTAAAGCTAACCGATGCTTCAATATGTTGACAAGGTAAACGCTGTATACGCCTGAATTTATTATTAATATAAAGGATTTGTTATGGGTATGTTGGTTTAGAGAAAGTAATTTTGGTGCAAACGATAAAAAACGAAAAGTCTCGCTTGGGTCTGCGTTCTGGCAGAGTAAGGGTTTAAACAATCGCCGTAAATTAAGTAGGTCACAGGATACCATAAAATGTAAATTAAATAATAGTAGCAAAATATACAGTCATGTTCAGAAGTGGAGTTCAAGTTTCAAAACCCTCTGCGGAGAGTAGCTCTGCACACAGATAAAACTTACGCATAGACATCTCTTACGCGCAAGCCAATGTAGTCCGTAAAGTGGGACTGCACTTTTAAGTTCTTTCCAATTCTTGTGGTTATTCTAAGAATTAATAATTTTAAGCTTGAGACACTTAACATGTCGTTGTTTTTAATGCGAAACAATTAAGAACAAAACACGTCCAATAAGTCGTATAAATATGCTAAATGCAATTCGCTTACATTTCGTATAAAATAACTATTTTGAAGTAAAAACATTGTCCGAAATAAGCAGTACCTTAGTAGGCACTCAAATAACTTTTTATTTTATTTATAACTAAGTATTTCAATTATACTGGGTGTACCTACATAAATTGTTAATTAAAAAAATATATTCCATTACGAATAATAAACATTATTGGTGATGCAAATTATATCTTTGAGTTATGAATTATTTCGGAATTTCGTCTGTATGAGCAATTCACTGTATGAAACCCTTTTAATGCTCGTTTTGTCGTATGCATTGAAATTACTTTTTCATTAAAAATGCTTTCTTGCTTTACTAACAAATCTGGTAAATAGAAAAATATTTAATAATTTAAATAATGTGAAGCCCTTAAGGGCAATTAGGTGCATATTTACGATTGTATGTAAAATAAAATACTCATTAAATTAACATTGTATGAGTCACGTCGCTATAGCCCATTCCGTGTGTTTGGTGGTAATGTATGAATCATTATGAGTAATAAAAATGTTTGAAAACGTTATTGTTTTATTATTTCTAGCTATACTAACTTTTGTCCGCGGCTTCGCTCGCCTGAAAAAGGTACCCTTTGTCCTTTTTTGTAGCTCTGGCAATATACAGGGTGGCAGGTTAAACAGTGGAATCATTATAAGGGGTCATTGTACTCATAATTATGAACAACTTTTACTATGGGACTAACCCAGAAATCGCGAAAAAAAAAATCTGCTGTTCCATACATTTTGTTGAGTTATGTGAACATAAATGTATGGAACAGCTGATTTATTTTTGGCGATTTCAGCGTTGGTCCCATAGTAAAAGTTGTTCATAATGATGAGTACAATGACCCCTTTAAATATTTCCACTGTTTAACCTGCCACCTTGTATATGCAATGATGATCGAAACTTCCTCATTTATAATACTATTTTCCGCCCAAGGCTTAAGGCGCGATTCCATTAGGCGAGTCTTGCATGCAAGTATGACGTCACACTTGCAATTTGTATAGTGGAAACCACAGCTTGCAAACAAGTTGCAACTGAAATGTTCGATTTAAATCACTTGCACGCAAGTCTGACGTCATACTTGCATGCAAGACTTGCATAATGGAATCGCGCCTTTATATTCTATGTATCTCAGTGGTAGCGGCCACGATTTAGCCTCACGACGAGCCATCGGTCGCGGGTTCGAACCCCAGCCGGCGCACACTTGATGCAGTTTGTTTCATCACCACTGCTCTAAAAACGGTGAAGGAAAACACCGTGAAGCAACCAGCATGTCCTATAGAATCAAAAATTTGAAGAAATGTGACGTCAACACTTTTTATTGGCACATTGAAGCAGTGATAGCCTAGTGATCATAGAAATGATCTGAGGGTTTAACCATGTGCCTCCCACGGCGAATAGTTCGAGTTAGATCCCGAGGCGTGCACCGCTGACTTTTCGAAGTCATGTGCGTATTAGAAATTAATTATCCCTTACTTCAACGGTGAAGGAAAACATCGTGAGTAATGAGAGTTCCCCATAAACTTCTTGAAGGTTTGTGAAGTCTGCCAACCCGAACTTGGCCAGCGTGGTAGACTTTGGTCTATCCCCTCATTTTGAGAGGAAGCCCGTGCCCAGCAGTGGGACAGTTTATAAACAGCCGGCCTAGCATGACCACGATAGAAACGGGTTTTGTCTACATAGAAATAGACAAAGTGACAGATTGTAGAAACATTTCTACGTTTTATGAATGAAATCTGTCACTTTGTCTATTTCTATGTAGACAAAACCCGTTTCTATCGTGGTCATGCTAGGCCGGCAGGACTGACAAAATGCAATTTTTTCGATGTATTATGTATATTACATTATAAGTACATCGAATCAAAGTAGAATAAGTCGATCAGATGTTGTCATGACTCATAGATTGCGTTCTGGACACATTCCATCAAGAAAGTTTGGGTATCTCATGAAAAAAGTCGATTCACCAAATTGTGAAGTATGTGGTAAGATTGAAGATGTCCAACACTTGCTGATGAAATGTGAAAAGAACCAAAGAGAGAGAGAGTTATTGATGCAGAAATTTAAAATTAATATTTATGATATGGGGTGCCTTGTTACCTTGTTAGGTGAACCACGATCAGAAGCCGCAAGATTTTTATTCAAAATGGTAGCTGCGTCAAGAACAACCTCTTCTTAATAAAAATAAGTTTATAATATATAAATTTTAATAACATTGTGGGTAGACATAAGTTTAGTGTACGATGAGGCTGACATATCTTTGTAAGACAAAAGCCTCTAAATTAAATAGAAAAAAAAAAAAAAAAAAAAAAAGTACATCGAAAAAATAGCATTTTGTAACTATTGCACATCATTCTCTGTTTTATAAAATTGTCTATGTTTTTGCCATTATTTACTAAGTAGAAGAGTAGAGTATAGAAGTAGTAGAGTATAGTAGAATAATAGAGTAAAAGAAGAATAGATACTCACATTACCGTGTAGGTAACTAATGATGAGGTGATAAAATTTTCATTCACTATCCCGTTCATTTTATCACGAAATATCAAATCCTCTTGCACTTCCACTAAAACAAATACTGTAACACTATCACAAATATACTAACGCACTAATTGCATACGTTATTCACCTTTGAAACACGATATTCAAACCGCAAAACAAATGTTTACATTGTTATCGCAAACGGCAAACGTTTATGTTTCACAAAATTAAATGCGGGTAGTTCGAATTGGCACCCGCCGCTCAAGACGATGACACCCACATATTCAATACAATTTAATTTGATCTATCTATCTTCACTCTAGCACACGTCACCCTCACATTACTTTCTGTTTACTTATTAATTAAGTTTTTTATCCACTTTGTTACACTGCTTAAATAATTCTAAATTGTGTGTTTGTTTTTTCTCTTTGATTTTTCTCTTTATTATATTATACCTATGTCATCGCAACTCTGGTCCCCAAGATACAGGCCTCGCCTAGTTTGGGGACCACCGTAAAGAACTTAATGATGTACATACCAATGGTTCAATAAATGATTAAATGATTAAATAAATGATTAAATGATTAAATAAATGATTAAATGATCTAAACGTCGAAATTAGTCAAAATAGTGATAGATACAATTATATAAAATAAGATTAAGAATACTTAACCTTGCGCCATATTGTGACGTCTTAGCTGTATATATGTATTAAAAATATAAAACAATAGATTTGGTAAAACTTGGCTCGGTTAAATAAAAAGTTATTAATCCGCAAATTAATTTTCTTTGCAAGCCTTACTTCCAAGTGATAGTTGACAGTTCGAGGTCATTTGACGTCCTTATTCTTAGTTGAAACGCATTGTACCTATTGTTTTTTTTATTAGGTTAATATTAAGCTACAGTCGTAAGTCATAATTCCTATAGTATGTACTTATATTGTTATTTCCTAAAAGGATACGCCACGGTTCCTTCGTGAAAACATTACCAACGCAACGGAAACCGTCGCTTGACGGCGCACGGCGTAGCTCATTATGAGTGACAGCTAACCACAGATAATTATTCAGTTTAGTTTAAAAGGAACGACAACGAATCAATTAGATACCTTTAATCAAAGTAGACACCATTTAAACCATGTCACTTGTAAAAATTGACATTTAAAACTAGAAAAATAACCGACTTCAAAAATCCACTACAAAGAAAATAATAATTTTGGTTTCGGAAGTCGGTGGCTTTGGTTTTTGTTTGCTTTTTTTTGCCACCGATTTCCGAAACCAAAATTATTATTTTCTTTGTAGTGGATTTTTGAAGTCGGTTATTCTTTGTTAAAAAAGTTTTTTATTTTTCCCTTTTTAGTTCTTTATCCCGTGTTAGATTACTTTCACGAATTCGTTCGACAGTAAATCTTCTACGGAGTGTGTACATTTATGCATATAACTTTGTACATAGGAATGATTACATAATGTATTATATACTTAAACCTTCCTGAAAGTATGTAGATTACGTTAGTGAAAACCCCATCCAAATCGAATCAGTAGTTTTTGAGAAAATCGCGCACATACAAACATACATACATACATACATACATACATACTTACATACATACATACATACATACGGGACGAATACAGAACCTCCTTTTTTGAAGTCGGTTAATGAAGTCGGTTAAAAAAAAACTCTGTCAATTAATAAAAAACATTTAATAACAGCACATTTTATTCAACATTTAAATGCATTACACAATAAACAGTCGTATACAATACTTCTTGGTTGCTTATTCCTACAAGTAAAGACTACAGATCAAGGAAATACAACTTCAAAATAACCATATAGATATTAAAATTATTACGAAAATAATTTTAAATTAATGAAACTAAAAATTGAAATAAAATAAAAGATAAACAATCTCAAAATGACATAATTATTACGTGATAAAATGTGATAGATACATAAAATTAAAAAGGTCGCACTTAAATTAAATCATGGCGTACTGTAGGTATTATTATATTTTGATATGGTCGCATATCACTGGGAAGACGCACCTAACTGTGCCTAGTGTAACCACCTCAGATCATAGAAACAAGGGAGATGTGCCAAGGCGCTATCGAGCTTGATGCCTGATCTTGAGCAAATTGCTCATATTAAAAACGTACTACGCGCTGGCGACGAACCGAACACGATCGATGGTATAAATACAGTGTTTTAGTTTAGTGCTAGTGTTGAGTGACGATTAACAGTGTTAGATTGAGGGTGTGCGGAATGTTTAATGCGTGGGAGATCTTTTTATTCACAAGGAGCGCTTAATTATGCGCGTAATTGTGTCGAAAAATGTACTAAAAGTGGCATCAGTTGTTCCGGTACTAATTTGCTATGATGGCATATCTCCTTGTTTCTATGATCTGAGGTAACCACATACGCACTTAAGCCCAATTAAGCCCAATTAAGCCTACTACAGTTTACACAATTTGATTGGCACTAAAATAAAATTGGTGTTTAGATTAATTTATCGCCAAATCTGCAATTCATTCGAAATTTGGCATTGGTGATCCAAATAAACAGCCAATCAAATGTAGTCTGTAACGCGCATTAAGCCTCGATTACCTACACGAATGGAATTTGATTGCAGCGAATTTTTAGTATGGAATGGCTTTACTTCTTAATATTAATTATTTACCTACCTACTTATAAATAAGAATATAATTACGCAGAAACACAACACAACGAGCAAAGCATTCGACACAGCCAAGAAAAAAGTTCTACAAAAACTTATAAATTAATGTGTGTAAAAAGAAACAGAAAAAAAAAACAAGGATACACACAAGGTTTGATCAATTTTCCCAAAAAAAACTGTTTGTTGATAAATGTTTCATTGGAACAAATTACATTGATATGTAGTTAATAAAAAATATATTTTTTTTAATACCTAAATTGTATTTTTTTTCCTATAATTTTTTTTATTACAATAATCATTTTATTTGCATAAATATGCATTATGCATAGAAACTTAAATAATTATTCAAATGGAAATATGCAGATTGCGTATAATTAATGATAATTATCATTATAAATAAAAGACTCTCATTAGATCTACTAACTAGAAAGCTACAAAACTTTGGAATGTTAAAGTAATCACAATATCTTCGCTTATTACCTACGTACTTAATTACGTATCTACATTAGCTTATGAGCGCTTACATACTAGAACAGTACCCCTATCATGAGTTTTTTTGACGTATAGTTCCGTTAACGTAAGCATATTTTGAATTTAAAATACAGCAGTCCTGGAACATTTTGATAAAACTTTATACAATTTGCACATTTTAAAAAATACAGAGAAATTAATTAAGTATATAATTTATATAAATGTTGTGTAACAAACGTGTATTTTCAATTCAAAATATGCTTACGTTAACGAAACTATACGTCAAAAAAACTCATGATGGGGTACAGTACTCCTATCATGAGTTTTTTTGACGTAAAGTTTCGTTAACGTAAGCATATTTTGAACTTAAAATACAGCAGTCCTAGAACATTTTGATAAAATTTTATACAATTTGCACATTTTAATAAATACAGAGAAATTAATTAAGTATTTAATTTATATAAATATTGTGTAACAAACGTGTATTTTCAATTCAAAATATGCTTACGTTAACGATACTACACGTCAAAAAACTCATGATCGGGGTACAGATACTCAAAATAATTAATTTAAATTATGATATTATTTTGATCTCATAAAAATAAAACCAAAGGCCTCCACACAATAGCCGGTATCAGACGTAGTCAAAAATAAACTTTAAATAAAATTATAACGCTATTATTTAAATTATCATTAATACGCAAAAAGTTTATTATAATATTTATTGATTGTGTTTGAGATTGTTGAGAAACAAACTCAATAAGACATAATTATGAGATTAGTGATAATCCTTTGTGATTTAGCTAGCCTGATTCAAACAAAAAAATAAACATCCTATTATACATTATATTATTACTTCTATCATAGTTCTCAAAATAAGGCACCAAATTTTAATAGACAGTACCTATCTGTTGGGAAAATTAAAAATTACTGAGATCTATCAAACTGGCCAAAATATGATTAACTAGTTTCCGCCCGCGGCTTGGCCCGCGTTTTTCGGGATAAAAGGTAGCCTATGTGTTATTCCAGACTATAATATATCTGTGTGCCAAATTTCATCCAAATCCGTCCAGCCGTTTCAGCATGAAGAAGTAACAAACACCCACACACACACACACGCACAAACTTTCGCATTTATAATATTAGTGTGATATATTATATATATTATATCATTAATTTAGAAATTATAAATATTTTACAATATCATTTCGACTTACATAATTATTTCCTAATGCCGAGTACAGACTGATGAATGTAACATGCAAGGTAACAGATGCTGTAACAAGTTCGTACATGTTACATTGCATCAGTCTGTACGCGGCTTAATAAGCTATTTCGAGGCAGTGTTGACCAAACACTTTTCTTTGTGCTAGTCAATTTCAACTTTGAATTTGTTAAGTTTTAGTAGTAACTTATCTTAATTTAATATTTATGTAGGTATATGAGTACCGTCACAAACTTTAGCTAGAAACGATTAAAATGAAACGCTAGCTACTAGAGCTTAAAGTTTTTTTCTAATGGAAAACTAAACACACTGAATACTACCTATAGGTAGTTATTTTTTTAAACACGTTTTACGAATGTAGCTTGAGAGTTGCTCAAACTGGCGCATTTTATGACTTAAGTAGCATAAACACAATCTAAGTTGGTTATTCTTAAAAAAAACCGGCCAAATGCGAGTCGTACTCGCGCACCGAGGGTTCCGTATCAGTTTTGGACGTATAAAGTGAAAAAAAACCGGACCGCAAAACTAAGTTTGTTTGTGAAAGAATTTTGATGATTTTGAAAAAACTGTACTAGTTAGGAACATGGTTTTATTATTGGTGCCATATTTGGGTCAATTCCTATCAACTCTAATTATTTCAGATTTTTCACTCCGCAAACTTCGGAGATAAGGGGGGGGGAATGGTATTTTTTCAGACATTTATCATCATATGTCGAAAACTGTGAGACATAAAATAAAATGAAAATATATTTTGAAATGTGCAGATCACGCCCTTTCATATGATATGTCACTTGACCTAGTAACCCCACTTTGAAATTTCGGACCCCCACTCCGGCCCCTTTTGCAATGAAATTAAAAAAAAAATTAATTTTTTCATTTGCAATAATGCAACAATTGGATAAGCATTTTTTATAACTGTTCCAAATTTCAAGTCGATAGCATTAGAAGTTGCTGAAATAAGCAGGTGTGACAGACAGACAGACAGACAGACAGACGAAGTCGCACCATAAGGGTTCCTTTTTTACCATTTTGGTACGGAACCCTAAAAACGAATTATTGTCGATCTCGCTATAACACTATGTAAAAATGCATGAACTCTTGCTTTTGTGGATGGATGTGAAATCAGTCATAAAATGAAACCGGTAGGGTTAATAGTCCTCTATGTGACGGCACTCGACAGATATGCAAACATTCTGGTTTTATTTCTCTAATAATATATACGTCATTGCTTATGGGCTTATTCTGGCAGATAGCACTTTTTATAACAATTCGATCTTTCACGTCAGATCGGAAGTCACTAAAATATTACTTATCTACGCAAAGCATTTTTCGTTTATAAAGACTAGAATTATAAAGAAGATAGAAGCACTTTTTACAAATACATTAGATCCTACTACAGAAGTTAAAACAAATAAAATAGCATATCGATTGAAATCGATAAAATAATCTATAAATAGGTATATTTACTCAAATCACATTGGACCTGTTCAATTTGAACATGGAAACATAAATTATAGGTATGCTTACTTACGAGTATGTTACACGTATGTGTATTAAAAAAATATCTAAACTACTACAATAGTATCTATACTCTTGTCTCATAAATTAGTCAATAATTTTTCGATATCTTTACAGGTCTCCCAAAGTGATAATGCGCATAGAAATCTTCGTCACTGTTCGGCAACGGTCGTATTCCCAAGCGTCGGAAGACGATATGTATATAGAGTGGTTAAGTGCATTTTCTTCTTGCATAATTTAGTGGAATTATGTGTTTTGTGCCTAAAGAGATAGAAAGAGACAATTAGCGAGATCTGCATGCGCATTATTAATTTGGGAATACTGTACCTGTGTTTATGGAGTGAATTTGATACTAAAGAAGGGTCATTGAAATCACCAGGCTTTCAATAAAGTCTTACATTTACTGTACGTAAAAGTAAAGTAAATATTCCCGAAGAAAATCCAAAATATTTCCTTGTTTGATCAGAACAAACCGAGATACTATTTAAATCTCATGTCGTCTGGTTTCCTGACGAAATGAGCCACTTTGTCGATAGGAACTTTGTATTCGTGCATCCAGCGATTGCCCTTGCGCAGTGATCCGTCGATACCGTCCTGCCATAGGCCAGTTGGGAGGTATACTGAAACCATAAAAAATAATTTTCAAAATCGGTACCCAATTCGCTTACTAAATCACTCCCTGATAATTCAAAAGTGTCTAATTGAAATAAATGCTTTGACATTGACTTGACTTTGATATAATTACTTAATAATAATATCAGCCCTATTTTTAAACAGTCCCACTGCTGGGCACGGGAATCGGAATGACAGGGCTTAGGTCATAGTCCACCACGCTGGCTAAGTGCGGGTTGGCAGACTTCACACACCTTCAAGAACTTTATGGAGAACTCTCAGGCATGCAGGTTTCCTCACGATGTTTTCCTTCACCGTTAAAGCAAGTGATAATAAATTTCTAATACGCACATGACGTCTAAAAGTCAGCGGTGCGTGCCTCGGGATCGAACTCGAACCATTCGCCGTGGGAGGCACATGGTTCAACCACAAGGCTATCACTGCACTTTATTAAATATCTCTCTTTAAAACTGAAGATAAACTGATGTGTATGTGTGCGTGCCTGCACCGTCAAGTTGTGTCATGAGCCAGTAATAAACTAGCATCCATTTGCAACGGTAGTTTCATTATAAGCCAATAGATCATAAACCCATACCATCTCTAGTAGTCTGGCCCCGTTCCAATATGGGTGCGACGACGATCTCCCCGCCGATAGCGAACTCGTCTTGTACGGGCATCGGCGCCGTGTCGCCGCCGCTCAGCAGCCACAGCGGCCGGATCAGTGGCAGGCCCTCCTCGAGGGCTTCGCGTTTGTACTTCAGCAGTAGTGGGGTTACCTGAGGAAGAATCGTGTTTAGAAAAGTGTAACTAATGGAGAATATTTATCACCGATAAATATTTGCCCCAATGTGCTTTTTGTCATAGGAATATCTTTGACAGGCGTTAACCCAGTCAGGAGCCCAAAAGTCTGACAAAGGTAATACCAATATTCAAATGTTAGACCACATTTGAATATTGGTATTACCCAATAATAAGGGTTGTGGACTATTGTCGAGGTCGGATGGCAGTCGCTCCACGTAAATAAATTCCTGAGATCGATGATCTAAATCTAAACTTAAGCAAATTCACAAGTGTATCACTTTTAAATTACTGGGTTAAATAAAACTGTTGCATAATGAAACAATCTTAAACACAATATTAAAGGAGATGTTTCATCCTGGAACTGGTATACGTACGCCACATAGAAAAATAGGAAAAAAATAGGGGATTTACATAAAAATATAATTAAATTCATTTGAAGAAGAGTACAATTGTAAGAGAATTATTTGAGATGAAGTTTTTCACTATGATATCCCTATTTTAGGGCGGCCATGACAGTTGAGTTTAACAGTTTTGTTTTATGACGTGACGTTTGAGTCGTTGTGCGCACGCGTGGCGGATTGAATGTTGCCATTTTGACTTTTGTCAAAATGACGTTTCACTTAATTCATTTGTCGATTGTTGATCCACCATATTTATGTTGTGTTGCTATCCATGACAAAGAAAAGAATGAATTACAATTCAACGAAGTAAAATTATAGGAAATAAGCATTAGGAACCGGTTACTATTATGTATAGCTATAATACCGTAGACCCCTCCCAGGCTCCATACATTTCTGAAACAACTCCTTTGTGATTAAGATTAGGTATTTATTATTCTTAGAACTAATTATTTCTTACCATTCTCTGTCTCAACGAAGTCAAGTTCTTTGCCATCTCCAAAACTCTTTCATCATTGTACTTGCTCGGCAAGTGAGTGAACTTCATCACCGGCAGGAACGTCGCCATCTGCAGCCATCTCATGTACAACTCCCTTTCCGGCAGATCTATGCCATTCTCCTGAGTAGCATTCGTTGTCTCCACCAAACCTTTAGAAGACGGTAGGAACTGCTCGCTACCAGGCCAGTAGATGTCCCCTCCAACTGCCCCTGGCATTATAAACGGAAAACCATTGACTCCGTAAGTCAACATCGTTGGTATAACCAGTCTCAAAGCCTCCCATGTTGACTCAAAAGGCGGTAGAGACACAAAAATAGGCGGACGAGGCAAAGAAACTGCTGAAGAAACCCCAATAATACTCAACGACTTCTCGAAAGTTTTGGTAAAGATTTTCTTGTATTGGTCCGGATTAATCAGAAGATTTTCGCAACGGAAATAATGTGGCATATCGTAAGCAGTTCCCAAGTCCAAAAAGAAGGAGTCGATGTGATATTCATCGATAACTGCCTGCAGTTTCTCCAGAAACCAGGGCACTGACCTATTGTTTGTTATATCTAGTACTCCGGCGCTTGCCAATGACTTGAAACGAGTTAAAGCTGGAATGCGTCTATCACTGTTTCTTTCACTGATCAGTAATCTTTTTTGGACACATTCTGCGAAGTTTTTGCTCTCAGTACTAATATACGGTTGGATAGTAAACGCTACTTTGAAACCTCTTCTATGTAGTTTATCCACAGTCGTATTCAACGTTTCAAATCGACTCGTGTCTACTGCTAGATCACCAATTTCATTCTGCCAGTGCTCATTGATCAATACATGTCCCTGTTTCAAGAATCCTAGATTGATAACGTCTTCAGTGTATTTGGAAATGGTTTCTGCTTGTAATTCCTGTTTGAATCTGGGAGCTATTTGCCAAACTGGTTCAGATATTAGAGACTCCAGTGTTTGCATGTCTGCAGGTTTTAAGCCATCCCACAAGGGGGCTCTGCGATGACTATGCAGCGAAGAGTGCAATGACGTCATATCTTCTGATGTGCAAATGTTATACTTCATTTCAGGAAATTCTGTCAGTTTGTTGGGGTAAGCAAACTCGTGGTACATTGCCTTCATACAAATTTGTTTGCCTCCTCTGTTGACTGAGACATGAAGAGGTGTTTCATCATCTATGATGATAGCAGCCCCTTTGGAGTTGATGAAGTACCGTCGGAGAACGTTCCCCCATTGCGACTTCTGCATGTCTCCGGTGATGAAAGGAGTGTAGTCCAATGACCCACTATCTAATGGCCAGGTCAAGTTTAATGACTGGCCGCCTCCAAACCAATGAACTTTCGTTGCACTCCAATCAAAGCAGTCATTAGGATAGACATCTATAAAAAAAAAATATAATTACAAACTGAATTTAGACATTAGTTACAAATTGTATTCGTTTATTGACAGTACTACTGGCAAAGATAAAATGGAACAATTATATACCCGACTAGACTTTGCCCGTGACTCCATCCGCGTGGACTACAATAAATTGACCATTTTAGATGATCTCCTTGGTGTAGGGTGGTTAGTACTATTAGTACTACGAAGAGGTCAAGCTGTATATCTGATTCAACCACCGGAGTCAGATGAAATATGGCTTAGGTTTTAGTTTGGACCCCAATACTATCAAACTATGAAAACCAAATCAAAATCCGGTTAGTAGGTACTTTTTGCGTGATGCGCGCACAAACAGACATTAAGACGAAAATTTAAAAAAAATTTTTTTGGTATGGTTATTGGTTACGTCCCAGTACCCTATCCCGTCTGTTTTTTCTAGGATATCTTCAATGCATATACAGACAAGGCGTTTTTACATTTTTTTTATAGGTAGTATCTATAAAATACCATGTTTATAATTATAAGAATTTTGCCCGAAAGCATTACTACTTACAATGAACACTTGAACAGTTTGAATCACTCACCAGATCTCAACGCCTTCCAATGCACGGAGTAGCAGGTGGTATTATCAACGCCAGGATCATGTGGTAGGGACTTCAGGTAGAAGCGGAGGGTGTTCAGCCACTCTAAGCACTCGGAGCCATCTTTGCGCCGGTGTTCAGGTAGGCATGGATACGCGTTCACTTTGCCGTGGATGTTAACAGCTGGAATAAGAGTATGGAGCAATAAGAGACACTGAATATATTGAAAGTGTGATGAAAGAGGCGGAAAAGGAAGTGCCTATAATTGCTGACCCTGATTGGATAGAGTCACGCAATCTTAATATTATAAATGCTAAAGTAATTTTGTTTTTTTGTTTGTTACTTTTTCACGTCTAAACCACTGAACCGATTGTCATGAAATTTTACATTATACGTTGTCAGGGGTACAGAGAAGGACTTATGGTACCTTTCATCCAGAAAAAAAGTATTGTTCCTCAGAGGAAGAACAATAACTTTCGACGGTCACAATTGCTTTAGGACGCTAAATGGCGTAAAAAGAGTAACCATGAAGTTTCTTGTCCGTTCTTCTCCATAGGAATCTACGTTTGGCAACGGGCAACTAGCTTCAACTAACGGACATACTGACTGACAACTATTCCTTGACAATTCAAAAGTGCCTGTAAATGGTCTAATTGAAATAAATGTTTTGACTTTGACTTCAAAATATGTCACTCACCTAAACTAGCCCTCAGGATCTCCACGTCATCCTTATTGTAGATCCTGATGAGCCTCTTCGGCTCGTTGAACTGGACGTTGTCGAAGTAGGATTTAGTGAGCGCCTGCTGGTGGTACAACACATACGCGAACCCCACAAAGAACACGATGGCTAGGAACATGAGACCCACGAACGCGCGGAGCTTGTAGTCCGTCGGTTTTTTACGAATTTTCTGAGGTATGCTCTGCAAAGTTAAAGGCATTGAGTTGGAACCTGTAATAGTTTCCGATAGGTGTCACCAAACGCTCATAAGAGGCGTTGCAAAGGGATCTCAAATTTCGAGTTAACCGAGCAGGTCGCGGTAGCTCTATTGGCAGATCATTGGCACGGTTCGCCAGAGGTCGCGGGTTCAAATCCTGTCGTGACATTCGATTTTTGAGGGATCTTTTAAACTTAGGAGATAGGTATTTCATCCTTAAATTAATTAATTTTCAAGATGAGACTAGTAAGTCTATATGTTGGTAGGTATCAAACAGGAGAAGCATTTAGTTAAAGGTGTTTTGAGAATATTTTATAGGTACCTACTCTAATTTAATCCAAATTTCATCGACTACAAATAGAATAATTTCATAATAGTAGAAGAAATCAAGTTACAGTCTTATGATAAAATGGCCTTATGATAGGGTCCAATTGGCATTTCAGCACCATGGTTTGGCATTATGTAGATGTCCTAAACTGTACCTATGCTTTAATTTTGACTCATAGACGTAGCACATATAGTTGCCGGCATTTAGCTTGAGCTCTCGGCGGAGCGGTGGGGGTTTGTGTCCGCGTTGTATTCTCTCAGAAGTAAGGTCCAAAATCGCAAGTAATTCAAGGCCGGGTATTGTACCTGCATGCAGTGATAGCCTAGTGGTTTAACCATGTGCCTCCCGCGGCAAATGGTTCGAGTTCGATCCCGAGGCACGCACCGCTGACTTTTCGAAGTCACGTGCGTATTAGAAATTAATTATCACTTGCTTTAACGGTGAAGGAAAACATCGTGAGGAAACCGGCATGTCCTAGAACCAAAATTCGAAGATATGTGACGTCCACCAACCCGCACTGGGCCCGCGTGGTGGATTACGGCCCACTCCCTCTCACAAGAGAGGAGGCCTGTGTCCCAACAGTGGGAACATTATAGGCCGATTATGCTATGCTTATGATATTGTACCTGTAGTTTCTCCCTCAGTAGACTGGCGAGGGAGTTGACAGAAGTGACAGAGTTGCTCGGCGAGTAGTCATCATCGTCCATACTGAACTCCGACCGGCCAAACCTTCGGGGCGCCGTTGATTTGCGGCGGGGGGAACGGAGGGGAGTTCTGAAATTAAGAAAAATATTTTTAGTAGAAAAAAACATGTGCAGTGGGCGACCCTCGTCAGGGACGAGGTTTCAGCGACGCACACAACAATAGTATCGATGTCGCAGACAATTTGTATGATTCCGCCGTTTACATAAACCATGCGTGTTTAACTATTACTTATTTACGTATCTTTAAAATATTTATTTGTTTAGCTTAGTACCTATACCTATGTAATTATCGCTGCACTCAGGATTCTAGTTTTAAGTGATTGATGTTTGTGAATGAATACACATGGATTCATCGACAGTGAGTACGTTTTTAGCTCTGCTCGCTAATATAGAATAATTTACTATAAGCTTGATGTATCTCATGAAGTGAAATTTATTGTAAATTTCTTTTGAGAATAAAGTTTCTTTAACCACACATACGGCGTCGCCAGTTTAAAAACGCTTGCAGTTATGTAATATGCCCAAGGCAAAATTATATAATTTCGACGTTGTAGTTTTAGGGTGATCATGAATTCATGACTGAACACAGTTTAGACCTCAGATCATAGAAACAAGGAGATGTGCCAAGGCGCTATCAAGCTTGATGCCTGATCTTGAGCAAATTGCTCATATTAAAAACGTACGCGCTGGCGACGAACCAAACACGATCGATGGTATAAATACAGTGTTTTAGTTTAGTGCTAGTGTTGAGTGACGATTAACAGTGTTAGATTAAGGGTGTGCGGAATGTTCAATGCGTGGGAGATCTTTTTATTCACAAGGAGCGCTTAATTATGCGCGTAATTGTGTCGAAAAATGTACTAAAAGTGGCATCAGTTGTTCCCGTACTAATTTGCTATGATGGCATATCTCCTTATTTCTATGATCTGAGGTTTAGACAAATCAGACTTTGTTTCAGCAATCAGGTACTATGACGTATTTGTAAACGAGAATAAGAACCGAATTAGCCAACCCCGATTCCACGTGTTCTTGTCTGCCCTACACTAGAGTGTTTTTATAAACCCGGAGGCGCGGAGGGAGAGCAGCCTCCGCCCGCCGTAACAAAGACACCCGAGCAAGCCAGAGCGTCTGAGGCTAGATTAATTTCACTAAGGAGATGAAGCCAATACTTTTAATAACGTGTTAATTTACAACGACATTCCTATTTACAATAAACACGATAACTCTACGAACTATAATAATTTAGTCAATCATTTAAAATGTTATATTTTAACGCCTTAATTATGGCGCATTTGAACACAAGCGTTAACATTAACACAGGTGGAATTCCTATTCCACCTGTGTAAGCATAAGAGGGAGATTGTCAAGGTTGTAAGGAACTGTGATGAGCTAATTAGCAAGTACCTACACGACTAATCGTGTCTTCATAATAATTATGAAAAGGTTTTGTTTTATTGTAGAATGTAGGCCATTTCAATAATTATTGAGGGCTACGATGTACTCTCTGCAATTGTTGTGGGAGCTAGGTTTTTGAATAAAGGCTTCCTTCTTTTATATAGCGTTTCACATAATAGTTCCCTTCCACTGTCTGTCACATTGTCTAGGTCTTAGGGTGCGTTTCACCAAAAAATGTGGTGCAAGAGATGTTTGTTAAGAACCAATAGAATCACTTCATTTACTGATGCTAGATAAATTACGCGATTCTGTTGGTTCTTATTAAATGTTCTATTTTTTTTAGATTAAAGTACGTAATGCCTGCGGCACTAAAAAGTGGTGAACGAGAATTGGTTCTGAAAAACAACTTCCAACAAAAACGTTGGAACATAGGGAATTCTTATGTGAAAAGTACTTACAGTTCTATCTTGGGGAGAACTTTTTATAATTTATTTTAGGGATTGTTTAAATCCTTTAGAAAGGATTTTAAACTTCAGTACAAAAATTACAAAGCAAAAAGTCGTTTCTTTTGTTTTTAACATTTATTTTTCCTTATCAATGCTATTTGTGTTCCTATTATTTTCAATAAAGATCACACAATACTTCATCTACAGCAGACGTCACTTTTAAAAATAGGGATGCTTTTAATGATGACAGAGACTAAAATTCAGAACAATGTAAATATTTTTCACAGAACCAACGCAATCGCGTTAAAAGAATCTGTCCTCGCCACACATTTACAACACAAACAAATCTTAATACAAATAAAACTATCAAAAATGAACACGACGTAACAAGACAAGATAACGGACAGACTGGCAAAGATGGAGTTAAAAGCTGTCGCATGTCGCGTGTTAATGAGGAAACTCATTTACGTAGGTAGGTGTCATTCGGTTGACACCGACAATACCCGGCATTTGAGGTTATCACACTTGACAATTTATTCATGTTCAAGCTATTGGAGGTCAAGAATATCAGTAGACTTGAAATAATTTGAAATTCTCGAAGAAGAATAGCTAACCTGTAACTAGCAACTTTTTATTATGGTGGCAACCAGGGCCCCAATTCTGCTATTTCAATAGTGTATCAATGGTGTCATAATGACACCAGAACGGTCAAAACCTAAGCGCTCATTGGCTTAGAGTAACACTATCTGTTTCATCATTGATCAAAACGATGTCATTGATAGACCATTCTGACACGATTACGACAATTGTATTAGCAGACTTGGGCCCCAGGCATACAACCCGCCTGTCCTTCCTCTCTTGTCTCTACCTAGATGTCATCATAGACAATAATACTATGAAGAATTGTATGAAGAGATGGTTACGTTAGCTGTCTCTTAGAAATAGACGAGATAAAATACCGTGGAACAGTGGATAATGATGTAGTCATAAAAAATGGGGCTACAAGCTTTAGAAAAAGATTATATTATGAGCTGATAACATTAATTAACATGTAATCCATGTCCCAAGCGTGTTGGTAATAAGGAAATCGCATATAATCATGGACATCTATAGAAGTTTACGAAAATTGCTAAAGATGGAGAAAAATATCTACTCCAATGTTCAAATGCAACGGCAGATAACTACAACTCATCTACCTACTCATCTACATAACACAAGATTTGTCGGGACAAGTACTATGTATAAATGAGGCAGATAATCTAGGCACATCACGAAGTCTACACACTGGCTTAAATGGTGTTTATTTTCAAGGTGAACATTAGTTTAATCAAACGCAAATAAATTGAAAATGCACACAGAAATTAAAAGAGTGATATCTGGCGTGGCTCTAACCACCGCGCTATTCTATTCCTGTCCGCATCAATTAAAATTTGAAATCTCTTTGAATATGCTTCTTATGAATTCCTACCGTGTCAGTTGTTTTTGAAATCTCTTACATATTTAATAACAATAAGATAAGTAAAACATGGCTTTGACTTGTTTAAAAATTCACAAAATATTCAATTATATGTAGAGTGATACTTGAACAATTCTCCCTTAATCTCCGAATTTTGATCAAAACTCAAAGATTGGGGCAATCTCGCTATTTACAATTAACTTTTATCTCAGTTTTATGACCGTCTGATTTCACAGTCAAAAGTAGGCCACGGTTACAACTGAACTGCCAACTGTCAACTGACTTTACTGATCTTTTTTTAACACAACGGATATTATTGTTATCATTTAATTCTGGTCGTTGATCAAAGGATGAATATAAAAAATACAGGTAAAAACTAAAACCCGACAACGACAAAAATCGAACTGAAAAGCATGAAACAAGAAAATATTCCTATCTGATAGCCTGAAATTCTTCTCTAGTGTTTTGTGAAAAAAAATAAAAATCGACATTTTAACATCCAGCCAATTTGTTGAACTTTCAATTTGTTTGCTAACGTTCGAGGGAGAATGTCACGGTGAGATTCTCCCTCGAATGTTCGCAAACAAATTGCCGCGGTGATATCACGCGGCGCGGCGTGTCAGTACATAATGGACAGGCAGGTGTGGCTGCATGCCACCGTAGTATTACTGAACAATAATCTGGCCTAACAGAGCCAGGGTCAGAGTTTATGGAAACCATATAGAGAGTATGGCAATTACATTTGAATAGTATAATTTAGGACCAATTGAAATACCTCGAGAAATTCATAAAATAATGCAAAAAACATGCAAAAATGTCCAAAATAAATGCGATAAACATCTACTATACAAACAGGTAATTAATGGTACATTATCGTCAGTTTCCACGTTAATGCTGTTAAACCAATCTCAGCATACACAACACTATCTGTAACCTCAAGGGTTTAATGATAGTAACCTTTTAGTCTTAGTAATCAGTGACTATCTGTTCATAAAACCATGGATAACAGAGAGAATTTATAATTATAAGTATACCCACTATTATAAAATTGCTTTAAGCCGTGTCTGTACCGACATTGAAGATAATCCAGAAAAAATAGTCGGGATATAGGACGTAAGTCGGAACCATAACCAGAAAATATTTTTGGGAATTTTTGTTGCTGCTTTTATGTGTTAAAAATAACAAAAATAGCGACCTAGTTAAAAATTACCTGTAATGTTTAACTGGACACATTTATCAATAAGTAAAATATTGATCCTTATCAAAATAAGTAGTTCCATCGTCACAAGTATTTAATGGAAATGATTTTTGCCGTTTACTGTATGTTTTTTGGACGAGGTAGTTTAAGAGATAGATAACACGATATTATCAACGCGCGACGATAAACAAAACTTTACCCTTGGGAAGCCGGGGTGAGTCAGCTAATTAATAGATAAAAGAAAAATATAGTAGAATATGATAATTTTAGAATAGGAAGGAAAGTAAATGCTTCTGCCATGTGAATAGAAAATATGATAGAGTGATAGGAACCACCAGTACCCCGATCATGAGTTTTTTTGACATATAGTTACGTTAATGTAAGCATATTTTAAATTGAAAATATGAGTTTGCTACACAACATTTATATAAATGAAATACCTACTTAATTAATTTCTCTGTATTTTTAAAAATGTGAAAATTGTATAAAATTTTATCAAAATGTTCTAGGGCTGTTGTATTTTAAATTCAAAATATGCTCACGTTAACGATACTATACGTCAAAAAACTCATGATAGGGGCAGATCTAGAAATCACCGAGGTTACTAACAATTTTATTTTGAAAACAAAATAATTAAAAACACGAAACAGATTTTAATTGGAACCGTTTATTATAAATGGGAATAAAAAATATATAATTGAGGTAGGTCACCAAGACACCAACACCACAGAAAAAATAGTAATTAAGACACACGAAACAGAAACAGTTACGTTTTAGTTGAAATCCTACTAATATTATAAACACGAAAGTTTGTGAGGATGGATGTATTTATGGTTGTTTGTTACTCTTTCACGCAAAATCCGTTCATATCCGTTCATGATGAATAAGCTATAATACTATATAGCTTATACATAGAATAACACATAGCATAAGCATAGCATAATCGGCCTATAATGTTCCCACTGCTGGGACACAGGCCTCCTCTGTGAGAGGGAGTGGGCCGTAGTCCACCACGCGGGCCCAGTGCGGGTTGGTGGACGTCACATGTCTTCGAATTTTTGGTTCTAGGACATGCCGGTTTCCTCACGATGTTTTTGCTTCCCCGTTAAAGCAAGTGATAATTAATTTCTAATACGCACAAGACTTCGAAAAGTCAGCGGTGCGTGCCTCGGGATCGAACTCGAACCATTCGCCGTGGGAGGCACGACACACATAGGCTACTTTTTATCCCAAAAACGTGAGCGAAGCCGCGGGCTGAAGCTAGTCGTTTATAACCTAATGAGCTCACAAACGTTTCCCTAAACATAAGACAGCTGATAATGTCAATCAAACCAAACGGAATCAGACTGCAATGTGATAACCAGGTCAACGTTTAACTATAAATAAGAAGTTATTAGTGCCATTATTTCTGATTGAACTGGAATTCTGAAAACTAGAAGAAAGAGAAGAAAAATAAAACCGGCCAAGTGCGAGTCGTACTCGCACACCGAGGGTTCCGTATCCTTTTTGGACGTATAAAGTGAAAGAATCCGGACCTCATAACTAAGTTTGTTTGTGAAGGAATTTTGATGATTTTGAAAAAACTGTACAAGTTAGGAACATCGTTTTATTTTTGGTGCCATATTTGGGTCAATTCCTATCAACTCTAATTATTTCAGATTTTTCGCCCCACAAACTTCGGAGATTTTTTTCATTTGCAGTTGAGCAAGCATTCTTTATAACTGTTCCAAATTTCAAGTCTATAGCATAAGTATTGCTGAAATAAGCAGGTGTGACAGACAGATAGACAGACAGACAGATAGACAGACAGACAGATAGACAGACAGACAGACAGACAGACGAAGTCGCACCATAAGGGTTCCTTTTTTACCATTTTGGTACGGAACCCTAACAATGTACCTACACATGCTATCTCAAAATGGAACAATTTATCTATCCATTTAAAACTAAAAAAGCCGTGTCTGTACATATTCGACGAAGATATTCCAGAAATAAGTCGGGATAGGGTACCTCAGATCATAAAAACAAAGGAGATGTGCCAAGGCGCTATTCAGCTTGACGCTTTGATATGGTCACATTGACCGTATATAAAACGTACACGCTGGCGACGAACCGAACAGAATCGATGATATAAATACAGTGCCTTAGTTTAGTGCTAGTGTTGAGTGACGATAAATAGTGTTAGATTGAGAGTGTGCGGAATTTTTAATGTGTGGGAGATCTTTTTATTCACAAGGAGCGCTTATAGTTGTGTCGAAAAATGTTCTAAAAGTGACGACAGTTGTTTTCGTACTAATTTGCTATGATGGCATATCTCCTTGTTTCTTGGATCTGAGGTCATAACCATACCGATTTTTTTGTCTGTTTGTGTGCGCATCACGCAAAAAGTACGGTCTATATTGAAGGAATCTATACTATGCTCTGCTACTCTCTGCCATACAGGTGAGCATGGCAAGTCCTTGCCGGAATAAAAATGTACGATGTCTTCATTCTTGTTCTTAGCTTCGATAGACGTTGAAGGAAGTTGCTTGCTATTGAAGCTGAATTAGGCCTTGCTATGAACAAGGGATGAAAAACTTGTTGGGTAAATACTTTTTTGGTGCTGCCAAAAAATTTCTCATATACAATAGAAAACGACTTATGGCCGTTTCCAATAATCGATCTATCAGCTGTTTCTCCTACTAGAGATAGATTTGTGACATAAACTAAAGTATACAAGTATACAGTATACAAGTAAAGTCAAAAATTGATCCCCAGTAGGATACGGAACGGCCACTAGACGATGACTCTAACCTCCAGTTTTTGGAAGTCTGTTGAATATCTCATATCAAGTGATATGAATAGTCAATGTAATTCGGTAAACCAATAAGAACGGCTGATATGAGATTTGACCACAGAACAGTAAAAACAGGAACAGTAAAAACAGTAGAAGGAGTATGAGGCCAATTTTCTATGAATACCAGTGTCGCCAAACTCACATATTCACAGTTGACACACACTATAATTTCTGTATCATGATTGGCTAAAAACAACAATTACGACAAGACTTATACACAACATTATTTGCATCAAATTAAACCTTAATAGCATTCCATTAATTTCAAATTCAAAAATTAATAATGACAGATTAACGACCTTTTTCGTTTTGGATTAAAATATATTCCAACACGATTATGTACCGCTATTGGACGCTAGATGGCGTTTATTATTCTTATTTTCAAATTAGAACTCTGTAGTTGTTGTAATATGAGTAGAATTTGAATGGCCTAAACAAACATCCGGTTTGAAGTTTGTCCGCTCATAAAGTTTTGTAAAAATTTACAACTACTTTTGAAAGAACAATTGCTGCACTTTATTGTCAATAGTAGCGCGTCACTGTAAACTATAAAGTACAGTAATAGTTCTTTCAAAAAAGTTGTAAACTTTTTACGATACTTTATGAGCGGACTGAAACGTCGACTTGACGTTTAAGTCCGCTCATAAAGTTTCGTAAAAATTTACAACTTTTTTGAATGAACAATTACTGTACTTTATAGTTTATAGTGACGCATGCGGGTAATAGTGATGGGGTATATCATACCTACTATACTTATCGATAATAAATGCCGTCTAGTGTCGAGTAGAGGTAGGTACTTGATTGTTTTGGAGTGTTTTAATCCAAAAAAAGGTCGTTATATTGTTGTGATTAATTGAATGATGTGAAGAACGCTTGAAAAGGGATATTTTTTAGAAATGTTCATAACATTATATTTAGAAAGCTTTCTTTCTAATGTTATGGGCATTTTTGGGACGGATGGTTTTTCAAAGGATTTTACAAATGTCAAGTGACTTGACAGTGACAGAACAGGCAGTTACCGCGCTTTTAGAAAAAGGGAGTAGATGTTACGCTGTGACCGAAAACTAAAAGAAATGATTAAAGGTACTTACATTAATAGATATAAAAGTGTTTATTGAACTATTCATAACAATTGTTGATTTATTTTACAAAGTCGTAAAAAGCTATAAAATAATACTCTAAAAATTGGTTATTTAGGAACGCACGAGAACGCTGTACCGCCATGTTGTCTGTTTATGTGACGTAAGTGACGTCACCATATTCATTAGCTCGCGGATTCTCTATAAGAAAAACCGAGAAAAACTGACTGTTTACTATAGTAGAGAGTGTAGTGACACAGGTTCTAAGGCCGCGGCTGCACTCAGCACTGGTACGGTGACAGCGACGGGACAGCGATTTTGTGAAAACAAACTCATAAGTATTAAACATTATGTCGGTGGCCGCACTGCAGAAACGACAAGCGACATTTATTTGTTCACGAAATCGCCGTCGCGTCGCTGTCGCCGTACCAGTGCGGCCGCGGCCTAAATAACATGGCGACTAGTGTTTTCGCGCTATTGGATTAATTTCTAAAATATTCGTGTTGTTTTATGAATAAATTCTGAAATATATTGCTAGAATAGAGCAAAAACTATAACAATAAGGTACCTATTTTTTCAATGAAATGTACTACAAATAGCATAAGTATTACAAACGCTCTTTTGTGAATATATATAGAGATCTCCCACACATTAAAAATTCCGCATACCCTCAATGTAACACTGTCATTAGCCTCCATCACTCACACTAAACTAAAACACTGTATTTATATCATTGATCAAATTGATCAAGGATCTTGGCTCAATTGTGTTTTGGCACATCTCCCTTGTTTTTATGATCTGAGGAATTACCAGACAACTTGTCTGTCGTGCTTAAGATAATCGCAGAATTAAATACATAATTGAAATGTTGAGAACATCTTCATTTCTGTATAAAAATAATTTGACTTACTGCGATTATTGTAAGCACGGCAGTTGTAGCTATAATATATTTATTACCTATTACTTTTTTTTATAATAAAATCATCTGCCATAAAATGTAGCATGCAGATCGTACCTCTTGTATTAGCGGGGAACCAATTGAATTTTCTGGATGCGTTGATCCACTTTTCTTTCATTAGATGGATATTTTGGAAAACGGAAACTGTCAAGTTTTCTATTGTTGCTGTGATATTGATTTAAATTAGACTATGGTATCTCATCTAAAAACATACTCACAACCAGCGGCCTAATTGTGTAACTCAATTTTTTTCGCCATGGCTTTCATATTGACAGTTCAACAACATCCATTACGGCATTGAGCTAGTTACGGGAGCACGGATTAACAAACATACGGCGTAATGAATGTCAAAAACAATGCCATGGTGATAGCAATTGAGTTACGCAATTAGGGTGCAGCTTCACACGGGGTGATATGAATAACGTATCTCACACCAAACCTTTCTCAAGAAATTGATAAGATGGGATTCCATTAATGAGAACAGAATGAAAATTCCTGCAGTAAATGAATGTGCACAGATAGACGCAGCGAGAAACTTCATTTTATAGATACTATTATAGGCACATAGAAGATTACTAACTTCGATTAGCATCGGAGCTCATTTCGTAGTTTACCTACCGAAAAAATATTTTATAAAAAATGATCGATACATTTTTATCGATACCTATTGGATGCACTAATTGAATAGCAGGAAAAGTCTGATTTCGTAATCAAACATTCTAGAACAATTGATAACCAGTAAAGGAAAATTATCCGTATTTTAGATGAAAATAAGGATCACTCTTTATTGTCATTCTTGTACTATATTTGACAGAAAGAAAATAAAATGTATTTTATGAATTAAAACTGAAAATATAACATAACGATGGTACGAAATTCCTCCATGAGTTAGATTTTTACCGTGGCTATGATTTTTACACTCTAATATGGAACATTAGGGCATTTTAGTATTTTTTTATGATTTTTTAACGGTAGTGACGCATATGTTCACGATAAATATTTGTCATCGCGACTGCGCTCACTCAAACGGTACATATGTCTCTCAGTACTCATCAGTGGTGATAGGGACCACGCCCACTTACTACTTCCATCTTGTTCTTTATTCCGTGGATTTGACAGCAGATTACTGAGATTACTAGTTGCTTGACAAGGCTTTCAGAAACGGGGTAAAACAGGCAAATTCGCATTTAAAATTAAACCTACAAATCTGTCGCAATATTTTTAGGGTTCCGTACCAAAATGGTAAAAAAGGAACCCTTATGGTGCGACTTCGTCTGTCTGTCTGTCTGTCTGTCACACCTGCTTATTTCAGCAACTACTTATGCTATCGACTTGAAATTTGAAACAGTTATAAAGAATGCTTGTTCAACTTTATTGCAAATGAAAAAAGTCCAAAAATATTTTTATTTTCATTGCAAAAGGGGCCGGAGTGGGGGTCCAAAATTTTAAAGTGGGGTTACTAGGTCAAGTGATATATCATATGAAAGGGCTTGATCTGCACATTTCAAAATATATTTTTATTTTATTTTATGTTTCACAGTTTTCGACATATGATGAAAAATGACAAAAAAAATACCATTCCCCCCCTTATCTCCGAAGTTTGCGGGGCGAAAAATCTGAAATAATTAGAGTTGATAGGAATTGACCCAAATATGGCACCAAAAATAAAACGATGTTCCTAACTAATACAGTTTTTTCAAAATCATCAAAATTCCTTCACAAACAAACTTAGTTATGCGGTCCGGATTTAGTCACTTTCTACGTCCAAAAATGATACGGAACCCTCGGTGCGCGAGTACGACTCGCACTTGGCCGGTTTATTTTAAAATATACAATTAAACGTGTTTATAATTGCAGTGTTAAAAAAGTTACACCTAACAACAAGAAAAAATACCTAAATAATTTTAAAAACTAAATTATTTTAAAATATCAATAACACACATATCTCTACAAAGAAAGTTCCCGAACTTAAACTAGAACTTTCTTTAAAAAAAATATATTTTTTTACCTTCAACAACGCTTTTAGTGCCTTTTAAAATTCCTGCAAATAATTCACGAGACACTTCACAACACTATTAAAAGGTTCTCTCTAAAAATCACTAAAGATCTATAGATCTCAAATCGGGTTGCGCAGGAGAGCCGCTTGGAAGCGCGTACGAGTTACACTGACCGGTATGTTACACATGCGCGCGCGCCGAGCGTCAAATTAGAGTGCGGTTTTGTATTTGATGTTTTGTATGGGGAAACTTGAGTTGTTATGATGGAATGTTAATCGTTGTACCATTATTATGATATTAAACGATGACGACACTAAGCAGGTTTTCTAACTTAATTAATGGCAAATATTTTTGGGAGTAAATCTATTTATGGGTTACAAAAATACTTTTTATCAAGATTTTTTTAAAAGTACTTATATATATAAGGTGCTTTCAAAATATCTTTCGGCTTTAATGGGAGGTAGTATTGTGTTTATAGATTACAATAGTGAAGAACTTTCGTACCCCGGAACAGTTAATTCAATTTGAGAAAATAAAGAAGTTACTCTACTCTGCATAATGTTATTATATTAGTCATTATACGTACTTTTTTTGTATGAAAAAAAAATATGACAAATAATCAATAATTTATCTTTACTATTGTAATCTATAAACACAATACTGTCTCCCATTGCAGCCGTGGCAGATATTTTTATAGCACCTTATATATATTTTTTCAAAACTTATTAAAATAATTGATGTTTATGTTTGCATAAAACCTTTATTCCTCTTTGATTTATGAATGGCACTAAGGTCATGTAAACAAGTCATACATAATCATATTTCACTTTCTTGTCTGTCTGTTTGGTACAAATTTAGCAATTCATTTTTCAAGCACTTGCTGGCATCGGACTAAGCTGAAATTTGGTATACCTGTTTAATTTAGATGACAATGCATAGACAAAAAAGTAAAAAAAAAATGAAAAAAAAAATAAACCACGTTTTTAAAACGGACTAAAAAGTATAAAATAATTCCTAATTAAATGAAAAACGTGGGGTGCAGGCAATAGGTAATACTTAGTAAGATGCGCCCCACGTTTTTCATTTCATTAGATATTATTTTATACTTTTTAGTCCGTTTTAAAAAAGTGTTTTTTTGTTTTTAATGTTTTTTATTATTATTATTTTTTTTAGCATAATTAGTTCCTATTTTCTATTTCATAGTTATCATCAGTTTTCATTTTTCTAGTCGACACGCAAATACTATTTAGGTATAATTGAATACTATCATTGTTAAGGTGGGTTTTCATTTAAAACAATGCTCTATTTGCGAGCACAAACCGCAAAGAGCGTCCCAAATATTAAGTACCTACCATAATGACAGGTTTATAAAATAAACGATTTTCCTTATACGTCACTTGTAATAAAATTACGTATTTCTATTTGCACACTATAAACGTTGTGGTTTCCACTTTGCAAAAACCAACAGAATTGAAATAGAACAGAAAAGTGAAATTGAAATCAATTTAGTAGCTAATACTCGTCATGCTTGGAAAAATCTAAAGGAAACGGGATTCTAAAAAGGTCTTAATTAGTAATTATTTTTATTTAATAACAGGCTTACAAGATTTCAGGGTTAATGGGGTCTACGATGGAGCACGCTTGCCTAGAAGAAACCGATTCACTCACGACTTGAAGACACCCAGATTGTAACTATCGGGGAACATCCACTCCGGCAGTGCATTTTAATATAGTGATTTTTATGTCAATAAAGTAGCTATTTTTTGTTTTATTTTTTTAAACGCTTCCCCACTTCGCAGTGCGATAATAGGCATTAATTTCACATTGCATTTAAAAAAAAGTGAGCTCTTGGTAAAAGAACTTGGCCGGGGATGTACCATAGCAATTTAACTAAAAACGCACATACATGTATCGAATGAGTCGCACTCTTTCATCGATCAAAGGTAGGGCACCTATTAATATTAAACAAAACAAGTTTATCGCGTATTTTAAATACTGTTGACAAACTATTTACATATTATTAATTATTTTAGTTGTAATTTTCCAATCATTATTTATTTTTAAATTCAGTATTTATTTACCTACACCTTGAGTTGTGGAAAAATTGTGAATACGGTTACGGTGAATACTCTTAAGGTTCCGTATCAAAATTGTACCGGTTTCCCCTCGCTTTTCGCCATTTACATTTTAGGCTTTATTAATTACTAGCTTCCGCCCACGGCATTGCCCGCGTTTTTGGGATAAAAAGTAGCCTATGTGTTATTCTGATGTATAAGCTATATTACTGTAAAGTTTCATCAAAATCCGTTCAGTAGTTTTTGCGTGAAAGAGTAACAAACATCCATACAGCCATCCTCACAAACTTTCGCATTTATAAAATTCGTAGGATTTTATATTTTTATTAAACGTAGTAAAATAAAATACTAACAGACGAGTTTCTTCGCGAGAATAGTAAAAAGAAGAGAAAGAAGAAAATAAAGAAAGAAGTAAATTGTACAAAAGTAAAAACATTAAAAATCATAAAAAAACTAATTACCTCTCATCAAAAGAACATTCGCAATACTCCAAAATACGTACATTAATAGTAAAGTCATCGTAATGCCTATTGGAGATAGAATCAATTTTCACAGTTTCTATTTTAAAATAATTATTAAACAACTAGGTTTCTGTAATAAGAACGCGGTTAGCAGTTCATAGAACAAATCTAAATACTTAACTGATATACAGGGTGGCAGGTTAGACAGTGGAAATATTTAAAGGGGTCATTGTACTCATTATTATGAACAACTTTTACCATGGGACCAAATCTGTATCCCGAAAAAAAATCAGCTGTTCCATACATTTATGTTCGCATAACTCAACAAAATGTATGGAACAGCTGATTTTTTTTTCGCGATTTCACGGTTGATCCCATAGTAAAAGTTGTTCATAATGATGAGTACAATGACCCCTTTAAATATTTCCACTGTCTAACCTGCCACCCTGTATAAATATCTGCGACGTACTGGATAGGTAGGTACAGACGTACAGTCACGGTTCGGTATATCAGTTTTCAAATTCCAAGTCAGGACACCTTTTGAAGCTTTGGCATTGGACAGACTACGCATAGAAAAATATATTTAATGACTTGATAACAAAGGTCAAAATAGCATACATCTTTGACCAAATACCTAGTTTTAGTTGACATCAACCTAAAACCTAAGAAATATAAATGAAAACTATTTTATTTAATTTTCAATTTATCAGCATCCTTTAAAGCCTGCAATACATGTTGGCCGAGCTTAGACTAACGCGAGCCTAGACAAATTGACACAAGGCAAGCGCTATTGTCTAGACGTTCGTCAAGTATGACGTCAACCGCATAATAGCGCGCGGACAAACATATGAACGCTATAGTCCGAGCGCGCGCGAGCGCCTTTGATTTGTGCAGAAAAACCGACACCGCTCCGAAGTGAGGCAAATGATTGCAAGCGGCTGCAAGTTGTGGCAAGCTACGTCAAATTAGGTCTATACACGTTTGCGCTTGTCTATACTCAACCAACTAGGCAAGTGACACCCAGCGATAGCAAGACAAGGCAAATATACTGTCTACATGTTGGTATTGGCCTTCAGTTGACAACGCTCGGCCAACATGTATTGCAGGCTTTATAGGTATGTGTCATTCTCTGATTTTGACATTATGACGCAAAATAATAATAATGAGTCTGTAAAGTAGCATCATTTTTTCCGTGACGGTACATATAGGTCAATTATTATTAATTGTTTGACTATTAATAAATTATAATAATTACGATCCACCATTAGTCAATCGCAATAATAAATTTCCTATTAAATTGATAGTTACTTTGTAACATTAACATTTCTTGAGTTCTGGATAGTTTCCATTCAACCTATTTAGCTGATATAATTTAATGCAAATTGTGTCAGATTTTTAAAGAGGCTTTGGAAAATTGTAATTGAAAAGCAATTTTAAATTCAAATGAATCAACTAAAATCTTTTTTTTTTATTAATAGGAAGTGGTTATGACCGTCAACCCCTAATAGGCAGGCGTTTGACCACCATTTCGCATAAAAAACGGGTATTATTGACAGACAGACGGACAACAAAGTGATCCTTTAAGAGTTCCTTTTTTTCCTTTTGACATACGGAACCCTAAAAACCTTCCTAAAATAGGTACCTTATCCATTTTCTGTAGGTACAGGTAATTTCCCAGTGCAAAGCAACGACCTCTTCTTATACAGAGAAGGAAAAAGCATTAATAACTTCGCTTGCTCAACACAGATTGGCAATTTCATACCGTTTATGTCCAAGTTACGAAGTTTTCCTTAATCGTCAGTGATGTCTGCAACGATACTAAGTATAGATATAGTCTGTACCAGCACTAAAGGTGATCACAGATCGCGCATGTACATTTTCGGCCCAATAGACAATAGACAGTTGACAATACGTAATAGAGAATAGCCCAATAGAGGACGAGCTTCGACTGACTAACCAGCAGCCTCGGCGCCCCCCGTCTTCTTCATTCCGCCAAAGAGACCGAAAAATCAACTAATGCGCAGGTGATGTTTGTGATCATATCTGGTGGCGCTAGTTACACCTACATATCATTTTCCTTATATTCCCAACTATCTTAAATAGAAACAAGGAGAATCATGTTATCATAGCAAATAATTATGGGAATCGCTGTCGCCATTTTTAAAGCATGTGCGTCATAACTGCATACGCTCCTTGATAAAGGGCACTGGCAGACGCCCATAGAACGCTGGGCTTCAGATTGTGTACGTCGGTACAGATATGAAATTAGTTTGGTGTGATCGAGTATTTCAAGAGTATTTAAATTCATTTTTTATTTGTTTTTGTACGTCATTGGGTTAAAGAGAAATCTTCGTATTTGTGACAGTGAGGTTAAGTATGGTGTGAATGATCCAGTGAAGTACAGCCCGACTAATGAGTTCTCAATTCAAAGGTTTTAGTTGCTGTCACCATGATATTCTGTGGAGGTCCAATGAAGTACAGCCCGACTAATGAGTTCTCAATTCAAAGGTTTTAGTTGCTGTCGAAATGATATTCTGTGGAGGCACGCGCCAGCCAGCTTGCACCCGTTTATGTTTTATTGTTTTTTTCAAAATGTCAACGGCATAATCATTTTATTTCTTATTTATTTCGATTTTTGATTCCAATTCTTAATCTCTAAGATAAATTAGGCAAAGAACAATTAAAATATATTTTATACCATTCCCCCTCTAAAAAGCTTATTTTATTCACTGAAAACAGTGAATAAAAAGCACTTTTACTCACTGTTTTGATGTTTGAAAATGGAACACACAAATGTATTCGACCACAGATTTAAAGAACCTATGCTAGATGCGGCACGTTATTAGATTGTATGATAACCGAACGTGTCATCTTTTTTATACCTACGATAACTTCACCCCAGCCATTTAGTGATGTGCTCAGAGTAAACAGAATTGTTTCAATCACTAAGCGTCACTGAGCTAACAGACTTTTTTTAACCGACTTCATTAGTACGAACAGTCGAACATGCAGGGCACGCTTGGTCGTGGCTTGCCGTATCTAGTGTAAGTGTAATCTGTGTATTCGACCTATATTGATGTGTTCTAAATTCAATTTGATTGGTCGACATTTTCGACAAGGAGTTTAGCATTAGAATAAAAACTGTTTTGTGTTCTTTGCTGTCCTTAGTAAATTGGCGCTATTTTGAATACTGTAAGTTGTACGAACACAAAGTTTAGTGTTACTTTAATCTTTAATTTTGTGTTTGTTTAGTGTTGTTCTAATCGATTAAAAATGCATTCTAGTGATGAAGATGTGTTAACACCTGAGTTTGTGAAAGAGAGGGCGGCCGATATAGTGGAAAGGTGGAAAGCTTGCTACCGAAAAAATCACGGCTGGTTTACATCAAAGCCAATTTAACTTTACTTTTTCTTCATTATATTTTCACTTAAATCTTTCTTTTTCTCGTAGTCATGGTATAAAGTATAGTATGCAACTCTTGAATAAAACGGATTTATATCGAGGGCCATGAATCGCTCGCGTCGCTCAGGATTCTAACACTTGAATCACTCGCTACCTCGTGATTCAATCATCATGAATCACTCCCTACGGTCGTGATTCAATCGTTAGAATCCTTCACTAGCTCGTGATTCATCTATGGCCCTCGCTTTAAATCCGTCCTTTATTCACTAATTGCATAATATACTATTTATTTTTGGTTAAGCTTTTATTACTGTACCATATCAAGCCCAAAACCGACGTCCTTTTATACAGGGATCCCTCACACATTAAAAATGCCAAACACCCTAACACTGGTATTCGTCACTCGTCACTCACATTAAACTAAAGCGATACCTACATCAATCATCGATCGCGTTCGGTCCATCGACACCATGATCATATTGATCATTTATGAAAGCGTCAAGCTCAATAGCCTTGGCACATCTCCCTTGTTTCTATGATCTGAGTTTTTCCCTAAATGAAAATAATCTACGTCATTTTAATAATAATACTAACAACGTAATAATTGACGATTTTTTTTTATTCTACAGGATGTTGCGAAAGTTTAATGGATGAAATAGCATCGCGATGTCCTCATTGGCTCTTTGACAAGTGTCGTAGACGTTGAAATAAATTGAGGTAAATGTGACTAGGCACACGGCTGCAAACTTATCTGATCCAGAAAGTTGTTTGAAACTGTTAAGATTGTATCAGACAGAAAGCACGTAAGGCATTTATTTCCTATCTATAACCAAGAATACATGTTTAAAGTTATACATGAAAGGATAAACGTACAAGAAGACTGATTTACCTCAAAATTAAACTAGAAAATTCAACCATATGACAAATCCCTCAACAAAGACCGCACAGCGAATTCCGTCGTCATCTATCCGTCACTTGTTTCCTGCAACCAGGGTTGCCAACTTTTAATGTCTTAGGTTTTCGCGATTATTACACATTATGAAAAAAACAAGTTTAAACGGATAAAATCGCGTATATTACAGATTTTTACAGAGTTTCCCTGACGATTCGAACACTTTGCAGCGTTCGGAAAACTCTGTAAAAATCTGTAATATACGCGACTTAATCCGTTTAAACTTGTTTTTATTATAAATTGCCAACTTTTTTTAACTAGTACCTATAAGCTTACTTAGTATTTTCGAGGATATTACCTAAAAAATGGCGAAAATAAATATAAGTAGGTAAGTACCTATGTTTTAAAATCATAATTATGGACGGACGGACGTGAATAATTGAAGGAATATTTTTTTTTACTCCTGTGGGCCCTCATTTTATTAGTTCCATTTTACGATACCTGCATAGTAATTTCGCCTAGTATTTTTTTTGAAAATTATAGTATTTGGACTCGTAATATTAGATAGCAGGATACCTTACTATTATTATACTCTACAGCTGATTTTTTTCTAGACGCTTTCGATGTTGGTTCCATAGTAAAATTAAATGTTGTTCGTATACATGGGTACAATGACCCCTCAAAGTATTATTGTGGACTTCTGTTACACGTTGTATAGTAGTGTTGCCAGCCCTACCTTCAACGCACAGCCGACGACATTTCGCAATGCATCGGTCATTGTCCGCACTTCCTTATTAACGGCTGATTTGATGCAACCCTCGGAGTATAAAGACCTAGATTTGAAGTCATTTGGAAGGAAATGGAGATAATGGACTTGGGAACTATGTACCTACTTGAGGAGTTGGAATGTGCTGATGAGATTTAGGTTTTTGACAGACTGTGTTACGAGGTTACGAGGAAAAGTCTTGAAAAAAAAACCGGCCAAGTGTGAGTCGTACCTACTCGCGCACCGAGGGTTCCGTATCAGTTTTGGAAGTATAAAGTGAAAAAAGCGGACCACAAAACTAGGTTTGTTTGTGAAAGAATTTTGATGATTTTGAAAAAACTGTACTAGTTAGGAACATTGTTTTATTTTTGGTGCCATATTTGGGTCAATTCCTATCAACTCTAATTATTTCAGATTTTTCACTCCGCAAACTTCGGAGATAAGGGGGGGGGGGGTGGTATTTTTTCAGACATTTTTCATCATATGTCGAAAACTGTGAAACATAAAAGTCACTTGACCTAATAACCCCACTTTGAAATTTTGGACCCCCACTCCGGCCCCTTTTGCAATGAAAATAAAAATATTTTTTTATTTTTTTCATTTGCAATAAAGTTGGACAAGCATTTTTTGTAACTGTTCCAAATTTCAAGTCGATAGCATTAGTAGTTGCTGAAATAAGCAGGTGTGACAGACAGACAAACAGACAGACGAAGTCGCACCATAAGGGTTCCTTTTTTACCATTTTGGTACGGAACCCTAAAACGTGTGTGGTCGGGGGACTCCCGTCACGTACCTACTTACAAAGTTTCAATAATTTACACGATAAAATTACGCGTATTATTTTAGCCTATCCGGTGACGTGACCACCCGCTCTGAAGTCTGATGGGTACTGGTCGGAGACCGCGAGTGCGATTCCCTTTAGTGTTAAATTTATGGAGGGGACGTGACGTTTTTTACATTACATTACCATTTCTCCCAGTCAACTCCTAGCGCAAGCCGCGTTAATTTAAGGAACTTCGTTCCAAAAAGTTGCTTAAATCAACTTACTTGACTCTCTCATCATCTGAGAGTACTTCGGTGTGATCATCAGCCGTGTTGTCGCCATCACTGAACCCTGATGCTGCGCTCTGATGATGCTCCGGTATCTGGAAGTAAACACAATACAAATAAGTAAGTTTCGGATGCTGATAGATTGAGCTCTAACGCAGTCCCGGATCTTAAATTATTTCGAGGCGGGGCAAAAACTGAAAAATGCCGCCCCCACCCGACAATATTTTTACCTTTATCATCATAATTTCAGCCATAACACTCCCACTGATGCTGATGGACATAGGCCTCCCCCAAAGAACGCCAAAACGACGGGTCTAGCGCTGCTCTTTGTGATTACTATGCTTGATAGACGAATACACTACTTAGTGTATTCGTCGTTCGTTCGTAAAGCTTGAATTTGCCGCCCTCTGAATATGACGCCCGGAGCATCAGCCCCGGCTTCCCCCCCCCCCCCCCCGTCCCCTAGATTCGAGGCTGCTCTAAGGCTCTAGACAGACGGACTGCATTTCAACTGCAATCCAACCGCAAATTGCAGTTCGAGTGCGCAATCGAACTGCAATTTGCGGTTGGATTGCAGTTGAAATGCAGTCCGTCTGTCTAGAGCCCAACGTGATGAAAAAAATTACACAAAGTGTGTCCCTGATTGGATTTGGACCCACGGCCTGAAAAAATCTGTAGAGAAAATATGCGTCACATCCGCGCAAAACGGCCATCGCTCAGCGTGATGCTGGCCTGTGACCCATGCACGGAGCAGAGCCACAGCGCTGGTTTTCAGCGACAGCGACGCCGACAATTAAGGATCAGAGCTCAAGATTCGTGCCGGATATTGTTCTTTGGTACCTGAGTGAGAGGTATACAGTCAAACTCGATTTTTCGCCTGGATCCTCGCATGTTGACTTATTCCGCACAACTGCATATGCACCGGTGACGGACTGTTCCCATTAGTTTAATTATAGCTCCATTGTAATTAATTCACCCACATTAATCACCAGAGGTGTCTGAGACGCGTCTGATTTAAGGATGCCACGTGTAAGATTCAGGTAAGTAAAAAAAATAAAATTATAGGTAGTTGTATTTTTAGGTTTAAATATTTAGAGCCCCAATCTCTTCTGATCCTAATAAAAAACGGGAAAAAATGTTACTGCCTGGGAATCGTCACCACGATCTCACCGCTCCGATACGTGCAAATCTGAGTTGATTGAACCTGCGTCAGCGCATGGTTAGATTTTGCCGTTTTAAACTTAGTTGCAGCCCTACATTATGCGTATTTAAGTAATAGACTGATAATTTTAAATTATGACACACCTACTGTCAGATAAGTATTTTTAGGTTGAGGTGCGTTGAATTTATTTTGTCCAATTATAATAACAGCTGTAGGTAGGTACTCGTAATTCGAAATATCTAATTCTGATAAACGCAAGTATTAATTTCTGTCTTAAATAAATAAATCTTTTAAATCACAAATACATACCTACCTAAAAGGTTTTAAAAAACGTCATAATAGAAAAAACTAAACCTTAAGACACGATATTAAAAACCTAGATCATTCGTGTAGCGACATCTAGTAGCCATTGTTAGCACTATCTACTTAACATACAACGTCATCTAATAGTAGTAGTAGTTGGTACTACAATGTATCAGTAGTGTTAACTGCCTCTACGAGATGGCGCTGTTTTAAAAGCAAGGTAAGGTTATTTACAGCTACACTTCAAAAAACTGCTGTATATTTTATAATAATAATTTATCTTTGCTTGAGGCTCTAAGTGTAGAAGATTATCGGTATACATTTAAACGTTACCTGAAGGAAACCGCAAACTACTTAGCAACAGAATTTTATTCTTTATACACAGTTCTAATAGATAGGTACTAATGAGCCGTGCTGCAAATGCGTGAGGAACTAATTATAGCATTTATTTGTAATGGTTATGAGTTGCAACAACTATAATTAACATTCTGTAATGAGATTTAATTTAACGCTCGGAAAGAAAATTGCGAAAACGCTTGTCAGATGGATTTGCGACCGTTTGTTGTTATGAACAAGCAAGAGGACACTGTAGGTATAATAAGAATTAAAATTATAATAGGACTCCTGGATGCTTTGTTGCAATTTAATTGACACAATCCCATGAAATAGTCGTCTTTGACAACATAACAGAAGTGGCTCTTATGAGGCGTATTCAAAGAGCGTTCAAACGAGTGAGCGGGACGCGATAGCTTACTTGGTTCAGACCACTAGCCGCGGTAAAGCAGAGGTTGCGGGATCAAATCCCGCTCGCGTCATTCGATTTTTGAAAATAATAAAAAGATGAGCTTGAAACATGTCAAATCCATGTTGTGCTCACAACATGGATTTGACATGTTTCAAATTCACAAAAATAGACATTTATATAACAGAAGAGTTAGTAGTAGTAGCTACAGCGTTTCACATAAGAGTTTTCCTTCGACGCTATGTTGGACACTAAAAAGCGGTGAACGAAAATTGGGGCTTAAAGAAAATTTCCAACCTCGTTAAAAACATTCAGGGGAGCCAACGTATCGTCGAAGGGAACTCTTATCAGTTTTTTGGTGGCCTTATATCACCAGCATATACAGGGTGGCAGGTTGAACAATGGAAATATTTAAAGGGGTCATTTTACTCGTTATTATGAACAACTTTTACTAGGGGCCCAGCCCTGAAATCGCGAAAAAAACATCAGCTGTTCCATACATTTATGTTCACATAACTCAACAAAATGTATGGAACAGCTGATTTTTTTTTTGCGATTTCTGGGTTGGTCCCATAGTAAAAGTTGTTCATAATGATGAGTACAATGACCCCTTAAAATATTTCCACTGTCTAACCTGCCACCCTGTATATGCTGTAGGTACCAACACGCCGCGTGATATCACCGTGAGAACTGCCAATTTGTTTGCGAACGTTCGAGTGAGAATGTCACGGTGAGATTCTCCCTGGTACGTTCGCAAACAAATTAGCAGTTCTCGCGGTGTGTCGGTACAGAATAAACAGGCAGGCGGTATACGCATTGCTTACTCCGTATCTTAATGTAATCTGTTGTACAGTGGTTTATTTTTCACATCCTACAGCGCACACACTAATCCCTTTAACTATAAATCACCAATCACAGTAGCGTTTTCCTGTTTACAATAACAACAAATTGTCCCCCACACTTGCTCCGAAATATTTCCCTTTGACAGTCCTTTGTGAAAACGATTATTAGGACGCCCATGATGCATTGGAAGTTATCCTAATATTAAAGGTCGATTTAAACCAAAAGAACAAAGAGCTAGATTAGAACAAGAGAATTCTATCACGATCTTTTAGTGAAAACGAAAGCTAAGTTTTCAGCATTTAATTTTAGACCAAAATATCAACGAGCAAACATGAGAACATTCTTGCACAATATAACAAAGAAAGAATGCTCTATGTTACACTAAGAGACTTGATAGAGTGGGGATAGAATGAGCATTCGCTCGTTTGATGTAAATAGGCCTTTATAATGATGATAGTGGGCCAATCTGCTCAATAGCAAAATGAAACACGACACCTAGAGATTAGACTTTAGTCTAATGCCAACAATGTCGTCCATATAAACAACAAAAAAACAAAATCAACCTTAGAATCCAGAAAGTTGTTGATGCTCCCGGAACTATCACTGCTATGACAGCCGATGCTGTCATCACTGTTGCACAGTCCACGGTTATCACCACTGCGGCTATCACCACTAGACTTGCTGACATCAGAATCTGATTCTATCCACAGTGGTGATCGATATTTGAACGTCTGAGCAAACGCGCTGAACTTTTTTTCGTTGTTCATTTTGGGGAATCACAATTGTGATGATTTAATGATGATGCTAACAGAAAGTTTTGTGAACTGGTAAAAATTAAATTAAATTGTGTAATTTTCTTAGAATTTTCTTTTTTTGAGAATTACTTAGAAATACTGACTTTTGGAAAAGAAACAGTAAATTAAGTTTATGAATAACACAAGTTAGTGCCCGTTTTACCGTGCAAATAAACTGTATCAATTGACAATGGTTACATTATAACACAAAGCGTATTGATCGTAAAAATAGATTTTGTAAACACTTTATGGAAAAAACACAGGGATAATAGTTTATTATTATGGTTTGTAACACATTAGTACGTAAAACTAGTGTTGTGAATTGTGAAGCTATACGGTGTGTATAGGAAGGGGTATGAGACGAATCTGTGTCTAAGATCACGGACAAATCTCGACGATTTGAATGTAGGCAAATAGGACGAGGGACGTGCAAGTTGAGACCACAAGGTGCAAAGGTTTGGAGAACGTTTTGTTCGAATGAATTATTTACCGAATCCAAATTTGTTCGAACAGTCTTAGTTTCGTATGACCAAATTACGAAACACCATTGATCGACGAACGTTTGACCAAATAATTTTTGTAACGAATAACAATTTGTTAACGCCAAAGAACGGACAAGGAATAATGGTAAAACAGATTATCAGTATATTGCTTGAACAACTTACTTAATAGCACTTGTACAGTTATTAACTTTAGTTGGTTAGAGGTTTTGAAGGAAAAATACCTAGAATTCAATATATACTCATACAAGTAGGTACCTACATTTTTTCATAACAGTATTCCGACAAGTCACATTATAATGTCGAATTTGCTTTTATAATGGAAAAATCTACAAGTGTGTGAAAAATTTAATTAAAAAATAATTTGCATTTTGTCTCTAAAATACGATTCGTATGCTGTTAAAGGTGTATTAACTCTTGTTATTATCTTGTAGATTATCTATAATATTATCGCGAATCTACAAATTATCTAAAGCTGTTAATCTCAGAATTTTCAGATAACATTTATATGTGCATACAAAGTTATCTGTCGAGGAAACATATGACGTCATGGTATAGATTTCCAGAAGTAAACAGTAATTTCGAGCAAAAAAAATTCAAAAATATTTTGAACTTTTTGCGGTTTTTTGTCCGAACTAGGTACAGGAAATCCTCTCAGGGGTCCATTTTCTCTTGTAGGCGTGCTAGATAACTTCATACAATTAACACAGACCTCGAACAAAATCCCATGTAACAAGCAAATCCTACGAAATGAAACTGATACCAACACTAACTGTGAGTTTAAATTGATCGTCCTGGCAGGACGTCGCAATTTATCACTGACTTCTTCGCTTTCAGTGTCACAGTACCTAGATTGTTCCATATCAAGTGATGGTAATAGTCCTCTCCCGTGGAGTCTGGCGTGATAGGTGAAGAAATGTGACCTAGGACTCTAGGACAATGAATAACTACATTACTTGTTGTCACTACAGACAGTTTGGAAGTTATTTGACCTCATCAGCATCTATACTGTATTATAAGTAAATGCGAATTGTGTGAGTTTGTGTAGGAGGTATTTGGAGAGTAATCTATAGAACTGCTGATCCGATTCTAAAAATTCTTTGATTAAAGAAAGCTACAGTATCTCTTGAATGCTTTATGCTACATTTTATCCCCAAAAAATGCACAGTTCCTGTAGATCACGCGGATGAAGTCGCGGATAAAGTGGTAGTAATTAATAAAAGGCTGGATGGTCCAGAATGACAAGCAATAGTAACAAAAGAAAAGGAATAACTTTATTATAAGATCAGGTACCTAATCTTGATGAACGAGGAAATAGACAGTTTCATTAGCTTAAAAACTAGGAAGCCAAAACAGGCGTGCGTATTTGGGTACTGTATACTATTCAACTATGTAGACGTTAAAAAAGTAACTAAGTTTCTAATCTACTTTGAATGAAGGATTTTTAATTTTGACTATAGCTCATACTTGTATAGTATAAATATATCGGTACCTACATAGACAGTACTCAGAGTTAGACTAAACTACTAAAACGATACCCAGTAACATTTTCAATCCAATACCCGTTTATTGTTATAACTTGTGTGGGACGACAAAATCAGCTATTACAATCTAGTTACTTTTATACACATTATTAGCTAAATTGAAAACATTACTATGCAAAAGACACACATAACCAAATGACTTACATTTAAAATATCCTTTGTAGTTCTTTTTTCACTACCGTCCGGATCTTTTGTTACAGTAACTCCTCTGTGTGCATGCCTGTAAACTACAGGACTTTCAGCCGTACAATCTTCTGGTTCTATTTCTTTATTTTCAACTTTCTCGTCTTCAGGACCAACAATTCTCACTTCAGGAGTCCTAGTTCCCTCTCTGATATCATCAGGACCATCAGTATTGCTGGTTGACGCAGTATTTGTTTGATCTTCGATGCTCGGGCTAACACTATTTCGGAGCACTGCTTCTATTTTCTTTCTAGTATCTGGAGGCATTTCCACATAGTCAAAAGGGTATGAAGGCATATTGAGCCGAAGATCTGGTTTCTTCCGTACCCTCATTTTGTCACTTTGTTCATTCATTCACTGATTAGATTGTTAGTTCAAGGTAACGAAATTTTCTTAATATTCTGAGCCCATGAATAGAAATTGCTAATTTTAGACACTCATCTGTTACCCAATGTATCACGCTAATAACTTCTTTAATATATTAATTTAAATGTCTTACGGTCACAATGAATTGTACGGAAAACAATAGATAATTTTTGGTAATGTTATCTAAGAATTTTTCTTTGCTTCGTTTTATCAAATTCGCGCCAATAGTAGCCGTGTAGATACGTAATACCGGATTGTTATTTATTGTCATATGATCGAATTAGTTATCTTTTGTATGTTTTGAGTTTTATCATTACCGGGTTAGTTTAGGAATTAGATGATCTGGTATTTTGCTGTTATCTTTTGAATCTGTATCAAATAGTTGTCTGTCAGTCAGACAGTCTGGTGTCTTTATAATTTCTTCTATAATCACAGCAATATTTGCAGGGCATTGTTGGCCCATGTCCCTTTTATTTCTTTAAGCTCGATTAAGTGAGGAAGTCATGCTTTGCCATAGGATTTTTATAACATCTTCTAACAAATAATTACTCCTACCTTTCCTTTGTTCTTTACTTAATACTAAGAATCAAGATTTATAGGACTTTGGCGTCTTAACACTGAGTGGCCCACTTGTCACTGTCCATTGCAAATTTCAACGCCAAACATAAAGTTATATTTGGTTTTATCGAACTTTTGTGAATAACTTTTGGCTCATAGCATCAATAAAAAACAGTTTCTAATCCGCTAATATGGTGAATTATTACTGAATTCGCTATGTTGTATTTTATTTATTCATTTCTTAATATACTAGCTATTAATCCGGTCGATCGTGGCAAGGCAAAGAAAAACATAAGCTTAATATATTAAGTCTAATAATAATGTGTATTTTTCTTTTTTAATAAAATAAAAATACTAGTTACTTCTGCACTGTTTTATTTATTCAGTTTTTTTCTTTCAGTTTATGATGTGCCCTATCACAAAAATATAATCACTTGTGTATTGGTGATGAGGACCAAATTTCCCATTGTCCTTTATTTAATATAAAATACGATTCGATGTTCAGCAGTTGAATGAAGAGGTACAGATTATGTAATTGGTAGATCGCACTGAATCTATTCAATAAACAGTAGATCTTCGGTCGAATCAAGTTGGCCACCCCTGTTATATACCTACGTATCCAAAGGTATTGAATACGAATATTTATTATTGAGTATTTCCTCTTCAAAATGTCGCAATCATAGTGCTCGTAGAATATTAATGAGGTTTCGGCGGTATTTGTCATTTATTACTGAAATAATAATAGTATATTATTATCATCGATGATGCGAAAATCTTCTCCTTTATTATTATTATATTTTAAACTGAAAAACATTTATATGGCATTATTAAAGTTGTTTGTCGTCTATATTTTTAAGGTTCCGTACCTCAAAAGGAAAAACGGAACCCTTATAGGATCTTAGATTTTGTTTTCCGCCGTCAGTCACCGGACCATAAGTGGAGCCATCTGCTCATAGATGGCACCATTGGAAGTATGCAGTAGCGCCATCTATAATCATATTTCGGAACCCTTAGGGCGCGAGGCATACTCGCACTTGTCCGGTTTTTTTATATGAAGTTCATTGTTACATCGAGGCGTTCTAAAAACAACTTAGAATAAAGAAAACTATTTCATGTAGGTACCTACCTACCTGTAATTTTCGTAAGTTACATAGTAAATTGATGAATTACGGATTCTTTCACGTAGAATTCGTCAAGCTTACCCGAAATATGCACGTAGTAAGTATAATAATAATAACCTTAAATATTCTAACACAATCCACTACAAACTTTTAAAAAATGTAGAGTAATGCCTACTGATTCTGATGCTGCCTATGTACCCACCGCCATTTGCGATACTCACGATCTAAAAAACCCTAAAAAAGTATATTTTCATAAATAAAATTACACATGTATTTCAATTTTGGGCAAATTAAGAGACACATAATTTTATGTTACCCTAGAAATTAGCCTCAAGGTTTAAATGTAGGTAATCTTAGAGATTCGGTTTAAGTTCCGATAAAGATACACAATATGACCAAAGATTAAGCTGGTTCTTTAACAAGAGCGAGGTTACCAGTGCACAAACAATTTGGATCATCGTACCTACCTATGTAGATTAAGCGCGAGATAAACCTTTGTTTGTCCCGATAATAAAATCGAACTAGGTTATTAATTTTTAAAAAAAGTCATCATCAAATTTTGATGATGACTTTTTTTTAAAAACCACGGTTATAAGTGTTGATAAAATGCAATTTGTTTACAAACTTCGTGACAATTAGCATACACTTGATTTTCGGCTGTATTTATACGTAGTATACATACTAAATAAATTTAATCAAAACTACACACATCAAAAGTATCTAGGGATCAACATATATTTTTGCAATAACTTTTCTCCTGATTGATATTAATTAAAATTTTCTTTAAGGATTCATCAAATAAAGTGTTTTCGTTTGTCACAGTAACGATAAACCAAGTCACCTTTGCATTAATAAAGAAATTTGCCATTTTCCTAATAAAGGGATTTTTGACATTTGAACCACTAACATTAAAGTTCGAAAAAAAGACTGAAATAACAGTTTTCTTTAAAATTTTATTGGGTAACTTAAACAATTAATAATCCGTGTTTCTACCGCGAACACTAACAACACAAGAACATCGGTTTGGCATACTCAAAATGAGTTCATCCAAATCACGCTGTGGAATGGCCGCCCATGTTCGTTGCAACAACAAAAAAAGGTCTTCTTGCGACTGGATACCCTCCATATTCGGCAGAGCTCTTCTCTGTAGCATATCCCATGCATGCTCAATCGGGTTCAAGTCTGGCGACTGAGCAGGCCAGGGCAGGACATTGATGTTAGCTGCGGCGAGAGTCTGTCTTACAACTCTTGCGGTGTGCGGTCGTGCATTATCATGCATTAACTGAAATAAGGGACCGATTTGCACTTGTAGAGGAACGATGACGTCTGATACAATCGTCTCAGCATAAATTTGAGCGTTGAGGTTGCCTCTGATCCAAATCAACTCAGTTCTTCCGCCGATCCAAATACCCGCCCATACCATGATGGTTCCACCACTATAAGGATGGACTTCCTGGCAGGATTTTAATCGCTGTTGGCGTCCAGGGGTTCTCCAGTGTCGTATACGTCTTGTATCCGGTCTCATACCAAAACGAGACTCATCAGAAAAGCACACGAAACGCCATTGTTCTTCTGCCCAATTTCTGTGTTCAAGAGCCCATTGATATCGAATCCTACGATTGTGCATTGCTATAGGTGGTACCCGTAGCGGTCTTCGGGAATGAAGGTTCACTTCATGCAAGCGGTTTCTGACTGTCTGGTCGCTAATTAAGTTCCCTGAAGAGTGATGAAGCCTCACGGCTAACATCATGGCGGTTATTGTTGGAGCTCTTCGAGTTAAGATTTGAATGTATCGGTCTTGTCTCCGTGTGGTGCAGCGATACCGTCCTCCATGGCGCTCAGCCACGGTACCAGTGCTTCGGTAACGTGTCCAAAGTCGACTGATAACACTCTGACTTGTATTCAGAGCTAAAGCTACAGTACGTTGCCGGGAACCAGCTTCTATCATTCCCACGGCTCTGAGCATTTCTTCCCTGCTTAAATGACGTCGCCGCTCCATAATAACGTTGGTTTTAATCAGTAGTAGGGAAACAGTAGCACTAATAATGTCTTCAATGCGTTGTATGTTTTTATAGGGAAAATATTGACAGCTTATTTTCATCTTTTACTCGAATTTGATTGAGAGTTCCTGATTCAAATTATGAAATGCACCAAAAAGGATCCATATAAATTTATAAAATCATAAATTTATTACAAAGCCACATCTCAATCTCAAGAAATCCGCATAAAAATGCTTGATCCCTAGACACTTTTGATGTGTGTACTTTGTCGACGTATTGTGAAATGAAAATTAATAATAAATCAGGCGCTTGAACAAAGATTATAATTATGCGTGCGTGAGCGCAATTCGCTAAAATTACATCGCAAGATAAATTCAGTGGTGCTTTCAGCAGCCTTAAGATACTTCTTTTTCTACAGGCTTATTAATAATATTTTTAGTTTGAATAAGAATAATACTCACCTCATCTTGTGGGTTATTCAGATACTGCTGTCTCAGCACCTCTAACTCCAAGTTCTGTAGTGTCGGCATCGATATTGAGTTTCTTCTCAAGCTCATCTTCCTCTCCTCCATAGCTTCTATCTCCTTCTTTATCAACTCATCAGATTCTGCTGCTCCAAAACTCTTCGAAGTACTCGGAGTAGCCATCAAGTCAGTAGACTCTGTGGTGGGACTTGTAGGCTTCGAAGATTTCCCAGAATCAGGTTCTAAAGTAATATATAGAGTCCCTTCTGGAGTATTTACTATTATCGTATCATTATTTGGCGAAGAATGGACTTCTCCCAAATCTGAGGCATGCAATTTTCTATCCTTTTCTGGTGTAGGTGGATCTCCATTTTCTTTCTCATTTTTTGCGCGCTTAGGACGTATAGGTTCATCGGGTTGGACTAGATTTAGTTCGATGAAATCATCTACGTATGGAATGTCTTCGTTTCTTTTTAATTCAGGCGAGTTTAGCCCTTTTTCTATGTCTTTTGAGATTTGGTCTTTATTTTCCATTATTCTATTTCATAGTAGAGATCTGTAAACAGAAATGTTCATATGTTGAATCATAGAATAGGATGACTGAATGCTACATTTATTTATGAGACAGGATGAAATCATTTGCTTGTACAATCAAATCCTCATCAAATACTTCAAGTGACTTGAAGTGTTTTTTATTGTAGATATATAAAAAAAACAAAAACCAGCTGTCTTGTAAAGTTTTTTGTTACAACCACAATAGCACTTGGCTTGGTGCGTTGTAATTAAAAACAGGTTCATTAAACCATTTTGTTACCTCATAGTATGTAATAGGTACTTTTTCGTTTAGGTACATTTTTTTTTTCTTGAGTGGATGAGATGACCATGAATTGGAAGACATCGGTATGGGGTGAGGCCATGGCAGTGAGATCGATAACCTTAAGAAGGCAGACGGATTTGATAAAGGTAGTTAGGCTATTGCTTACAAACAATCTATAAAACAACATCGGAAGGATAAGGATAAGGAAGTTATCGTTAAATTCTATGACAACTCTTTAAAAAGTTAATTTCTCTGTCAGATAATTGCTACATTTCCACTGATATTGCCAAACCTTATTAATAATTTTTGGCAAATATAGTAATTTTCATCCTAGACAATATAAAACGTGGGAAGAACCGCAGCAAGTAGAAATCTATACCTAATAAAAAAGCTGAACACTTTTTTGTTATTTTTTTTTTACGCACTAATCTCTGGAACTACCAATTGGATTCGAAATATTATTTATGTATACGATAGCCAAATTTATGAGAAATAGTATAGGCTATTTAACGTCACGCTATGACCCTTAGGAGCCGAGCAAAAAGGAAAAAAGTCAGTCAAAAACGCTAAGCGAAAACGAAGTAGGTAATAGCGCGGGTAGGTAGGTAAATAATTCGATTTCTTTTGTAAAACCGCGGGGCAGCTAGTTATTTTAATATGACGTATCATATACTTCTTGGTAGCGTCAGCAGCGTATGTGACTTGGCCTCTAATGTAGATATTTGACTCAGTAGTGACGCAAAGTGATTAGAACCTCCCATATTCGACTTGAGACACCAAGTCAAACAAAGTTGATTTATTACTCGTCCGTGTGAAGAATATTGGTATAGCTACCGGCGTAAGTTATGAGCACAGATCGCGCAAGTACATTTTCCGCCCAATAGACAATAGTTGACAATACGGAATAGAGAATAGTGCCTCCGTCATCTTCATTCCGCCAGAGACCGAAAAATCAGCTAATACACAGGAGACGTTTGTGCTCATGACTGGTTCCGGTACCTATACAATATTGTGAGTAAAAGTTCTCCGTGCAACGAGGAGCACGTTAAACAGTACCTAGAATTAGGTACCTACCCAATAAATTAGCAGTCACTTAATCTAATTATACTATTATAAATCTCTAAAAAATCCGTGTCTGTACTGCCGGCTCGTAGCCGGTACTGTGACGTAACCGTGCACAAAAAATATATTTTTGAATTTTTGTCTATTTGTCTGCTTGGATACGCATCACGCAAAAAGTACTGATGCATTTTAATCTGTTTTTCACACTTTGGTATCTAAACCACATTTCATCTAATGCCGGAGAGATGAACCAGAGATACAGCTTGACTTCTTCGTAGCACTAGCCACACTACACTGAGGATGGTCAATTTATCCACCCAGGTGGAGTCACGGGCAAAAGTCTCGTCTTCAGTCTAGTATAAAATGTTTATATTCAGCCGCTTTGTTAGTTTGGAAGCCGACAACGTACCAACCTGCTCGTAGTTTGAAAAAGGCTAGGCAGATGATGATTGTGAGCAGTGCCGTAACTAGCCTTTTATGTGCTCAGTGCGAGCTTCTCTATCTGCGCCCTTGAAAAAGTTCTAGTCTGATTATTTCTGCGCCCCTTCAGGGTCTGCGCCCTGTGCCTGGGCACCGCTGGCATCGCCCTAGTTCCGCACTGATTGTGAGTAGATGTTGTATAAGATGCTATCATAAACGCGGATTAGAATGAGTTATTTTATGAGAATGGCAAGCCTTTTAAGTGCTGATCTTTAATGGTGTATTGTGTAGATAGCTACACCAATTCACCAGGCAGCTGCCAGGTGCGCACCAATCCTGGGTGTTGTGATGGATTATTGATCTAATTACTGTCATAATTGTTTTTATTTTGTTTATATTTGGGTATTACATACCCAACGCACGCAACGAATTCGTTAAGTAGTCGCTAAGTACATTGAGAGAGTAAGTTTTTTTCAAGAAATATCTAAAGGTAGAATAAGTTTTTTTAAGTAGGTATTCAAATTATAATTTATGTTAAGAAGCATTTATGCTTAAAAGCAGACTGACGACTTTAAACCAGTTTTAAAGATGTAACAAATATTAATTTAAAAACATTTTAGTGCCCGCTTAGATAGCAAAAAAATCAAACATATTGACTGCTAAAAATCACCAATATTATAAAATAAAAAAAAAACTAACTTAAGATTAATAAATCACCACCAAAAACTGAATCACTTGACCACTAACGGTTTTCAATATTTACACTTTAAATCTTATAAACGCGCGAGGATCCACTCTTGCGCACTGTAAGGCTCGACACACACTGGCACAAGGCTACTCACACGTCCATGTTTACTATTAAGTTTATCGCATGATTAGCACTGCTTACTTTTTTGTATAACAATGACGTCACAATTCGATCGCACCCACACGATTGGAAAAAAATATATTAGAAGCTGATTAAAAACTTTTTTGTCAGACCATAAGCTGCTAGTACCTAGGTACGTCTCTCTCTCATAGTTGTTATACGAAATTTTTATACTGATTTTTATCTAAACATGCATCTAGTCAGACTGAAATCAGCTAAAAGCACTGAAAAATACATTTACGATTTTGGTTATGATAATGTTATCAATGGTTTGATAGATGAAGTATGTACCAGTTCTACGGTTGAGGTTAGTCGATCAAAGATTTAAATGATAAAAAGATCTTATTTGGGTGCATCCTCAGATCATAGAAACAAGGATATATGCCATCATAGCAAATTAGTACGGGAACAACTGATGCCACTTTTAGAACATTTTTCGACACAATTACGCGCATAATTAAGCGCTCCTTGTGAATAAAATGATCTCCCACGCATTAAACATTCCACACACCCTCAATCTAACACTGTTAATCGTCACTCAACACTATAAGCACTAAACTAAAACACTGTATTTATACCATCGATCGTGTTCGGTTCGTCGCCAGCGCGTACGTTTTTAATATGAGCAATTTGCTCAAGATCAGGCATCAAGCTCGATAGCGCCTTGGCACATCTCCTTGTTTCTATGATCTGAGGGTGCATCCTTATCAATGTGAATTATTCAGGTAACGATTTCATCATTTACGCTGATGGTAAACTGCTTAATCCAATGATTCAGGGTTTTCAAGTATCATCTATCGGCTGGACCGATTTTGACGAGACTTTCACTGGCAGATAGCTGATATTATAAGAAGTAACTCAGACTACTTCTATTTTAGAAAAATAATTAGGGTTCCGCGCAAAAAAATTAAAACCCATGAAACCCAATACCTATTTGTATAGACTAAACTCGTGAGTCGTGACTAAACTTTACCCCTGCGAAGCCGGAGCGGGTCAGCTAGTGTACCTACCTACTCAGTAAGAACGGACGCGACGTAGATAAGGGCGGTTTATTCTTCTCCAGGATATTCACTGAACTCTTGCAGTCACATTTTCCGAAAATCTTTGACGCTCTACCGATTCTGTCCATTTTTAGGGTTCCGAACCAAAATGGTAAAAAGGAACCCTCATGGTGCGACTTCGTCTGTCTTTCTGTCTGTCTGTCTGTCTGTCTGTCTGTCTGTCTGTCTGTCTGTCTGTCACACCTGCTTATTTCAGCAACTACTTATGCTATCAACTTGAAATTTGGAACAGTTATAAAGAATGCTTGTTCAACTTTATTGCAAATGAAAAAAGTCCAAAAATATTTTTATTTTCATTGCAAAAGGGGCCGGAGTGGGGGTCCAAAATTTCAAAGTGGGGTTACTAGGTCAAGTGACATATCATATGAAAGGGCTTGATTTGCACATTTCAAAATATATTTTTATTTTATTTTATGTCTCACAGTTTTTGACATATGATGAAAAATGTCCAAAAAAATACCATTCCCCCCCCCTTATCTCCGAAGTTAGCGGGGCGAAAAATCTGAAATAATTAGAGTTGATAGGAATTGACCCAAATATGGCACCAAAAATAAAACGATGTTCCTAACTAGTACAGTTTTTTCAAAATCATCAAAATTCCTTCACAAACAAACTTAGTTATGCGGTCCGGATTTTTTCACTTTATTCGTCCAATAATGATACGGAACCCTCGGTGCGCGAGTACGACTCGCACTTGGCCGGTTTTTTTTTGTAATTAGGCTTGCGTTTGACCGCCATCTCGCCCGATGATAAGCGATGATGCGGTCTACGATGGAGCACGCTTGCCTAGAAGACACCGATTCACTCGCGACTTGAAGACATTTAATTTACGGATGTACTAGCTGTTCTCCGCGGTTTCACCCCCGTTGGCGTCCGTAGCGTCCTAGCATAATTTATAATATAATATAATATAAAATCTTTATTGAGCCAAAGACATACAGAGTTTAAAAGAACAAATACATTGAAAGTTCTTTACAATAAATAGTACTCTACCTACTAAGCTAGGCTATACCTGTATTATAGAAGGTAGTTTACGGTCGGAGTTAAACTGATCAACAAAAACTAATCTCAAGTGGACTGTGTCATATTGCTGTATGGTACGTAGAAGAGTAAATAAAAAAATAAAAATAAAAAAAGTAGGAAGAACAGTAAAAGAACAGTATTTGTTTTATTCGTTCATACAAGCGTTGAGTGTTGAGACTGGCAGGACTGAAGACGTTACGACGATGGTGGAAAACAGGCCTGCGTACCAGTGATGGTAAGCGGTGACCATAACTTGCAACACCGGGTATCACATGTGCGTTGCCGACCCTTTATATTGAGGATTCGTTGTGCCGACAGCTTAGTCAAGCAGGTCCCCCGCTGTCAACATAGGTGAAGTCAGGATGATGGTGACCAGGCGCGGTCCCAGCCGACGATTTTGGGGGGGGTCATACCGCAGCCGAAGACCTTGGGGGGTGGTCATACCGATTAATGCCGACGTGCTATACCGTGAATTTCCGTGTTTGGCGCAGTTTTGTACGATTTTGGGGGTGGTCATGACCCCCATGACCCCGCCCCTCTGGGACCGCGCCTGACTGGTACGGCTTCCGAAAACAATCTGACAAAAGCCTTACGTCGTCGTTAGTCAGTAGGTAAATGTAATAATTTGCTAAACCTGATTAGCATAAGCATAGCATAATCGGCCTATAATGTTCCCACTGCTGGGACACAGGCCTCCTCTGTGAGAGGGAGTGGGCCGTAGTCCACCACGCGGGCCCAGTGCGGGTTGGTGGACGTCACATGTCTTCGCATTTTTGGTTCTAGGACATGCCGGTTTCCTTACGATGTTTTCCTTCACCGTTAAAGCAAGTGATAATTAATTTCTAATACGCACATGACTTCGAAAAGTCAGCGGTGCGTGCCTCGGGATCGAACTCGAACCATTCGCCGTGGGAGGCACATGGGCTATCACTGCACGCAAATAAACCTGATTGAAACATAATAATTACAAATAGCAATAAAATCTCATGCCGTTGACATTGCACAAGAAAGGTTTTATTCTCCGGCGATTATGCTATGCAGTTTTTACCCAACTGCGGCGAAGCCCAAATGAAAGGTAATACAAAACATTAAAAAAATCAGATTTAGGCTTATATAAAAATAGAAAGATACACATGCATAAATAAACAAATAGATATAGGAATAAATAATATTACAAAGTATATTAGTACATAATGCAATAATACAACAAATAAATAACTCGTCGTTATCGTTACTGATAAATCAATATTTTTCTCTTTTAGCACAAAACACATAATATTCTACTCAATTATGCATGAAGAAAATGCACATACATATCGTCTTCCGACGCTCGGGGAATACGACCGTTGCCGAACAGTGACGAAGATTTCTATGCGCATTATTAATTTGGGAGTACTGTAAGTTAATATGTTTATATATAGAGGTATGTATTTACTTATTTACTGAACGAATTTTGATGTTGTTTTCAGAGTTTGGTAGCTTGGGGTCCAACTTAAAATTTAAGCCACATTTCATATAACCAGAGATACAGCTTGACATCTTCTTAGTTAGAGCCACTCTACACTATTATGGTCTTTTAAAATGGTCTATTAGTGTAGTCCACGCGGACGGAGTTGCGGGCAAGAGTCTAGTTATTATATACTTATGTAGGTATATACCTATCATCATCATCATCATCCGCCTAGCCTTTTCCCAAACATGATTGGGGTCGGCTTCCAGTCTAACTGATTGCGGCTGAATATCAATATTTTACATGGAGCGACTGCCATCTGACCTCCACAACCCAATTATTGGGAAATACCGGTAATCGGATGTTAGACCAGTTGTCAGACTTTTGGGCTCCTGACTACCCGTAACGACTGTCAAAGACATTCCTATGACAACCGGGACCGACTGTTTAACGTACTCTCCGAGGCACGGAGGGGTCTCGATGTGTAAAGAACGGTCACCCATCCAAAGACTGCGGCTGTCATTTAGCCACGAGCCCCTCGTAGGTATGTAGGTATATACCTACATACCTACGAGGGGCTCGGTTAGGGCTTAGGGGGGCTTAGGTATATACCTAAGTACGTATATAATATACAAGAACAGTAATAAAGCTTAAACGAAAAATCGAATTACAGCGAACAAGCTAACTAAAACCAACATCAGTATTAATAGGCTACCTATTTATATTCAGATAAGTCAGTGTTAAAAAAATATTTACCATTCACAAACAGCCGGCTATGCAATCATAAAGTAAAGAAACAGTATCAGCAGTATTAAAGATAAAGTCCCATAGAGTAGATAATCCAAGCGGTCCAAGCACCATTTACAAAAAACTTTGACACTATTATAACACTCTGATGTCATTTTTTTATATTAGACACTGTTTTAAGTTATATGGACTGAGGAACTAGCCCATAAAATGCAATTTTTTTTTTTTCAAAAATAGAATCTCAATTAGGTACTTTGACAGCGAATCAAATATCGAATTTTTGAATTCAAATATCCAACGGATCACTTTCAATTGTTCAAAAATTCACACTTCAGAACAACTATAAATAGGAATGCTCTATCATTAATGATGAATTAACACCATTAAGTTGATTCCGGCAAGGTTGCGCGCGAATTTTAAAATATCTTGAGTTTTTTGCAAATTGCGCTGCTTTACGTTGTACGCTGATCCAAATTCGATTCGCGACAATAATGATAATAAAGTTACTAAATATAATAATTAAAATCACCAATTTAGCCCTCGAAATTATAATTGAGGAAAATACGATTATTTCGTGAAAACATTACGATTTTCCTCAAATATTATATTGATAATTTTGATGATTAAAATTTAGTAACTCTAATAGTACCTATTATTGTCGCGAATCGAATTGGGATCAATATACAATGTTATACAGAGCTGCAATTTGCAAAAAACCCTAAATATTTTGAAATTCGCGCGCAACATTGACGGATCCACCTTAATGAGGCAACCTCAGATCATAGAAACAAGGAGATATGCCATCATAGCAAATTAGTACGGGAACAACTGTCGCCACTTTTAATACCTACATTTTTCAACACAATTACAAGTGCGACTCGTGAATATAAAGATCTCCCACACATTAAAAATTCCGCACACCCTCTATCTAACACTGTTAATCGTCACTCAACACTAGCACTAAACTAAAACACTGTATTGATATCATCGATCGTGTTCGGTTCGTCGCCAGCGTGTACTTTTGTACTACGCCCAATGTGGGCAAATTAAAGCATCAAGCTCAATAGCGCCTTGTCACATCTCCCTTGTTTCTATGATCTGAGGAGGCAACCGACTTCAATTTATAACGATAGAACTTGTAAATAGAATTAGAAGGTATTTAAAACCTGCAATGATTAACTATTACCGCGCGACTAGAGTGATTCTCTTATTCTAAGTTTGGTTGCGAACCTGACGCGGCGGAATAGTGTTAAATGAGGCGGTAATCCGATAAACAGCAGAGTTAATTATGTTAATTACTACGTGTGGTTTAAGTTTGTTTAGACTCAAAATTTGCCGCTTACGAAAGAACTAGGAAATGGAAAAATAGGCATACTGAACGATAACTTAGCGGCAGATACAGGTATGGTGGTGTAACTGGTGTAATTTATAGAACGTTACGGTTCTTAAGATACAGCTCTGTGACAGACGGACGGACGAGCGGACAGACGGCATGAGCTTAGTAATATATAATATAAACACATCTCTGCGGTCCTCTTTGGGATATACTGGGGTGAACTTATGTTATGTGGTACACGTAAGATACGTAAAGCTTAATCATACTAATGAAGAGACCATGCATTATCGCGACTAAGTTTAGTATGGTCACTTAAACTAAACTAAACTTATTCACAATGTCAGAAAACGATAAAAATAAATTCTATACAAAGGTGGAGTCATGTCATCAAAATGATTGCTGACCATTACGACGGACCGGTTGAGGGACAGCAACGACTGTTTAAACAATAGATCAACGATTTGTGCTAAACTGCTTCAGTATAAGTATTTTACACAATATGAAAATGTCACAGAAGGCTCACGGCTCCCGTGCCGAACGGCGCGTACGTGTTCCACGCGCGCCTCAAAGAGATGTCAGCATCAGAGAGGGGGCCCATTAGGGCCCAAGCCTGCCGGGAAAGTGGGATTGTCCGGAAGGGATACCGCTGACCCGGACAAAAGGGCTAAGGAAGGAACACGGGTGGATTTTAGTCAGTAAGAGTCTGACACTCCCTTCCGCTCCGCCCAGACCGGGAGGGGTCATTTGATGATTTCCCATCCTCAAAATGAAAAAAAAAAAGGCTCACGGCTGAATAGCACCTGCCTGGCTATTCTGTACCTACTGACACGCCACGTGATATCACCGTGAGAACTGCCAATTTATTTGCAAACGTTCGAAAGAGAATGTTACGGTGAGATTCTCCCTCGAACGTTCTATTAAAAAACTACAAATAAATTATTTTATTTCAAAGAAGGAATAGGCACAACAAAAACGTAAAAGCAAAAATAATAATTTATCACAAAATGGAAAACATAGACGCTTTTAAAGTTTTTGGAGGGAGTATCGCTCCGTCTTTGTCGCGCGAAGCGGACGTAGGTGGTGTTACGTCACTAGTACGTAGTGCCGTCCGTGTCTAGCAAATCATTTTAAAACGCTTATAACTTTGCCAATTTTGTAGATGTTTCATTGGTTTTTTTGGTGTTAATTGTCTTTTTTCAAATAGTTCACAGATTCACAATTAAAAAAAAGTAGTTAACATCCCTATTCACCAGATAATATGTGCGAGGTAGCTGAGCGGTGCGAGGATACGTAACGAAGCTGTGAAACGATGTGAGCGTTTCCACCAGAGATGTGCTAGGCCGCTGAGCGGTGCCAGGATGTGTAGCGATGCTGTGAAACAGTGCGCGGATGAACAATGCGAGGATGTGGTAGCCGGCTCTTAGTTCTCTCTGCTAGCAGTTTTTCGCTCGCGTCCATTCCTCGCACACATCTCTGGTGGATTCGCACCTTAAGCTGCGCTTGCCGCAGTCATTACATGGATGGGTGACCTTTCTATACAGGTTCAGTGTTTATCTATGGAAAAAGCTTTTACATAAGTCCATGTGCCGACTGTGCCGAGGCCTTGCTTTTATATTAAGTAATTAGTTAGATTAGTCAGTCGCTGCAGGGCAATATGCTTTTTCTCATTCAGAGAAGGTTCTTCAAGAAGAGAGTAAATAAATAGGATTTTAAAATGTCGGCAAATAATTAAAAACATTTTTAATTTAACAATTAAATTACCTTTTTAGGGTTCCGTACCAAAATGGTAAAAAAGGAACCCTTATGGTGCGACTTCGTCTGTCTGTCTGTCACACTGTGACTTGAAATTTGGAATAGTTATAAAAAATGCTTGCCAAACTTTATTGAAAATGAAAAAAGTCAAAAAATGTTTTAATTTCATTGCAAAAGGGGCCGGAGTGGGGGTCCGAAATTTCAAAGTGGGGTCAAGTGACATATCTTATGAAAGGACTTGATTTGCACATTTCAAAATATATTTCCATTTTATTTTATGTCTCACAGTTTTCGACATATGATGAAAAATGTCTGAAAAAATACCATTCCCCCCCCCTTTTTCTCCGAAGTTTGCGGAACGAAAAATTTAAAATAATTAGAGTTGGTAGGAATTGACCCAAATATTGCACCAAAAATAAAACAATGTTCCTAACTAGTGCAGTTTTTTTCAAAATAATAAAAATTCCTTCACAAACAAACTTAGTTATGCGGTCCGGTTTTTTTCACTTTATACGTCCAAAACCGATACAGAACCCTCGGTGCGCGAGTACGACTCGCACTTGGCTGGTTTTTTTCTACTTAACATTATTCAAAAACAAGAATCGACATGGATAATTAATATTACCAAGGAAAATAATTATCTTGATAAACTACCTAAATAAATGGTAGTCCATGTGGGTACTTTGTCAAATGGAGTTTCTGTTTCCTCTTTGCGTTGTATGCAACCATTTCATAAATACGTAGTTTAAAGTATTTTACTCGCGTGATCGTTTGCGGTTGTTGAGATAACGATCTAAATATGTATATGACAATAGGACAGTTAAAAGAATTTTAATTTAACTGACAAAGGGCTATTACATCAAATTATGGCGGCCCATGTTATCTTTCGAAGGTTTTTCAAGGGGATTTATAAGAAAAGCCATGAGACTTTATCTCCGGATAATGAGCACAATGCTTTGATCTCAGATCATAGAAAAAAGGAGGTATGCCATCATAGCAAATTATAGTACCTACAGGAACTATACTGTCGCCACTTTTAGAACAGTACCCCGATCATGAGTTTTTTTGACGTGTAGTATCGTTAACGTAAGCATATTTTGAATTGAAAATACACGTTTGTTACACAATATTTATATAAATTAAATACATAATTAATTTCTCTGTATTTTTTAAAATGTGCAAATTGTATAAAATTTCATTAAAATGTTCCAGGACTGCTGTATTTTAAATTCAAAATATGCTTACGTTAACGAAACTACGTCAAAAAAACTCATGATAGGGGTACACTTTGCGACACAATAACAAGCGTTCCATGTGAATAAAAACATCTACCACACATTAAAAATTCCGCACACCCTCAATCTAACACTGTTATTCGTCACTCACCACAAGCACTAAACTACACTGTATTTATATCATCGATCGCGTTTGGTCCATCGCAAGCGTGTACGTTTTTACTATGGTCAATGTGACCATACTGAAGCGTCAAGCTCAATAGCGCCTTGGCACATCTCCTTTGTTTCTATAATCTGAAGCTATGATACATTGGTCGCTTCCAAGTGGACGCAAACTACAGTTGTAATTAGCCCCGGATCTACAATTTTTCCGAACTGGGGCAGAAACTTGATAGATGCCCCTCCCAACTGAGAGGTGTTTCACAGTCAAATAAATAATAGATAGAACAACGTGCGCTGGATGGTAAGGCGCTTTGTGAAACAAGTTTTTCTTCTTCGGACATGAATTTGGCGCTCCCTGAAATTGCCACCCAGGGCAGATACTCTAGCACTTTGTTCGTTTGGTTTAAATCGACCTATAAGCAAATCAGCTGTTCCTGTTCCATACATTTGTGTTCACATTATATGTCGACAAAATTGATCATTTTTAGGGTTCCATACCAAAATGGTAAAAAAGGAACCCTTATGGTGCGACTTCGTCTGTCTGTCTGTCACACCTGATTATTTCAGCAACTACTTAAGCTATCGACTTGAAATTTGGAACAGTTATAAAGAATGCTTGTTCAACTTTATTGCAAATGAAAAAAGTCCAAAAATATTTTTATTTCATTGCAAAAGGGGCCGGAGTGGGAGTCCAATATTTTAAAGTGGGGTTACTAGGTCAAGTGATATATAATATGAAAGGGCTTGATATTCATATTTCAAAATATATTTTTATTTTATTTTATGTCTCAATTACAGTTGATAGGAATTGACCCAAATATGGCACCAAAAATATAACGATGTTCCTAACTAGTACAGTTTTTTCAAAATCATCACAATTCCTTCACAAACAAACTTAGTTATGCGGTCCGGTTATCTCACTTTATACATCCAAAAATAATACGGAACCCTCGGTGGGCGAGTACGACTCGCACTTGGCTGGTTTTTTTTTTCTCGATATCAGGGCTGGTCCCATATAAAAGTTGCTCAAAATGATGAGTACTATGAGTAGGTACCTATATTGCCCCTTTTAAGGAATTTCGCATAGTGATAGACACGTATAAGTTCAAGCTATATTCTAACTCAGACGTAACGATCTCACACATTGATTTGTTAGCAGGTATCTAACTTTAAAAGGATTAGGTGGCTCCTACCGTATCTGCATAGATAATGAATTCAGGTGATTTAAAAGGTCGTCCCTTGAGGAAAATATTAATAAGGTGTCACACTTTAAGTTCTGAAGGTCAGGGACAATTAAGTTCCCTAATTCACCACACAAGATAAACTTTGATAAGGGAATTGAACTCCGAACCTCTGAAGCTTTAGTTTAATACTACCACTCGACACTCGTATACAGGGTTATTTGTAAAACAGTAGAAACCTCATAAGAGGTCATTGTACTCATCATTATGAACAACTTTTACTATGGGAAAAAACCTGAAATCGCGAAAAAAAAATCAGCTGTTCCCTACATTTTGACGAGTTATACGAACATAAATGTAGGGAACAGCAGATTTTTTTTTCGCGATTTCAGGTTTTGTCCCATAGTAAAAGTTGTTCATAATGATGAGTACAATGACCTCTTAAGAGGTTTCTACTGTTTTACAAATAACCCTGTATAGGTACTAACCGTTTTATTTATAAAGCGTTTAATATACAAGTTGTTATCATCTAGATGTACCTGCTAAAGTCCCTTTCCCTGACTGTAGCCAGGGAAAGGGATACACTATCATTCATATTTGGTCGTGTATTCAAACTTCGGAGCAATTCAGATTCGGATTGCTTCGAAGTTTGAATATACGACCAAATAATAATATGAATGATAGTGTACCTGCTTAAGGATCCCTTTCCCTGACCGTACATCTCAAGACGCAGGCATTCTGCGGAAAGATGCGAAACTTTAATACAAGATAGGTAGGCACTAATATTATCTGAACGCGGTCCGTAATTTGCGAAAGCTCCAGCAAGTCAGGTTGGCCGAGTGGTCTAAGGGGCCAGATTTAAGCTCTGGTTCCCGAGAGGGAGCGTGGGTTCGAACCCCACACCTGACATTAATTCAACACAGTTGGTTTTATTTTGCTTGAAATTCTTTTTTAGGGTTCCGTACCTCAAGAGGAAAAAGGAACCCTTATAGGATCACTTTGTTCTCCGCCGTCAGTCACCGGACCATAAGTGGAGCCATCTGCTCATAGATGGCGCCATTGAAAGTATGCAGTAGCGCCATCTATGATCATATTTCGGAACCCTTAGGGCGCGAGGAATACTCGCACTTGTCCGGTTTTTTTGTAGATTGTAGATGGGTACGTAGGTACATCTGAAAAAAAAAATGTAAAATTAATTCCATTCCATTTTAGATAACTACCTAGTTATCTAAAATGGAATTGAATGAATTTTACAAACGATCGAAATTCTTGCGAAAACTATTTGAGAAAGCATTTGTATTTTTTTGTATCACATTTTTTTTATCTATAATCCTACTAATATTATAAATGCGAAAGTTTGTGAGGATGAATGGATGTATGGATGTTTGTTACTCTTTCACGCAAAAACTACTGAACGGATTTTGATGAAACCTTACAGTCATATAACTTATACATCAGAATAACACAAAGGCTACTTTTTATCCCAAAAACGCGGGCGAAGCCGCGGGTGGAAGCTAGTAGTATGTAATAGGCTATTTATTTCATCACGCTACGACCCTTAGGAGCTAAGCATCGAGGGCGAAACCGCGGGGCATAGCTAGTTTCAATAATAAGCTTGCGTTTGACCCAATTCTACTATTGCAATTGTGTAAGAATAGCGTCATAATGACACCATAACGGTCAAAACCTAAGCGGTCATTGGCCTAGAGTAAGTCTATCTCTTTCGTCATTGGTCAAAACCATGCCATTGAGAGACCATTCTGACACGATTATGACAATTGCATTAGCAGACTTGCGGCCCTGATGTTATGCGATGATGCGGTCTACGATGGAGCACGCTTGCCTAGAAGAAACCGATTCGATCGTAATGCACAAAATATAACTCGGGACAGTGCTATCCGCATACCCTTGATATGTGCCGATAAATCGATGCACATGTAATGTATAAACATATTTAACTGCAGGTACTAGGTACTATGAATGAAGTACTTACGATGTGACGTCATTAAACATTAAGAACCCATTCAACACAACCGACAATCCCTAGTGTGCATGTGCAATAAGATGTGTATCATATCACGGCTGATCTCGTTCGTTAGCATGCTAATTGAGGCCTTGTGGTGAACAATGCGCCCTATTCATTAGTGCACGTACTACTTTACATATTACGTGTATGTCAATACGTTCCCTATGTAACACTGTTTAAGTAGTTGTGAGGTAATTGAGGTGATAGTAAAAAAAAACCGGCCAAGTGCGAGTCGTACTCGCTCACCGAGGGTTCCGTATGATTTTTGGACGTATAAAGTGAAAAAATCCGGACCGCATAACTAAGTTTGTTTGTGAAGGAATTTTGATGATTTTGAAAAAACTGTACTAGTTAGGAACATCGTTTTATTTTTGGTGACATATTTGGGTAAATTCTTATCAACCCTAATTATTTCAGATTTTTCGCTTTGCAAACTTCGGAGATAAGGAATGGTATATTTTTGGACATTTTTCATCATATGTCGAAAACTGTGAGACATAAAATAAAATGAAAATATATTTTAAAATGTGCAGATCAAGCCCTTTCATATGATATGTCACTTGACCTAGTAACCCCACTTTGAAATTTCGGACCCCCACTCCGGCCCCTTTTGCAATGAAAATAAAAATATTTTTTGATTTTTTTCATTTGCAATATAGTTGGACAAGCATTCTTTATAACTGTTCCAAATTTCAAGTCGATAGCACTAACGCTATCGTATTTCAGCAACTACTAATAGTTGCTGAAATAAACAGGTGTGACAGACAGACAGACAGACAGACCGACAGACAGACGAAGTCGCACCATAAGGGTTCCTTTTTTACCATTTTGGTACGGAACCCTAATAATCCAAGACTTGAGAGGACCTCTCTCTATTCTGTACCATTTTGTTATCACCGCAAAAACTGCCAATTTCTTTGCGAACGTTCGAGGGAGAATGTCACGGTGAGATTCTCCCTCGAACTGCCAATTTCTTTGCGAACGTTCGAGGGAGAATGTCACGGTGAGATTCTCCCTCGAACTGCCAATTTCTTTGCGAACGTTCGAGGGAGAATGTCACGGTGGGATTCTCCCTCGAACTGCCAATTTCTTTGCGAACGTTCGAGGGAGAATGTCACGGTGAGATTCTCCCTCGAACTGCCAATTTCTTTGCGAACGTTTGAGGGAGAATGTCACGGTGAGATTCTCCCTCGAACTTTCGCAAACAAATTGACAGTTCTCGCGGTGATATCACGCGGCGTGTCGATTTTTGTTTTTAATAGAGCTGTGTTTAAAAAAAATACCTACCGTTGACTTTTTGAGAAGGTCAATGGTTCAAGGGTTCTCTAAGCTAAAAAAACACGTGGCAGAAAGAAAGAAAATTTTCTTCTAATGAGGAAGTGATAGTGAAGACAAAACATTTTTTGAAGAGTTGGAGGAATCTGCTTATAGGAAAGATATCGAAGGCGCTAGGGCATCAATGGATCTTGACACGTGTATTGAGATTAGAGGAGATTATGTAGAAAAATAAAAATATTATAGCATCCAGTTTTTTGTGTCTTCTGGTTCATAATGTTGTTATATGTTAAAAAATTTACCTATTTACTAAAAAAACCGGACAAGTGCGAGTATGCCTCGCGCCCTAAGGGTTCCGAAAAATGATCATAGATGGCGCTACTGCATACTTCCAATGGTGCCATCTATGAGCAGATGGCTCCATTTATGGTCCGGTGACTGACGGCGGACAACAAAGTGATCCTATAAGGGTTCCTTTTTCCTCTTGAGGTACGGAACCCTAAAAAGGTCAAAACTTTAAAATGGGCGCCCTGAAAAAATGCAATTTTAGACATGTCAACATAGTTATTCACGCCAGCTACGTATATGTTATATACGGCTCATTCGGCATCAGTTATTTTGACGAAACTGTTTGACCTATAAAGCTAGCGGAAATATCTAAGCTAATCCCACTGTTGGGCTCTGTCAGAATCTTAGATCATAGAAACAAGAGAGATGTGCCAAGGCGCTATCGAGCTTGATGCCTTATCTTGAGCAAATTGCTCATATTAAAAACGTACGCGCTGGCGACGAACCGAACACGATCGATGGTATAAATACAGTGTTTTAGTTTAGTGCTAGTATTGAGTGACGATTAACAGTGTTAAATTGAGGGTGTGCGGAATGTTTAATGCGTGGGAGATCTTTTTATTAACAAGGAGCGCTTAATTATGCGCGTAATTGTGTCGAAAAATGTACTAAAAGTGGCATCAGTTGTTCCGGTACTAATTTGCTATGATGGCATATCTCCTTGTTTCTATGATCTGAGGTCAGAATACTAAAGGCTTTTATCTAGAAAGCCCTTTGTCGGTATCTATCAGTCAACTTTATCAGCTACCGCTAAATTAGAGTGTTGATAAGATTCATTACTTTATCAGTATAATTTGTAAACAAGGTCTGAAAGTATTTATCGATGACCTAAATCTAAATTAAAGTACCTACCTACTAAGTTATTATTTTATTATACTTGTTGGGACACAGGCCTCTTCTCTGTGAGAGAGTGGGCCGTAGTCCACCACGCGGGCCCAGTGCGGGTTGGTGGACGTCACATGTCTTAGAATTTTTGGTTCTAGGACTTGCAGATTTCGCTGATTTCCTCACGATGTTTCGCTTCACCAAATATCCTGAGGCATTCCCAAAAGAGACGTATAAATGGGGACAAGGTGTCTTCAAGTCGCGAGTGAATCGGTTTCTTCTAGGCAAGCGTACTCTATCGTAGACCGCATCATCGCATAACATCAGGCGAGATGGTGGTCACACGCACAATAAAAACTTTTTTAACAAAAAATAACAGACTTCAAAAATCCACTACAAAGAAAATAATAATTTTGGTTTCGGAAGTCGGTGGCTTTGGTTTTTGTTTGCTATTTTTTGCCACCGACTTCCGAAACCAAAATTATTATTTTCTTTATAGTGGATTTTTGAAGTCGGTTATTTTTTGTTAAAAAAGTTTTTTATTTTTCCCTTTTTAGTTATTTATCCCGTGTTAGATTACTTTAACGAATTCGTTCAACAGTAAATCTTCTACGGAGTGTGTACATTTATGCATATAACTTTGTACATAGGAATGATTACATAATGTATTATATACTAAAACCTTCCTGAAAGTATGTAGATTACGTTAATGAAAACCTCATCCAAATCGAATCAGCAGTTTTTGAGAAAATTGCGCACATACAAATATACATACATACATACATACATACTTACATACATACATACGGGACGAATACAGAACCTCCTTTTTTGAAGTCGGTTAATAAATAATAAGAAAATCGCGCACATACAAACATACATACATACATACATACATACATACATACATATATACATACATACATACATACATACGGGACGAATACAGAACCTCCTTTTTTGAAGTCGGTTAATAAAAAAAGCCTTGATTTTTACTAGGATGCTTTGTATTTAAATTATGTAGAACTAAGTTATCACATTATGTATTGGGCTGACAGTACTTACCTACATTTTACCCGGCAACCAACACATTTTTCGTATTTACGAGACATTTATCAAATTCGAATGAAAGGTTATAAAAATAAGTCCATCGCGCCGCTATCTCTGTGAAATAGGTAATAACCTCAGATCAGATCATAGAAACAAGGAGATATAGCATCATAGCAAATTAGTACGGGAACAACTGATGCCACTTTTAGTACATTTTTCGACACAATTACGCGCATAATTAAGCGCTCCTTGTGAATAAAAAGATCTCCCACGCATTAAACATTCCACACACTCTCAATCTAGCACTGTTAATCGTCACTCAACAGTAACACTAAACTAAAACACTGTATTTATACCATCGATCGTGTTCGGTTCGTCGCCAGCGCGTACGTTTTTAATATGAGCAATTTGCTCAAGTTCAGGCATCAAGCTCGATAGCGCCTTGGCACATCTTCCTTGTTTCTATGATCTGAGGTAATAACACTTGGTATGTATTGTACTTAAATTGTATGTAAATATAACGAAATGTTGTTCTATAGATAGGACACTTGAAATTTTTATCTATTCGGGTTAAGTGTGAGCATTGAACGAAACAATTGTTGACAAAAGCAAGCTTTGATTTTCAAACCAATTTATATTTGCAGTTGCTGATATTTCCTAAAATCAGTCATCTATACTAATATCATAAAGCTGAAAAGTTTGTTTGTTTCAACGGGCTAATCTCTGGAACTCCCAGTCCGACTCGAAAAATTATTTTTGCATATGATAGCCAGATTCATGAGGAATAGTACAGGCTATTTAACATTACGCTACGACACTTAGGAGATCAACAACGGGGGTGAAACCGCGGGGAACAGCTAGTCAGTTATATTTAGGGCACAGTGGAATGTCTTACTCAAATCTTGAGCACCTTGATTGGGGAAGTAGGTACCTTCACGTTACAGAATACCACAGCCAAATAACGCTACTCATCGGTAATGTTGTGTTCCTGTGGTGAGTAAGGTCGCCAGATCTCCTGAGGATGCGCTGTGTTGACAGCGGGGGACCTGCTTGTCCCCTAAGCTGTCGGCACAGCGGATCCTCATCTATTTTAAAGGGTCGGCAACACATTACCTATATGGTAGGTATTCTTTGCTGCAAGCGCTCCATAGGTAGTTCCGTAAGCGCTTACCATCAGGCGGGCCGTAGGTACACTCGACACCATTGACGGTCGACCACTTTTCGCCCTTATTACTAAGAACATAAGGGTGAAAAGTGGTCGACCGTCAATGGCGTCGAGTGTACATCTGTTTGCCACCATCTGATGTAGGTACTTACTAATAAATGCTAAAATTGTTTAAAACTACAGCCAATTACTAAAATTGTAATAATCTACTCATTTTGTAGGAAGGACAACATTACGAGGTAATTCAAAAATTGCACACATGTCATTTTCGTAATTACAGTGGCGTAATCAGAAACAGATTTATGTTTCAGTCGCGGGTTGTTTTAAGTAGGTATTCAGAGAAAAAATGCAATTGAAAAATGGTACGCCGGACAAAAAGTTTACAGTCATCGGAAAGGACTAGACAGAGCAATCGTGGGATGCGAGAAAGATACGGGCGGAGTGCTCCAGAACGACCAAAAATCAGGGACCGAAAAGGTCACCCGTATAGGGGTTAACCCGGGTTATTTTTTTGGGTTAGGTGAAAAACCTTGCATAAAGGTTAACCCGTATTCTGGGTTAATCAGCCTAATAATAACCGGTTCACGCATAGAGTTCATTTTTGTTCCTTTTTTTATTTTTGTTCTATTTCATTCGGGTTAATCAGCAATATTAACCGGTAACGGTATCCGTATTAAAGGGTTAACCGGTTACCCTGCATTAAGATTAACCAGAAATATGGGTTAGAGATTTAACCGGTAACCTTTTAACCCGATTAATCGGTCCCTGCCGAAAATCCACATATACAGCCGTTCGAGAGCATCGTTTCTAATATCGGCTTTTTAGACATCATCAAACGTGATGACTAGCGGTATTGTTACCTTCGTAGGTAAAGCGTAAGGGTCTAGACAGACGGACTGCATTTCAACTGCAATCCAACCGCAAATTGCAGTTGGATTGCAGTTGAAATGCAGTCCGTCTGTCTAGAGCCTAAGGTATCATAATAGGATTTTTTTTTTTTATTCTATTGCTTCTATCTCTATTCTATTGCTTGCGCTTGACCGCCATCTCGCCTGATGTTAAGCGATGATGCGGTCTACGATGGAGCACGCTTGCCTAAAAGAAACCGATTCACTCGTGACTTGAAGATACCCAGATTGTAACTGTTGGGAAACACCCACTCGGGCAGCGCATTCCACTGCTTGGCGGTTTTCACAATGAAAGTGGAATCAAAGCGCTTTGTTCGGGTTCTTGGTATATCTACCATGAACCGATGGCGTTTTGTTGTGCTTCTGGCCGTCCGATAGAAGAAAGGGCAGGAGGGGATTAGATATTACACTCGCATTGAAACTACACTAACTAAAGTAGAAGGTTTAGCAAAGGCCATAGCTACTTATAATTCCAATAGGTTACCTAAACATGAAAACTTATTTATCCGTGGTTTATGACAACATAAAATTATTGTTACGGAGTAGGAGCAATACCGCGCTTGAATAAGATTTTCCATCTCAATGAAAAATACGTGTGTTAAACAAAGTTATTTGTAACTAGACTTTTGCCTGCGACTCTGTCCGCGTGGACTACAATGACATGACATGACCATTTTAAATTACCTCCATAATGTAGGGTGGCTAGTAGATATACTACGAAAAGGTCAAGCTGTATCTATAGTTCATCTCACCGGAAATAGATGAAATGTGGCTTAGATTTTAAGTTTGACCCCAAGCTATCAAACTGCGAAAACCCCATCAAAATAAGTGTAGGTAGCTAGGTAGTACTATTTACGTGATGCACGCATAAATTAAAATTAAAAAAAAAAAACTTTTGGCATACCTACCTATAAGACACTAGCACTTTGCCGGCGACTTCGTCCGCGTGTCCCACAGGAACTGTGCATTTTTTCGGGATAAAAAGTAGCCTATGTTACTCAGTGATAATGTAGCTTTCTATTAGTGAAAGATATTTTGAAATCGGTCCAGTAGTTTCGGAGCCTATTCGGTACAAACAAACAAACAAAAAAATCTTTCCTCTTGATAGATATTAGGATAGATTCCCAATAATAATAAGTCTCCGATAGACGTCACCAACGCCCCTAAGAGGCGTAGATAGAGGTTTCCAATTACAACTAATTCAGACAAGACACTGTAGGCAGAGGTCGCAAGTTCGATTCCTGCCTGTGTCAGTTGTTTTTGGGAATGTCTTATATATTTAATAACATTATATAAGCATAACATGGCTTTAACATGTTTAAAATTCGCAAAAATATACATTTATAACTTTTGGCATAGTTAAGTCGTCCCATTAAGTATCACAGACTCTCACCGTGACATTCTCACGCGTTCGCAAATATATGTGGTGATATCACCGGTGATATCACCGGATAGCACTGTTGGTACAGAATAGATAAGCTGGACTAGCTTTAATCTAATAAATCAGAATTATCGTAAGAATATCCTAAGATTCTATGAATGATCTGTTAAAAGATTACTTAAAAAGCTCTGGGAACCAAGATAGAAACACCATAATTATTTCAGATTAATCCTCGAAGATTTCCTGAGTAGATAAACGGTTAATAGTTGTATTATGACATACAATTAAAATAGGCTGTGTGAAAAAATACCGCCGCTTAGCGAGCATACCTAAGCACCTTTTACGGACGGCCAACACTCATAAAAGCACTTTTCAAACATCGGGATTTTTTTCTCCATAAGGATTAATAATTTATTTACATAAATAGACTTAGGTACTTTCTCGAGATGCATTCGGTGTTATGTTAAGTGTATGTTAATACGGTAGGTAGTGGCCTACTATTAAAAAAGTACAAATAAATTATTTTATTTCAAAGAAGGAATAGGCACAGCAAAAAAGTAAAAGCAAAAATAATAATTTATCACAAAATGGAAAACATAGACGCTTTTAAAGTTTTTGGAGGGAGTATCGCTCCGTCTTTGTCGCGCGAAGCGGACGTAGGTGGTGTTACGTCATTAGTAGGTAGTGCCGTCCGTGTCTAGCAAATCATTTTAAAACGCTTATAACTTTGCCAATTTTGTAGATGTTACATCGGTTTTTTTGGTGTTAATTGTCTTTTTTCAAATAGTTTACAGATTCACAATAAAAAAAAAGTAGTTAACATCCCTAAAAATTCACTATCTCATTAGTATGTAGGTATAATTACTGTACAGGTGCATAATAATGCTGAACGGTTCATTTGTTTGAACGCGCTAATCTCCGGAACTACCGGTCGGATTCCAAAAAATCTTTTTTTACATGATATCCAGGTTCATGAGGAATAGTATAGGCTATTTAACATCACGCTACAACCCTTAGGAGTCGAGCAACGGGGGTGAAACCACTGGGGCACTGCTAGTTAATACCTACTAGGTTCTTACTGTAATAATCCAATGTACATAATTTTATTATAATAACGTAATCTTAATAGTAATTAATGTATTGACAGATTCCTTAATTCTGTGCTATGTTGATTAATGACGTTCATGTTAGTTTAACATATTCTATCATACCCACAACAAATTAATTTTTTTTTAACACTAAGTTTAATCTACCTTCAACTTTCAATATTCGATGGTATTGTCAAAATGTAAAAAATATGGAAAGTACCTTCTATTTTCTACAAATTAGGTATATCTGTCACACAATTTTCATAATAATTATTAAAGAAATTGGATATTTCCGAAATTAGGTAGGTAGGTACGGATCAATCCATACTCACATTCACGCAAAACACAAAATCACTGGCAGAAAACTTAAAAAGAAAATCAACATTCAACAGCCCACTACATCAACAACCAATCACACGCGTTCCCGCTGCGTTAGATGCGCAGGAGTCGGTTCGGGGGCGCGAAGTACACTGCTCATTATCTGCGTTTACTCGAGTGCCGGCAAACTGAGTAATGTGTGACGACAACACACGTGAGGGTTTCCTCACGACTTGCTCCGAGTGGACACAGCAGCGGTGTTTAATTAGGCAGTTACATTTATACCGTATCATTTAGCATCAAACGCCGCTGCGCCCACGCAAGGGGCTAAGTGCCTATCGGCTATGTCAAGCGTGCGCAGGATTTAACGCTTAGAAGGGTGGTATGTTCAATTCCTTTGACTGTGGTATCGTAGCTCCAAAACTTCTTCCAAGGCTTCTCCGGAATTAAGAAATTGAACATAATTTCAGAATATGAAAAAATATCTGACAAAGAACTTCGATCAGAGCCAATTCAGTTTATGGTAAAACATTGGGGTAAAACCAACCCCTGTTATAATTAATTTCCTATTTTCCATTGAGTCACTCTAAGATAAATTAATAATAAGTACTGTGTGGCACTTATTAAAATGTAGATTATGTATAACTAGCGGCACAACTTAAGATCACAAACATCACCTGCGCATTAGCCGATTTTTCGGTCTCTTTGGCGGAATGAAGAAGACGGGGGCGCCGAGACTGCACGCGATTGGTACGTCAGTCGATGCTCGTCGTCTAATTGGACCATTCTCTATTACCTACGTATTGTCAACTGTCTATTGTCTATTGGGCCGAAAATGTACATGCGCGATCTGTGATCATCTTTAGTGCCGGCTTATGCCTACCTACCTAAACGTTGACAATAGCAATTTTGATCGTTTCGGGGAACCTACGTCTCCAAATAAGACAGAAAATAGGAAAATTCTAAACCTGGGTCTGTAATGAGTGGTTCTTCCAAAACCTTTTATCCTACATTCCCGTCTTTAATTTATTCTAGTTGGTCGTCTCCTCTATCCTAAGAGGAAACATTAACGCCACAATAAGATCCGGCGCCGCGCTAACTGGCCGTGGTCCGTGATGCAACGAGGAATTACAAGTACCTACTTAGGTAGTAAGTAGGTATACTTATGTATATTCCATTTCACTTAAGTGTTCCCTTCGGCGATATGTTGGCCAGGCGCGGTCGCAGCCAACGATTTGGGGGGGGGGGGTCATACCGATTAATTCCGACGTGCTATACCGTGAAATGGTACCGTGTTTGGCGCATTTTTGTACGATTTTGGGTGGGGTCATGACCCCCACGACCTCCCCCCCCTGGGACCGCGCCTGATGTTGTCTCCCCTGTCTGTTACTCTGTCCTGTTTTCACGTTCTGTTTTTTTAGATTTAAGTATTAAAGTATAATGTCTAATTGCCTAGGATATCTATCTACTAAAAAGCGGTGAACGAGAATTGGTGCTGAAAGAAAACTTCCAAAACCGTAAAAAATGATACTTTATTGACATTCAGCTAATAGTCTTTAATAAGTGGTCTAGCTAACTAGTAGTCGCCCGAACGTTCGAGAGAGAATCTCACCGTGACATTCTCCCAAACAAATTGGCAGTTCCCGCGGTGATATCACGCGGCGTGTCGGTACAGGGGGTCTACTCTGTAAGTCCGTCAACGAAGATACGGGCCCGTCCAAAAGTATAATAGACATAAGATTCCGTCAAAACAAGTGTCAAATTCAATTTTTCGGACGGATAAAAACACAGCGGGAGTAGGGACAACGGTCAAATCGTGCTATCATTCATTATTAGTTCGGGCCTCGAACTAATCTTAAGTCCGTAGGTGATACGGAGTAAGAAACGCCCGTAACTAAGGCCGAAACTACGGATTTCGTGCTTAGAGAATAGACCCCCTGAATAGAGCGGCAGGGGAGCCAATACTTAGGTATTCGAAGGGAACGCTTTATACTTTTAAACAATATAGAGCTGTATCCAGCCGCCAAGTCCAAAAAATTACCTCCTTCAATAGTCCGTCATCATAAATTATGATCGGAAATTAACAGGCTGGTTCGTGATCAACAGTTTAGCAGCACGAACACGCACACGAGCTCCATTAGCACTATCATAGTATGTATGACAGAACCACTAATATTTTACTAAAATTACCTAATATTTGTTAGCAATTTTTGGTGTGAAAATCGCTTTTTTGCTGTATGAGATTGTGGCAAGAGTAGGGAGTTAAGGGAGTAGGTAACTCTAATTCGGAATTTAGAATCACCACTTATGAAAGTTTGTGTGTGTTTGTTACTTCTTTACTCTGAAACGGCTGGACGGATTTTGATGAAATTTAACAAAGAGGTAGCCTGGGACTTGGAGAAACACATATGGTTCTTTATATCCATTTTCACGCAGACAAAGTCACGGGCAACAGCGCAACAGATACTTTCTGTCGTTTCCATCAAATAAACAATCTCATATTTTCTTCTCGCGGATGCTGACTTGCCTGTCTATTCTTAGATGTAGAAACCTACTTATATCTCTAGGCGTTCATTACACCACGGTAGGTTTTTCCTGTCAGTTTAACCACAGTCAAGCTGTGACTGACCGACAACCTACCGTGTAATGTGATGATTGACGTTTGCGTGACGAAAATCTGGATACTTTGATTATGTTCATTATGCAACCATCAATCATGATTGATGGTTTTGATTGAGCGTCTGATGGACGCCTTATAGAGACTTTTGCAATGCCAAAACAGATAGCTGGGTTTTCACACGTACATTAAGTAATTTACCAATTCACAAGCCGTTGGAACACTCCAGGCAACTAGGTTTGTCTTGCGTTTCAATTTAGCTGAAGGAAGTTCAAATTAAATGGATATTCGTGGACTTGTGCAATGATATTGACCTAAATAGTGCAGAGAGTGAAGCTCTGGTTGCTGGCGTCAGGGTTGCAGATTCGATTCTTATCGGACTGGTGCTTGGCCTTAATCACCATTTCGGAGTAAGCAATTTGGTGATTACTCTTATCGGAGTATCCTGTGAGGTGATCTAGTCATCATCATTACAGGTTTAAGAAGAACACTGTGTTTAACTACTTACCGTCGAAGTAACGAGATTACAGTAGGCGAATTACGTAAATATAGGTAGCGGCACCATTCATGAGCACAAACTAAAGGCTACTTTTCATACATTTTCAGACGAAGTCACAGGCAACAGCTAGTTAAAAATGTTGTGGAGTAAGCAGGTAAGTAGGTATATAAAGAGAAACCAAATTGAATACAATTTTATTTATTTAAGCGAAATCTATACATACTGATTTTATCACACAAACACTGTGAACAACATACATTAATTACATTATAATTATAACTGAAGTTGGACGACTTTTTAGATATGTGTCTTTACAGCCAGCGCTAAGGGGATAATATGGAAGACTACTAAGCCGTGTCATTCCATTGTATAAAAATGGCAACTAAATATCGGCCAACAGTTGCCTGACAGTTGAACGACACTTGTGGGATATAGTTGCCAGTGGCGAAGGGTGAGGGGAAGCCGGTACAATAAAAAATTTATTGTACCGGCTTCCCCTTCCCCTTATTTTATTATAAAATAGGTACTTAATAAAATTATAAATATGTCATTCCGTTTTTCATAAGTCATACCCATTCGCCTATTCAAAATATTATGTAATAAATAAAGTGAATAAACGAATAGATATGATATGAGTAGAACGGAATTATTTATAATTTTGTTCCCTCACCCTCCGCCACTGATAGTTACTGCATTCCACAATTACATTAGCGAAATGTAATAACCATAACAAGTGCCTTTAGTAACATCCAACAAAATTCGAAAACTGACTATACACTTTGTTTTGCAGTAAAAACATCACTTTATTTTCATTGTATGTTGTTACCTTCTATTCTTAATTAATAACCATCGTGTGCAACACATAATCCACTAAAAAGTTGCCCAACAATCGCTAAGTATCGGACACAGGGATGTGAAGTGAATCTATGCTATGATTGGAATGTATTATATTATACAGTGAACTACGGTTACAAACATTGGCTGGCCAATGACCAACTACGTCCAATAGCCAATACCTTTAATAGCTACCTTCATAGATGTCAAAGAGGCCAGTGTTGGACCAAATGTTGGCGTCGACCAACCAATGTTTGTAAACGCCGTAAGTAGTTACAATAGAGAAATGAGATTTGTCTTACACTATAATACCACTATCCATAATAGTACACTGGAGTGCAATAGAAAATTTTAATTTTAGTTATGATAATTCTCGAATTCATGACCTCTAATTGATAAAACTTGATAAGATTTGATTAGTCACATGAAATAACAAAAAATTCCATTTCACATTGACTTTTTAAAAATACACTTCAGACCAAAATAATTATGTTAACTACTCAGATCATAGAAACAAGGAGATGTGCCAAGGCGCTATCGAGCTTGATGCCTGATCTTGAGCAAATTGCTCATATTAAAAACGTACGCGCTGGCGACGAACCGAACACGATCGATGGTATAAATACTGTGTTTTAGTTTAGTGCTAGTGTTGAATGACGATTAACAGTGTTAGATTGAGGGTGTGCGGAATGTTCAATGCGTGGGAAATCTTTTTATTCACAAGGAGCGCTTAATTATGCGCGTAATTGTGTCGAAAAATGTACTAAAAGTGGCATCAGTTGTTCCCGTACTAATTCGCTATGATGGCATATCTCCTTGTTTCTATGATCTGAGGTTAACTAGTATAAAAATATAAATTAACAAAAATTTTAAATAATCTAAATTATTAAAATACTAAACATAAAATTATATTTTAATATTGGATAATATTCTATTAATTTATGTTAGACATGTCAACAGAAACATGCACGCGAGATAGCATATTTAATATGTTACATCGCTTTTCATTAAAATATGCAAACAGCAAAAACTATAGAGCCTCGCCATATAGCAACTTATATTTTTTAAACAAATACCACAGACTACATAACCTCTTTCAGTCCTTCGTGCAATGGCACCTTTTCAAGACAACAACTATGTTCTTTTAACGAAATATACATTATTTCATTTTTCTAACACTTATAAACCAATTCTAAACATCTACATTCAGGGCCAACGTAATTTAAAGCACTTATTGCAATTCATAATTCTGTATTCATGGACACAAGTTAGAAGTTACATTTTATATTCTTATTGAATTTTTAAACCGCTGAAGCCTTACAATTGAACTGTCCACTGGAATAATGATAAATTCTCTCTTTACTTTGTTTTGAGATGATTGTTTTTTAATTAATTATAATTTGCCAAAAATATTCATTCATCGCAGAGCATTTTAGCCGTGTATTTAATTTATTTAAACGTATTTATCTCGGGACTTTGAGCGATATTGCTGCTTTTGTTGTCGAGATAACTAAATATTTTATCGAGTTATCGAATAAAGTTCTCACTGAGATTTAAAGAAATTTTTGACATTCATAATTATTGCAGTGAACGCTTTAATTACTTCATGTAAGTTTCTCGTGTGTAACTCGATTTTTTTTCATATAAATGTAAATTATATCTTGCATCAACATTTCCATCAGTTTGCCACACGTATCCGACACAGAAGATAAATAAATAAGTACTTGTCACTAGTTACCAACTTGTCATGAGAAGCTTTTATCTATTACCACTACTGAGAGTATTACACTGACGTGCAGAATACGTAACACTGTATTTTTTTTGTTTAACGTAACTGGACGCTATGATTCCTTACAACAATTGATAAAGCAGTAAAAAGTCTGCAGAATTTGATCCTTTTCAGCGACACTATCGGATGGTGCAATGATACAGTGTGTCTATTTTTTTTCCAAAATCAACTGGTTCGATTCCTGGCTAGGAAAATTGATTTTTCAAAAATCTAATGATGCAGTTTTATTTTTTACCAAAATCGGCCCCGAGACTTCTTTCAGTGTTTTTCGCTATTCCTTATAGTTTCGGATTCGGCCATCCACGCCCACTTGAAAAATTCAGCCCGTATATTACTCTATAACATAATTATGTAAGTATCAAAGTTTAACTTCTTTATGTGTGCCAATCATTTTGCACGTCATTGTAACATTATAAATTTTCCTATAAACATATGTTAGATTTAAAACGCGGCTTAAACAGAGGATTACGATCACAATAGGACGATACGTTATATTTCTATAGCTACATTTAGACGATATCATGCGTTTAACATTATAAAATTGCATTACCGAGACTATTTTATTGCAACAAAGTAGAAAGAATGGAGTGATAACAAGAGCGGATCCAGCCTTTGAATCGGGAGGGGGCGGGGGGGGGGGGGGGGGGGTGTCTAACTCAAATGCTTATCGTAAACGACAGACTTTTGTATGACCAGACATACATTCAGGTTCAGAATGTCTAATTCTCAAATTGAAGAATTGCCAAAATTATCGTAACACAGGTTTGTGTTACGATGATTTTGGCGTCACATTGAACGCCCCCGTATATCTACGTGCGAGCGCGCACACCAAGGACACATTTGTAGCGGGTGCAGTCTGTGTCCTCGCTGTGCGCGCGCGCAGGTACACGGGGGCGTTCAATGTGGCGCCAAAATGATCGTACCACAAGTGTATGCCTGGTGTGCGGCCCGGCTTATGTGTATCTGACGGTTCAAACATTTTTGTGTAAACTTGTGCTGTTAATTGTTTTAGGGATCGATGCTATCGATTTAGTAATTAATTAATAAATATTACCGTACCGCTTACTTTCTGCTATATTATCGAAGCATCTATCCCACCAATCTGTTAATTTTTTAGAAACCTTTATTATTGACCAGCACTTTGCCCACGACCTCGTCCGCATGACATACACGTAGCGCCATCTAGCGTCCTAAAGCAATTGTGACCGTCGAAAGTTATTGTTCTTTCCCTCGGGAACAGCACGTGTTCCTGGATGAAAGGTACCCTATGTCCTTTTCTGTATCCCTGACAATATACAAGGTGGCAGGTTAAACAATGGAAATATTTTAAGGGGTCATTATACTCATCATTATGAACAACTTTTACTATGGGACAAAGCCTGAAATTGCGAAAAAAAAATCAGCTGTTCCATACATTTTGTTGAGTTATGTGAACATAAATGTATGGAACAGCTATATATATGCAAATTTTCATGATGATCGGTTCAGTGGTTTAGGCGCGAAAACGTAACAAACAAACTTACTTTCGCATTTATAATAATAAGTTAGAATTTTCTTTATGTTATTAATAATTAATAACAAACGGTTTAAACGTTTTATGGCACCAACAGTTAATCCATACAATTAATACTGAACTGCTCTTCTAACAGAAAATATAGCATATTAAGGCCCGGTCACATAGTTACACGATTGCGATGCGATATCGATAGATATTTTCATAAAAAACACGTTCAAAAGATGTCAAGCTTCCAATTTAGGTATATTATAGCATAATAAAAAAATCGATCTATTTTTTTTCACTTATTTGTACTAAACCTTCATGAAACATTGCTGCCATCAATCAATAATCATTATAAAAACACGATTATATAAAATCTATTATTATAATGTAAGATAAGGGTATTATAATAGATATGTAAGAGAGGCTTAAACTATTGAAATTAGCTTTTAACAGCAACAAACATTAACACAGTTATGCTGATTGAAACCAACTTTTTCAAAGCTAGGTATTTCTTCAACAGGATTGAGACAGAAATTCGGTTAAATTGCAGCGATATATCTCAGCATTCACTTTTTGTGTAGTACAAGCTTGAGTGAGTCTGTCACTGCAATTTTACTAATTATCAACTGGAAATAAGCTACCATCTTTGAAGACAAAGATGTATATTATGTAGAGGCCATTTTAGGATGATTTTAATAGTAGTTAAAATTACTTTTAAACACGTATCACTTATACAGCCACAAATAAACTCTAAAAATGATAATAGTATAAAGGCGGTTATTCGAATACCTAACACATACACCTCACAATCTATATAATTGATTTTGCTTAAATCGTATTATAATGATATTCTTAGTTGTGATTTGCAAAAATATTTAATTAAAATCGATTATTTACCAAAATGATTATGCGAATTTCACTTGCGTGATTTAGGATTGGCCGACATTTAAAAGCGACATCTAGCGGTTCTGCGTCCCAATAATAAAAAGTATTTGAGCGCCATCTCTGAGTTAGTATGGCAAGCTTTTCATAGATTTGTAATTAAATATTTTTCACAAACACAATCAACTACATAATGAAGTTTGATTAAAGTTAATTTGTAATATATTTTACATCATTACGGTAAATGCGTTAATGATTCACAGTACATACTACAATCACTACACGAATATATTAAAAAATTAAACTAAATAAAATCGTCTTACAATTAAAAATGAGCTTTTAGCTGCTATTGGTGTATATTAATTTAAAAAGGAATTTCTAGATCATAGACTATTTAGAATAATCGATTCAAAATGTTATTCGATTAAGAATTAATGGATTTGTTAATAGAAATATTTCGTATTGAAACATTTTTTTTACTACTCTTCAGTTATCATTTAAAAATCAACTAAATAGTTTGCGTAGGGCAAAATAAATGAACCAGATCTAAATAAAATCGTATCATAATATTGTAAGTACATAAAGCCTAATTTAGGCAGAGACCTTGAGTGTAGGGACAGTCGACACTAATTAATTTTGAGGAGTACGTTGAATGGTGCATTACAAAAAAGTTCGTTAAGTTTTCATGGTAATTTAAGGCGCCATCTCCACGGGCGAGTGTATCGCGATATTATCGTCCTGCCACTTCATTATCTAACAACTCTACACGGCGATATTATCGCAACGATTGACGATTGCCGAGCAAAACGTCGATGACTCGCCGCGACTCACGACGATATCGCCAAGTAACGCGGCGTACTCGCTCCGCGTCCATTGATCAACGCGACGCGCCCAACAAACACCAAACTAAGCTCTTCCAATACAGTTGCGAGACGCGGCGAGTAGCGGTGATACGCTGGCGGAATTATCGTTGTATCGTGGAGTTTACTCGATGATAGGAGGGCGGAATCGTCGCGATAAACTCGCCCGAGTATTGGCATAATTGAGGACATTTTCCCTAATGGCAGCAAGCTATCAGCAGTGATGTTATAGGCCCGGACTTAGGGTAAGCTATCGTTGGATTTTCACAGAAAATATCTCTTAGCTACAACTCAGGCGGAATATCGGCACATAATGGGCTGTATACAGGGTGGCAGGTTAAACAGTGGAAATATTTAAAGGGGTAAATCGTACTCATCATTATGAACAACTTTTACTATGGGACGAACCCTGAAATCGCGAAAAAAAAAGCTGTTCCATACATTTATGGTCACATAACTCAACAAAATGTATGGATCAGCAGATTTTTTTTCGCAATTACAGGGTTCGTTCGACCCCTTAAAATATTTTCACTGTCTTACCTGTCACCCTGTATAGTGTTCCAACAATCCCATTAAAATCACAGGTTTAAAAATAATTAGTGTCCATTCACCGTACTTCTCAAAATTTCACGAATTTGAAATGTACATAATTATTATTACACTACAAATAAACCTTTATAAGCGTAGCTTAAAAGTTACTAGTATAATATTAATCTACAGTTAACTCTTCGATATTGCGTCCAATTCGGAAAGGGATATAGCTACATACACCTATAACCGGTATTGATTTGGTTTTTCATACGAAATGTCACTAAAAAGTTATGTTATTGAAAGACAGGCTGAAAAACATCACGTCTTGAATATCTTTCGTATTTTATGTATCTCTCGATTTTGTTTGTTTTATTCATGGACCGATTAATCGGGTTAAAAGGTTACCGGTTAAATCTCTAACCCATATTTTTAGTTAATCTTAATGCAGGGTAACCGGTTAACCCTTTAATACGGATACCGTTACCGGTTAATATTGCTGATTAACCCGAATGAAATAGAACAAAAATGAAAAAAAAAGGAACAAAAATGAACTCTATGCGTGAACCTGTTATTATTAGGCTGATTAACCCAGAATACGGGTTAACCTTTATGCAAGGTTTTTCACCTAACCCAATAAAAATAACCCGGGTGATAATAATAATAATAACACCCCTATACAGGTGACCTATCGGTCCCTGGTTTTATTGCATCTGTGTCGAAATCAGTCACATCAGCCGGCGTAGCATGACCAATTCTATCTCTATTCTACCATAGAATAGACAAAGTTCTTTCTATCAAATCGTTATCTCTACTGCCCGAGCACGCGGCGCCCCGTGCTTGGTTTATGAGAATTGTGTCTACTGAAGAATAGAAACATTTCTTCTCTTCATTGTGTGCATAAAGCACACAATGAAGAGAAGACGGTAGAAATCTTTCTACAAAGTGTCACTTTGTGTATCCTTCTGAAGACAAAACCCGTTTCTATCGTGGTCATGCTAGGCCGGCAGCTGACATGATATTTAAAAGCTGATTAACCGATCACATAATTGATAATTTTGCAATTCAGCTAAAATAGTGACACTAGACACTATCCGCAATACGGTAGTGTCCTACTATTAAAAAAGTACAAATAAATTATTTTATTTCAAAGAAGGAATAGGCACAACAAAAAAGTAAAAGCAAAAATAATAATTTATCACAAAATGGAAAACATAGACGCTTTTAAAGTTTTTGGAGGGAGTGTCGCTCCGTCTTTGTCGCGCAAGCGGACGTAGGTGGTGTTACGTCACTAGTAGGTAGTGCCGTCCGTGTCTAGCAAATCATTTTAAAACGCTTATAACTTTGCCAATTTTGTAGATGTTTCATCGGTTTTTTTGGTGTTAATTGTCTTTTTTCAAATAGTTTACAGATTCACAATAAAAAAAAGTAGTTAACATCCCTATTGTCTTCATAGTGACATTTTGCAGAAAACTGATTGAATTATTATAATTATTTCTAGAAGGTAGGTATGGAAAAGATTTACGATAAATAATTAATAGTTAACATTATATTAAGAATAACGAACTAATACTCCCGCGCCGAAAATTTGGTAAAAAATAAATTTTCGTTGGCAACATTTGAGATAATGTTGCCAGAACTGAAATATTTTTTCTACCAAACATTGCGGCGTTGAGGTGGCATAATACCGTTTCCGTAGCTTACTTCCTATGGGGTGCGTAGCGGATGTGACGTCACTTATTCGCCGGTGTCCACCCAGTCAGCCTCTTCGGCTATTCTGTCCATGCAGTTGCATAGGAATTGATACTGAAACAAGAATTAGAAACAAATGTTATTTATTTATATACTTACTAGTTGATCCGCCACGGTTTTTGTCTATATCTATACAAATATGTTTTAATTTTTTTGTGCATAACCCTAATTATTTGTCTAAAATAAAAGTAGCCTAAGTTACTCTTTATAACATCAGCTATTTGTCAGTGAAAGTTCCTTCAAAATTGATACAGCCATTTCGGAGATTAGCCGGAACAAACAGACAGGCAGACCAAAAATTTAAAAATTTATTTTTTCGTCTATGTACCGTACAAAGGGTGTCCCACGGCTATGCCACATGGAGGCAAAGTATTCAAATATTTGAGATAAGAAGTTTTGCTTGCTTGCTTGAAGACATATTATGATAGATAGGTAGCGATATACGTATGGCGTGAAGAGTGAGACGGTCCGCGTATGATTGTCGTGGCGTACACAAGTCAGCCGCGTGGCGGCCGCGTCGTCGTCTCACACTGCCAGCTCACTGAGACTGTCGCGCTAATAGTATACAGGCGCGGTCATACCACTGGTCATGGGGGTCATACCGCAGCCGACGACTTTGGGGGGGGGGGTCATACCATAGCCGAAGACTTTGAGGGGGGTCATACCGCAGCCGATTTGGGGGTCATACTGCAGCCGATTTGGGGGTCATACCGCAGCCAACGACTTGGGGGGCGGATCATACCACAGCCGAAGTCTTTGGGGGTCATACCGCAGCCAAAGACTGGTGGGGGGGTCATACCACGAATTACCGTGTTTCGCAAATTTTTGTGCGATTTTGGCGGGGGTCATGATCCCTACGACCCCCTCCCCTCGGAACGCGCCTGATAGTATAGATAAAAGGATGTAACTTACGTATGGCGTGAAGAGCGCGACGGTCCGCGTGTGGTTGTCGTGGCGTACATATGTGAGGCGCGTGGCGGCCGCGTCGTCGTCGGCGCGCCACTCGCGCACGCTGCGCCAGCTCACGTCGGCGGTCGCTCCGCCCGGCTCGCCCTCGCACCACGTCGACAGCTTTATACCCGACCAGCCTACGACCACGAAAATATAACAATTTAATTTAAGGGGCTTACAAAACCTAATTTTATCGAAAGCTGACACATACAGGTCACAATAGAGCAGCCGGCCTAGCATGACCACGATAGAAACGGGTTTTGTCTACATAGAAATAGACAAAGTGACAGATTGTAGAAACATTTCTACCGTTTCATTCATAAAACATAGAAATGTTTCTACAATCTGTCACTTTGTCTATTTCTATGTAGACAAAACACGTTTCTATCGTGGTCATGCTAGGCCGGCAGGGTTGAATGATTTAAATCACAGGATTATTTTTTTTTAAATCGTTGATTTAAATCAAAGTCATAAAGGCCAACAAAGCAAAACAAAACGTGGCCCTACAGTCGGTGCGCGCGGGCGGGAAGGCGGCGTGGCCGTCCCGGGCAGCTGGCGTGAAGCGAGGCAGTCCGCTGCACGCCGCTGTAGGCAGCGCTGTCAGCTGTAGACTATAGTGTAGTAACTACATACCGATGGTGATGGCGAGCGCAGGCGTGGCCCTGCAGTCGGTGCGCGCGGGCGGGAAGGCGGCGTGGCCGTAGCCGGGCAGCTGCCGCGCTAAAGCGAGGTAGTCCGCTGCACGCCGCACGTCTTGCAGCGCTTTAAGCTGGTATAACCGAGCGCCCGCCACGCATACGCCGCGATTCACGTCCTCCACTGCCTGTACGAAGGACAACCATAAAAAACACCACAGTCTTGTATTTTCAAATCCTCCTATTTACATTATAGATATTGAAATATTGACCATTTATTATCATCAGTAGACGGAATAGGTAGTGCTAATTCACCTAAACTTCGAGGAACAGAAATGAACTGGAGAATTCTCACGACGTTTTTTTCCAGTACGAAAATTTTCCTATGCAACCTTGAAAGGTCTTGACAACTTACCTGCCAAAATATGAAAGCAGCGGCGGTAGTGTCCTCAGCCACGACTGAGATCTCGGTGCGCGGGTTGAACAGCCACTTGCGTATCGATAGACAACTGCTGGATGCGGTGGAATAGTTCTGAATGTACAAGGAGTGTGGACACTCGTTTGGTTGGAGTTTGCGTTCTGGAAGAGAATGTTGTATTTTAAAACAACCACACAGGCATGGGCGTCGTTTATTAGCCAGTTAACCGGACCGCTTAACCGGACCCGGCTGCCGGCTGCTGATCAGGGTAAAAAACCTGACGTCCGGTTAGAATGCACGGTCGGTGCGCTGGGTCGACCATAGAAACCGAATGCAATCTAGCCGTATGGGCAGGGCCCAAACCGGGTCCGGTAAACCTGATCAGGGAACCGGAGTGGGTTACCTGACGCGGCTTCCCTTAAATAAAATATCTATAGACAACCTTTATTACTCAAACCATCTTGCACGCGGATCAGAATTTCATACACCTCAACAGTAGACTAAAATCCTGCTTTAAGTACTTGATTCTGGCTTTACCATGTTTCTCTAAATCCCTGGCTAGATAGATAAAAGATAGATAGATATCAAACAATTCAAATCATCTGTAAACACGTAATTTTTTTTGAATTGAAGAATTTTTGGCAAACTCACCGAAATTATACTCGACGATCTCAAATAAATAAAAATACTTCTGCACCGATTTCGACAGACCAATCTTCTCACACACCGCTCTATACACGTCATCTGCGTTGGTAGACTTGAGCACGCTGACGGTGACCACCTCCTTGTCAGGGAGTAGCACCTTCAGGTCTACGGGCGTGGGGTTCGAAGAGTCGTCCGAATCTGTGAGGAATTCCTGGACAGCATCTGATTCTGCTATCACTCGTACCGCGCAAACCTAGAGAAGAATTGTGTGGTGTTTGTAAAATGTTCCACTGTTTGTTGCGAAGGTGTGACAGCAAGATGTCCTTTGCTTTTGAGGTCACCGTGATTCAAATTGTTATTTAATTACAACATAGAAAATTTGGTCTTCATAAGGATCTTATTCCGTTGAGTTATAAAGAATAGGCAGCAGCATATTTCTAAATTAAAATATATTGCATTCACATTGACAAAAGAACTTGGCAGTATTCACTACAGCGATCTATAAAAGAAAAAGCTTATATTATTATAGCTTACTTTTTCTAAATACTGTTCGAGACCTCTCCTCCTGGCGTCTAGCTGTTGTTCGCTTAGTGTGAAAGGCCACTTGCCGGGCAGCTTGGGGAAATTAAAGCCTAAAACAAAATTGACGATTTTTACCATGACTGAAATTTTTGATAGGGAGAAATTAGGTAACTTTACTAAAGCCTTTGAAAGAGTTCATTGTAATAAATCTAAAATGTATGGTTAACATCTGCGAAATTCATCATAGGAAGCTCTCGATCCCGGATGTTAAGCCCGGTTTCCACCGCGAGCGCAACGGACCCATTAAGGACTCCGTTAAACTGCATATCTACTTAATTGTATTCCCGCCAACAAATACCTAGTCGGTAAGTAAGTAGAAGTATGTAAGTTTAAGTTAAGTTAAGTTAAGTTTAAGTATGCAGTTTACTCTTGCAAGTTAAACGAAGTCCTTAATGGGTCCGCTCCGCTCGCGGTGGAAACCGGGCTTTATATTTACAAAAAGGACAACATAATATTAAAATACGTATTAATTGCGTTGCACCTTCAGCTTCATTGATTCAAATGGGTGTTCCCCAAGGTTACATTTTAGGCCCTTTCCTAATCTTATGACACCATAACATTACTAACCTAAGAATTCCTTCCTAAGCGTATGATGAAGCGCCGCGAACTCTCTATACCGTCTGCTACATAGGTGTCTCCCCGCCATATGTACGTTGAAAGCTACATAAGACCTTCCCGTGTTCCTCTCCATCACCAACCGGTAGTCCGGGATGGACACGGGAAGGGAACGTTTGTCTGTGTAGTCATAACGTTGGTAGACGGTTGCGCGGGAGTTGGCCGCGCCGCCGATGACGCCCACGGGCGCTGATCCGTCGTCGCATGGCTCTAGGCGTTCTGCTTCCTAAAAGAGATGAGAGTTGACGTAACAATATGTTAAAAGATGGTGCAATATCAATATCAAATGTTGAGCAAAATAGTGTGGATGAACAAGGAAATTAAAATAAATGGGTGCGGTGTGGGGACCCCCGTCAGGAGCGAAGTTCCAATAATGTACACATTCGTATGAACATTTTTTTTATTTTCACACGATAAAATCCAGGTTTTATATTTATAGAGGGGGCATAGCGCTTTTTTTCCTTACGTAACGATTTCTCCCAGTCAACTCCTTCCGCAAACCGCGATAAGGAACTTCATTCCATAAAAAATTGCAAGGGATTCAACTGTGGAAAACACATGATTGAGTAATGAGTATCTAATTGTCTGTGTCCTTCGAAAAGCCATAAATGGCAATTAGATAATTGAAATGGTAGAATGAATCACTGGAATAGTACCATCCCACATTGGAACTTTTTATCGCTTGGCAGTTTGATTAAATTGCTTTTTTGTCGAGAAGACAAGGACACTCGTACTTACATCTATAAAATTTAAACCCACGCTCAGTACTCGTGTTAACTTCTACCTATAATACACCGTGACATTTTCATCGCTTTCATCGGGCAATATAGCCACTTACTCATCATTATGAACAACTTTTAGTATGCTATCAAACCTGAAATCGCGAAAATAAAATCAGCTGCTCCATACATCTTGTTGAGTTATGTGAACAAAATGTATGGAACAGCTGATTTTCTTTTCTTACTAATGTATTGTAGTACCTTGATGGAGTCTCAGTACCGCGGGATGAAAACGATAAAAAGTCAGCGAGTATATTGTGCTGTTACAGAACAAAAGCGAGGACATACTTCAATTTTGTGGTTGGAAGATCACTACAGATTTTGTCTAGAAGATGGGAAACGATACACTGCAATTACGATACCACGCGTGGTCGGTTATAAATTATAACGATTATCTTGTCACAATAACAATGTTATCCGCGAAATTGTAATAATTTATCGAAAAACACATTACCCTCCTTTGCGTCTCGCAGTCGGGTAAAAAGAGTAAATGAACATGCGAGTTTTTTGCCAATACTTCTCCATAAGAATGTGCGCTCTAAAACGGGCATAGCTTCAAATGTCTAACAGACCGACCACTCCTTAACAATTCAAAAGTGCCTAATTGAAATTAATGCGTTGAATTTGATCGTAAATTGTTATAGGGGTCTACTTAGAGACCCGCGACTAGTCAGTGGACGCGGGTTCATGAGTAATGCACGATAAAGTAAGTAAACTTACTCTTTGTGTGACGGAGATGACGGTGAGCGTGAGGCAATCGCCTCCAGACTTAATGAGGTCCACCACCTGCCTGTGGGTGGAGCCTTCCACGTTCACACCATTACTGGAACAAACACAGAATTCATTAAAAATATTGTACTAGTAGTACCTATACCTACCCGACGAATTGAAGAGGACGGCCAAAAATATGAGGATAGCAGGCGATTGATCCTAAAACCACAAATGGCCGTTCCCAATAACGATCTATCGGCTCTTTACCTTACTAGAGATAGATTTTTGACATTACTTCTATACAGCTTATGTCAAAAATCGACCTCTATTATAGTAGAGGAAAGAGTCAATGGATCGGTTATTGGGGACGGCCATAAGCGTGCTAAGGTTACTGTTAGCGATCAATTAAGAGCCTGACTTGCAGGAGTCACTAGTTTGATTAACGAGCTCATCACGAAAGCAATGTGACTAGTGATTTTGTAATCATAGTGGACCGTGCGGATTTTTGCCCGTCTTTCTTCATGCGAATCTACGCTTTGGAACGCGCAACCACAGATTATGCGCAACTAGCTCCAAATTTCTGACTAACTGATCGACTCCAAAACCATACAAAAGCTTTGCCTTTTACAATATTTTTCGTTGTAAATTGGAAAATTATAGCCGTATTATTCTTTAACTACTACTACCGTACTTAAAATATTGATACTTCAGATTTGTAAAATATTGAGTAACACCAAGTAGGTAGGTATGAAATTAAGAATAGCATGATAAAGCAATATTAATAATAACGATGTTTAAATTATTAAACTCAACAAAGAGCTGAGAGATGATTATTTAACAACTTGTTATCAATACCATATCGAACCCAGATGTTGTTTATATTGTACGTTGTATTGTGTGCAATATTGTGGAAAAATGTACCTAAGATAATAAAGAATATTGGTAAAAAAAATTACAACCTCTGAGGTCATTACAATTTCACTCCCAAACTCCCAACATAGTTAACATACCCTGGATGAATTACTATTCCTGCACTTACTACTTATAGGTATTTGGGCAATGTAGATCTTATCAATAAGCTGAAAACCCAAGCCTACGACAAAAGGCCAAAGACAAATATCTAGAAAATAACAAATTCCAGCTGATACAGTCGTAGTATCAATATTTTTAGTCACACACACATTACATCATACACTGGTGGTTTGTTTACAGATAGCACCGCGACCGCCCAATGTAAACGAGACATGTACACCAAATGTTGGTATTAACCAATATCTGTTTATATTGGGCTTGTATTGTTGCTCTGCAATTATCTGGCGAACGTGATAAGAGAAATTCAATAAAACATTCGACCAAGCCAAGGTCATCCTCATTACGAGATTGGCTAACAAACCGACACAGTTCACGATATGGAAATAAGTTGGTTACCAATACCATGTCTGCGAGATTGCCGATGCATTGCCGACCTAAGAGAGCTTTAATTAAAGCTTGGCAGCAAAAACTGATACACTAGGTACTTCAGAAGTCACCAGTAAAGTTTCAGGTAGTCTTATCGCCCGCGTTTTTGGGTTAAAAAGTGGCCTATGTAATATTCTTATGTATAAGCTATATTACTGTACAGTTTCATCAAAATCCGTTTAGTAGTTTTTGCATGAAAGAGTAACAAACATCCATACATACATCCTCACAAACTTTCGCTGTTATAATATTAGTAAGATAGAGTCCAAATACTAGACATAAAGGGCCGAACCACAAAAAAGATAAACACGCGTTCAACACGAATGCTACCAAAAATAATACGCACTTGTTTTAGCACTAACTTGTCTAAAACAAGTGTGTATTATTTTTGGTAGCATTCGCGTTTAACATGTGTTTATCTTTTTTGTGGTAAGGGTAAAAAAAATTACGGGTTTATTAAACGGACTCCATTGTGCAAATTCAAATAAAGATAATCCGTAGCCTAGCCTCAGTTTAAAAACTGCATCCAGCTCAATTTAACGCAAATAAATTAAACGTAATCAGCTAATTGTTAAGGCCACGACCTACAAAATCGTTGATAATGATATAACAGAACATTTTGGTATCCGTTCGACACAGTATGACAAGCTGTTACCGCATTTCGTTTTTAGGGTTCCGTACCAAAATGGTAAAAAAGGAACCCTTATGGTGCGACTTCGTCTGTCTGTCCGTCTGTCTGTCACACCTGCTTATTTCAGTAACTACTTATGCTATAGACTTGAAATTTGGAACAGTTATAAAGAATGCTTGTTCAACTTTATTGCAAATGAAAAAAGTCCAAAAATATTTTTAAATTTATTGCTAAAGGGGCCGGAGTGGGGTCCGAAATTTCAAAGTGGGGTTACTATTCAAGTGACATATCATATGAAAGGGCTTTTATTTTATTTTATGTCTCACAGTTTTCAACATATATGATGAAAAATGACCAAAAAAATACCATTCTTCCCCCCTTATCTCCGAAGTTTGCGGGGCGAAAAATCTGAAATAATTAGAGTTGATAGGAATTGACCTAAATATGGCACCAAAAATAAAACGATGTTCCTAACTAGTACAGTTTTTTCAAAATCATCAAAATTCCTTCACAAACAAACTTAGTTATGCGGTCCGGATTTTTTCACTTTATACGTCCAAAAATGATACGGAACCCTCGGGTGCGCGTGTACGACTCGCACTTGGCCGGTTTTTTCGGATGAACTGACTACGGAAATAATAACTCATACACAATTTACGATCTTTAGACTTAGATAACACGTAGTAACCGCGTGAAGCTGTGAACAGATGAACAGATGCATCGAGACGAACGTTTAGAAATCGGAACCTGTTGCAAATAAAGCTGGTAAATGCCGCCTTATAAGTCTAGTGATAGCAAATGCACATAGAATCGAGTTACAAGTCCTGGTACATAATGATATGTCATTATGTACCAGGTACTTGTAACTCATTTCTCGGATTAAAATTTTAAGCACCTCTACAGCCTTGGTCATAACCATTGCTGTAGAGGTGCTTAAAATTTGAATCCTCAATTTACTCATGACATAATTCATCCTGTAGGTCCTCCCTAATAAATGACGATCGACTTGCACCCTATAATATTAAAAATATATTATCGGTGGTAACTAACAGTTCATTCGCTACTCAACTCACAATACGCGCCACTCAAGTTTGCGTCTCGGAAGTTGCGCGTATCTACGCACGATCCTCTCCCACTACGCTCGCCGTACCCTTCTCGCCCTAAAATCGTGCTTTTCACGTAGTAACTTCTGAGATGCAAACTTCTTAGGGCGCCTTCAAATCAGAGGCGTGAGTAAGTGCTGCAGTGGCGTCACTACTAATTTTTCATACCATATCTACACGCACGTCATGTGGCGCTGCGACTGCGCTTCTAGAAATTGTATGAAAATTACCGCCGCTTTCTGAAAAGGCGTGTCACATGCCAAACTAGCTAACACACTGTCACAATTAACAGTCAGTCAACAGTCTGTTACAATTATTGGTTATAGCCACGTGGTTCGACCGCATGGTTCGATCAATCGAACAACGTGAACTTTTTTTCCAGTTGGTTCGATTTTAGAACCTTACCAGGCGAACTACTAAACCTTAGGACCGCGTAGTTCGACTCCATAGTCGAACCACGATGACCAGTTCACCTGGTTCGATTCATCGAAATATAAAGGAATCCCAAGTTTTGATAGTCAGTCAACAGTCTGTTACAATTATTGGGTTTCCGAAAAGCAATTTTTCTCCAAATTATCTGATTGACAAATATTACGATGATTTATTTATTCGTCTCGCCACCCCGATAAAATTCATTCAATCATTCAACATAGAGGTCTTTCTTATTCTGTCTAGCGCATAGCGTTGTCTATTTCGTCGGACAGAATACGTCAAACGTCAATTTTGACAAGAGGACCGGGGTATGTAAAGGCGGTAAGTTTAAAAATGTATTTTGGTAATCGGCATAAAATTATATATAATATCGTATTTTATCATAAATTGCGTTACCTTTAGTTTTCTCCTACACCTGTGAACTGTTGTTCACATAGATTTTGCATTTTTAATAAAACTATGACAAGGAAGTAACACGCGGTTAATTGGTCAATATTCAACAATTAACTTCATGCATGTTGACAGTTTGTTAACATACGAAAAAGCTTACCGGAAATCCAAAATTGCTTTGATTTAGAGCTAATTGAAGATTGACAATTGAATGTACAAACGTTTGACAGACTATTGACAGCCTGTCACATATTTCTTTCAACAACCCAAAACACGTTTAATTTGAAGTTAACAGAGTGTTGACGTAAATATTTAGATAATTTTTGTTTCGGAAACTGGGGGTTAGTAGTGGCGTCACTGCAGCGCTTACTCACGCCTCTAATCTGAAGGCGCCCTTACTGTCTTTGACATTACACAGCTCTGTCAACGCTTCTTCGCGGATCACAAAGATATCACAAACATAATTTACCTAGTATTCTTTGCAGAGTCCTCAGTTTCCAGGTCATATATCTCGAAGTCGGTGGTTGCACAATAATAGAAGCAGTACCGAAAACTCCCGACTCCGCCCCTTTGGACCGACATTGCAACACACACTGGCACATTGACACACACCTCAAAGAATTTGGTGTAATCACGGGGCAATAAGTCCTTTTCAAATTACGAAAACCTCTGCACTCCTTTGGAAAATTCTCAAACTTTACTAACCAAAATGTCACGAGTTTTGATGTTTCCGAATGAAATCTTTTAAATTCTTAGCAAATGTTCATCAGCAAATATAGCTTTGAACTTAACACAAACACTCGTACATCAATTATACCGTGGCATTTAAAATGGCCTGTCGTTAGCTGCCCTAATATGCCTGATTTAAGCCCAATAAGTTTATTACTATAAAGGTGTACTACAAATACGCGTTCATCTAACACGCGCGAACAGAAACACTAACAAACTACTAATGATCATTAATTAGATTTATTTTAACAATAAACATTGATATTTGAATTGCGACGTTGAATTATATGGGTCACGTCCGTTGATGACAGTTGATTAGATGCAGTTGTGACCTCTAGCACATTAATAGGTTCTATGGTAGCTATTTAATAGTTGAAAATGATATCATTAATTGAATACGCAATTGTATTGAATTTTTCATCAGGCCCAAGCGGTCCTATACTCATAACCTTAGGAAACGACGCTATGTCAAAAATCAAAACGTTTGATCAATTCATTATTATGTACAGTACCTACAGAGTTATGAAACTTGACATTCAGTTGTCTCTTTGTATTGATTAATAAATTACTAGTACTTGCTATCGATTAAATAATTAATTGAATTTACCTTTAGCTGATAAGGTAATTCATGACTACACCCATTCCCTAAACACCTGTTGAATTTATCGATTTTTCCCTCTACATTTAATATACATTATACAGCAGATTTTTGTTTAATATCGCTGGCGTTCACTTTTATTTAGACCTTTGCCGTTTGACCCCTAGCTAGCTGACATTAACCTTACCCTTTTAAGGTCATGTTTAACAGCGCAGACTAAAAGGCTAAAAAGGATAAAAAATCATTCCTTAAATATTTAAATACGTTTATACCCTTACAAGAATTGAATGAAACAATGACAGACGAAAAGTAGTACAGATAAACAGAATTGAACACATGATCATTAGCGGGAGTGTTAAATTTCTTGTCTGCCAGATAACGGATAAAATAGGTTATTGGAGTACTAATGCAGTCATGAGCTATTTTGTTAGACAACCGGTTATAACCCACGGCTGCCGTGAACTTTGACTGTGTATGCACGTGTAGGTAGAAGTGAGATAACAATTGCCCTGCGAAAGCCTACACGCGGCACGCTTTAGCATGAGCACTATGGAAGCAAGTTTTGTCGACGGAAGAATAGACAAAATGACAGATTGTGGAAAGATTCCTACCGATTTAAGCTAAGATTTAAAAATAAAGATAAGAAATGTTCTATTCTTCAATCAACAAAAGTCTAAAATGCCAAGCACGGGTCGCCGTGTGCTAGGGCAGAAGAGAACGTTGGATAGAAAGATCTTTCTCTATTCTTGGTAGAATGGAGATGGAATTGGTAATGCTACGCATGCTGAACCTGCTTAACAGTTTAACACATTGACCCTGATACAATTAGAACATCGATTGTTGCCGACATGGCGTTCATTGTTCAAGATGAAGGAAACAGTCTTTTGAAAGCAAAGACTTACGTCTTGCGGAGTTTATTGCGCCGCTTCTTCTTCGCAGCAAGAACACTAGGAAGCGATGGACGGTGGGCGTTTTTGGGGTCTGACTAGGACTTTTTGAACGTGGCCTAAAGCCCACTTTGAATGAATGACTTTTGAACAGTCAGTCGTTTCTGAAAACAGGCTCAACCTCGAGGCAACCTCACTAGGACAAAATTACTCGCTTGATTTAAATGATAAATGCGCAGTCTTTCAAAATACATCTGAGGAGAGCCAATTGTCTCGAATACTAATAATAAAACGGATTTCTAATAATAAAAGGATTACATTTACTTACGCAATCAAACAAGCTTAAAAAGCATGCGTAATAAGAAGCTGTCATAATAACAACAACGTAGGAATTTGAAAACTAACATTGTTGCAAGAATATTATAATAAAAACTATAGTTAAGTTAGAATCACAGCTATTTCCATATTAAACAAGTTATAAATAATAACGTTTGCGGTTTATTGTGATTATACCTATCGTACTTACAGGTTCAAGATTGAATCATCGCTTTGTTTACACGAGTGCCCAAAAAAAGGAGTGTTATGTGCTCACGTTGTATTATTTTGTATTTTAAGCGATTATAAAATACTTGCTTCAGGCGGTAATTATATGAGGATTAAAAGCTTTCTAAACGGTTTCTTTCAAGACGAATATGCACCTACAAGAAGAACTGTCCCGCTAGATTTCTGGAGACAAATGTTATACATATTGCTATTGACTTGATATCGATTGGCTAAAGCACCAACAACCAATCATATCAGTTCGAGATTGTGTCATTTAAAATTGCATACCCCTCCACAAAATTTTCTATAAATTTTAGTGAATTGGCATTCCAGTGCCGGTTCATATTATTCCAGTGGCATTTCAGTGCTGGACTGGAATGCTAGTGGAATAAGGACAACCTGGGGCCTATTTGATGTAAGCACTCTGCAAGTCTTCACTTTTCAAATATTGCAGTGTGGAGCGAAAGTGTTCCAAATTTCAATTTTAAGTCTTTAAAATGTGTGTACATAAAACAGGAACAGTTTTTGCAGACTGAAAATTGAAATTTGGAACACTTTTGCTCCACACTCTGCAATATTTGAAAAGTGAAGAGTAGAGTGCAGAGTGAAGACTTGCAGAGTGGTTACATAAAATAGGCCCCTGGTCATAAACATGCATGTAAGAGACAAGACTGACAAGCAATGGAGGGGCGTGCAGACTTAAATTAGTCGGACTCTAACATAAAATTGACAGCGAAATATACTGATACGGAATTCAAATAGGAGAAGCAAAAATTTGAAGCAGCAGGACATTATCATGTCATTATTATGGTCTTGCTGAAGTTGGTTCTGAAAAGCTTATGAATTCTACACTATACAATATTTATACATTAGATACTGAAATTCTCGGTGTTTGTTAACAAAATCTTTAGGAATGTTAGATCAGCACAGTTACCTAATGATCGAGCTAAATATTTGGTGCTAGTTGCCGGTATGTTAGCATCGAGAATACTTTCTAATTGATCGTGGCAGATAAGAGTTTGTTGTGCAGACTGCACTTCTAACGCAAAATGCATTGGAACTGTTCATTAACTTTATATAGTTGCAACTGTTGTATCTACCTGGATTTCAATTGACTCTGGCTTCTTTCCGTCATATCTGGGCCCCAAGTCTGCTATTGCAATTGTCATAATCGTGTCAGAATGGTCTCATAATGACATTGTTGTTGTTGGTTTTGACCAATGACCAAAGAGATAGTCTTACTCTAAGTCTAAGCCAATGACCAAAGCTTTTGACTTAGATTTTGACAGTTATGATGTCATTATGAGACCATTCTTACACAATTGCAATAGCAGACTTGGGGCCCTGGGTTTCGTAAAAGGGATAACAAGAGGATGGACAGTAGTGTTGCCTATCTACTAAAATTAATAAACTACGACCATCAATTCATCTGCTCCATTTAGATGGCCGTGTTTAGTAAGGAAGTTAATCATACTGCATGACATCTAACAGGATCCCTTGCAGTTAAAAAGTAGTTGCAATACATTTGGCAGTATGAATTCAGTTCACAAATTAATATAAAACACATACCCAGAATCCAGCAGAGTGTATCTTCCTTTCTCAACACCATTTTGTCGAAACTTCGGCTCGTACAAGCAATGCATGTTATTGAACATCTTGTATCACAAACAACCCGCCACCCCGTTACGAAAGAGACCAGTACTGGCAAGCGATTGGTTGGATTGGATCACAGGACGCTTCCGATAGGCTGAATTTTAATAGCAGAATTCGTCTGTCTTGTTCCGGTGTCAACTTTAATACTGCGGCCACATTATCGAAACTTTGACAAAATTAAGTTATGTAACTTGACTCGCCCGACTTGATTATCACGTCATACGTGTGTTATAATAATAAAAGAAAGTCATAAGTAGATACAGAAGGCTGGCTTACAACGAGAGATAAAAGCGCACGCACACATAGATAAACAAACAACAAACGACAAACTATCTCATACGATACGAATGCCAGTCGCAAGTGCGCTTGCACTCACTGTACGAAGACGCGTGTTTATGTGTGCGTGCCTTTTTGCTCGTTGAAAGGAACCGGCCCTCCGTATCTATTTACTTTGTGGTAATGCTGTAGGTGTTGAAGTTTTTGTGTCACCTTAGCTTGGCTTAGGAGCAAAGGTCAGCTCCAAATAAGCAAGAAAAGTGATTGGGGTATTTTGGGAAACCAGAAATAGGTGTAATGGAAACACGGTAGGCCAACTGTGGACTGGTTGAACTTGTTTATATGTTGGGATGGGATGAATCTAAAGAATAAGAAAACGTATTGCTTGATGTGGAAATGTGACCCAAAACAGTCCAAAACTGAATACTCACTTGTACCAGGACGAATAGTTAATCAATTTCAATGCGGATTTTATTCAAATAAAAAAAATGAACACATATATCTAGGCTCTATCATAACACCAGCACAACACGTAATACCACCCAGGCTGTCCTTATAAGATTCTGACTCACACCGTGGGAGGATAATAGTAAAACACAAATAAACCCGGTTTTAAGGACTGTCTGATATGGAACCACTTTCTCGCATGAAACGCTTTCTCTGGCGCGACAATTATAATGTGTTGCGTTTTCGTACTATGTATTGTGAAACGTGTGTTTAAAAAGAACAAAAGACTGTAAATGGTAGCTAAATATGGGGCTTCACATATAATAGGTGTAGGTATAATCAGCAAGCTTAGCACACTGGTGGTCGAAAGTAAAAGAGAACTTGATTTTAGAGTCCTCACAGTCAAAATTACTAAACAGAAACGATAGCCAAGGGAGAAGAAATACATTATTTCTATGCGGAGCCAAAAATATACCCTTTCTCAGCATCTGTTGCAACGGAAAAATGTTGCAGCGCTATTCTGATAGGACCGATAGAGTGAAGTCTATCCATCCCACATCTGTCCACAGCACACAGTCTGTACAATACATCCTTACATCCTTGAAACATGTAATTACTAATTACTATCACCTAAGCTTTTCTCTAGTATGTTATTTCTATTCTGCAACGACATTTTCAGGAACCTAGTAGTTTCTATTTTTTTTGTTAAACTACTAGCTAAACACACAGACAGGGTGGTTATTAAGCTTGAGGAGGTATAATTAACAACCTTCAAATTGTGTAGGTAATTAACTAAGTTTGTAAGTTTGATTATGATTACTAGTTATTATATTTTTATCTTGTCTTCAGTTGTTTCGGAAATACAGCTGATGAAGCGCTAATCAATAAGTTTCGAACATCGCTATCTAATAATTATGTATTATTAATGCGAAGTTTGTTGCGCCGCTTCTTCGCAGCAAACACACCGGGAAACGGTGAAGGGCGGGTGTTTTTGGGGCTATATTTTGTATGTTTAGACGTTCAGAAATTGGCTTTAGCTCATTTTGAATAAATGATTATTGAATATGAATGTTTCTGTCAGCATAGCAACGAATATAATTATTGAAAAGCCAAATTTTGCGAGATTCCGGTGTGCCGTGTGTTCACAAAAGACGCTTGCAATAATAAGCTACCGGTTTTTAGAGTTCCTTACCAAAATGGTAAAAGAAACCCTTATTTTAAGGTATAATACCTGGTGGTATACAGTTAATGCAACTCTCTGTACATGAAATCTCATAAGAAAGTATGCAGCAAAGTAAACGGGAAAATTGATTGATAAAAGCCGCAAATTACTCGCTATGAGAAGTCACGTTTTTCGTACTCTGTGGTGCATTGCTGCAATTATTGGATCACAATGGATTGCATACAGTTCAAGATGCGATTGTTGAGGTCAATTACTCTGAGAAGTAGCAGATTCAGAGAAGCGTAAAGTTTGTAAGGCAGAATAAGGACTCACTAATCCAGTTTGATCTTCTGCAAAGGGCAATGAATAAACCTACTAAGGATCTTGGACGAGGGACGCATAAAACCGTAGAGACTAGCAGAAAAGAAAGGAAGCTTATACCTAACAGTGGGTAGTTTCATAATGACGTGAAGGATCCACCAATCACGTGTTTCTTCAACATTTATAATGACAATGATGAAGATTTTACAGCAAAAGATACTTACGCTAGCTTAGGCATCAAAAATCATTAAATAGAAATGAATTGATATTCCATTAGGAATTTCTGATGAAATACTCCTTTGAACTCCTACCATGTAAAGTAAAAGCGTAGAAAAAAAAGTAGATTGGAAAATCAATTAAATAGCTGTCATTGTTATCAATTAACTCGTCACTATACCAAATAGAAACACGCGTAGAAGTGCCTACTACGTAAGACAGCATTAATTTTCATTCCAGTGTTATCAATCAATTTACCAGCGTCAATATGACCACCATTATCTCTATCAATGTACTCGTATGTGCAGTGTGCATATACAATGTGATTTTATGCGTTATAACACTTATAACGGCGACAGCCCATTTGGTAAACTCCCATTTCGAAACCCCTCAAAAACAAATGAACAAAAGTGTCTTTTCGTAAACTCTTTATATTACTGGCTGTTTCAAATACTAGTTTTATGACAATCTTCAGATTATAGTGTCATTTTTAGTAATTGAATCAGTGGAATTGAGAACTGTACCTATCTACCTTAACAACAATTTTAAGAGTAACTGGTTTTCCAATATCTACCAGATTTCTAGACAATTCATCTACACAACACACGCGTGATGACGCGTGTACTCCCCGAAGAGGTAGAAAAGTACATAGTACACCCACGTTTCGCTGATAAAAGCATGCAGTTACCAGACTCGAATTACATTATGCAAATTCATTCATTCGCGCGAATCTATTGCTATTAACCGGGCACAATTCAGATCCTTTGCTCCTAGAATCTCCTAACATAACCCAAACACTGTCATAGCTGGGGATCGAATAATGCCAGCAGTTGCCTTTGCGACCACTGGACCAATGAGACAGCCTGGCAATTCATGAATGAAAACAATAATACTTGTAAGCACTAGCTAATAATTCACTAAGGATTTAACCTGAACTATTATTTCCAGTTAAAGCAGCAAGTACTTCTAAAGCACAGGAACAAAACTTGGCAAGATGGCGAGCTTGGGCATGATTGTGTTCATGAAGGGAGAAACAAGTTAGACAATGCTAAGATTGATGAAAATACTCACAAAGGATCAGTACGAAAACGCAATCAACATAGAAACCAATGAATTAACAATACCAATGATACAATTAACACAACTAACATTAACTTAACGAACAGAGAAAGTGACCAGTGGCGTCCACTGATAGTAATGTACTGTTGAACATTATCACTACCTATTGTTGTTTCAATACTACTAATAGATATGTCATTTCGCAATAAAACTTTAGTTATTTCTGCTAGTATTTACTTTAGTGAGTACGAAAGATATGTGCCAAGTGGATGATATGAGGATTTATTTATTCCACTTCAAAATATAGAAAGAGACTGTTGTAAAAGCTTAAGTAGACAAAACCTTCGGTAGTCAAGTCATTGAAGTCGTTAAACAAGATGCCAATTTCCCATCGCCAAGCATTGCCAAAAGTATCTATCAATGTAAATGTGTAAAATGGACCCATAATCAGTCTGATGACGAATAAAAAGGCAATTTCCGATGATTTCCTTGATGATTCTGTTACTTACTCGAAGTTATAGAAAATTTACTTGTTGCTACGATGTTCAAACGAGAAATCTATGTGCGGAATCGTTAAGGTACGTCTCGAATCTAAAATCAATGGACAAACACAGATAACTCAAATAGAATCAATAATTTTGATTGGATTATGCGGTTAAGAACAGAATATATTATATTAACTTTGACTGTCGCGGTTGCTATCAATACTATGTGCAATTTTGGCATTGGTGCCATTGCCAATAGTGCATTGGCACCAACCAATCAAAAACCACGTGCTTTATAGGATTCGAAGTTCCAATCAAATAACATCTTTAACATTGAAATGGGCGTTACTTCATTTCCTAATGGTAACAAAGGTCAATTTCAAGGTAAGGTCTCATTCTATGAATCGCTCCTTCACTTCGTGAAAAAGCGATTTTGTAGCTGAGATCTGCCTACGCTTCTCTAGGTAGTTTAAACACTCGATATGTTGGTTACTATTGCTGAACAGATATCTTAAACGTCATCAGCCTTTGGCGAACGAGAGATGTAGGTGATGACCGAGGAATTTTGACACCAACCAATAGGATTTTTTCATTTTACATAACGATGAGCTATTTACGCTATAAATATGACGCGATCCTATTGATGTAACAGCCAGCTCATGCAAAACATAAATAATTTAGGACATCCGACAAAATCTCCAACGTTTATAAAACTTATTTATAGTAAACTTTTAAAAGGGTACCATCTCCAATCAATCTTGTGGACGTTAGAATAAACAACATTAAAATCTGCCCAGTTGGCCTGGAGTTATTAGCACACAGACTGACAGATACAAAAAGTTTTATGGTTTAACAATACAGGCGTGTAGGTGTGTTTGTTATCATTAGTTTAGGTCTAAATATAGGATCCTCACACCCTTGAAGGTGCCTCCTACGAATGTACAGTAATGTAGAACTAACTTTGATGTGGGTAGTAATGAAACTGCTAGCTTTCATAATTGCCTGGTATTAGTTAAATTAGTTTTTGGGGTATAAGGTACGTTAATATGAAGCTTTTGGTTTTCTTGCGGAGATTGTTTGCTTAGACAAAAACTAACCGGAAACAGCTAATAATTTACCCTTGATAGAAGATAACTATTTCTTTAACTGAAAAGCGAGTTTCAAGTTCAACGCAGAGCCAACGTTGTCAGTTTCTCTGGCGAGTCTTAGTTATATTAATAGGTGCATTTCTATATGTACAATAGTCTTAAAATGGCTTTTTAATCTCCAGGAAGGATAGATAGGACATGTACCCCCTTGATGATTAAATTAAACAGCTTTTAAGTCAATTGTCATCTCTATCCGTTGTCATACAAATGACAAGGACAGTTGTATATTTAATCAGTGGTTAAAGTTAAGAGACGCCTATAAGTAAGGAGGCTTTATCACAAAGACGTCAAAAAGTTATTACCCTTCTCGTTTTAATGTGCTTTCTTCCGTAATAACATTTTATTAATAGAGTTACTGTCGTGACGTAAAACATTATTGATACTAAGAAGAAAAGCTTTAGAAATGTGACTAATGTGAGTAATCATTGGGACGTGATCTTGCGGAAATATTCCAAGTTTATACTTTATAGATGACCGTTTTATTGTAATGTATCTAAATTGGCATATAGGAACAAGGGTAGAATTATTTTTTATCTGCTTTTGGTAGAATATGATGATGTATTTTTCGTGTGCTTCCTAAATTTTATGGGGTCTCTGATTTTTGGTTGCCCCAGGGCCTCCAAACCTTCAGCAGGACAGTGGCATGCCCGACAGCCCGACAGATATGTATTTTCGGTAGTTGCTCGTCATCATAACTTCGTCTATAATTGCTTTAAAAAAAACCATCGGTTTCTCCAAAGAGTTCGCCGAAACGCAGCCAGAATATGGACGCCAAGAAGTCTGCATCAGACCTATAAAGGGCCCAATAAAAGTGTCCATGTAGCTCCATGAGATTGGTTTTGAGCACTATAGGCTTGCGCTAGTTCTCTTTACCTAATGGGAGTGGCGTGAGTCCATTTGTCACTTTGTTCACTGCAACTACATCTTGGTGCATCCCTACTTCGGCTTTGAGGAAATATTCCCTAAGATCGCACACCTCACGGTTTGTGAAGAGTTTTGGTATTTAAAAAGCCTCGACCTCGACACTTCGTGGTCTTCGTTCTCGACACACTTAGGTGGTGCTGGATTCATCCAATATGCAATCGGAAATAAACGAACCTTCCAATTCAGGTCGTCTAATTCTGGCTGAATCCATCTAAATATGCCGAAAGAAAACATCAAGACCCAACCAATGTCGGCACATACCTTGTTGCCACCTGACAAAAGACTGTTAATACGGTGAACGAAACCCCTCAAAGTCAAAAGTCAAAGTCAGCCTCATTAATTCTCAACGCTTCCGACATACGGTACCCAAGTATTTCTAGGTTTCAGTTGCGGAGAGAGATCTAAGGTATATGGAATCCATGAGTTGGGATCCCAGGGATTCCATCTCCGCTCGCTTAAACCATGGATGACTGCACATTAATTTGTTGTTCTCGGTGTTGTTGCACTGGATTGTTGTTCTCGGAATGCCAATAATGCCATATTTTCTGTTTCCCTTGTTGTCTAGTATCCTCCTACTCTAATCCTTTAAACGCCAACTGAAAGATATTATATTAATAAATAAAAATATGCTTATGAATAATTATCAATTTTGTTCTTTTTACCCGACTGCGGTGAAGCCCAAAAGGAGGGTAATGTTTTTCACCTTTAGGTATGTTAATTAGGAACTTTGGAGGACATCTATAAAAGAAACATTAAACATATAATACTTATCAACTTCAGTGGTCGAAAACTGAGACATCATAGTGCCATATTCTATTGGCGGCCATTGAATTCCCATACATTTTGTATGGCCGGAAAAAACACGATTTATTTATATTTAGGCGGACGTAAACTAACAGTGATGTAACAGCATATAAAAGAAATATATTTAAAAGAATTTCGATCCTAACCCATATTAATAAGATACTAAAAAAAATTAAAGATGTTATTAATTTTTATGTCTATTTACGTCCACCAGGCCGTAAACTAAAATTTTTAAAGAATTACTATTCTAGTTCGCGGACACTAAATATCTAACAAGTTTTTGAATATGATTGAAAATGACTTATCAAAATGCATTGTAATAATGTATTACTATCAATTAAAACAAAAAATACATGTCACAGATAAATAAAACCAGAAATACTTACCTTGCAAGCAATACGTGCTCGCTATTTTTTCGCTAGTTTTGCCAACGCATGTGCACCGGCGGTGCTAACGGTGAATTGAACGAGGATTTGTGCATATTTGGGTAATACTACGTAACTAATTTTACTAGGTCAGAATGGAACAGCTATCCTTTTCTTCCTAGAGCCGTATTTCAAGTGGAACTGAAGGATAGAACTCTTATTTTCTTAATATTTGTGCAGCACATTCTCGAAATGTCCGCCTATGGACGCTGGACGGGAAACCGACGCACCTACCCTATATAGGTATCCACCAAAAAGTCGAAAACGGTATGATAATGTTACCTATGCCCAATTATATTTGGCGGCTGTCGCTGAAAACCAGCGCTGTGGCTCTGCTCCGTGCATGGGTCACAGCATCAAGCTGAGCGATGGCCGTTTTGCGCGGATGTGACGCATATTTTCCAGTTTTTTTCCGGTATCTGTTATTTTTTGCATTGCATTTTCTTTCAGAGACGACGCCTTAGTAAAACTGTTGCCTATTAAAAACTGGCAACCCTAAATGCAGCCGTTAACACACATGCCCCAGTTAACAAGTGCAGTGCAGCAATAGTTGTATTGATTGATAGCGTTCATTGCAAAACAATTACCAACCGGTCGTTCCTATATCATAGCAATTGAAACTATTTGTCACAGTCAGCCAGCGCATCGGCAGATAATATAAAATTAAGTTCTTTGGTTTTGGATGAATGGATCATGAATTCATGGTACTGTTTGATAGCTTGTGTTTCGTACATAATAATAGACTAGTCTTTCAAAGTTATTTTAGGGGAGAGTCATAGCCTCTACCTGTCCCCTCGCCCCCCTCAGACCGCCACTGCTGTCTGTCTGGTTAGTCAATCTCAACATTGGTAGCCGAAAGCCGAAGCCGGCTAAAGTTTTGGATGGAGCCGCAGCAGAGCCTTCCTTCTCCTTATTTTATAACCCGACTAGGTACGGCAAAGCTAAAAGGGAGGATTATATTAACGGGATTCGAGATGAAATCTCGCAACAAAAATTTATCGCATTATTTATCTGTAACTTTTTCCTGTGGTTTGTGTAATACTTAATAAATTACTGTAATAATAAATCATTTCGTCGACAGGAAACAATAACATCTAACATATTGTCAGTTCCTACTATGATGTTTATGATTACACCCAAATCACTACAAGGAAAAGTCGGTATATTCGTCACAAATTAATTTGATGGATACATTGTAGTTGGTACCTATTGGATCAATACGTAGCAATTGGTTGTTTATTACAATTACAAAGCAATCACAAATAATGTATTAGCAGTTTCGACCTAGACGGAGATGACGGGATCAGCAACTCTTTTAAAAAAAAAAGACTGGACCTTGGTAACCACAAACAGATAGAAGAGGAAAGAGAGAGGCCTTTGCCCTGCAGTGGGACATTATAGGCTTTTAGTAGCAGAAGTAGTTTCGAACAAGCCCGCTGATGTATAAAATCTAAATCTTCTAATAGATCTTCCTGTAGAATGTTTGCAATAGGTACGATTGCATAATAACCATGCGTGATAAACAGATTGGTGATCCTAGTAATTATTGAAATCGTATTGTATTAATAATATCCATGTTCATGAAATTACCACGCATTGAGCGTATATTTTTGCGGTAATACGCGCAAATATTGATTACTAAGGAAAAAGCTGTAAAACCTTTATCAGCAATAATATTTATTGGTTGTCGGGAAATATGTTGATGCAATCTGTGTTTACTATAAAATTATTAATTATATTATTGAACGATCTTTCATCATCATAGTAGAACAAGAAAATATTGAACTTAGATCTCTTGAATAACCCCAACTACACAAGTTCACACATTGGTCCCAATTTTTGGGACTAACAGCTGTATTCGAGATAAACGAACCATGTTCAAGTCAACATTGGTCCAACTTTTTTGGGACCAGTGTGTTCAGAAACGTGAAAGGAAAGCCTTAGTTAGATGCTAATTCTTGGTAGAAAAATAATAAAGGACTTGCTTTGGAAACGAATGGTCTTAATATGATTTTTTAACAGCTGCAATAATGATAACATAACATAACATCTCGCCCGTGTTCCCCGAACAGGTAAGCAGAGTGTATTGATTACACCTACGTTTCGCCACAGATAATATAATACTATTCGTACAGATGCCTCATCTCATACAAAGAAATGTGACAGATTTAGCGCGGGCTATCTTCGGGCTATACATTTTTCCGTGCTTAAAGCATTTTTCAAAATTTTAACAAATATTTTTCATTATGTATTTTTTCATGTTCTCAATTTTACACAAACTTCAACAACAAATCGATACATATAATGCCATCTATTATGAGTTATTTCAACAAATGTTACTTTGTTCCTGATGCTCGACAGTCAGACAACTCCTTGGACGTGTCAAAGTATGGAAGAAAACTATCGGCGGTGCGCAGTGCGACACCCGCACTGCTGCCGCACAACTCCCGCACTGCAGCAGTCCGACACCAATCGTCTAAATTGAAAGAGCCCTTATGTTTACAAGTAATAAGGGGGAGGGGAGGAATGTTTAATTTCTCCATTTTAACCACAGATGATTTGTTGATAACTGTGGTTTAGTTAGCTACTAACTTATAAATGTATATTTTTTTGCGAATTTGAAACATGTCAAAGCCATGTTATGCTTGTCATAAGTTATTAAATAATTAAGAGATTCTCAAAAATCGAATGTCGCGAGCAGGATTTGAACCTGCGATCTCTGGCGAACCGTGCCAAGTTGGAAAAAGCGTTGGCACGGTTCGCCAGAGATCGCAGGTTCAAATCCTGCTCGCGACATTCGATTTTTGAGAATCTCTTAAATATTTAATAACTTACTAGAACTTATGTTTCTTTTTAACATTTTCCACTTCCAAACGCCGGGTACGAGCTCGCACTTGACCGATTTTTTTATCTAATAGGTACAAGACAGTACTTACTACAAGACTGTTGCATGTAGAAATGCCGACAAGTGAGTCAAGGTTCATTTAGAGAAGCCTAACAAATGTGTGCACTGCTTACTATTGCTTGCACTTTAACTGTTACAAATTAGAATACCAACGGTTTGACCACCTCTGGATAATTAGATAGTACCTATCTGGAAGATGTGGAACAGTCTGTCTATTAAGTTAATAAATATTTTAAGAGAATTCTCAAAAATCGAATGTCGCGAGCAAGATTTGAACCTGCGATCTCTGGCCAACCGTGCCAATGCTTTACTAACTAAGCTACCGCGACCTGCTCGGTCAACTCGAAAGGACGTCGGCAGTTTTGGGCTTGATATGGTACAGTAATACAAGCTTAACCAAAAATAAAAATATATTTTAATTGTTCTTTGCCTAATTTTTCTTAGAGATTAAGAATTGGAATCAAAAATAGAAATAAATAAGAAATAAAATGATAATGCCGTTGACATTTTGAAAAAACCAATAAAACAAAAACGGGTGCATGCTGGCTGGCGCGTGCCTCCACAGAATATCATGTCGACAGCAACTAAAACCTTTGATTGAGAACTCATTAGTCGGGCTTTACTTCACTGGATCATTCACACCATACTTAACCTCAGTGTCAGAAATACGAAGATTTCTCTTTAATCCAATTACGTACAAAAACAAATAAAAAATGAATTTAAATACTCTTGAAATACTCGATCACACCAAACTAATTTCATATCTGTACCGACTTACACAATCTGAAGCCCAGCGTTCTATGGGCGTCTGCCAGTGCCCTTTGAGATCCCTTGCAACGCCTCTTATGAGCGTTTGGCTACATCTATCGGAAACTATTACCGTCTATTCTGTACCGACACGTCGCGTGATATCACCGCGAGAACTGCCAATTTGTTTGCGAACGTTCGAGGGAGAATCTCACCGTGACATTCTCCCTCGTAACGTTTGCAAACAAATTGGCAGTTCTGCGCGGCGTGTCGGTGCAGAATAGACAGACTGGTCATTAGTATAATTTTTCATTGTTAAATGTTTGTATGTTTATCACACATCCGAATAGCATTTTCTTCACCATATGCGACCAAAACCCGGGTCCTGTAGTGTGACCAGATTTAGCAGAATCGATTCCACTTTGCGCACCGCTTCGAATCGCACCGTGTTTTTTCTACTCCACTTTATTAGTCATAATTCATCATGAGCTCATCACGCGGCAAAGCCATGAGTGGAATTCCGTAAAAGTTATAGAACATGAGTATACTAAATATTACCTATAAGGATTTTTGAACTGGTTTGAGTAAAGCTTAAGTTTTTCTCTCAAGCAATGAATGTTTCTTTGTATAATATTTCAATTCAAAATCAATCCTTATCTCTCAGTTAGATCAGAATCCCATTTATATTACACAATGCGAAACAGGTTTTGCTTCAAAGCAGGTAGGTAGGTATGTTAATTCGAAATAAATATAGACTTTCAATAGTGTTTCCGTATTAGATTGCAGTCTTGTGCCAGTTCTTTATGTAATCAACTGAAGGCTGTAGAAATTGTAGGTGAAGCGATAGACAGAAAGACGACGACTACTGGACCTGGCTTCTCTCAAGCATCACCACGAAAACTGTGCTGTCAGTGGCGGTCCGAGGGGGGGGGGGGGGTCGAAGGGGTCATGACCCCACAAATCTTACAAAAATGTGCGAAACACGGCAAAACAGGTCGGCATTAATCGGCATGACCCCCCAAAGACTTCGGCTGCAGTATGACCCCCTCCAAAGTCTTTGGCTGCGACCGCGCCTGTGTGCTGTCCTGATCCAGCGGATTCCTACGACCTTCACTAGGTCGGCGGAAACAGTGGATGTATTGTTATGTTATTTTGGAGATTTAACTACGACTGACACATAGACATCTTTTGGGTGATATGATGATGACAGAGAACTTGGTATGGTATGGTATAGCGGGCTGTTTTCGGCAACTCCACAACTTAGCGCGTAGTTTGCGTGCGGGGGGCTAATCAAATTTTCCGATCCATCCCTGACAGAGAACTTCATCTTCACCAAATATTACAGAAAATACTCATTAAAATTGCAATCAAAAGGTCAACGAGTTTAAAAATTAATTAATTAAGTTGTTTGTCAAAAAGTGTCGATCAAGTATAATTTTAGGAGCATAGTAGTTTTAGTAGTTATAGTTACCTTTTTTTATATAAGCAAAGTGAACAATCATGTATTTGAGTAGGAAACAGTAGAATAAGGTGACCTGTCTTGACCGTGACAAACTGATTTATTAACAAAAAAATATGAGATAGATCAGCAATTTAGAAAATTGCTAAATTGCTGAAGTAGTGTCTAGTTGCATGGCAAATATTGCACACAACTGATATATTATTATATGAAATATTATTTGCTTTGCTTAATATATTTAAAATAATATTGTTCTTTATACCTAGATAGTAAAACTTTATGCAGTACAATGAGTGCCAATAAAACCTATCTTTTTTAATTGAATGTCCTTTAATTTTACAAGTTTAAAACTTGATAATTTATTTTTAGGTATTATTTTAAATACCTAAAAATAAATTATCAAGTTTTAAACTTGTCTCAAGACAGACAGCCAGACACAATGGCAATTATTATGCCAAGTTAGTATTATAAATAGTTGTATGTGTCACTGAAACCAATGACCCTGTTCACATCAGTCAGTCACACACAATAACCTAGCAGTAGATAGTACATGTATAGTGAATTATTCCTAATGGCATAATACTATACGTGAAATATGTACATAGTTCAACTTAAATTATAATAATATTACCGATGTACTGATGCCATAGATACAGTCAATTTCGGCCGTTAAAACCCAGTGACTGTCGTTAAACAAAATCAAACAAGTTCTGAATGAATCACCTCAAACATTATGTAAATGAGTTGGTACAAAAATATCATGAAACCTTTTGGCTCCTTCTTATGAAGATTATCATTCCAAGAATGTTTAAACACAAAGAACCGGCGGGAAATGCGTTGCTATGTTAAGTAACACAAACAATTATGGGAAAATCCAATGGGAACCAAGATTGTTCAACCAAATAGTGGGCGGTGGAAAACATGGTAATCTAAGTACTTACACTTCAAGTATCCGGTCACCCTTCCTGATCCCGGCCTGCTCCGCCGCCCCGCTCTCCAGGACAGCGCTGACATGCTGCAGAGGAGCATAAAGTTCACCGTTAATCGATCTCAACTGACCACCCTCAGACACTTGACCGCGCACGTTGAAACCAAATCCGGTCTCAGTTTTATAGATAGTAACGCGACGGGGCCCATTAGCAGGCACTGTACTCTTATTATTTCTTTCGGTTCTGTTAATACTGTTATTATCGGTTTCTGTCTCAGCCATTTTGAACGATTTTCATCACAGAAGATAAATAACAATCTGACGTTTACTAGCGGGGCTACCAGATTCTAAAATAAACTGCAAAAAAAGTAAAACAGTCTGGTATTCTAGACAGTCTAAAGAAAGTTATGAAAAGTAAGCACTACTATCAAATTAAAAAATAAATCTAAATAAATCGATTATTTACGTAAATTAATAATAATTTATTTCGTAATTTTTATTTCTAAATGTTTTGGACGTGTATTTTAAAGCTTTTCTGATGATGGTCAACGCCATCTAGTGTCAAAAATACAACAACTCTGCGCACTTACGGTAAAACAGTGCCAAAGTCCAAAGTTAATTTATTAATTCGCTAGAGAGCGGTGGCGTCGAAACAACGTGGTATTAAAAAAATCATTTTCTTTCACATCAAAATCAGCTGTGAACATCAGTATGGCCGCTCCATTATCTAAAAAATAAAATTGTTTTTGTAAAATCATACAAAAAAAATAGTAAAGTGCAGTTTTCGTACTTACACCGTTTAATTGTACATTTCACATTCGCGTTAGTGTTGATGTTGACTAAAAGTGTTGCGTCATGACAGGGAGCTCTCACTGACAAACAAATACAATAAAAATTGCGACTCGCTCACAATTACGGCGACTTATTGTAATTTCTATTTGGCTCGTGTAACGTTTCTGTCGTTCGTTTGAGGGCTGATGTTATTACTGAATCGTTGTCGAAGTTTATATAATGAGTAGTGTTAGATTGAGTTTCGTGTCCGTGGGAAGGATAGCAGTGAGAAGAAATTCACAAATATCAGGTGAGTGCATAATAATTTCTATAGTCAGTGTTGTTTTTTTGCTGGTTGGCGTCGATCCAGGCTCGTGTCGCAGCATCTAGCGACGTTCTTTGTGTTCGAATGCTTACGCGATTAGGTGTTTGATAACAAAACGTGATGTTTTCTGTTGCTTATCTTGCGTGGTGTAGTGTCCGACTGACACACGCGTGATGGCGCGTGTTTGGCGGCTGGACATTTGTAATTAATTCATTGTAAAGCTGTTTTCCTTCCACTGCGGTGAGCAGGGCCTATCAAGGCGAATGTGGAAGCAAGGTCAAGGGAGTCACGTGTATGAATGACACTGGCGGCATATCATTACTGGAAACTGGTATTTTATTTTGTAATTTCTAATAAGAACTTGTCACACATAAACACTGGTGATCTTTCCTGGAATCGAGCGCTGCAGTGACATTCCAACTTTAAAAAACAACTGGTTTGGAGTACCTATCTATAGCATGTAACGAAAACCCTGTTTGATCCCAAATTATACTCATCATTATAAACAATATTTTGTATGACACAACCCCGAAATGGGTCAGTCCCATAGTAAAAATTATTCATAATTATGAACATAATGGCACCCGTTGGGATGGAACAGGGTATTTGTTACATGCTGTCATACTGCACTGTAGAAATATGTATAGTATATTAAATTACTATTTATAGTAATTTGCTTGCTATAAGCAAAATATGTATATATGAATAAGAAAAGAAAGTTGTTATGCACGCAACAATGTTGCCTTTTACTCGCTTGCTGATAAAACCATAATAAATCAAATTATCCTATAGCATACAGAATCGATGAAAAACCTCAATTGAAACTATTCACTACAATTGTTTATGAAAACAAATCTGAAAATAAGTCAATTATTTCCTCAAGTCGGATGATAACAGATATTTATCATTTATTCGTTATTGCTTATAACTTCAAGCATAACTAAACAAATTCAAAAAATATTATTTGTGACATACCTACAGTTGATATTAACTTCACACAGCTGTATCATTCATTAGTGTGTTACGGGGCAACAAACCTGAAATTCAATACCTATACATCCTACTAATATCCCACTTCCTACTATAATATTATAAATGTGAAAGTTTGTGAGGATGGATGTATGGATGTTTGTTACTCTTTCACGCAAAAACTACTGAATGGATTTTGATGAAACTTTACAGTAATATAGCTTATACATCAAAATAACACATAGGCTACTTTTTATCCCAAAAATGCGGGCGAAGCCGCGGGCGGAAGCTAGTAAACAATATTTTGGTAATACATAAAAAAATATATATAATTTTTTACTTTTGTTTTTTGTATGGGTACATAACTAGTAGTTCAGTTTTTATCATTATTTTAAGTTAGTTTGGAACTCCTATTTAAAACACTTTTATCAATCAAGATTTTTTATTTACTGTATCACGAAATAGTAAACATAGCATTGCTTCAACCAACATAATTATTCCATTAAATCCATACCATGTGGCAAATTTTCCATGGGCTAACTACTTGTAAGAAGCTTATAAACTGGATACTTGCGCAATCTTGATGACAGTTTGTTACATTCACATTTCACATTGACTTACAACAACATTAACTTAGGCTCATTATAACGTCATTTAAACATTACAAAGTTACAAACTACATTTTATAGGGTAACAGGTTCCATTTTGCTGACTTTTCCCTGCTAGCTTTTTAGGGCTTAACAATATTCTGTTTTCATTTTATTTATATTCGAAAAACTAGATTTGGAAACTAAGAAAAAATTACCTGAACCTACTCCAATCTGGGGATTTTGAAAAAATATTTAGACTGATTAGAGCCTTTGTAGAGTTATATTGTAGGTGAGAGTCTGTGCAGTTTCTGATCTTAAAATCTAGTTTTGACCAGGCACTATCTCTCAAACTAGGACATCCTGTATCACAGAAAACAAGTACCTACTTCCCAATAATTGACTACCTTTATCTAACTCTAACATCATCTATACAAATAAATAAAATTAAAGTGTCTGTTTGTAATGGCATAATAACAGCTTTTTACTAAATGCATTTAATTATATAATATGAAAGTATACAGTACCTACTTATAACAAAAAATCTATTTTTACATTTTTTTGTCTGTCTGTTTGTTCCGGCAAATCACCGAAACGGCAAAACCGATTTTGACGGGGCTCTCACTGGCAGATAGCTGATGTTTTAAGGAGTAACTTAGGCATCATTTTATTAAAATTTTAGAAAAAGAATAAGGGCGAATTAGGGTTCCGCGATCAAAAAATTCAATACCATGAAATCCAATATTTGTCCAATAGACTAAACTTTACAAGTGCGGAGCCGGGGCGGGTCAGCTACTACATAATATGGGCCACCATTGTAAGGCTAGATGACGCCTGATTAAAACGTGACCTAGGTCCCTAAGTCCTTCCCGCAATTTGTGCCATCTGACCCTGACCGATTTGTCGGAACCGGCTGAGGCTCTGCCCGCCTTATCGGGCGCAAACGATTACATAGGCACTATACAAGGTACGTTGACATGAACTTTTTAATGATAATACCACGTGAGGAGACTGATAAGTTTTATCTTGGAATAAACAATAGGAATCAGTGTTTGAATGGATTTGTGTGTAATTTATCTTGTGGAAAGATGAGGAATTTCTTGTGGTCCTGAACACGTCAGCCTAAGGCTGGGTGGACAATAGGCAAATTGATATTAATTTTCTTAGGGCGAAAAAGCGGGATAATTATCGGAAAAAACCGCTTTTCTTAGCTTTCCCAAGCTTAGGGTGAATTCTCGGACATACCTAGGTTTCCGTGAATCCTTAGGGTGGATAAACGGAATAAGTGGGTATTTCCAGGGTTAAACAGATTTTTACAGAACGAAACGATATCCAACCTATAAATGTCTTGTCATTAATTGCCATCGTAGGTATGTAAGACCTAGTAGGTATCGTCAGTTTAGAAAATCATCTAACTTATGTAATAAAAGTTATAAAAAACCGGCCAAGTGCGAGTCGTACTCGTGCACCGAGGGTTCCGTATCATTTTTGGACGTATAAAGTGAAAAAAACCGGACCGCATAACTAAATTTGTTTGTGAAGGAATTTTGATGATTTTGAAAAAACTGTACTAAAGTCCATTTCAATAGAACTTGTAAACTATGTAAACGAACTTTCTATACAAATTCATCAAATATTGACAGTTGGCAATACTGATATTGTTTACAAAGTTCACAATTTCAATTGACATGGACCATAGTTAAGAACATCGTTTTATTTTTGGTACAATATTTGGGTCAATTCCTATCAACTCTAATTATTTCCGATTTTTCGCTCCGTAAACTTCGGAGATAAGGGGGGGGGGAATGGTATTTTTTCAGACATTTTTCATCATATATGTTGAAAACTGAGACATAAAATAAAATAAAAATATATTTTGAAATGTGCAGATCAAGCCCTTTCATATGATTGTCACTTGACCTAGTAACCCCACTCTAAAAATTTGGACTCCCACTCCAGCCCCTTTTGCAATGAAACTAAAAACATTTCTTAACTTCAATAGGTAACTTGCAATAATGCTTGGTAAGCATTCTTTATAATTGTTCCAAATTTGAAGTCGATAGCATTAGTAGTTACTGAAATAACCAGGTGTGACAGACAGACAGACAGACGAAGTCTCACCATAAGGGTTCCTTTTTTACCATTTTGGTACGGAACCCTAAAATGTAACCCAGACAGACTCGCGAGTATTGTATCACTACATAATAATTAACTCTGATCTTATCATAATAGCCTGTTATTGCATAGAAATTAAAAATAACAACTTTGCAATTAAAACCAGTTTCTAAAACAATTTTATTAGATTTATTGGAGTCGTTGGTAACGCCAATCGTACATCTAAGATCTTAGATCTAACAAGTTCATCGGCGTTGCTATATAGATATCTGATTAGACAACAAAATGATGTGTTAATTAAATTAGCAAGCCGGAAAACCGACAAGAATCGTAGCCAAATAATAATGTCTTAGGTTTTCGCGATTATTACACATTATAATAAAACAAGTTTAAACGGATTAAATCACGTATATTACTAATTTTTACAGAGTTTACTACCGGACTACAAAACATCGAGACACCGTGAGCGATTATTGTGTGCATCGAAACGAGTACGATTCGAATAATATCGATTGAAAATAAATCTTGTGCGGGTAGATCGAGAATATTTTTTCTATAAATTAGCTGTCATGACGCCTACCACCTCAGTCGTCCTGCGACCACGAACGCTGCAAAGTGTTCGAAACGTCAGGAAAACTCTGTAAAAGTCTGTAATATAGGTACGCGATTTAATCCGTTTAAACTTGTTTTATTATAATCGTAGCCAAAACTTGTGAAGATTCTGCAAATAGATGTGCATAAAAAATATTATACAGCCGCACGGTCAAGGTACTATTTAAGCAATAGCACAATGTTTTATTGTTTTCTTGGAGATGCATGAATGAAAATGAATGCTGGCTTAAGGCGCGATTCCATTAGGCAAGTTACTTGCACACAAGTTGCAAGTTGCATGCAAATTGCAATTTGTATAGTGGAAACCACAACTTAGAAACAAGTTGCAACTGAAAATGTTCAATTCAAATCTCTTGCACACAAGTGTGACGTCATACTTGCATGCAAGACTTGCGTAATGGAATCGCGCCTTTATGCTATATATTTGAAAGACCACATTCTGCGGCAGACGTTATAGGTACCTACTCTTTATCTTACATCCAGGTAATACAATAGGTACATTAGTAAGTAATTAGTAATTCCAAACATTTATGTTCACATAACAAAATGTATGGAGTACCTACTTAGCTGATTTTTTTTCGCGATTTCAGGGTTGGTCCCATAGTAAAAGTTGATAATAATGATGAGTTTAGTGGCTACGTCGGCGGATGAAAGCGATGAGAATGTCACGGTGTATGTAGGTAGGCGAAGAGAATGCTGACAAATCTTAGCTGCCACAAACGTATCCACTGCTGAAGCTGTCAATATGCCTTCAACGAATGCGAAAGCAGAACGCCTCTAAATATGCTGGCTCCGCTAAACAATGGCAGATACTGAGGATACAATATGAGTTAATTGATTTGACAAAAGATGCCCAACCTGAAAAGTAGTGACTTTTCAGGATGGGCATCTCTTTGGGAGCTTGGTATTGGTATGGCTTTTTAGTGAAAAAGCCATACCAATACTAAGCAAAAATAAAGTTGAAATTGAAATTCTTTATTCTGTAAGTAGGTTATAAATAACACTTTTACACGTCAATATTTTTTACTAGATGAGGTCGGTAAAGTACCTATGATACCTATTTTATGCTGTAAATCAGTGGTTCCCAAACTGTGCCTCGCGACGCCCCGGGGTGTCCCGGTGCTGTCAAGGGGCGTCGAAAAACTGTTTTTTCTAGTTAATAATATTTATTAAGATTCTACATTCTTTCGTTTTCTTTGAATAGAATAATCTAGAGTCTACCTACACGCAGGCATTTTCTTTTACAAGGGCGTCGCAAAAAAAATACTAATGTAAAGGGAGTAGCAGTATAAAAAAGATCGGGAACTATTGGGACCTGTAAATAATTACAAAACGTTATCATGTTCATGACCACTTAAAAATTCAAGCATAGCAAATCGTCACTTATTAATTGGCCTCAGTAACAATTAAACGCACAAATGGCTACCTACCTAATTAAATTAAATAGGTTTTCGAATCCGCTACAAATAAACTTGCAATTTTATCTTCAAGTATTAATTTTACAGATTTCTAACTTACGTTCCGAGACTACGTTTTGCCGCTAGCTTCGTTTCAAGTAAAAGTTTATAATTGCTTTTTAATTTGTCAAGGAAAACTAGGCACTATAGCCTGTGTCTATACTTTCTATACCACTGCCTGCCTTCTAAAATAACAACGGTTAACTACGCTTTTTATCTTAAACTAGTACTTTGCTCGCGACTTTGTCCATACGAGTCACAAGAACTATGCATTTCGGGATAAAAAGCAGCCTAATAGCAATTAGCAAGCACTCAGGAATAATGTAGCTTCTGAAAGAATTTTCAGAATCGGTTCAGTAGTTCCAAAGGTTACTGCACACATATACAAACTTATAATCAAACTTTAGCTCTTTATAATATTAGTATAGACTAGCTGTGCACACGCCTCCGTCTGCTTGGAAGACGGAAGAGAGCACAATATCGTTATTGTTTTTTCATACAAACTTTACCGCCCCTTTTTACCTTTTTAGGAATGGAATTTTATAAAATCACTCCTTAGTAGGTACACCTCTAGGAGCCTATCTAAGAAAATATCAAAGTTTTTCGCGCCCTTGCAACCTTGCGCCGCTTGCGCTACTCAGCTCTGGGCCATTTCCGTATTTTGTCAAAATTGACAAATACGGGACAAGTAGAAAACGTTTGTACGGTTTATACGGGATATTCGGCAACCCTACCTATAGCCCAAACCGGATAATCAGCGTTGTCCATTCAAGTGCTAAATAAACGTTGCTAATAGGGTAGACACCAACGTTTCCTACTCCCCGCCTTATGCAACTCTTTCACACTTTCCTAAACAACGCTCGTTTTATACACTTCATTGATTGTAGAGTGTATAATTAGATGTTTAAGGTGAGCTAATAATAGGACAGATATTTCCTGTGGGTGTTGATAAGACACGTGTGGATGTGGACAGTATTAGATTCAGGAAATTGTACTGTTACTGGCTATCCGCCTGCCAAGGGCGGTCTTTATTGACCGGTAACTGTGCCCGGCGCCATGCGTTGCCAGGTTTTTTTTTTTTAATTACTTATCTTTTTTTCAGGGTTCCGTACCAAAATGGTAAAAAAGGAACCCTTATGGTGCGACTTCGTCTGTCTGTCTGTCTGTCACACCAACTAATGCTATCCACTTCAAATTTGGAACATTTATAAAGAATGCTTACCAAGCTTTATTGCAAGTGATTGAAGTAAAAAAAATGTTTTTGGTTTCATTGCAAAAGGGGCCGGAGTGGGGGTCCAAAATTTTAAAGTGGGGTTACTAGGTCAAATGACTTATCACATGAAAGGGCTTGATTTGCACATTTCAAAATATATTTTCATTTTATTTTATGTCTCACAGTTTTCAACATATGATGAAAAATGTCTGAAAAAATTCCATTCCGTTCCTTATCTCCGAAGTTAACGGAGCGAAAAATCTGAAATAATTAGAGTTGATAGGAATTGACTCAAATATTGCACCAAAAATAAAACGATGTTCCTAACTAGTACAGTTTTTTCAAAATCATCAAAATTCCTTCACAAACATAGTTATGCGGTCCGGTTTTTTTTCACTTTATACGTCCAAAAATGATACGGAACCCTCGGTGTGCGAGTACGACTCGCACTTGGCCGGTTTTTATAACAAAAACCTTTGGTTTTCCTACAACAGATTTTTTTTTATAAAATTATCTGCCATGTCAAGGTAATGAAATATGCCATTAAGCTTCTTCCACCCAGCAAGTGCTTTAAGGCGATTCGCACACCGCACCGCATCACGCAGCGTAGCGCGGGAGTGCGTGATCTTACGTTGTTTGCAAGTACCTGTATTTGAGGTCTAGATTACTTTATTTCTCACAAGTATTTGTATAAAAATCACGCATAGTGCAACACACTGAAAACGCATTCACGCGCGGGGCTTTAGTTCCGCCGCCACGCACCCCGCAGCGTAGCGCGGGGCGGTGTGTGATTCGCCTAATAGCTGTAAGATGTAGAAGATTTATTTATCAGCAGTATAAACCTTATTACAAACAAATTAAACTTTCTATTATTGCATGACAAAAACTCATGTTCATCTTGAAGTATTATAAGCATGCGATGACCTTTATAAGTTACATGATAGTGGTTTGATGTTACATAGTTGCTGATAACTGACGCATACATTGACGCCAACACTACGTCATATTTGATACAAAATTAATTCAGTACAAAATTGTTCCGCTATTTGGCATTGCTAAACATAGTCCGCAATATCAGGCTGTTAAAATATTTAATAAGTTGCCGCTGGAATTAAAAAACATACTGTATACAGGCTCATTCAAAGCAAAGCTCAAGGCATTCCTATTAGAGAGATGTCTCTACTGTATAGATGATCTGTAATCAATTCTATTTATTGACACTGGATTATTATTTTATTTTATTTCTTTGCATAACATTTTTAATAATTTTTGACATTTTTAATAATCTTTGACATTTTTAATTTTTTTTTAAGTTCTTAACAAATAGCTATTTGCAAAATTGTATATTTTTTTTCCATATTTTTAACCGACTTCAAAAAAGGAGGTTCTGTATTCGTCCCGTATGTATGTATGTATGTATGTATGTATGTATGTATGTATGTATGTATGTATGTATGTATGCATGTTTGTATGTACGCGATTTTCTCAAAAACTACTGATTCGATTTGGATGGGGTTTTCACTAACGTAATTTACATACTTTGAGGAAGGTTTTAGTATATAATACATTAGGTAATCATTCCTATGTACAAAGTTATATGCATAAATGTACACACTACGTAGAAGATTTACTGTTGAACGAAGTCGTCAAAGTAATCTAACGCGAGATAAAGAACTAAAAAGGGAAAAATAAAAAACTTTTTTAGCAAAAAATAACCGACTTCAAAAATCCACTACAAAGAAAATAATAATTTTGGTTTGGGAAGTCGGTGGCAAAAAAAAAAAACAAACAAAAACCAAAGCCACCGACTTCCGAAACCAAAATTTTTATTTTCTTTGTAGTGGATTTTTGAAGTCGGTTATTTTTTGCTAAAAAAGTTTTTTATTATTAATATTATTACTTATTATTTTTTTTTTTATGTTTTATGCTAATTTATATTCAGACAATGTGAATTGTTATTGAATAAATGAAATTGAAGTTACCTACCTAGAATCGTGAATTGGCCCATCAGTGCCTTCACATAGATCTATCTTCCAGTATGTTACTTTTACTTATGCTTTTGAATCAGCATATATTAGTAATTAAACTGCATTAGGCGATACCAAACTCGTAATTCACGAGATAAATATCCGCATTAAATTCAACAATGTGCCTTTAAATCACATTTAAGAGAGAAGGCAATGGCAGTGAAAGATGATTGACATACCTACCCAAAAAAAAAACAACACAGCCAACAAAGGATTGACAAGCAAATATCAACTTTAAATTGAGCCATTAAAAACTCATTTTACCTTAATGGTAGTCAACTTTTATAGTCGGCGAGCTGTACATAACATTTGTAACTTCACCTAGATTATCTAGAATGTTAGGAAAGTGAAAGTCGTTACGTCACGCCTATCATTTTATTACATTGTGTGTGAACTTTTTTATACTATACATATGTTATTTATTATACCAGATTCGATTCGATTCAATAAAACTTGTTTTACATAATGTGAATCGCTCGATACGCGGAATTTTTAGCGATTGTATTTTTTTATAACTTGTCTTGCAATGTGAGAATAAAAAAAATGCTTTGTTGCGTAATTTTTTAAAGCTTTTCTGATCTGAATCTACTTTCCAGTTCATAACTGTTTAAATTATGAGTTTAAACGGTTTGATCGTTGTGATAAGCTGAAAGTAATGTTGCATTTAAGATTTCTGGTACTGGATATGGAAAGGGAAACTTTGTTTGTTTGCAGGAAATGACATAAATATACTATGGGCAATCTTACCATGTCCAGATAAACCGTTTCCGCGTTCGTAAAACTCCGTAGGAAATAACAAGCCTCAAGGAAATCACAAATTAATAAAGAAGAGTCTGGTATTCACTAATAGCTTGTCGTAACTGAAACAATATTAGTCGATTTCAAGTTGTTCGTGTACCTAAAGGCACTTTCAAATTAGACGTTTGTTGCCGAATTGCTGGCAGCAGTCCGACACCAAATGCCTAAATTGAAAGAGCCCTTTATAGTAATGAAATTCAGATAAGGTTTTTATTTGAAAGTTCATCTTTGAACTCTGCTTCCAGACGCCATGTTGAATGCGGTTAATGAATATGGCCTAAGTGTTACCATACTCAATATATGCCAAAGATCAATTAAGCAATATTACGTTTACACGCTATTTCTCGTTACTTTGTGAAGAGTTAGGCGACCTAGAGATAACAGCAGTGCGTTTGTTTCGTTTATCGGTGCACACCACACAACATCGGGTTTGTTTGAAATTTGCATTGCATAACCGGCTAGCACTAGTGTTACTTCGTACTATGTAGCGGTATGTTATTGACAAGCAGGCATGTTTGAGGATTTTTGGGACAAGTGTTAGGTCAGTTTGGGACGTAAGGTCGACCTAACTCACTCCGCAATTCTCAGGGTTGTATACTCCGGTGCTCTTTTTATCATTGTTTTTATTTCTTCCATTGGTTTCTAAATGGCAAGTTCTGACTGAATATTAAGTAGATCTCAAAGAGATCAAGTCCATTTGCCTTGAGCAAATACTTTTTCCAATGGATCTCCTATTTAGCATGGATGAATGAACTTCAAAGATCAAAGTCGATTGACGAGACGATAAGCCACTGTTTTTAATTTTAATATCAAACAGCATACATGTTAATTGAGTAAACTTTAAAAAGTAGCGTTTTAACGAAGTTATTACATAAATCATGTGTTGTCGGTTGTCGCTACTCGCAACTGTCTTTGAACACATTGTATTTTACACCCTTGATCTGGATGTTATTCTATGGCATGAACTGATAAGATAGCTTGCAGCTGTTTGCTGACTTTGTTAAACCGAGGGTATGAGAAGATTCAACAATACCCGTAACACTGTGTCGAAAGCAACAACTTTACAAGCCGCTAATGAGGGCCATTTTTTTTTATCTAAAAATAACTTCAGTGTATTACAAAACCAGTAAGCTGTTAAGGCCATCAATACTCTTCAATCCTTGTCCTTAAAAGGCATATGAAAAGATTTTAACCCACTTGGACTTACACAATATCTTCACCTTGACATCAAGCTGAAGAATATTAAGCAGTAACAATTGAGATTAATGGATACGCGCATTTTACTAACCAAAATTTCCGTATCGATTGTTCAAAACTATAAAAATGCTATTAACTTCATAATTTATATGCCAAACATCTACACAGGTAATAGCGAAGATTTCTGGCTTATTCACGCTAGGAATTGGTTCAAGGCTGGTTACTTTTTTATTTTTCCAAACAAATCACCTGTCAAATTTAAGTAACTGGTGGTGGAGCTTAATGAAGTGATTTTGTGTAAAAAACTGGCATCCGCTTTAAGATCCGATATCATGGTGCGTCCCATGTATGTCTTGAAAAGATTTATCATGTGAGTAAAATCCATTTGCTATCCGGGGGTCCTAGAGTTATCTTTGGTAATAAATCATCGAAGTCCTATAGGTACTGGAAAGTCTGGGAACCTATACTGTCCCACTGCCGGGTAAAGGTTTCCCCCATATCCTTCCACACCTCTCTTTGTGTTTTGTGCCTTTTCTGACCAATCTGTCCTGAACACGCGTAGCATGACCAAATCCATCTTTAATCTACCAAGAATTGTTCTTCCTATCTAACTCGTTATCTCTTCTGCCTTTCTGACTTTTATCGACTGAAGAATAGAGCTTAAATCAGTACAAATCTTTCTACAATCTGTCATTATGTCTATTCTTTCTTAAAATCCGTTTCTATAATGCTTTAAGTGATTACACGCGTGCAGTTCACGCCAGTGTGTTAAAGGCCTAGCTCGGTGACGTCATCCGTTTTCAGGCACTCGCTGCGAAATCACCTTGTCATCGTGCATTCTACAAACATACCCCGCCCAACCCGTTTTTCGTAATACATAATAATAATTATTATTATCACCACAGAGCTACTTAATATGTAACTGTTAATATTTTTAACAACCATGATAATTTGTATTTTTTATCATAATTACTTTTACGACCTTCGCCTTACGTGTCGTTACTCGTTAGGCATGATTTATTATTGGCATGAGAATGTTCGCTATACACGTATGCACTTATTTAAAACGTGACCTTTAAATCGCGTTGTGTAATAGACTATTATAGAAACATTAACTTCCTTGTGAGGCAGTCGAGTAAAAAAATACGATATTTACTTAGCTTTGCCAGGCGTTACGTCTTCTGCATTTGAATTAGTCAACAGCTAGTCAGCGCGTTAAAGTTGTTGACTTGTATCAATCATTTCACCAACATACATAATGAAGACCAAGATACTGCTGAACCTCGAAATATTAACATTTATTTGATATTTATTTACAATGGCATTTTTGTTTACGATAAAATAGACCAAACTCGATGGCCTGCAAGGGCTGCAAGATAGCAAATATATTTAAAACTAGCAGTGCCCGCGACTTCGTCCTCATGGAATTCGGAATAAAAATAGCTTAAGTTACTTCTTATAACATCAGCTATCTGCCAGTGAAAGCCTCATCAAAATCGACCGAGCCGTTTCGGAGATTAGCCGGAAAAAACAGACATACTTAATTACAAAAAAAAAAAATGTAAAGTAAAGTAGGTATATTCCTTACTGTTTATTTATTTAATAAAATTTTATTTTGACATTACAAACAGACACTGCAACTATTTATTATACGTATATATAAAGGTAATGCATCTGCGAAATCAAGTTCTAAATGACAATGTTTGACCTTGCTGCAGTTAAATAGACCTTGATTTTGTGATGTTTTTTTTTACAAAACTGGTTCTCAGATCAGATGCAGTGCTATGATAAACAGATCATTATTTTTAGATTGCTTTAATTAAGGTCGTCCTAAAAGTATTAGGTAATCTTTGAATAAACAAATAACTCTGTTTTTGGTTGAAGTATGATCTAGTTTACGACTGTGAAGTATTTGTTTCTTGAATTAATTAACGTATTATTTAAGCCTTTCATTGTTATGTAATCATAGAAACGTATAAACTTCTTACATAATTATTATTTATGATAATTGTAACCTACATTTTGCTAGAATTGCTACTGTACACCACGCATGTCTTCGCCATAAATATAGTTGCGCTTGCGCAGTCTTAAGATAATTCACATTAGAAAGGTTGTACTGTACACATACACACACAAGTTCTGTTTTCACCAACAATGCTAGTGTTAATAAAGCAGGAAAGCAAAATGACATGGACATGAACAATAGTGGCCATTGTTATAAAAGTTCCCAGAGACCATACCCATCCACAGTCTTGTAAACTATGCATAATTATTATTAGAGTGAAAAGCTATCGTAATGACGGTTTGCTTTGTCCTTTGTTTAACATTTAATTCTCCATCTTGCTTCAACATTCGTTTATTTTGCAAATGACTGAGATGCGCGACAAAATTGGCAGCCAAGCTCCCAGACTATAATTGAAAATATGTAGATGACATTGTTTTAGAGTTTCGTAGGCAAATGACAAAAACGAGACTGTTATAATTTTGTCGATATCAACGTTGGTAAACATTGAAATTGATCGGTTTTGCCCTCAGATCATAGAAGAAGGTTCTTTTATGATCTGAGGATTTGCCAATTTGATACATTTATAGAAAGCAAAAGTGGATATTACGAAACAACTTTTGAGTAGGTAGGTAATCGGTTGTGGACGTTGGAGTATTAAATTTTTTATTAGTCATCAATTTAAACAAACTGATTTCGTAACGCTCCTTCCTGCGGTGGCGCCTGTTTCATTTCGTGTATTTACTTTCGTTTCGATGTCGGCTAGTTTCGGCTTTAGAGAGCGTCATCTATGTCGCACGAAGCACTAAGGATACACGAATTGCTCGAGCAGTCAGCCAGTGATCAACATACACGGACTGCTCGAGCAGTTAAATTCAACCGCATGAAGCTGCCATTGATAACTGCTGTAGCAGTCGGTAGGTATCAAGTGCTCGAAAAGTCACAATTTCAAGTCAAACAAGGCGCGCGCGGCTTGGAATGAAGAGCGCGGGCGGAGGTAAAGCAGTCAGTAGGTATATGCCTGGCGACTGCTTGACCGCACGACCGCCCGAAGCAGTCGCGACTGCTCGAGCAGTTCCGTGTATGTGTGTACGTACAAGACTGTATGTTGATCACTGGCTGACTGCTCGAGCAGTCCCTGTATGGTCGGCCTAACAGTCCCGTATCTAATAGTCAGGTACCTACAAAACGTCACATAGGTATGAATGACGGATACGACGCTCTACAAAGCCGAAGCTAGCCGATTATCTCTTTTTAACCGACTTCAAAAAAGGAGGTTCTGTATTCGTCCCGTATGTATGTATGTATGTAAGTATGTAAGTATGTAGGTATGTATGTATGTATGTTTGTATGTGCGCGATTTTCTCAAAAACTACTGATTCGATTTGGATGGGGTTTTCACTAACGTAATCTACATACTTTCAGGAAGGTTTTTAGTATATAATACATTATGTAATCATTCCTATGTACAAAGTTATATGCATAAATGTGCACACTCCGTAGAAGATTTACTGTTGAACGAATTCGTGAAAGTAATCTAACACGGGATAAAGAACTAAAAAGGGAAAAATAAAAAACTTTTTTAACAAAAAATAACCGACTTCAAAAATCCACTACAAAGAAAATAATAATTTTGGTTTCGGAAGTCGGTGGCAAAAAAAGCAAACAAAAACCAAAGCCACCGACTTCCGAAACCAAAATTATTATTTTCTTTGTAGTGGATTTTTGAAGTCGGTTATTTTTTGTTAAAAAAGTTTTTTTCAATCTCGATGTGTAATATTTACTCTTTACTCTTGCGTGTTATAGGTATCTGTAGTTTCTATTATAAAGTAGATGCTAAAAGCTTTACTTAAATCTTATGACATCGTGAATCCTTTTGGAATATTGCCAAGTTACCCACGAATCCTTGAAATACTATGCTAAGATCCCTGGCATTGTGTCATTCTGTTGTAATATTTTATTGTCAATCTATTTTATTAAGCCCGAAAAAAAAATGCTTCCGATTTACAACTATTATATTATTAGGGGTGAATCTAGGAAATTATTCTTACAAAAAGTTCCCAGAGCTTATACATTATATGTATATACATACTAGCACTTCGCCCGCGACTTCGTCCGCGTGTCCCACAGGAACTGTGCATTTTTTCGGGGTAAAAAGTGATAATGTAGCTTTCTATTAGTGAAAAATTTTTTAAATCGGTCCAGTAGTTTCGGAGCCTATTCGGTACAAACAAACAAACAAACGAAAAAAACCTTTCCTCTTTATAATATTAGTATAGATTATGTGTCGCAGGGAAACGAGGATATCAGAAAGGATATCAGTAAAACGACATAAAATATCACTGACATTATATTAGTATTTTGTCATATCACTTCACTAAACATTTTTTGATGAGAAGACATAATAGGTAGGTATAAACAAGAATATTCGACATCTACCGTGATTTCGTGGTATCCCCAGGGATTTCGTGAAATCCCTGGTTTCCTCATTTCCCTACGACATAATTATGCATTTAATAACGTACGGTAGGTACCTCAGATCATAGAAACAAGGAGATATGCCATCATAGCAAATTAGTACGGGAACAACTGATGCCACTTTTAGTACATTTTTCGACACAATTACGCGCATAATTAAGCCCTCCTTGTGAATAAAAAGATCTCCCACGCATTGAACATTCCGCAAACCCTTAATCTAACACTGTTAATCGTCACTCAACACTAGCACTAAACTAAAACACTGTATATCGATCGTGTTCGGTTCGTCGCCAGCGCGTACGTTTTTAATATGAGCAATTTGCTCAAGATCAGGCATCAAGCTCGATAGCGCCTTGGCACATCTCCTTGTTTCTATGATCTGAGGTAGGTACCTACCTTACATACGGGACTTAAAATCACATTAAAAGCTGTTTCAATGCAAGAAGCAACCAGCCGGCTAACTGTAATATCTTTTAGTTTATTTAAAAGTATATTATCTATGACGCCGTATTTTAATATCAAGTTCAGAAGGAAATTTTGAAAAATATTAATGTAAATTATGCATTCTGATCAACTTAGAATAAATTTTGGATAATGGCCTTGATTATGCAAAATTAGAATGACCTATCGGCTCAGTATTATTGACCTTGCTGGTCTAAGCATAATTGATTTTATATTCGTAGACATAATTTAAATAATTTATTTGGTTGTTGCTTGTTTGGTTTTGAATTTAGGCTTGATTTACTGAGGTGTATGTTGCGTAGGCTATGGCATCCGTTTCTCCAACGGTATCTGAACAAAATGTTTTTGTTAGTTACCCCCATGGAAAAATACACAATATAAAAACAGGTTTTAAAAAAACCGACTTCCAAAAACTACACTAAAAACTATGAAATAAAAAGTTTAAACTTCCATAATTAAAAATCTAAATGTATATTGAAGCCGGCGGGGCCTTTTCAGGTTTTTGCAGTCTTTAAACAGGAAGGGTGTGCGCAGTGTGTGTACGTGGAAATTAAGATTTCCTTTTATTCCTTGTTCATCTGCAATTTTGCTTATTTTCATGCTAGGCCCCGCCGACTTCAATATACATTTAGATTTTTAATTATGGAAGTTTAAACTTTTTATTTCATAGTTTTTAGTGTAGTTTTTGGAAGTCGGTTTTTTTAAAACCTGTTTTTTATTTTTTACTTTTTAGTGTACATGTCATGTTTTTTTTATAATAATACCTTACGTATATAAAGGTGCAGTGATAGCCTAGTGGATTAACCATGTGCCTCCCACGGCGAATGGTTCGAGTTCGATCCCGAGGCACGCACCGCTGACTTTTCGAAGTCATGTGCGTATTAGAAATTAATTATCACTTGCTTTAACGGTGAAGGAAAACATCGTGAAGAAACCGGCATGTCCTAGAACTAAAAAATCGAAGACATGTGACGTCCACTAACCCGCACTGGGCCCGCGTGGTGGACTACGTACGGCCCACTCCCTCTCTCACAGAGGAGGCCTGTGTCCCAGCAGTGGGAACATTAGAGGCCGATTATGCTATGCTTATGCTAAATAAAAGTACCATAAAATCATGGATAGAGCGACTTTAATAATATACTGCCTTTGACACACATTTTGTATGTACTTTTACCGAGATCGATTGCTTTCACGAATTTAAATAGGTACTTACCTTCTAAGATATTTATGGATAAGTAGGTACGTTTCAGTAATCGAAAACAATGTTTTTTCAGCAATAGGCTCTTTCCCTAACTTTCTATCAAATAAGACTTGAACATATAAAAAACTGTGTGTACTATACTACCCTGCCTAACCTTGCGGAAAATACTAGCGTGATGTTATGCATGTATAATATCGAGATCGATTGCGTCCAGGAATTCGTGTACCTACATAATATGACTTTTTTATTATCGTCATGATGTCATCGATATACCTACACGAAAAATTCCGTTTATTGAAGCTGGTTACAAAACTATTCAACCTAAGTTAATACAATTTATATGCGACCACCTCGCGAGCTTCTTCTACCATATGAAAAAAAAAATCACGTAAATCGGCTCACAGATCACAGAGTAATCGGTGTACATACATTAAAAAAAAACAACCGAATGCAGAACCTCCTCCTTTTTGGAAGTCGGTTAAAAAGGATTTTTTCTATTTTTAACGGATTTATAAGTTTTCGCATTTTTATTTATAGAATTCTCGAAAGAGGAGAGTCGGCTGAAGCGTCATTCTCTTTTTAGGGTTCCGTACCAAAATGGTAAAAAAGGAACCCTTATGGTGCGACTTCGTCTGTCTGTCTGTCACACCTGCTTATTTCAGCAACTACTAATGCTATCGACTCGAAATTTGCCCAACTTTACTATTGCAAATGAAAAAGTCAAAAAATATTTTTAATTTCATTGCAAAAGGGTGGGGGTCCAAAATTTTAAAGTGGGGTTACTAGGTCAAATGGCATATGAAAGGGCTTGATGTGCACATTTCAAAATATATTTTCATTTTATGTCTCACAGTTTTCGACATATGTTGAAAAATGTCTGAAAAAATACCATTCCACCCCCTTATCTCCAAAGTTTGCGGAGCGAAAAATCTGAAATAATTAGACCTGATAGGAATTGACCCAAATATGGCACCAAAAATAAAACGATGTTCCTAACTAGTACAGTTTTTTCAAAATCATCAAAATTCCTTGACAAACATACTTAGTTATGCGGTCCAGTTTTTTTCACTTTATACGTCCAAAAATGATACGGAACCTTCGGTGCGCGAGTACGACTCGCACTTGGCCGGTTTTTTTTATGTAATCAGTAAAATGTATGTTTCCGCGAAAGTTAAAATTAAGTAAACCAACGATTTGCAATTAATTTTTTGTTTTATGAAAGTGGCATGTAAGAAGTGTAATTTGGAAAAAAAAACGCATTTGCGAAATTTTAGCATCGCGTTTCTTTCTAACTAGTGCAGTAACATAGCGATTTGTTTTATTTCTCAAAGAACTGTCTATCGCACTTATACTGTTTCCATGTGGATACGCTACTTTTAGTCTAGAAAATTGTCTTTTGACCACAATAACAAAACCGACGTTGACCTAGTTTGGTTTGGGAATAAAATCGACTTCAATAACGTATGACATGTAAAAACTATGCTCGACAAAGAAAGGCGATATTGACTTAACGGCAATTTCGATGATCACGACATGGACCAATAAACACATACTTAAAATTCGATTTTTGTAACTCTGCACCTGTCAATGTCAAAATATTAGCATGATGGCAGCATTTTCTATAATATCAAAAGAAAGATTTTTACAGCTCCCTCTTGCACACTTATAAAAACCAAATTCGAACCCGTCACATATAATTTTGATGTTCTTCGTAATAATATGATGTATCGCATTGTCAGCAGGTGTACAGCAATGCCGTGCTCTACGGCGGTCGTGTCCCCGCGGGCTCAGCACGTGCTCGGTGATGTGCAAGAGCCCCACCGAGCAGCCGCCCGGCCCGCCGCATCCGCACCCGCCTAAAGAGGCTGCTACTGCAGGTGAGCACAATACCAGCACGTAGGTAACGACTGTCGTAGAAGTAACAGTCGTGCTCTATGACGGTCGTGTCCCCGCGGGTTCAGCACGTGCTCGGTGATGTGCAAGAGCCCCACCGAGCAGCCGCCCGGCCCGCCGCATCCGCATCCACCTAAAGAGGCTGCTACTGCAGGTGAGACAAGCTCGTTCGTGCATGGATGCTCGCACCTTTGGGATGGTTCAGCCAAGTACCAGCTTGAGGCGTTGGAGTCCATTGAGAAGCGTGCCAAGCTCATCAGCAATGACTTCCTTGTTCAGACCAAGCTCCTAAGTCTTGAGCATCGGCGCAAAGTTGCTAGCCAGCATTGAGCTTATTTAGACTGACAAAGGACAGGTCATTTAATATTATGAATCCTATAATAAAAGGACGCCTGAATCAACTATGTATCTTTCTGAAGGTTGTTTTCAGGCAGTAATTGAAGGAAAATAGGTGCTGTGCAACACGTGCTTGTCTATCTCATTAGACGGCAAGACGATTGCACGCTTACCTAATTATTTATACATTAAAGTCTTATAGTTCATTGCCATATAATGAGTGTTATGCAACACTGTTTATTTGAATTATATGTTTGTTTTATCTTTTGCGGTTTCTAAGTAATTGGTTCACATACAACTTCTTGTATATTATCCTAGCGTTTCCGTAGATGAGGCATGAAACTGGTTCCTCGTTGCAGTAATTCTAGCGAAAGCTACACTACGCTATCTGTAGTACTATTATTTATTTTGTTCTATCGGTGTACGTTCGCACTTCACACACGCAAAGTTCAACTTTCGCTACATCTGATTTACATCAGATGTAGCGAAAGATGAATGAGCTTACGCTCACGATTATTTCCTTCAAGTAGCCCTACCAGTTGCCAATCTAACTGTAGCGACAGCGACACCTACTGGCTACGCCGAGTAGGTACTACCTACCCAGCTAGATAGCCAGCAGTGAAACTTTTGAGACGTCACTACCAATACATCTGACGTTATGAATCCTATATCGCGCAAGAAGAGTTTTCAGAGCGATTAGCATATCTACAGATACCCGACATGAATTGTCGGGGCAGTGGCCCGCCAGACCATACCATCCGGTCCGGTTGGTCTATCAAGGTCAATCGTGGGCGAAGGGACATTCCACCTCGTTTCTCCAATCCCTTAATAACAGTATTTGATATATTTTATTCTCATTATAACTTTTTGTTACTCCTTAGGCTCAACGTCAGGAGGCAAAAAGGGTTCAGGCAACAATGGTGTCCTCACGTGCCCTAAATGCGGGGATCCGTGCACCCACGTGGAAACGTTCGTCAGCTCCACACGGTTCGTCAAGTGTGATAAGTGCCACCACTTCTTCGTGGTCCTCAGTGAAGTCGACACTAAGAAGAGCATTAAAGACAATGCGGATAATAAGTCTGGATTCTACAGGTAAGCGAATGATAATGTCGTACCTATATTTTTTTGTTCAAAGATACTTGTTTTTGAACAAAAAATATAGGTACTATCGTACTAAAAGCACCCAGAAGCATCTTTACAGTGTCTAAATATGCTTAGTAAAAAAATGTTAGGGACCAGATCTACTTCAACATACGTAGGTATTTTGGAATAATGCAATTATTCCAAAATACCAATAATGGAATACAATATTGGAATAATGCAATTATTCCAAAGCGATCACCTCGTTTTGTTTTGGAAAATGCAGTAACATTGGAATACAAATTCCCAAAAACTAGAATATGTAAACAAAATTACGAAACAGCTAGTAGGCAAAGTTTATTGACACGGATACATTACGCATACTAATGTTTATGTTCGTTTATAGGAAGTAAGTAATGATAAAGTATTTTACATAATTATATGCTACTTTTGCCGGCGACTTCGTCAGCGTGACCCACAGGAACTGATTTTAAAAATAAATGACATAGGTATAATATATCACTCACGGATAATGTAGCTTCCTATAAAGGCCGATTTACATCAGACGAGCGAATGCTCATTATATCCCCACTCTATCAAATTCTTTTAGTGTTAACAGACGTAGAGCATTCTTTCGTTGTTCTATTGTGCAAGAATTTTATTCTAGTTCTTGTCCTCATTTTTGCTCGTTGATATTTTGTTGTAAAGCTTGTTTTGCGTTTACACTCGAGAAAGAATGCTCTTGTTCTACTCTAGCTCATTGTTCGTTTGGTTTAAATCGACCTCTAGTGGAAGAATTTTCAGAATCGGATCAGTAATTCCACAGATTATCCCGTACAATCGTACATCCATACAAACTTAAGACTTTACCTCTTTATATTTTTATAATCTTAGTACCTAAGTGCAGCCGGCCTAGCATGACCACGATAGAAACGGGTTTTGTCTACATAGAAATAGACAAAGTGACAGATTGTAGAAACATTTCTACTGTTTCATTCATAAAACGTAGAAATGTTTCTACAATCTGTCACTTTGTCTATTTCTATGTAGACAAAACCCGTTTCTATCGTGGTCATGCTAGGCCGGCAGGATGTGTAAAGAGAAAAACGGGAAGTTATAATTTAATATTTTTATTTTCTATTAGTTACTCGAGCTTCATACCACATGTCTAACCAAAAATCGTTTAAACGAATTAACTATACTAGATCAGACCAGTTTATACCAATAAAATAACATCTAAGTGTGCGTCAAAGAAGGCAAACAACGTAGTTCACGATGTCTACACAAAGCTTACAAAACACTGTCGACTAAGGGCGGGTTGCTTCAAACCATCTGTATCCGTAAGTCAGTAGGTACGTAATCGTTAAGTCAGTATGAAATTGTCGTACAAGCCGCCATATTTGACGGTTACAGATACGTAACTGTAAGATGAAACAACATGGCCTAAGACGTGTAAATCCAAAACACTGTATCTCAGAAATACCTGTTTCGAAAAAAGGGCTTTTAAAACTTAAAAAAACCGGCCAAGTGCGAGTTGTACTCGCGCACCGAGGGTTCCGTTATTTCGTATCATTTTTGGACGTATAAAGTGAAAAAAACCGGACCGCATAACTAAGTTTGTTTGTGAAGGAATTTTGATGATTTTGAAAAAACTGTAGGTACTAGTTAGGAACATCGATTTATTTTTGGTGCAATATTTGGGTCAATTCCTATCAGCTCTAATTATTTCAGATTTTCCGCTCCGCAAACTTCGGAGATAAGGGGGGGGGGGGGGTATTTTTTCAGACATTTTTCATCATATGTCGAAAACTGTGAGACATAAAATTAAAATATATTTTGAAATGTGCAGATCAAGCCCTTTCATATGATATGCCACTTGACCTAGTAACCCCACATTAAAATTTCGGACCCCCACTCCGGCCCCTTTTGCAATGAAAATAAAAATATTTTTTGACTTTTTTCATTTGCAATAAAGTTGGGCAAGCATTCTTTATAACTGTTCCAAATTTCAAGTCCATAGCATTAGTAGTTGCTGAAATAAGCAGGTGTGACAGACAGACAGACGAAGTCGCACCATAAGGGTTCCTTTTTTACCATTTTGGTACGGAACCCTAAAAATGACCGCTATTAAGGCAAAACACTGTAACACGAGTTACAGTGTATTGGATATACGCGTTTATCCACCCTAAACTAACTGCCTCGTTGGTTTAATGGTGGCAAGTGCGACTACTGAGCGAGGGGATTTAGATTTGATAGGTTCAGGCAAAGAGGTATTGGATTTATCCACTAGGAAATACTCCGTAGCTGCCCGTAGTCTGGGTTTGTTGCCACTTGATGACAATATGCTCGCTAGGTATTAAAGATCAATCCACAAAGACACGCCCCACTAATTTTTAGAGGATCTTTCCAGTTGATCGTAAAACTGTCTAGTGATTGGTCTATTCGTCGTAGTGTGGGTGTGCACTCATAAATAATTTAGTGTGTAACTATAGAACTAAAACACTAGCGGAAGGTTGCGCACGGACACTAAGCGATTAGGAGGAAGAGTGAGGGGTCTTCGTGGATGGCATGAGCTAGCTGTTCCCCGCAGCTTCACCCCCGTTCCTCGAATCTGGCTATCATATACAAAAATATTTTTTCGAATCCGACTGACAGTTTCAGAGATCAGCGCGTTCAAACAAATAAAGTCTCCAGCTTTATAGATGGGACTTAAACATAGCTGGCGAAATGTGAGTGTAGGTCTCACCCTCTGCCTAATCCTTCGAGGCATACAAGCGTGATGTTATGTAAATCTGTCTAAACAAGTCCAGTCAAATTAAGCCTGTTTTCCTGTTAAGATAGCTGATCCGTTTAGAAATTTCGCAACACTACCATAAGACACGTCCGGATTGACACAGAATCGTGACTGCGCTCTGTCGTGTTTTGTCAACCAATTATACAGATCTATCTTGAAGACTAAGATCATTCTTATTCAAGTCTAGTTAGTTATACCACCTGTTTTCCGCACTTAGCCTCTTTATTGGGCCATTTCGCCTTATTCAATACTAATTCCTATTTTGGTGCTGCTAAAATAGGTTTTGAAATAAATGCATTTTGGAATTTGGCGTTGATGCAGCAAAAAGCTCAAAATATTTGAAACATTCATCAAAGAAAAAATGCATAAAGATTTTGCAGATGCGGATAAATGTCTCCGAATCATGAATTTCAACACAGAATATTGAACCCAAGTGATAGAGTCAAAGTCGCCAGACGATTCGCCGCCGCGATAATTGACCAGTCCATAAACAAAAATTGCCAGAACACACAGTGTGAAATATACATGAATTATTTATACTGTGTTATACGGCAACAATGACCAAGCAATAAACTCATCTATCTTGCTTTTATATCGGAACACTTTTTGCACTAGGGTTGCTGAATATGAGAAAGTCACAGAGCTGTCAATTAGACTAAAAATGTGTCAGACGCCGGGCAGTATATCCATGTAAATGGAAGAGTTTCACCGCTGACAATTAACCGACACAACATCAGTTTACTACCGTTACCGTATTCTGCAAAGCCAAGGTTAACAAAAATTCAAGCATACAATCGTATCAAGTCGTTATTTTTAAATAGTTAAATCAAAAATCTACAGCTTCTATACCAGGGATGGCGAACCTTTTTACGACTGCGTGCCAAACTTAGTTGAAAAAAAAAATTATGACCATGCCATTATTAGAAAAGTAAGGAAAATAAAAACAAAACTACTCACATTAAAATCTTTAATTAAATACACTGTATATCTATTTTATTGAAAATCTTAATGTGACTTTTGATGTTCTGTCGCGTGCCTCGTTTGGCACGCGTGCCATTGGTTTGCCATCCCTGTTCTATACCAACCTAGTAATGTACAAACCTTACTTCGATATTAATAAAAACTGCAACAAGTAATTTAGACCTCCATGTCATTTACGAGTACTTACGCCAGTAAAAATATCGCGTGTCAGCCCTATACCCAGCTCTGAAACAAATAGGTTCACTGAACGTCCCCACATAACCGATACGTCAAAACGAAGGTTTCCGAAACCGATTGCCGCGATACGTGTGTTTTACTAAAAAGGTCTTTGCACTCGAATTTTTGAGGAAAATGTAAATCTCAACAAATTGTATGTAAATATTTATGACAAATGTTACACTTGTGTTCCATTTTCCCCCGTTTCACTTACTTTGGTTTCTGTTTGAGAATGGTTCACCTATTTTGATTTTATTTAGGTCAAGCTGAATGTTAAAAATATTTGGACGGCATTTTATATTTGTTTCTTAGTGATTTGGTGATAATAAAATGAAAATTACCTCATCATACTTTAAAATATGATAAAATACTTAGATTCAACGCATCTCTCGAAATCTACCATCTAAAATGTACTATGTTACTCGGAAAAATCAATGTAGAGCTGTATAAAATATGATTTGGAAATAATTTATTCAAAGCTTTTCTATTCAATAACCTTCGGCGTAGATTCAGTCACATTGAATTTAGCAGCAATTTTTCACTTAAATCCTCCCGTTCGATGCCATCGACCTGCCGACATTGTAATAACAACTGTTTTGTTAGAACGTACTCGTAACGTTATGCCGGCTCCACAGGATCGTCCAACAGTCCAAAACTCCAACATGACTCCAATCTGTCCCAACTCACTATCGATCCAAAGACTCCTACACCGTCAAACATGCACGAACTATCTCTCCACACGTGGAAGGTTGGACGAACAGTTGGACTGTTGGACGATCGTGTGGAGCCGGCAATAGAGTTAACGATGAAGTCTATACCGACTATTATAAACTTGGAGGAATAATATACTGGAGCTAGTCTAACTGTGTCTGTATACTGTGTGAAGGCTGTCATTTCTCGTTGACAGTGATACAGTGACGTCACTGTAAAGTACACCGCACATTGGCACAATGTTTTGATACAGTGACGTCACTGAAGCGTCAACCAGTCAACTCTTCCCTAGTCACGCACACTAATGCAAATCCATAACCGCACACAAACAAAAAAACAGCCAGCGGCTTTAGGCTTAGGCTCAGTCTATAGTATTCTATGTCTATGATTATAAAACTGCAAAATAGCCGTGTCTGTACATTGAAGATATTCTAGAAAAAAACAATCGGGATATGGTACTGGGACGTAACCATGCCAAAAACTATTTTTTTGTCTGTTTGTGCGCACAAAGTACCTACTGAACGGATTTTCATGTGGTTTTGTAGCTTGGGGTCCTACTTAAAATCTAAGCCACATTTTATCTAATTCCAGTGGCTTGAACCAGAGATATAGGTTAACCTCTTCGTAGTTCTAGCCACCCTACACTAAGGAAGTCATTTAAAATGGTCAATTTATTATAGTCCACGCGGACGGAGTCGCGGGCAATAGTCTAGCTTAAAAATATAAAGTTGTTAATCAAGACAAATATTTTTCTCATTGTGGTTGGCTTAAACACAACCTATTTCACGTTTACATCTGTTTCGTTTTCATCAAGATGCTAACGAATTTTCCTTATTCATCATCATCCGCCTAGCCTTTTCCCAAACATGATTGGGGTTGGCTTCCAGTCTAACTGGTTGCGGCTGAATATCGATATTTTACATGGAGCGACTGCCATCTGACCTCCACAACCCAATTGGAGAATACCGGTATTCGAATGTTAGACCAGTTGTCAGGCTTTTAGGCTCCTGACTACCCGTAACGACTGTCAAAGACATTCCTATGACAACCGGGACCGACTGCTTAACGTGCTCTCCGAGGCACGGAGGGGTCTCGATATGTTAAGAACGGTCACCCATCCAAGGACTGACCGCGGCAAGCGCAGCTTAACCTAGCAGATCGATCGATCAGCGCGGCTGTCATTTAGCCACGAGCCCCTCAAATTCACGAATTTTCCTTATTGCTTAGCTCAAATCATTTAAAAAAAAAAACCGGCCAAGTGCGAGTCGTACTCGCGCACCGAGGGTTCCGTATCATTTTTGGACGTATAAAGTGAAAAAATCCGGACCGCATAACTAAGTTTGTTTGTGAAGGAATTTTGATGATTTTGAAAAAACTGTACTAGTTAGGAACATCGTTGTATTTTTGGTGCCATATTTGGGTCAATTCCTATCAACTCTAATTATTTCAGATTTTTCGCCCCGCAAACTTCGGAGATAAGGGGGGGGGAATGGTATTTTTTTGGACATTTTTCATCATATGTCGAAAACTGTGAGACATAAAATAAAATAAAAATATATTTTTAAATGTGCAGATCAAGCCCTTTCATATGATATGTCACTTGACCTAGTAACCCCACTTTAAAATTTCGGACCCCCACTCCGGCCCCTTTTGCAATGAAAATAAAAATATTTTTGGACTTTTTTCATTTGCAATAAAGTTGAACAAGCATTCTTTATAACTGTTCCAAATTTTAAGTCGATAGCATAATTAGTTGCTGAAATAAGCAGGTGTGACAGACAGACAGACAGACAGACAGACAGACGAAGTCGCACCATAAGGGTTCCTTTTTTACCATTTTGGTACGGAACCCTAATTAAGTATTCAGTCAGTACTTACATTATTTAAATTCTAAACAGCTCGCCGGAAAAATCACGGCACGGCAAAATTGCAGATTAGGATTACCCAGGGGACCATTTTAGGGCCGTTACCGTGTCCTAACTGACGACATTTATGTGCAGTCGATCTTTTAATTGGTGTCAATCTCAGATCATAGAAACAAGGGAGATGTGCCAAGGCGCTATCGAGCTTGATGCCTGATTTTAAGCAAATTGCTCATATTAAAAACGTACGCGCTGGCGGCGAACCGAACACGATCGATGGTATAAATACAGTGTTTTAGTTTAGTGCTAGTGTTGAGTGACGATTAACAGTGTTAGATTGAGGGTGTGCGGAATGTTTAATGCGTGGGAGATCTTTTTATTCACAAGGAGCGCTTAATTATGCGCGTAATTCTGTCGAAAAATGTACTAAAAGTGGCATCAGTTGTTCCGGTAAGTACTAATTTGCTATGATGGCATATCTCCTTGTTTCTATGAGCTGAGGTGTCAATACAACAAGATATTGTGTTCCACTAACAAATAAAATTACAAAACCCAACATGTGAATTTTCCTATTATACAATAATTATGTAATACTGTATGTAAACTGTAAAAACAGTATGAATATTAATTTATTAATTTGTTTATAAATACATTGGCAGACAGCCTTACGGCCTCATTTTCATATCTTTCTTTATCTGAGTCCTATCGCAAAAATAATCTTAGAGTAAAAATAAAGAATACTGTACGGTCATGAAAGTATCACTTTCGCTATCTCAGAGAGAAGAGAAAAAAATACGGTTAGGCCCGGCGGCGGCGCTAAGAAACGGTAGGTACCTACCTACAGTACCTACACAAAAAAGACAAAAAAAATCTAAACTAAGATAGTGGTAAATATTGTTTTAAATTGTTACAATAATTGTCAGTTCTTTTAGAAATGGTTATTTATTTTTATATTTATTTACCTTTTCTACAAAATATTAGGTCTTTACCTATGAAATTGCCGTTCTGCAGTACTGGCCATTTCAAATCAAAATAATTTTTGTTTGGCTAAGAATTCCAATTTCAAATTAACTTTATTTTAAAAACATGGTTTTTTTTTCCAAAAGTAGTCATTTGTTTATTGATTAGTGTTACATTTTCATCGCATTTCAATCTTTTTCGTCATCATGGATACGTTAAAAATTCGAGTAATTCGGTTCTTGACAACATTGAAAATATGCTACAGATTGTGGTCATCCTATCAGTTCATAGCGTAAATACGCTTATTTCACTTGATTTTTAACTAAAATATGTATATTTTTTGCAAATTACACGAAAATAAAATGCAAAATTTTTTGTTATTGTAGCTGTCACAAGAACGGCCTGTCGCACTCTGTTGACGTCACACGCTAGTAAGCCAGTGTTGCCAACTTATTTTTAGGGTAAAGAATTCTTTAGGGTAAATTTGAGGGTAAAATTTTAGGGAGCGCCTCCGCAGCCGGCGCCGACTAGGCTCCCAAAAATAATGCCGTTAGGAACCGGAGTAGCCTTGAAGTAGCAGTGATACCAGACGAAAATAATTGCAAACTACCGTAGCAGTAGATTAATGTTGCCGTGTTTTAAGTTGAATTAAATACCTTAGACTGACTTTTAAATAACAGTGTTAATGTAAAACAAAATACAACTTTTTTGGACTTACAAGGGGGATGGAGGTGGTCGACGGAGCCCCGGTACGCGGAGCTCCTATTTCTATCTGCAAGGTTAAAAGTAACATAACACGAAGGGGTTGACGGGGGCTTCGTTCGCTCGCTCACTGAAGCCCCCGTCAACCCCTTCAAACCTAACCTGTCCGTGTCGGGGTGTCCAAGTTCCCGAGCTCGCTTCGCTCGCTCTTGGACCCTAATTAGGTATGTTACTCAAATGAAACATGAAATGTTTTTTTAATTATGACAAATTGCCAACTCCCTTTCCCGCTTTTTTTTCAAAAGTCAGCGCCGGCTGCCAATTTAGCAACCAGTGCCGGCTGCAAATTCAGGTCACGGCGGCGGTCGCGGAGTCACTTCCAAAATTTTAAGGTTAGATTTCGTATTGTTGATATGATTACTATAGTTTATGGGCTTTTTGGTAAGCAATACATGTAGGTACCTAAGTATTTGAATTGAATTTGAGTTAAACAAATTCAGCATATTTTTATTGTGAAACATGACCATTGATTAAGAAAGAACTTGTTTTATTGTATATCTAAAACCAAAACTTTAGCCAGGTATTTTTGTATAAATAGTTATGATTTTAGAGTAAAATTAATCAGGCATTGGGGTAAAATGAAAATCTAGCTTGGCAACATTGGAGTAAGCACGGCTTTGACAGATTGTAGTTTGCGTTTTATGTTTTCTGGGTGCTATAGAGCTAGAGCTATCTTAGAGCTATTTCTGAAGCTGTTTTCGTAGAAATCTTCTATCTAGTGGCATAAATATTCATATCGAATCTCAAAATGGAGTCAAATTTTGTGCAAGCTGATACAACCTACCTAAGATAGACGCATTTATGGTTGCACTTTTCTCTAAGAATACCTAACGCTGATTATTATGCTGCGGAACTTAATAATGTAAAAACAGCAGTGTAAGTACCTACCTGCCACATATTTATTTACAAATCTTTTGTATTCAGAAGTTTTGTGAAATCTCATTTTAGGTTATGTTGATAAAAACTTAGAAACATTACCTATAAATTCTTTTGTGTCATGAATCATGATGGACTGCTTAAAGACGTATTTGTACATTGTGGAACTACACACCATTTATATACGCCATTATAGCCAATAAAAATGATTTATTGATGAAATTAATTTCAGCTGCACCGTCTGTCTTGTTGACAAAGCTCGTTTACTAGCGTGTTACGTCACTTCCGCAGAAACAGCGTTTTTGGAGCGGTTTTGGAAATTTATACTTTATCACTGATTTTTATTGATAAATACAGTAGATCTCCCTGAAATATCAATGTAGTGTGCTTATAATATAATGAAGATTAATATAAACCATTTCCCAAAATCAGTCAAATACCTAATTATGGAATACGAGTACCGTCGTAGCAGCAACGCGCCACAAGCGGCACGCAACATCAACGACGTTTACGGAGCTAACACTACAAACCAACGCACCACCTGTTATTGGTTTGCTCGCTACCGTTCTGGAAATTTCGACCTGAAAAATGAACCTCGCGGTCGTCCGAACACTGGTTGACAATGACGAATTAAAGGTGATTGTGGAAGCTGATGATACACAATCTACGGCTGAATTAGCAGCAGCTTTCGATGTTAGCGTCAAAACAATATTGGTCTATTTGCGTCAAATTGGCAAGGTAAAAAAGCTTGACAAATGGGTGAAAACTTACCCCTAGAAAAGTGATGGTCACTGTTTGGTGGTCTAGCGCCGGTGTGATTCATCACAGCTTCTTACCAAACGGGGTGAGCATTACTGCAGATGTGTACTGTGAAGAACTGAACACAATGATGAAGAAGCTGGCACATCTCCAACCAGCATTGGTCAATCGCTCGTCTCCACTGCTCCTGCACGACAACGCGCGACCTCATACTGCACAGCAGACGGTCTCCAAGTTGCAAGAACTGGGGTTGGAAGCTCTCCGTCATCCGCCCTACTCACCAGACCTTGCGCCTACAGACTACTAACTTTTTCCAGAATTTGGATAACTTCTTGGCGGGAAAAAAATTCAATACCCGAGAGGCAGTACAAAATCCCTTTGAAGAATTTGTTGCCTCCCGTCCAGCTGATTTCTTTAAGAAGGGCATCAATAAACTGCCACTGCGTTGGCAAAGATGCATTGATTGCATGGGTGATTACTTCGATTAATACAAATAGAAAATACATGAAAAAAATTCGTTTAAATTTTTTCATACAAAACGGCAATTTCATAGGTAAAGACCTATTATACTCGGCCTTACCACAAAAAAGATAGACACACGTTAAACGCGAATGCTACCAAAAATAATACACACTTGTTTTAGACAAGTTAGTGCTAAAACAATTGCCTATTATTTTTGGTAGCATTCGTGTTGAACGTGTGTTGAACAGATGTTTATTTTTTTGTGGTACGGCCAATTATGTTTACCTCTATCAAAATTGTAACAAACAGTCTATCAAGTCAAACTTTTGAAACTAGGAATTTTTCATGCTCATTTCGTACTTTTTTGCGACAGGTTAAGTATCGCAAAAAAGCACGAAACTAACACGAGTTCATCCAGTGTTAGAGATATCCCCAGACATCCACAATCGCTTCATAGAAGCAAGAAAATCTACGTAGGCTTACAAAGAAGTTCCTTTACCATTTACCTACATCAGTCACATCACATCACAGTGAAACAGGTGCTTGGATTACAGACACAAAAGCCACATGCCAAGAAAAAGAGATACCCTTGCAGTCATTGTGGAGAGCCACACTCATGAGAGAAATGTCCAAATAGGCTTGCAAAAAAAACTTGCAATAATTATGTCATCCATTTTAATGTTGATTGTGCCTACGTGAGCTTGAGTGAGCAAGAAGAAGACGTACTGTTATAATATAAGTATCGGCGTGGATCTTGATCACAGATCGCACATGTACATTTTTGACCCAATAGACATTAGACAGTTGACAATACGTAATAGAAAATAGTCCAATAGACGACGAGCATCGACTGACGAACCAATCGCGTGCAGACTCAGCGCCCCCCGTCTTCTTCATTCCGCCAAAGAGACCGAAAAACCAGCTAATGCGCAGGTGACGTTTGTGATCATCTTTCACGCCGCTACCTGTACTAATCTACATATAGGTATCGTGTGTGGTTTGCAGATCTGTCATGATTTCCTTGTCACTTTCCAAATCCTTTGTTTAAAAAAAAGATGTAAAATAAAATGAGAAGGCAGTCGGGCACTCGTGTGTCATGTTAAAAGGATTAAACTTTCACCGACACTCGTTAAAAATGTAGCGCTTATCCTTGTCGCTGAACCCGAAAAATTAACGCTGTTTTTTTTCTTTTGTGTTTTTGTGCGAATTTATTCCGAAGGTTTTATTTAACTTAGGTACATCACATAAATCTCGATATTTTCACATGTCGCCATTACAGTTGTAGTAGGGTCTATTTCAATTGAATTTGTTAAATTTGTAAACAATGTCAGTATGGCTATCTGTCAAAATTTGATGAATTTGTATAGAAAGTTTGTTTACATAGTTTACAAGTTCTATTGAAATGGACCAAAGTACCCATGCGAAACAGGCGTAGGTCGCTAGTAATGTGCTATTTGGAGGTTTCGTTTAGTCGGCAGACTATCTATAATTTACGTACCTACTCAATGACCTAATACTGTTACGCTGCTAAGCTTTAGACTGATAACAATTATGTGGTTATCTGATAACGAATAGGTCATGACAATGATACCTAAATCACTGTTTGATTTGTGCCTATTTTTGGGATATCAGGTTTATGAATGACCGAATTTTTTTAGGTAATATTCTACTTGGTTATACCTACGATCAGGCTAGGCTGAAAATTATTTGAAAGTTTTCTGCGGCTCTTCATCGCTGCCTCAGTTTTTTTTACAAATAACAATAACTGATGATTTTATAGCCCGAATCTACTCCATTCTAATAGTATCTCTTATTCTACAATAGTGTACTAATCCCTAAAGTTTTGGTATCTCCCAAAACTCTCATTAGGTTCAAAATATCTTTATTTTCTTTGAGCAGTTCTTCGTACTAACTCTGTATTCTTCCTCACCAGAAAACCTCCGCCACCGCCTAAGAAAATCTTCGAATACCTAAACAAACATGTGGTGGGGCAGGAGTACGCCAAGAAGGTGCTGTCGGTGGCGGTGTACAACCACTACAAGAGGATCTACAACAACGTCACCAGCGGCACGCCCACAGACGCGCACCATCCCCTACATCACACACACAGAGGTGAGAACAAAGCAGGACCCTGCCCGTTTATAAAGCAATACTATAGATAGTATCGATACTATCGATGGTCAAAAACAATCGATAGTATCGATACTATCGATAGTTTATTATTTATGAGTATTGACACATTTCTTCCTTTTTTAGATGAAAACTATCGATAGTTCAGCAACACTAGTTCGGCAACCTATTCACCACTGGTGCAAGCATTTCCCACTCAACTAAAAATTCAAAAAATCTTCGAAAGCAAAACCTCATTTAGATTAGATCACCGTAAAAGCGCGTCGCGAGCGCAGGTGCTTACTGAAACCTATTGTCAACAGCGGCGTGAAAGTGTGACGAGCGCTCGAAGACCATTACGCTTCAGTGGGCACGTGACCTTACGACAGATTTTTTCTTAGAACAATCTAAGCCTCTTTTGTTACGATTTTCACGCTCCTGATTTCACTGGTGTTGATTTAATTTGGTTTTGGGAAAGTGTAAATAATTAGTGTAGCCTTTTCGAGTTCGTAAAGAGCCTTTTTCGTTTCATTATGCTTGACTCAAGCTAGGTGGATTGACGATCTTCGCAGGGTGGCTGGTGGCAGCTGGATGAGAGTGGCCGAGGATCGAGTTAAATGGCGTGCAATTGGAGAGGCCTATGTCCAGCAGTGGACAACTATAGGCTGATGATTATGATGATGATGATGCTTGACTGTGATACCTATTATCATATGAAAGAATAGTAATTTTAAATAGGATACCAGAAATCGTTAGGAATAATTAGGATATCCGTAAATCATAATCAGTTAGGCAAGTCATATTTAATTTGCTTTATTAACGCTAAATACAGGGTGTAAAAAGACACATCACCAAGCCGACACCTACGCATTCTGTACGTGTAACTAAGTAACATTTAGCAAAAAAATTTACTGGGAAACGACTTTTATTTTTAGGTATTAAAAACAGCTGTTTTTTGTAATTACGCGCTACCGACTCTGCCTATGGGTGTAATGATTTGTACGGAATGGTGGAGGTGGTGTATAGGCGTACCCCGGCCCCCGAACCCCGCTGCACTGCCGCCCGGTGCTGTTTTCGTGAAAAACGAAAAAAAAAATTGAAACTTTAACCTTCAATATCTCCATAACCAGTCAGTTCCCAGGTATGGTCCAGTACAAGAAAATCATCGTATTGATGGGTAGAATATGTGGTTTCAGTTTTCGTTAAGGGTCTTTTTACACCCGATATAGACACCTTAATTTATCTTTATGCATGCAAGTCAAATTATTTAACATACACTAGTTGTCCTAGACTTTTCGCATTACGCCAACTTTGCGCAAATTCCATTGTATTGTAACGAATCAATAATAAATGATGCGTCAACTGTTTCACATTGAGTTTAGTCACCGTCTTTGCTAGACTCGAGCAAATGGCCTGATCAAACAGCTCTTAGGCCATGTTGTTTCATCCTACAGTTACGTATCTGTAACCGTCAAATATGGCGGCTTGTACGACAATTTCATACTGACTTAACGATTACGTACTGACTTACGAATACAGATGGTTTGAAGCAACCCGCCCTTAGTAATTGTATGTTACTAGCCTTTGCCCGCGAGTCCGTCCGCGTGCAAGTCGAAAAACAACACAATGCACTGAGAAAAATGTCATTTTGGCATACTTTTTTTTTTTTTTTTTTTGAGGATGGGAAATCATCAAATGACCCCTCCCGCTCTGGGCGGAGCGGAAGGGAGTGTCAGACTCTTACTGACTAAAACCCACCCATGTTCCTTCGTTAGCCCTTTTGTCCGGGTCAGCGGTATCCCTTCCGGACAATCCCGCTTTCCCGGCAGGCTTGGGCCCTAGAGGGCCCCCTCTCTGATGCTGACATCTCTTTGAGGCGCGCGTGGAACACGTACGCGCCGTATTTTGGCATACTTACTCTTAAAATATTGTTGTGCGTGGTTCTCAGCGTCTTAAGTACCTAGCCTTTTATGCGACCTTGAAATATTTTCAAAAACAACTGACACAGACATAGTTTCGACCCGCGACCTCTGCTTAAACCGAATGTTCATATTTGAATGAGTTTTTTAAGTCCTCTTAATAATGTTCGTGAATACGGGCGTGATTGTATTTGAACAGTAATTTTAAAAGTAAACTAGAAGAACTAAAAGTGACCCATTTGTTAGTCAAAGTCGAACATATTAATTTATAGACGACTTACACTTGACTCGTCAAATATAGAATCTGGTAGGTGTCGGATGTGCAAAAAATGTTTACCTACTATCGTATAAACTCCAAAGAAGTGATATGTATTTTGTAATCGGGGGTATTAATACATTAGTTTGCGTTTAGGAAAACTAGCTTCCGCCCGCGTCTTCGCCCGAGTTTTTCGGTTAAAGGGTAATGTGTTATTCTCATGTAATATAAGCTATATTACTGTAGTTTCATCAGAATCCGTTTAGTAGTTTTTGCGTGAAAGAGTAACAAACATCCATCCTCACAAACTTCCGCATTTATAATATTAGTAGGAAGTAGGATTTTACAGGAAGAACAGTAAAGTGATTTATTTTCTTTCCATGGAGTGAGTGTATTGATCAAATAAAAAAAAAACCGGCCAAGTGCGAGTCGTACTCGCGCACCGAGGGTTCCGTATCAGTTTTGGACGTATAAAGTGAAAAAAACTGGACCGCATAACTAAGTTTGTTTGTCAAGGAATTTTGATGATTTTGAAAAAACTGTAATAGTTAGGAACATCGTTTTATTTTTGGTGCAATATTTGGGTCAATTCCTATCAGCTCTAATTATTTCAGATTTTTCGCTCCGCAAACTTCGGAGATAAGGGGGGGGGGGAATTGTATTTTTTCAGACATTTTTCATCATATGGCGAAAACTGAGAGACATAAAATTAAATAAAAATATATTTTGAAATGTGCAGATCAAGCCCTTTCATATGATATGCCACTTGACCTAGTAACCCCACTTTAAAATTTCGGCCCCTTTTGCAATGAAAATAAAAATATTATTTGGCTTTTTTCATTTGCAATAAAGTTAAGCAAGCATTCTTTATATCTGTTCCAAATTTCAAGTCGATAGCATTAGTAGTTGCTGAAATAACCAGTTGTGACAGACAGACAGACAGACAGACGAAGTCGCACCATAAGGGTTCCTTTTTTACCATTTTGGTACGGAACCCTAAAAAGTATTCGATCTATAAGTCTATTAATTCTATTACGGTAGTTAGGAGTTCATAATAGATCATTAACAATTACGTGTAATGTTGCAGATCTCCTTCACTTAAGTCACGGCAATAATAACGGCGGCGCCGAGGTGCTGGAACGTCAACACCACGAGCTGAGGCTCGACAAGAGCAATGTGCTGCTACTGGGACCCACTGGATGCGGTGAGTCCTACTGTCAAACATACCGTAGAGACGGGTTACTTTGACCCTAGGGCATAACTTTGGACCAATGTTTGAACTGCCCGCCGTGTCGCGACAACCGATTGTTATTGTTGCAGTTCCTTCGGTAACTAATAGAACTAACAGATGGCGAAGGAACTGCGACGATCGGTTGTGTGGTCGCGACACGGCGGGCAGTGCAAATATTTTTCGATTTGGTCCAAAGTTATGCCCTAGGGTCAAAGTAACCTTCCTCTACTCCTACTGGGACACCGGCCTCCTGTCTGTGAGAGGGAGTGGGCCGTAGTTTTCGACTCCCATGATACAAATTTCATCAGAACGCGTAGCATGACTACTATAGAAACGGGTTTTGTCGACGGAATAATAGATAAAATGACAGATCGTAGAAAGATTTCTACCGTTTTATGCATACAATGAAGAGAAGAAATGTTTCTTTCTAATCTTCAGTAGACAAAAGTCTGGTACGCCAAGAACGGGTCGCCGCTTGCTCGGGCAGAAGAGATAACAAATTGGATAGAAAGAACTATACTTTGGTAGGAAAGAGATAGAATTCTTTTGGTCATGCTACTCGTGCAACTGATCGGATCAATTCGTATGGAGAGTGTTTGGCCAATTTTTAGGGCTTCATACCTCAAAAGGAAAAACGGAACCCTTATAGGATCACTTTGTTGTCCGTCCGTCACCGGACCATAAGTGTGCCATCTGCTCATAGATGGCGCCACCAGAAGTATGCAGTAGCGCCACCTACGATCAAGACATTATATCTACTATGGTGTAATAGCAGCAAAGATGGCGCTGTTGCATATTTCGGAACCTTCAGGGCCCGAGTCGTACTCGCACTTGTCCGGTTTTTTTTTTATTTGACCTATCAAATGTTTGGGAGTCCAAACAACCCCCTTAAATATGACCATGCACTCCTGATACACACTGTATAAATAACAACTCAACAGCATATTTTAAGGCGACGGTAAATGGTAACGGCCGTAAATCTCAAGTTTTAAATCTCTTATTTCGTCGTCAAAATAAATTGCACAACTAACCTGCATTAGGTTAGTTGTGCAATTTTTCTATGTTAAACTAGAACATATATTCATCAATCGTACCTGTGAATATTTAACTATTGTAGTAAAATACTTAATGAAATAAATTCATGAATTACTGTCTACACAAAACATAAAAACGTAATTACTTTTAAATCGCTTAAAATATTTTCATGATTTGTTTTGTGTGAAAAGACTATGTTATTACCTATAATATTGCCTGTTACTTTTTTTTTATTTTATATTTTAGATACTAAAAAGTAATAATACGTCTAATTCGGCACAGCGCGCTCCTTGATAGGCGAGTCGTATTGCTCGGTGGGCGTATGTCGCGTTGCTTGAGCTCAACGCAGAACACTCAAGCTATACCACCCAAATCACTCAAGGCCGTTGGCAGTTATCAGCGCCTTAAATGGACAGTTTATACATTTAACACATTAATTATTATTTAAAAGTAAACAGTCTGTTTATTACAAGTCAATACTCTTTCTCGACAGAGTTGAATCGACGTATCAATGTACTATTATATAACTTGTGAAGTTGTGAGTCATATTGTGTAAATATCTATATACACCTCTATCATAAAGTTGAAGAGTTTTTTTGTTTGTTTCTTTGCTTGTTTGTTTCTTTGCTTGTTTGTTTAAACGTGCTAATCTCTGGAACTAGCAGTCGGAGTCTAAAAAAAGATTTTTGTAAATGTAAAATAATTAAACAATTATGACGCATGGTCTTTATTTCTATACTTAGACAAATTTATATTTGCGGAGCACTCGCGGCCTCACAAAATATTATGGTGATATTTATATGCAAAAATATGCTTAGTAATTGCTAACATTACCTGAGTGTTACTGTTAATTACTGATAATAATATAACAACTCATATCCTGCCTACTCCTATGGGGCAAAAATGTAATGAAGTAATTTAATGTATTTAAATCTAAAATACCTAATAAATTACTCTTAAATTAATAGCTAATGCGCAGATCGCTCGAGTGTAAAGCCGCGTCTCCTGCGCCCTGTTTTCGTGTTCGACGAACATCGAACAGTGAACAGTGAACGATAAAGGGGCGTGGTCTACGTGTTTTGACGAATAAAAACACTCAAAACACGTAGACCACGCCCCTTTATCGTTCACTGTTTACTGTTCGATGTTCGTCGAACACGAAAACAGGGCGCAGGAGACGCGGCTTAAAGCTGCTCTTGCAAGCTCTTCTTTTCTACACGCACGTCAGGTGCCGCTGCGACTGGGCTTCTAGAAATTGTATGAAAATTAGTAGTGGCGTCACTGCAGCGCTTACTCACGCCTCTAATCTAAAGGCGCCCTTAGGCGAATCACAAAACTTGCCGCGCTAAGCTGCGATGTGCGTGGCGACGGATCAAAAGCCCCGCGCGTGAATGCGTTTTCAGTATGTTGCACTACGCATGATTTCTATACAAATACAGGTACTTGCAAGGAGATCACGCACTCCCGCGCTACGCTGCGTGATGCGGTGCGGTGTGCGATTTGCCTTATAGTCACACCTCCGAAACTATTACAACCGTCCTAACCATAAGACATGGTTTCAATAACTAAGTTACTGACATCAGATGTCAATCACTTCGTATACAGGGTGGCAGGTTAGACAGTGGAAATATTTTAAGAGGTCATTGTACTCATCATTATGAACAACTTTTACTAAGGGACCAACCCTGAAATCGCGAAAAAAAAATCAGCTGTTCCATACATTTATGTTCACATAACTCAACAAAATGTATGGAAAAGCTGATTTCTTTTTCGCGATTTCGGGGTTGGCCCATAGTAAAAGTTGTTCATAATGATGAGTACAATGACCCCTTAAAATAATTCCACTGTCTAACCTGCCACCCTGTATAATAAACGAACAGCATTCTGTTTGACTACAAGACGACTCAAATATACTAGAAAAGTGCTAAGCAGATGCTAACTAATTAATAACAATTTTATATTATATGCTACCACAAATTATGCCATTTAAGTAAACCAAATTCAAGGCGAGTATTTCAACACAACTGTTTTAATTCCTTACCGATGCACTCGTGGGTGGGATATCAATAAAATCAAGACCTGAATGCTAAACTAACACCTCAGATCATAGAAACAAGGGAGATAATATGCCAAGGCGCTATTGAGCTTGATGCTTTAGTTTGACCACATTGGTCGTAATAAAAACGACGAATCGAACACGATCGATGATATAGATACAGTGTTTTAGTTTAGTGCTAGTGTTGAGTGACGATTACCAGTGTTAGATTGAGGGTGTGCAGAATTTTTAATGTGTGGGACACACACAAGGAGCGTTTTTAATTGTATCGAAAAATTTACTGAAAGTGGCATAAGTTGTTCCCGTACTAATTTGCTATGATGGCATACTCCTTGTTTCTATGATCTGAGACTAACACACTATTTCGTATGCCGAAAGCGTAAAGTGCAAATTAAAGGATTCTCATTAACTTTTCAACGCGACAGTTATGTCGCAAAAGATAGATTTGTTTGTTTCGTCTTTGTTTAGTAAATGGTTTCTTTTTGTCGGATTGCAATGATTTCTAAATCTGTCGTTGTGTAAAGAGGTTTTTTGACTAAATAGTTTTTTTTTACGTTGCCCCACACTAGACAGGTTTAGTAACTAGAGTTGGTATATAAATGCCTAGTTAAATTTAGCCTCTGTGTAAGTTAGTATGCAATTAGTTAATGCTTTAATTTCGTTTGAGCAGGCGTTGCTCAAAGCATTTTATATTCAATATTAGGTTCTTGCTTCATAAAATATTTCCACGTTTTTTTATTCATTACTAGCTAAATGTCCGTTTTTTATCGGAAAACTTCCTTGTCTTTTGCACAATAAAGGTACACTCGACGTCATTAACGGTCGACCACTTTTCACCCTTATGCTCTTAGTAATAAGGGTGAGAAGTGATCGACCGTCAATGACGTCGAGTGTACAAAGTTTCAAGTCAATCGGATAAATGATATAGGAAGGACAAACAAACATACATTATTTTTTATTTACATAGATTTGGATATCTAAAAACGTGATGGTAACATTTCTGGCGTGTCCTTTGCATTATTACCCTTGCCCTGGACACTGGCCATTAGCCAAGAAAACGAGTCCAACAAGACAAATCGACACAAAATGATCATTTGACAAGCACTCGTAAAGTTACGCCAACAATAAATGAGTAAGCACTCTCTGCAACAATTTCATAACACAATCTCAACAATGAACAAACTCGCTACATTATTCGATGCACGTCCTACCCACCGCAATTACACAAAATAATGAGCTTTCTGTATGGCTAGCGTGTGTTGCCTGTTTAAAAAAAACACTATTTTTTAAGCAAAATATTGTGCAACATAATTTTTTATTCTATTTTTGGATTTTCGTGAAATGATTGCTAAATATGCTGATTGCAAGGTTGTAGTTATTAGTATGTAATCTGTAGTTACTTATATGGGTGCATGGCATTGCAACTGCCAAGTTTGCATAAAAATGCTTTGTTATTAAGTACCTATAATGTCAATGGCGATTCCTTTTACGGTAGCAGATGATACTAAGATAATAATATCACGGTTTGATGAGAAATCATCCAATCTCTTGGGAAACTCGCATATACCTATTTGATTTCTGTAATCCGAAGTGACACTATTTTGTATTAAATATTGTATTTAAAACGAATAATAAAGTGTTTTCTCTTTTGACCAATTTGTAGTATATACCCGTACGATATTTCAAAACGCCGACGGAACTGTAACCATTAGTAATAAGTTAGCCTACAGGATGAAATTAAAACCGGTGCGGATATTTTAGGAGGTGAAAGTACCTACTCATGAATATGATCAACTTTTAGTATGGGACGTCGGTCCCATAATAAAAGTTGACTGAAATATGAAAAAAGAAATCAGCTGTTCCATACATTTTGATCGTGTTGTAGTGCATTTTTGTAGGGAACAGCTGTTTTTTTTTTTTTTCATATTTCAGTGTCGGTCCCATAATAAAAGTTTTAATTTTACCCTGTATGGTTGTTTGTGCACTACACGTTTACAGCACGTTTTTCACGGACCGTTGTTTTTTTTTTCATACGTTTTAAAAAGTGGTGGGGATCATTCTGCAGGCCTATTGGCTAACAATCCATAAAAAACCGAATACGAATTGAAAACGTCTGTAGTGGACAAACGCCCTATAGCGTCTCACTGCAAGCTTCCCTTCCCCCTTCTCGCTTGTCTAACTGCATCCGGTGACAAACGGGCAACATCAATATCATTTTCTTATTGTTTACAGGTAAAACACTATTAGCACAAACGATAGCGCAATGCCTGGACGTGCCGTTCGCGATCTGCGACTGCACGACGCTCACGCAGGCCGGCTACGTCGGCGAGGACATCGAGAGTGTCATCGCGAAGTTGTTGCAGGACGCCAACTTTAAGTAAGACTTAAGTTACAATGTTTAATTAATTGTTTTAAGAAGTTTGATGAAGTAAAGTTTTATAACAATCAACATGAGAACATCTTGCTTCATCATGCTAACTGACAGACTCCTTGACAATTCAAAAGTACTTGTAATTGGTATAATTGAAATAAATGCTTTGACCTTGAGATTTGATACCAGATTTATTACTCAAAAGACTGAATTAGGCTTTAAAACACTAGAGGTTAAGTAATTTAAATCGGCAGTCATATAGGGTGTGTACGAACGATCCAACTTGATATTCGATCTGGGCGAGTCCCAATAGATTAGAATTAACCCTTTCAATTGGCATCATAAAAATACAGGATGTTCATTTTTTCACATTTGGTCGGTTCGATTCCCAGGTGAAACAAGCAACTTTTTAAAAATCTTTGAATGCAGTATTACTTAATTTTAAAAATAAAGGAATGTTTTCTTTGAGTAAAATGTTCTATCTACAGTATTAAGAGTACTTTCCCTTCAGGTGGCATTACAAAATTCCACCCTGTATACATAAATATGTGTTGAAAGCGACATTGCGTAAATAAAATAATTCGATCTCCGCCACGGGTACCCCTGGAGCCCATCCGCGTATATCCCATACGCGTAGACACGTAATGGGTGCCCGTCGCGGGCGCCCGCTTAACGCAGTTTCAAGTCCTAAGAGGACACTGACAGTGAGCAAAAGTTGATGGACGTATCTGTTTGTCTGCAGCGTGGAGCGCGCGCAAACGGGCATCGTGTTCCTGGACGAGGTGGACAAGATCGGCGCGGTGCCCGGCATCCACCAGCTGCGCGACGTGGGCGGCGAGGGCGTGCAGCAGGGCATGCTGAAGATGCTGGAGGGCGCCGTGGTGTCCGTGCCCGAGCGCAACTCGCGCAAGCTGCGCGGCGACGCCGTGCCCGTCGACACCACCAACATACTGTTCGTGGCCAGCGGCGCGTACAACGGACTGGACAGGTACCGCGCACACTACTCACTGTGCCCGTCGACACCACCAACATACTGTTCGTGGCCAGCGGCGCGTACAACGGACTGGACAGGTACCGCGCACACTACTCACTGTGCCCGTCGACACCACCAACATACTGTTCGTGGCCAGCGGCGCGTACAACGGACTGGACAGGTACCGCGCACACTACTCACTGTGCCCGTCGACACCACCAACATACTGTTCGTGGCCAGCGGCGCGTACAACGGACTGGACAGGTACCGCGCACACTACTCACTGTGCCCGTCGACACCACCAACATACTGTTCGTGGCCAGCGGCGCGTACAACGGACTGGACAGGTACCGCGCACACTACTCACTGTGGCGAAGGGTCAGTTTTTGTAAGAGTTAAGCCGGAGCTACAAATGCTTACCTGGCCACGAAAAGCTAATTAATAAAAGTAGGCAATACTGCCTGTGCTATTTTTCAAAGGGAAGCCGGTAGGAATCGTATTGTAGGGACTTTTCGCCACTGCTACTCACTGTGTCCGGCCCGAGCGCAACTCGCGTAGTGGGAGACTTTAATATGGGATGATGATAATAATCAGTGGCGTGCCTAGAGGGCAAGCCCGAGGGTATTAGACTTAATCTACTATATAAAAATAAGTCGGGTTTTCCTTCCTGACGATATAAGTCCAGAACGGACGAACCGATTTCCACGGTTTTGCATTCGTTGGAAAGGTCTCGGGCTCCGTGAGGTTTATAGCAAAGAAAATTCAGGAAATTTAAAGAGAAAAGCGGGAAAATCTTTTTTCACATACAGTGCCATCTCTGTATATATATACATAGCATGTACTACGGTGGCGAAACGGAGTTCGCCGGGTTTGCTAGTTGTTCATGAATATAAGTGAGTAGTGTACAATAAAAAACACATTCATGAAAAATTTTGTCAAATACCCTCAAACTTGCCCTCAAGGCACGCCACTGATGATAATGATAGTGATGAAGTGATAAACTGTACGTACTGTTAGGCCACGTTAAGGTGGATCGGTCAAGGTTGCGCGCGAAATTCAAAATATCTTGGGTTTTTTGCAAATTGCATCGCTATTTTACGTTATAGATTGATTCAAATTCGATTCGCGACAATAATGATAGTATTAGATAATAATCATTGAAATCATCAATATAGCCCTCGATATTATATTTGAAGAAAATACGATTATTTCGTGAAAAAAAATCGTTATTCCTCAAATATAATTTCGAGGGCTATATTGATGATTTTGATGATTATTATTTAGTAACTAGGTATATTATCATTATTGTCGCGAATCGAATTTGGATCAACATACAACGTAAAACAGCAGTGCAATTTGCAAAAAACTCAAAATATTTTGAATTTCGCGCGCAACCTTGACGGATCCACCTTAACAAGTATACGTTTGTGTCCCCAGGCTGGTACAGCGGCGCAACAACGAGAAGTACCTGGGCTTCGGCGCGTGGGACCCGCGCGCCGGCCGCCGCGCCGCGCTCGCCGCCGCCGCCTCCGACGCCTCGCCGCTCGACACCGCGCGCGAGGAGAACGACGAGCGCGACGCCTGGCTGCGCAAGGTGCAGGCGCGCGACCTCATCGACTTCGGCATGATACCGGTCTGTACCCACACGCACTGCCACTACACACACACTGTACCAACACTACACACTGTCACAAGTACCGGTCTGTACACAACACGTATCACCGTCACTAATACCGGATGATTTTTGCAGTTTAATGTATGTTATCTGGACGTATAGTTCAAGAGATAACACAATATTATAAACGCGCGACGGAATGGTTTAATAATTTGTGATTGTGAGATTGTTTCCTAGAAGCGAATTTCGCGTGACTCGAAACTAAACTTTACCCGTGCGATATATAAATTGGACTCATATTATTCAAATAATACACAGTCTCGACTATTTTACATAATGTTGAAAAGCAGCTTTGTAAAATAATTACTAAATTGTGAAATATATTAATTTGAATGTGTTTTGTCAAATCACAGGAGTTCGTCGGCAGATTCCCCGTGCTAGTACCCTTCCATAGTCTCAACCAAGACCTGCTCGTACGAATACTAACAGAACCTAAAAACGCTATGGTAAGTTGAATTTGTTTAATATATTTTGTATGGAAGATTTGTCAGTAGTTAATGAATCAACATTTATTAGATTCATCTTGAAAAAAATTAAAATTACATTCTTTTTAAATTACACGACACAGCTATATATATATATATTACCACTTTTTTTTTCTTCGCGTCGATATAATCCATAATACCGAGCAAAATTCATCAACTGTTCTGACATATTTATTTTGCACCAATTCATCAGTTCATTTTGCACCAATTCATATTTCTCACATAAAAATATTTGTATAGGTGAATGATACACAAACTTACGCACTCGTTGTAATTATTCATTGGTCCTTCGAGCCGGATTCACGCTCTATATCACTATGTCTTACCAACCGACGGTGATGGTCCAAATCCAATGAGTCACTCACTTCACTTCACAGACCACTTGAACACTTACACTGCACACTAACTATCACTTTTGATTACCGCCTATCCGGCTCGAAAGACCAATGAATAATACACAAACTTAGGTACATATTCTTTGTAATTATTCAATAGGTATCTCAATACAAACTCCTGTTCGCGATGGACAAATGCGACTTGACGTTTAGCGAAGAGGCGCTGAAGGCCGTCGCTGCTCTCGCCATGGAGCGCAAGACCGGCGCCCGCGGCCTTCGGGCCATCATGGTATGTTTCAAATTACACCCTTTGCGAATCTACAGGGTGGCAGGTTAAACAGTGGAAATATTTTAAGGGGTCATTGTACTCATCAATATGAACAACTTTTACTATGGACCAACACTGAAATCGCGAAAAAAAATCAGCTGTTCCATACATTTTGTTGAGTTTTGTGAACATAAATGTACGGAACAGCTGATTTTTTGTTCGCGTTTTCAGGGTTGGTCCCATAGTAAAAGTTGTTCGTAATGATGGGTACAATGACCCCTTAAAATATTTCCACTGTCTAACCTTCCACCCTGTATTTTATGAGGTACATCTATACGTAACAAAGATTATTAACGACTTGAAATTTGGAACCGTTATAAAGAATGCTTGTTCAACTTTATTGCAAATGAAAAAAGTCCAAAAATATTTTTATTTTCATTGCAAAAGGGGCCGGAGTGGGGGTCCAAAATTTTAAAGTGGGGATACTAAGTCAAGTGACATATCATATAAAAGGGCTTGATCTGCTCATTTCAAAATATATTTTCATTTTATGTCTCACAGTTTACACAATGTTCTACACAATGGTATTTTTTCGGAAAGTTTTCATCATATGTCGATATGATGAAAACTGTCCGAAAAAATACAGATTGTAGAAACATTTCTACGTTTTATGAATGAAACGGTAGAAATGTTTCTACAATCTGTCACTTTGTCTATTTCTATGTAGACAAAACCCGTTTCTATCGTGGTCATGCTAGGCCGGCTGGGCAGGTTATAGTATACTTTTCATCACGCTACAATCAATAGTAGCAGAGCAGTGAAGGGAAATGTTGGGAAAACGGGAGAAGTTACTCCATTTTTTGAGCTTCCGTCGCGTGTGCAGCCTTACAGCCCTTTCACACGGCAGTCCAGTTTTGCAGGATCGGCTTTTTACGGTATCCTGCTAAACTGGACGCTGTGTTCACATGGCAGTTCAGTTTTGCAGGATTCAGTAAAAAGCTGGTCCCGCAAAACTAGACTGCCGTATGAACACGGTTGCATCCTGTTTTTTTACCATTCCTACGCCGGTTGTCAAGTGAAATGGACGTGAATACTTTCCTAATTTTCTATTGGTATTATCGGCGTCGGCACCGAAATAGAAGATTATGGGTTCATCCTATTTTGACACAACGTTTGAATTTGGGTATCAGCCCCCGGCTGCCACCACTCCACTATCCCTCAAAAAACAGTGTCCAGCAAAAAACCGCATGCAGGAAGCCGTGTGAACACTGCTATTGAAATATATGTGTGATTAAACGGGATCCCGCTTATTACTGGACTTCGGATCCAGTTTCTAGTGACAAAACCGAACGGCACAATTCGACCGGATCGGTTTTTTGCAGGATCCCGCACGCGGGATGCTCGTGTGAACGCTAGCATATAAACACATTCGCCATCAAACGGGATCCTGCAGAAAACGGGATCCTGTTAAAAACTGGACTGCCGTGTGAAAGGGCTGTTAATGGTTAAAGCTACAGAGAAATCATGTATAACGGAAATGTTTTACATAAAATTATCTAAAAAATATCCCACAACAGTATAATTATGTCTATCTTTTATGGTTGACTCACAAGACAAAGTGACAGATTGTAGAAACATTTCTACGTTTTATGAATGAAACGGTAGAAATGTTTCTACAATCTGTCACTTTGTTTATTTCTATGTAGACAAAACCCGTTTCTATCGTGGTCATGCTAGGCCGGCAGGAGTATGAAGAATAATTGTACCAAGTTTCGTTAAAATCCGTCGAGTAGTTTTTGTTTCTATAAGGAACATACAGACAGACAGACAGACAGACAGACAAAAATTTTACTGGTTGCACTTTTGGCATCAGTATCGATTACTTATCACCCCCTGATAGTTATTTTGAAAATATATTTCATGTACAGAATTGACCTCTCTACAGATTTATTATAAGTATAGATAAAAAGTATAAAAACCCTAAAATAAAAATATTTTAGCTACTTCCGCTCGTGTCTTATAAATATTATTTTGTATTTGAAGTCGTTTATTTTAAATCAAATATATTTATGCAAATAGGTACTAAAATGTTGAAACTTTTTTAGTGAATGTATTTTTTTTTAATGGCTCTTTAATAACTGGATAATTTAGTAAATTGTAACTTTTGGCTTTTCCATATCAAAAGGTTGCCGACCCCTGGCCTAGCCTATTCCAAAATACGGTAGTTGACAATTTTTTTTTTATTGTGAATCTGTAAACTATTTGAAAAAAAAAAAATAATGAACACCAAAAAAACCGATGAAACATCTACAAAATTGACAAAGTTATAAGCGTTTTAAAATGATTTGCTAGGCAGGGACGGCACTATCACGCAGTGCCGAAACACCATGCGAACGTCGTACATAACTCCACACCACCGCATGCTATGTCCGTTTCGCGCGACAAAGACGGAGAATACTCCCTCCAAAAACTTTAAAAGCGTCTATGTTTTCCATTTAATGATAAAGTATTAAATTTTTTTTACATTTTTGTTGTTCCCATTCCTTCTTTGAAATAATAGTATATTATGCAATTAGTGAATAAAGGACGGATTTAAAGCGAGGGCCATAGATGAATCACGAGCTAGTGAAGGATTCTAACGATTGAATCACGACCGTAGGGAGTGATTCATGATGATTGAATCACGAGTGTAGCGAGTGATTCAAGTGTTAGAATCCTGAGCGACGCGAGCGATTCATGGCCCTCGATATAAATCCGTTTTATTCAAGAGTTGCATACTATACTTTATACCATGACTACGAGAAAAAGAAAGATTTAAGTGAAAATATACATATAATGAAGAAAAAGTAAAGTTAAATTGGCTTTGATGTAAACCAGCCGTGATTTTTTGGGTAGCAAGCTTTCCACCTTTCCACTATATCGGCCGCCCTCTCTTTCACAAACTCAGGTGTTAACACATCTTCATCACTAGAATGCATTTTTAATCGATTAGAACAACACTAAACAAACACAAAATTAAAGATTAAAGTAACACTAAACTTTGTGTTCGTACAACTTACAGTATTCAAAATAGCGCCAATTTACTAAGGACAGCAAAGAACACAAAACAGTTTTTATTCTAATGCTAAACTCCTTGTCGAAAATGTCGACCAATCAAATTGAATTTAGAACACATCAATATATGTCGAATACACAGATTACACTTACACTAGATACGGCAAGCCACGACCAAGCGTGCCCTGCATGTTCGACTGTTCGTACTAAAAAAAGTCTGTTAGCTCAGTGACGCTTAGTGATTGAAACAATTCTGTCTACTCTGAGCACATCACTAAATGGCTGGGGTGAAGTTATCGTAGGTATAAAAAAGATGACACGTTCGGTTTTCATACAAACTCATAACGTGCCGCATCTAGCATAGGTTCTTTAAATCTGTGGTCGAATACATTGGTGTGTTCCATTTTCAAACATCAAAACAGTGAGTAAAAGTGCTTTTTATTCACTGTTTTCAGTGAATAAAATAAGCTTTTTAGAGGGGGAATGGTATAAAATAATTTATTTTTACTTTTTAATAGTAGTCAACTATCGTATTAGATTGGTACTTTGTATGTCACTTTCGAACGGTCCACTAACTTTTTCTCCCGCACACAGGAGAACCTGCTACTCGAAGTGATGTTCGAGATCCCCGGCTCCGACATCGCGACCGTGCACATCCACGAGGGCTGCGTCGCGCGCGCGGAGCCGCCGCAAGTGGCGCGGCGCCGCGAGCAGAGCGACGCGCGCCCGCCCGCGCGCGACCTGGACGACTGGCCCTCGGTGCGCCTGCACAACTGTACGTAGATAGTGTAGCGTGTATAGGGTTTCTCATTTCCTGACTTTTTTTTTTGTTCCCGGATACCGAGACTTCTCGAGCACCATTTCCCGGGAATTCCCGAGAAGTTGGAAATTTGATTAACCTCAATAAAAATGTATGAAAAAGGTTTTAAAATAAAATACACATTTTCGTTATCAACAGTATGGTTAATTTAATTTAATCAGTCTTCGTCAATTAACTTAAAAATATGCCTTTTAATTTCCTTTATAATCACAGAATTTTAAAACTAGAATGAAATATAAGTAAAATCTTTAAAATTAACGAAATAATAATTTGGTCATTCGAATACAATGTAAGTTCCTAAAACTATAGAAAACAATAACAGACGCACATCTGGTTTGAATTAAATAAGAGTCCCTCGAAATTTAAGAGAATGAGTAATAAATAGCAAAAGTTAAACGCGTTTAACTGTCGCTTATAGAGGTATAGGCAAGTACCAATCTCAACTATAGAGGTTCATGCGTGAAATTTGACTGTCACTTATACAGGTTTTATGTTTATCACTAATAGAGGTTTTCGGAGGGTATAATGACGGGACCTGGTAAATACTCTCATTAATAGTTTTCTCGCTTACCCAGTTCTCACTTACTCAGGTTTGACTGTAATACAGGAATTAACGCCAAATTGCAATATTTTTTTATTTTTTTATTTCTCGACTTCCCGGGTACTCAATGCTTTTTTTCCCGTCTCGACTAAGGCCAAATTTCCCGGGAATTCCCGCTTCGAGACTTCTCGATGAGAAACCCTAACTGTCTTATTCATAAAAAATATCTTATTGGAGGTTTATAACGTTCTTTAGTTAAAACGTTCAATAGTGCTATTTGACGTTTAATAACACACGATATTCATAAACGCTCAATAAAGCTCCTATAGCTAAAATAGGTTTATTGGAGGATTTGCGTGGTAATGTTGTCATCTTTGCTGTCATCTGTCATAATACAGGCATTTTGACGACTCACTCTTGGCCGTTGTCAAGGAAATAACAAAGGTGTCAGATCGATGTCAGATGTATGGAGTGTAAAAAAGAGAGGAACATCTCTGTGCATGAAAGGTGTCCGTCTAAATGCGTTAAATTAGCATGGCGCTACTGTGCTACATTCATACCATACCCTTTTTAGGGTTCCGTACCAAAATGGAAAAAAGGAACCCTTATGGTGCGACTTCGTCTGTCTGTCTGTCTGTCTGTCTGTCTGTCTGTCTGTCTGTCTGTCTGTCTGTCTGTCTGTCTGTCTGTCTGTCTGTCTGTCTGTCTGTCTGTCTGTCTGTCACACCTGCTTAATTCAGCAACTACTTATGCTATCAACTTGAAATTTGGAACAGTTATAAAGAATGCTTGTTCAACTTTATTGCAAATGAAAAAAGTCCAAAAATATTTTTATTTTCATTGCAAAAGGGGCCGGAGTGGGGGTCCAAAATTTCAAAGTGGGGTTACTAGGTCAAATGACATATCATATGAAAGGGCTTGATCTGCACATTTCAAAATATATTTTTATTTCATTTTATGTCTCACAGTTTTCGACATAATATGATGAAAAATGTCCAAAAAAATACCATTCCCCCCCCCCCTTATCTCCGAAGTTTGCGGGGCGAAAAATCTGAAATAATTAGAGTTGATAGGAATTGACCCAAATATGGCACCAAAAATAAGAGGATGTTCCTAAATCATCAAAATTCCTTCACAAACAAACTTAGTTATGCGGTCCGGATTTTTTCACTTTATACGTCCAAAAATGATACGGAACCCTCGGTGCGCGAGTACGACTCGCACTTGGCCGGTTTTTTATGCTAGCGCCACTATATATGGAAGGTTTTTTTAGTTATTAATTACTAAATAGAGCTAGACACTTTTCAACTTCTCTTCCACACGAGATAGTACTCCATAGATTTACACTCCTTATAAGAGGTTTATAGAACACTTTAGCTCTATTGGACTGTTATTGAACGTTTATGAATAACATTTTTTACTATAACAGGTTTATGAGAGGTTTATGGACTGCTTATAAGTCTCTTTATTATTTGCTCACTATTGAGACAGTTATCGTGTGTTTATGAATAGTATTTTTTATGATCATGATATAAGGCTGCTATAAGGGACTTATAACGGTTCAATATCTTTTATGAATAAGACTGTAAGCGTGTAGCATAGACTAGCCCTTTTCTTTAACGAGATATCGTAAATATAGTTTTTCGTATATTCAAACAGACCAAAAATGCGACCAATTTTTGACAGGTACAGGTTTTTAAAGGCACGCGTTCGATTTAGTCATTATTTAGTTTTAGTTCGATATCTTGAAGCAGTTTTCAATCATTATAGTTTCATATTTTTGTCATCTCTTTTAGCTAGATTACTAGCCTATTAAAACTTAAACCTCCGGGGCAATAAAATTTGCATTTTCAGTCTATTCCTTCTTATATCAGAAGGACAACCATTAGAAACAAATAAATACTTTATATTTATTATTATTTCACAGAATGTTGTTTCTACTGCAGTGTGGCCGAGATCGCAAAACGGCTGTTCTATGTGACATTTTGTTAGTTTTCTTTTTTCCTTTTTTTTGCTATTTAAATGTATTTTAATGTAAATAAAATAGCGAAGTTTGCTATTTATTTTAATGTACCTAATTTAACTGTAGATAAAATCGTTTTAAAAAAATTTTGCTAATTTTACTACGCTGCTAATCTAAAAGTAATCTTTATTTTATTTTGTATTGATAAGATTGATAAGTTGAGTAGCAATTGCGCTCGCGTCAGATAGTAGGTATAGCCCATGCCGCGATATAAGTATGTATAGTGCCGCCATTTTAAATTCGTTTCTTTATTGACGCGGGTTATACTGCTTAGAATTACATAGACCGACAAAGACCGGTTTAAGTGGTAGACGTGGTAGTATATTATAAGAAAACAATTGATTAATCTAGGTTTATTGTTAGATTAATCTCCGATTTTATTTAGTGTCCATCATAAAAAAATATGTTAATTCGAACTTGCTTGCCTAAATCTCCACCATAGAATGCTTGCCTAAATCCCCATCATTGAATAAGGGCGCTTCTCCACTACTCCGATCCAACGCCCGATAATAACTATCGCTTCGATGTGGATATCCATAGTATTATCACGCTTGTCGACTCGTTTGACTCTGATATCCAGCGCATACCTATACTAAACTGGACGTAGTTATGCAAAATAGAACCAACCCACAAAACTGGTGAAATTGAGTTATTGGTACCAACAGAATCTACGAATCAACTTTCATATATTCAAAAAAGATCCAAGCTGCTTGAGACACTCTTTACTCATATTATTGAAAGCTGCCAAGGATACCAACCCTAGATTGAGTCACTTTTAAAAAAAAATACAAACCCATGTGGCATAGTACCTATAGATCTTAAGCTTTTTCATTACGCAAAACAGAACCAAGCTAAACCAAAACATATGGCAATACAGAACCAACCCACAAAACAGTAATTGAGCTATGTTATGCAATAACATGTCAACCCCACAAACCTTTTACTGTGAGTAATAATAAGTTGAATATTATTCTCAACTATAAAATTATAACCAGTTTATTTCGCAATCTGTTTCTGTTAACATAATAATACGAGAATAATACATATAATACGAGATAATTAACAGAAACAGATTGCGAAATAAACTGGCTATAATTTTATAGTTGAGAATAATATTCAACTTATACTCACAGTAAAAGGTTTGTGGGGTTGACATGTTATTGCATAACATAGCTCAATTTTGCAATAAGGAACCGTCAGATTTTTGATCATAAATAGATACTAAAATCTCACTAAAATCCAAATAATGTATTGTCTTATATCGTCATCAATACTAACCTTAACCTAGTAAAGTTGTTTATCTCAAATAACTTACCTATTTGTTTCTACACACTTCAGAAACAAAAATCTAATTATCTCTAAAGTACCTTTTTGTGGGTTGGTTCTAGTTTGCATAACTACGTCCAACTATGCATTTTTGTGTAACTAGACTTTTAAATCGGACTGATAATTTCCGGATCGGAATCGTGAAGAGACGCCCTAGTAACATCGAGTTTTTTATTTTACTACGATAATAATTATGTAGAAATTATTTAAAAGCCTTTTTTCACCTATTTTCTGGTGCAAATTCTTCTACAATTTGAAATTTTTACTAACATATTCTTTTATTACTTGCAGAGGCTCAAGTCAACGGTCACGCAACCATCTGTCACTCATTCGTGTGTGCTGTGAGCGGTAACAAGTATGGTGGTTACAAACGAACGGACTCGTCAAGTGTTAGTGCATCCATATACCCTCAAACGTCCATCCATAGTACGCTAAGTATATGTACTAGTTCGATATAGAGACGTACTTGACGCCAGTAACACAACACTCAAACGGCTCACGAAGAATCTAGGTAAGAATTTGTTACTGATTTAGGCCAAATAAATTAAACAGCAGTGGCGAAGGGTACTTACAACTCGATTCCTACCAGCTTCCCATTGAAAAATGGCACCGTCAGTAGTGTTCAGTATTGCCAAATACCATAGAGGCGGGTTACTTTGACCCTAGGGCATAACTTTGGCCCAAATCGAAAAAAAATTTGAACTGCCCCCCGACTTGACTTTGACTTTGATTGTCGCAGTTCCTTCGGTAACTAATAGATGGCGAAGGAACTGCGACGCTCGGTTGCGTGGTCGCGACACGGGGGCAGTTCAAACATTGGGCCAAAGTTATGCCCTAGGGTCAAAGTAACCCGCCTTTACGGTAAATCGAAATAGAAATTAAATGAAACGGTTCATAGGCACTACAAGACTTTGCAGCTAAGAAGCCAGCCACAGTTATTAGAGTTACTGGACGGACTGCATGTGTCACGCTTGTCAAAAATAAGAATTTTTGGCCCGGCTTACTTCTTGAAAAAAATGTCCCTTCGCCACTGTTAAACAGTGTTGTTTTAGTACTTTTTTTGTGAAATTGTGTGAGCGTTCGGGAGTCCTGTTTTAAGACTTAGTATTTCCTAACATCATTCCTATTTTAGGGTTAAACTCACAGTTTCTGGAAGCTTTTTTAATTTAATCTGATGTTAACGTGTCAAGTGATTTTATTGGCTGTTGCGCATCATAAAGAAAAGAACATTTTGTTCAAATAAATCTCAATAGATGGCGCTATATCTATCGATTGAATCGCTATATCGATCGAATGATTTTTATTTTCTAATAAAAAAAAATCTTAGCACGAATAAAATATAACCCGAGGATAGCCCGCATCTGTACAGTCGCCCAAGAAAGTCCTGTACCACCCTAAGGTTGAATATCGCTTGCAGATTTATAGGTGATAAAGATTAGTTTCGCTTGCAGATCGATCTGACAACTTCTATTGCCGTCTTTATCTGATATTGATAACAATGATTACTGTTTGTGACGTGACAGCTGTAAGTTCTTAGTTTGAACTTGATGGAACCAATGACGTCGTAAAATCAACGGCGGGGGGCCTGTAGATTTCGATGACAAAATTTTATCTACAAATTCAGAATTGTAAACAACAACAAAAGGCACATGGCGAGTCCACAAATATACCTACAATTTCTGTAAGCTTGTAATTACAATATGCGTTCAATAAAACAGTTTATTTCAGGATAAGTTTTTATTATATTGTCAGAAAGAAAAGCTAAAAATATATTTATCCATTTATTAAATTTCCACAATCACTGTTAAAATAATATAAAAAACATAAACGTAGTCATAGTTAGAGCGTGTGTAACCGCCATTGGCCTCTATAACCTCTAAAAGACGAGACCTCATTGAACCAACAAGCCATGAGCAAATATCGGTTCCCGCATTTCCTCCCAAATAGAATTACAGTGACTAATAAGAGCTTGTTTGGTTCTTTCATTTTGATGCGACCATCGCCACTTTGTTCCCTGGGTAAACATTACGGACTGTCGGTAGCATTGCATTCTGAAGCACGTCGAAATAATTTACAGCCGTCGGCGTCGCTCGCCGCACTCATCCAGCCCCAAATATTTACGGAAATTTGACATGATTCTCTATTTGGGATTACATGATCATCTCTATACCGTGTTGAATTATATCGCCAAAGGTGAAGACGTCCATGCTGACTGGATTTAAACGTTTCTTCATCACAAAACACTGTATTAGACCAATCAAACTCTTAAGTGCTCTGTGGCGAAGTTCAGACGAGCAAGTCTGTGCGCATCCGTCAAATATATTTTCTTGGCGTAATGCTTGTGGTGCAACCCCATGTAATGTAGATGATTCCTTATGATTTGGGCACTCACATCAAACATCTCCGCAAAATGTTTTGTAGGTTTAAAACCATTGATTTCATATTCCCGTCTCATGAATTCTCTATCGTTATTGGAGAGTGCAGGCCAGCGACCACTTCTTCTGTGATCCAACAAACTTCCCTCTTCCTAACGACGAATCCAAAACCGGACACAACGTCTCCATATATTCAAATTCCGCAATGTCGCACTGATACTGCATCCCTCATTAAATTGGCAAATTCATGTTGGCAGGCATTAAAGATAATATTTATATGCAGTTGAGTGAAAAATAACACTGAAAATATATCGATTTTAGAGAAAAATAATAATGGAAAAAATTACTTAAATATATTTGACAAAATGTCAATTGTCAGTTTTCTTTATCAAATGGAATTTGGTTGTCTATTTAAATAGTTTTTATTACTTTTGTTTGGAAACATTTCAATTTCTTTGTAGAAATTAATGTCCTTTCCATTTATAATAAAGGTTAAAATGTCATGTACTTATATGTGACCTATGACGTATGAATACTTAACAATTAGGTTTACGTCATTATTCTTCTCTTTCAGTAATAGCTTTTTATAACGAACCGTGTTGTAATTTTCGATGACCAGGAAACTAAATCAAAACTGGTACAGCACTTTCTTGGCCCACTGTACGTAGTATTTTATTATCTGTGGCTATTGTCATCTCGGTGAACCAATCAACGGCTGATGTTAACTGTAGATTAAAATTAAAAAGGGTTTAAGAAATTGGGGGTAAGTGTACATATTTTACGGATGGCTTGGTTTTCTTGATTTGACATACCATACGTAAAGTTTGTATCCTCCGTTGTAAGGTAGTATTGTAGTAATTATTATATTAGTAGATATCTAACTTGATGTTACATACAAATGTAGTTTTTTAACAATAGATGTGTCCTAGAAAAGCATTTCAATTGAACAGCCGAGTTAAATTGTATGTCTAACTACTGTTTTATAACGATAGTTAATTGGGACTCCTGAGTAAGCATAGTTGCAGCTAGCATTTCATGAAAAACGTGACGGTTTTAACTGAAAGTTTACAATGCGATTCCTAAATACTCAAAAATTCAAGAAAACAGGAAAATAAGTACCTAGTCGTATTTGTAAATTTTCATATAAAACGCTTTGTTTAAACACAATTTCAGGCCGTTCCGGTCTTACTATTAGTTCCTTATGTTAGTTTATGTTGGAAAAGATGAAAAAATGTTGTATCGTCCACAACCACCATACAACATACTCTTGTGATGTAAATTACTGTACATAGTAATAAATAATAATGATAAATAGAAAAAACTGTTATTAATTAAGGTTTATTAAAAAAATAAAAATAGGGCACATTATTGTACATCCCAGATAAGTTGTAAGTACGAAAAATCACACACACAGATGTTGTTAGTATAAAAAAATTATATTATTTATTTCGGCCTACAACACTGAGGAATGACGTTTTGACATTTTGTTAATTATTATACATAATTATTTTTTTATTTATAAATGGAACGTTGTGGTGTGATTATAGTAAAAGTGTGATTATTTTTTTTGTTAAATAAACCTCCAAAAATGTGTGTCTAAAATAATTCTGGACTTGTGATAGGATAAATTTGATGGCATGTTGATATAATCACATTGCAACCGAGTAAAATAGTATAAGCCTATTTTCAATTTAAAATATAAAGAAAACCAAATACTGATTGTTTTATTTATTAATCTTTTTTTTTTTTTTAAACTAAATCTACCTTAAAAATAAGTAAGCACCTGAGTATCTTAAATTAATGTGTACACTTCACAAACACAAATATGTACTATGTATTTTGGTACCTATTTTATAAAAACTACAATAGATCAACTATGATAACATGTACAGTGCGGATATTTTAGGAGGTGAAAGTACTCATGAATATGATCAACTTTTATGATGGGACCGACACTGAAATATGAAAAAAAAAACAGCTGTTCCATACATTTTGATCGTGTTGTAGTGCAATTTTGTAGGGAACAGCTGATTTTTTTTTCATATTTCAGTGTCGGTCCCATAATAAAAGTTGATCATATTCATGAGTACTTTCACCTCCTAAAATATCCGCACTGGTTTTAATTTTACCCTGTATATTATAGTGTAAGCACATATACAATATAGTGTAAGCACAATATATTACATTATAACCGTTTTAATTTAAAGGCGTTAATGAATAAGTGATAAATATTAACCTTATTAACAAACGTACTAATTAAACAACATAGTTCCTATTCTTACCAATGGCTTTATAGCTCTCGGTCTTAACAATGTCCAACAGAATCTCCACCAATTGATAGACTTCCTCATAGCTCGTGTACAAAGCCGTCGGCGTCAACCGAATGACGTTCGGATCCCTGAAGTCTGGCACGATCCCTCTCGACTTCAACGCGATACTAATTCTGTAGCCCTCATCATGTTCCAAGCATACATGACCGCCTCTCTTGCTATCTTCTCTCAAGTTTCCAATAGTAAATCCGTAATCTACAAGCTTCTTTTCGATAAGATACATCAGATACCCAGTGATGTGTAAAGACTTTTTCCTCATATTCGGTATTCCGGCTTTGTTGATGACTCTTAAAGCCCCTTCTAATGAGGCCATGGATAGAACGTTTGGCGTTCCGATCTGCCATCCGTTCGCGTCTTGCTGGTGATCGAACTCTTGTTTCAGTAAAAACTGAGATTCAATCTTATTGCCATACCAGCCAGCTAGACCTGGCAATCTTCTGAAATGTCTTCTGTTTATGTAGAAAGCTGCAGAAGATCCCGGACCGCCGTTCAGGTACTTATAAGTGCACCATATAGCAAAATCAGCGTCCACTTCCTTCAAATTGATTTCGATGGCACCAACACCGTGACATAGATCCCATCCTATAAGGATGCCTCTTTCTTTAGCTGCTGCAGTGATTTTTCCCATGTCCAATACTTGAGCACTTCTGTAATAAACCGTAGGAAGAAACACCAAGGCCACGTCGTCTGTCATGGCGTTTATAATATCGTCTTCGTCCATGAATTTTCCGTTACTTTTCACGACTTTAACAGCGTCTTCTGGGTCGTATCCTTGTAACCTTACTTGGCTATCCACCGCGTAACGGTCTGTAGGGAAATTGATGTCGTCTACAAGTATTTTGTATTTGTCTTTAGTTGGTTTATAAAACGTGCTGATTGCTTGATGAATGTTGATGGTGGTGCCGCCAAAGATGGCTATTTCGTCCGGATCTGCTCCAACTATAGGTGCCATGAGTTCAGACAAGTATTTAGAATATAAATAGTATTTGTTATCGTTGACCGTCCATATTTTAATGCCTTCATCTTTCCACTTTTCCATGACTTCTTGCACGCATTCTTCGGCGTCCTTAGTGGCCAGTCCTAAGGAGTTTCCACACATGTAGATATAGTCCTTCTTCAGATAAAATCGTTGTCTAAAGTGTCCCAGAGGATCATTGTTGTCCAACAATTTTGGATATTCAGGATCATCTTGATATACCACCTTCATTTTATGTCTTGGAACCTTGCCTATTCCTTAATAATTTCAGCACTATTTACGAATAGAGATGTAGAGGCTTCTTAATTGCTTTTCTCACCAAAGTTTAGTTGACGACAACCCCGAATACTAATCCTGCAGCACTTCGAAATGTCTCCGGAAGTAAAATTTGGGTTCAGTCAGTTTATCTAATTTTGTAAAGACAGTGTCTTATGCAATTTTTGGATGTCAATGGCGCGAGGCCCCACTGATTGTTATATAAATACTCGAAACCTTTTAATGTTTTATAGCATGATAGCTTATCATTACATCAACAGGAGGTAGGTATAATAGCGTTATAGTTATGCGAATATTGCAGGAGCATTGTGCTTCGGGTAGTGTGACCAAATTTTTTATGAAAGAGATGATAAGATTTGCTTTACTTGATTATCAAATAAATTAATTTTGTTTGCAAATATTTTGCATAGTTTTTTTAATAGGATATCCTGTTTTTTTTTTAAATTTGCTCATTGAAAACTGGTCTAATTTTGATTCTTAAGTAACTTTATTTTTTTGTGTACCCTTAGGTAAAGCCGATTCCAACCTCCGACCCACTAAGGGGCCGTCCATTAATCACGTGAGGCTCGTAAGGAGGGGAAGGGGGTGCAGAAAAAATCACGAAATATCACAAGGGGGGAGGGGGGTGTAGTGAGATATCACGTGTATTTATTTTTTCGTTGAACGAGCGAAATCTAAACCGAAAAAAAAATAAGATAATTTGTACCAATGAAGTCGGTTAAAAAATACACGTGATCTTGGGTAGGGGGGGAGGGGTTAGTTCAAAAACTCACCACATATCACCAGGGGGGGGGGTCAAAAAGTTGCTAAAAACATCACGTGATTAATGGACGGCCCCTAACACACGATGGTCGTCTTCAGTACCTAAAACAACTGCGGATGCTCTTCTCGGTCATCTGCTACTTTCGCCACGTGGTGGCAATCCATCTGGGGGCGACTGGGACTACACGTTTTTTTTTTATCGCCTTTGCTGTGCACAACCCAGGCCGGCAACATGGGGCCACTATTTACCTACCCACATACCGGAAGAGCTAGCCAAGTAGTTTTTCTGTTAGCGTTTACGCCAAATAATAAGTGCAAAATGTATGGGAATGACATGCGGAAAAGTCACGTGACCTCACTAATGTCATTGCCATAGGTACATTTTGTACATGATTTATTGATAACTTTTGGCGTGATTTTTAACAGAAAAGCTACTTAGCTAGGGACCCCCGAGTGCCAACAAGTTAAAAAGCTTATAAAAAGAGAGTGCCTATTCTTACGTTGTGGAAGAAAGAAAATAATGAAATATAAAATAATGTCCTGTCTATTCCGCAAATCGTAGTCACACGATCGGATTAACAAAGCACACAGCTATCTTCGATAACAATAACAAGTGCAGATTATGTCATAAAAGTGATAGGTTGATACTGCAACTGCCGAAAATCACAGATTCGCGAATGTGCCCCGATTTTAGTTATAACGTGGGAAAAATACATCTTGTGATATGGTTTCCGACCTTACCAAAATAGAATATGCTTAAATAAAGTTGGTACTTCTACTTAAAGTTGGTAACTAGCTGAATATTGGCCATGCCCAATAACCGATCTCCGATTCGAAAAAAAAAACATCAGTTCCATACTTACATGTTTGTCAACAAAATGCATGGATTTTTTTTCTCGCAATGTCAAGCCAACAAACGTAGCTATAATATAAATATTAATATATCGGTATAATATACTGGTGACGTCATAGAAATATATAGCTGCGTGTGTGGTCACTCGATAATTTATATAGAAAATATGTCGTAATATGCCTTGCTATGATTCATTATTAATATATATTATAGCAACGTCTGTGATGGGCTTCAGGATTAGTCCCATAGTAAAAGTTGTTCATAATGATGAGTACAATGACCCCTTTTCGTATTTCGACTGACTAATAAAATTACACCTTATATAGCTACTAGCTATAGGTACCTACAAGGTGTAATTTTACATAGGTGGGTGTACATAGGCTTTAGTACCTAGCTATTAGCTAGGTACTAAAGCCTATGTTAAAAATCAATCTCTAGTAGGGAAAATAGCCGATAGATCGGTTAGTTATGATAGGCGTAGCCACGGTGGGGTAAGCGCCCCACCCTGGCTCTGACCTGTAAGGGTGCTATAGGGTGTAACTTTTTGAATGAAAATAATAACCAGGGTAAGACCGCGGGTATAGTTTGCTAGTTACATGTTATTTTAGACTGCTGCCCCACCCTGAGCCCATGGCTGACTACGCCCATGGGCGTAGACGTAGATATTATTTTACAATCCGGCGACGCGACCTGCCGCTCTGACGTCTGGACGGGGAGGTACTGGTCGGAGACTTCGAGCGCGATTGCCGTGGTTGAGTTTTATTGTGGAGGGGACGTAATGCTTTCTTACGTGACTATTTTCCCTCCAGTTAACTTCTACCTCAAGCCACATTAAGGAACTTTATTCCAAAAATAAATAAACATTAAAGGGACGAAGAAAAAAAACATCCTTTCCGCAACAACAAAACATTACAAAAAAAATTGAAAATTAAAAAAAATATAAAAACCCGACCGCGGTTTGCTCTACCTACGTCTTATTTGGTGTTATAAACCCACCAAAAAGAAAAGGAAAACAAGAGATTGCAGTCGGGACCCAGTGTTTCTGGGTAATATTCATATAATGTCGTTCCTACGTGTACCCAATATATAGGCACCTACCTAAGTTAAAACAGGTTCACTGTTCAGTAGAAAACTCAAGAAATCCGACTGAAATCTTCTCAAAACTCTTGAGCAAAGTCGTAGTAATTGGCATGCTAAAATACACCCTGTAACCCTGGCAATGGGTTGTTTACTGCATGCCTCGACCTTGTCACTATCTACACAATAAACTTTATAATAACAGGATTATTGAACTGTATAACTATTAATATTAAGCTTAGTTGCTTAATAGGTAGGTAGGTACCTATAACTCGATAAGGACATAGCCTGATAAACCATTCGTTTTAGAATGTTTTTAGGTACCTACATAGGTACTAACGTACTGAAAAATTAATCACCTGAATGAATATGAAAATTCTGTAGCAACATTTTATAAAACTAACTGAAATTCCATCAAATAGGTAGGTGGTACCTAATATTAAGTATATTAGGTAGGTACCACCTACCTATTTGATGTATGTATGAGGTGGCATCTATTCAGGATACTTATCATATATTATTATGTAATTATGTAGGTACCTACCTATAGATACCTTTACCTATGTCAGATTGATCAAACGAAGGTGAGCGGTGATTAGGTGAGGTTGATATTACTTATCAATCAGTTAGATATTATCTAATTGTGACTCCATCACCCAGAGTTATAAATAAGTAAGTAGGTACCTACCTAATTTGTATTAGGTACCTATAGTACCACTAATACCTACTGAACTAAATAGGCGCTAGGTAGGTCCTTACCTCAGTACTTACATTACTCTTTGTTCCAGTTTAGGTATGACCTACTGATCTACTATAACCATGGGTAACTAAGTATTTACACAAACGCTTAAAATTTTAACAAAGCTTGTAAATATTGGTCTCACAAACTAACAAACTAGGTAGGTACCGAACTTCGCGCCAAAACTGACAGATCACATTCACAACTTCACATGTTTTAAAAAAGTTTATGGTCCTAATGTATTTTTTTTTCACATAAATCCTTTTCTATTACCAATGCCAAAGTGCATAAATATTTGCTTTTAAATTAAACTGACATAATAAACTAGAAATAATCAGTTCGCGCAATTTAAAATCTGCAACATGAACAGATTTTTTAAAATTCCGATTCGAATGTTATCGGTTATCCACCGCGACTGGACACGATGCTGGCCTAAACCAGACTATGGTCCCGTGGAAGTGCAGCGTTCTGTCCTGCTCAATGGGATGAGGGTTGCAGCAGCCAAGCCTCTCGGGGCTCAGATCGGGGCCTGCACTGTTATGTATCAGGTGAAATAAACTATTTGAATTTTCTTCAGAGATAAAAACACCCAAAATCAGAGGTCTTTTGGTTATAGTACCCCTCACGTGGCCAAAATTCGCACCGTGAAAAACCCTAAAGTGGCCAAATTCGCACCCATTTTCGAGCATTTTCGCACATATTTCGCACTATTTTTGCACTTCCGTTAAAAACACTATAACTCGCTATTTCGATAAACGACCTATGTAAAACCGTATATTTACAATCTATATAATATTTTCTATACGCTGTGTAAGTTTCATGTAATTTGGATAAATAATAAAAAAGATAAAAATAAGAGAACACATTTTTCACGCGTTTTGTTCGTTTTCACCACGTCCACTTGAGAGCTCTAAATATACACGGAAACCTTCGAATTTACTGATGAAAGTCATATCAATCGCCGGGGAATATAATAAGCTCACGATATCACAATAAACATTAATATATGGAGCCCTAACCAAAACTAGCACCGACCGGCGGAAATTCCGTTGACGTGTGACAACTTGATTCTTGTTCGAAATGTCAAGTCCGATTTTTTGTTCGAGTACAAGAATATAATGTGATCTGAAGCATTAGTGGATGTATGGAATTATTGGTAGCCTGGTCTTTCACGAACATTTTAAGGTATAAAGGAAAGAGATCACACATGCATAGACAAAGTAATACCCGACTTTGTACCGCGCGGTGCGCTGTATCGGGGCTCAACTTGGCTTTTCCGGCGATTGGCAGCGGCCACTCAAGGGAAATTCCTTTTATGGCAGCCGCCGGATGGGGCCACGCTAGGGGTTCGGGCAAATATTTCCTCAATCATCACCAAACTATGCTTAGGGGCAGATTCATCATCATCCGCCTAGCCTTTTCCCAAACAAGATTGGAGTCGGCTTCCAGTCTCACTAGTAGCGGTTGTATTAATCAATATTTTACATGGAGCGACTGCCATTTCACCTCCACAACCCATTACCGGTATTCGAATGTTAGACCAGTTTTCAGACTTTCGGGCCCCGGACTACCCGTAGGTACCTAATCACTGATAAAGATACTGTCAAAGATATTTATCTGATAACCGGGACCGACTCTTTAACGTGCTCTCCGAGGCATGGAGGGGTCTCGATGTGTAAATGATGGTCACCATTCAAGGAATAACCGCGGCAAGCGCAGCTTAACCTCGCAGATCGATCAGCGCGACTGTCATTTAGCCAAGAGCCCCTCTCATCTAGGGGTAGATTAGGTATATTATTGATAGTAATTCGTTCTGTCACACTACTGCTAATCGAAGAATGCCTTAAACAATGCAATCGCACTCCCAGGCAGGTTCCCGCTACGAAGTAGATGACTACCTCGGCACAAGCCACTTCCTCCGCGCCGCGTCATGTACCTCCAGTTGCGCGTTCTCTGGCTACACCAAAATGCGGTACATGCCGCAACAAGGAGCCGCCATCACGTGCACTAGCGATAGACAGTCTATAGCATACACACTCAGATGTCCCGTCACTACCTTCTCAGAAATGAAATGCTTTTTGTTGGATACAGTTCTCAGGTAAGTAGAGATTCAATATAGCGAGCAAATTCAACAAAACTGAGTGTGCGATACTTCTGGCATGAGACAAAAAGCGGCTAAGTGGTTTCTTGATGATCTATGACGCCTAGCTACTTCTTTCTCTTTCCCCACTACTGACTGTTGTGTCATGTCGTCACGACTTACAGCCTTGAGGAACTTCAGCTCTGATAACTGAATCTTATCAGAGCTGTCGCTAAAACTGCCAAACAAAATCAAAATTCTTGCCAGATGCTGCTTCAAAGAATGGGAGATGGACGACATTAAACCTATGATCAGGGACGACTTGCACCGCATCCATCCAGAAAAACGTGTTATAGACTTGGCCCAAAGAGCCTGTTGGACTGGCCCGCTTGCTAACTCTATGTTCTGCGAGCCATCACGTATAGATGGCATGACTGGAAAACTCTTAAATAATTACACTAGTTGTAACTACAAAACCGACCATTGTACTGTAGCCAGTGTAGGTGTACCATTCGAAGAGACCATGAAGATGGCGGAAGCGATCGAACCTAGACGAGTGAGTGCTTTTTTCAATGTTCTTATTCGCATGAAAGTTAGCGAGAACAAGGAGCTTATAATAAGGATAATATGTCCAGCCGTGGTGGCCCATTTATCTACATTGCCGGATTTAGGGCAGGCCAACAAGGGCTCTAGCCTTAGGTCCTCGACAACTTTTGTTTTGGATAGAAAAGCTAGGAATATTTCGACTGATTAAAAAAAAATCGAGGCCTCCACAGTCCACACGTTTAAATCCGGCCCTATGGCATATGGGCCCTATGAATATGATATTCAAGACTCCAAGCCTCGTATCCACTAGGCCACATTTGACGCGCAACATGATGCACAACATGTTACCTACTTGTCATATTGAACGGCAACGAGAAACTTTTGTTTAGCAACGTTGTCTGTCCATACACGACTAGTCGTCGACAACATTGTCGCCAGAGGTACTAGTGTTATGCTAGGTACTTTTCACCCATTTTCTCGCAGACGAAGTCGCGGGCAACATCTCGTTTCTAAATAAGTAATTGCAAAAAAATATCATAGGAAAAGCCAGAACCGAGGACTGTCCAGCCATCTTTACCGCGACGAGGGTTCGAGTTTTACGACTTGGGACCCTGCAGCGACACCTGGATATGTGTCGTAGTGCCTGGCTGCGGCACTTGTGATATTTCGTAAGTGCTCACGAATACCACCTCTTTTCATCAAGCTATCTCTCAGTACCGAATTAACCACGTAGCAAGAGTAGGGCTCCGTGCAAAAAAAGGCCCCGCGTATCCAAACCCGCTCACCTCCGCCTGAGCGTAATTTTTTGAGTGAAACATAATAAGACATAGTACCTACCTAAGTAGGTATAGTATCCGGCAGGAAAGATGATCACAGATCGCGCATGTACATTTTTGGCCCAATAGACAATAGACAGTTGACAATACGTAATAGGGAATAGTCCAATTGACGACGAGCATCCACTGACGAACCAATCGCGTGCATGCATCGCGTGCAGCCTCGGCATCCCCCGTCTTCTTCATTCCGCCAAAGAGACCGAAATATCAGCTAATGCGCAGGTGACGTTTGTGATCATAAGTGGTGCCGCTAGTTATAATACCTATAAATCATTGATCACATTTGGTCCGTCGGCGTTGGCACAAGATCACATTGATCCTGTCCAAGTGTTAAGCTCCCTTGTTTCTATAATCAGAGATCCTTACATACTACATATTTTGGTTCATTCATGTTGTTTCCATTCTCCATCGAATTCTTCTGGCGTTACAGGAGTCTTATCAAGCACTCGATCATAGCTCACGCCTGTGGAACAGCCAATATGCAAGATGGCAGTCATTTCATGGACCGCACTCCTCAGCAACCACTCGGGCTCATGTCCGGAGCCGACGTCTACACCACCTACAAGGCGTTCAACTTATCGTATTACGAAACTGGCGTTTTTGGTAAGATTGTAAAAAAATATATTCTTTTTGCACCCCCGTTACTCAGCTCCTTAGGGTCGCAGCGTGACGTTAAATAGCCTGTACAGTACTATTCCTCATATATCTGGGTATCATATACAAAAAGATTTATCCGACTGGTTTAGTTCCAGGGATTAGCGCGTTCAAACAGACTCCGCAGCCTAGCAGGTACTAGCTACAAGTTTGCTCCTTTTATAACAACTATTCAATAAGGTATAGAAACTTTTTAAGCCAACCTATGAAGGGTTCTTTTTCAGGTATTGTAGCAAGAACACGTGCAAATACAGCGCGGAATGTCGCGGTAGCAGCCTCCGAGTTCCTCACCAACATTGGAGACCTCAATTTTAAGCAGATTGATATCGGCAAGAAGAGACTTAGTAAGTTGCTCACTTAGTTGGCGCAATGGTTCATGTCGAAGATGTCTTGGTAGTAAATTTCATGTCGGCGCTACTCGCAAAGACTATAGCTAAACCGCTTAATTGTGTCCTCGAATGCGGGGTGCAGGGGCGCGGGTAGCAAGTATAGGTGCGCGCATGTACATTTTCGGCCCAATAGACTTTAGACAGTTGACAATATACGTAATAGAGAATGGTTCAATTAGACGACGAGCACCGACTGACAAACCAATTTATCGCGTGTAGCTTCGGCGCCCCCGTCTTCTTCATTCCGCCAAAGAGACCGAAACATCAGCGAATGCGCAGGTGACTTTTGTGATCTTAATTGGTGCCGCTAATTATAGCTATAGTTGCAAGTTTCCTGACTAATTAAACATATAACATATCCACAAACTTAATGGACTTAGGTAAGTATAGTAGTAGGTAGTATATCTTGTCAAGCTGAGCTAAAAAAATGTTATGAATTTAGAGGAAATCCAGTGTATTAAGATATTTTCAAATAAAGGCTGTTTTTTATACGACGATGCAGGCGTAGGCATGTTACGGCCCACCGGTAAGCGATTACCGTAGCCACGGGGTCTCATCAGGAACAAAGGAACATTTGTTCAAATAACTCTTAATAGATGGCGTTATACGTATCGATTTTTTATTGGAGTTTGTGTAAAATGTAGAAGATTAATAAATAGACAAATATAAATATTGTGTTGTATGTTCAAATTTAAAAAAATCATTTAGTTACGAAAAAATGTTTAGCCCGATAGCCCGCGGTACGGCGGCAAACACGTTTTTTTGTATGAGTTGAGGTATCTGTACGCGTAGTATTGTATTATCTGTGCCGTAGCCTATGAAACGCTAGCAAAACCGAGTAGGTAGGTACCTATCACATGCGCGTTGCCGACATTCGCTGTACCGACAGCTTAGACGACAAACAGATCCACCGCTGTCAACACAGCGCATCCTCAGGAGCTCTGGCGACCTTACTCACCACAGGAACACAACACTACCGCAGAGTAGCGTTATTTGCCTGTGATATTCTGTAAGGTGGTCTTTAGCTAGAGTGGTTACAAGAGCGGCTGTCAACCTTAGAACTTCAGGGTGTTTGTTTCCCTTTAACTACAGGTACCTACCCCATTTCTGTGAATCTCATTCAATCAGAATACTTATTCTTTATTTCAGAAGTAAGCCTAGCACTTCACGACGAGGATTGTGTGAAAGTAACTGAGGGATTGGCTCTTCAGTTAGCTAACGACTTCCAGATTGACGGTGCGAAGACTTCCATGTGTATGATTGACCAAATTTGTAACGACGAAGTATCATCCACGGCACAATGTCTGTCCAGCAAATGTAGGTCCAAGAAATATAATATTTTGATATTTTTGTTGTAGTATTTTCATCTCACAAAGGCGGTTTGGTCTTTATTGTCTGGTGCACGTACACATTGTTTCTACGTGCGCAACAAGAGGTTAAAATAGCTATTTTTTAATATTCTTGGTGCGCAAGCTCGAAAGCGCTCAGTATTGGCTGAGCCACCTCTACGCACACAGAAACAATAAATAAGTTTCTAAACCCCAGGCCGCGAGTCCTACTGGCACTTGTCGGGTATTATTTGGGAAAACTTTACTTTATCTTAGTAGCTTTAACCTATTATAACAGCTTTTACCTCCGCTATCTACCTAGGTCTCCCAATAGGGCCAAGGTAAGTATGTAAAATAACTAAAATGTGTTTATTTTCCATAGATCGAGACATGGCCATAGCCGTTGTAGGTGACGTTGGACGCGTACCTCATGACAAGGAGCTTATTTGTGGATTCTGAACTAGAATAATTATTGATGTACCTAGTTTAATTTTAGAAGTGATTACTTACTTTCATAAAAAAAATAAATAAATGTATTTTAAACACAAATGGCGATGGTTTTTAAGCGATACAATAACCCCTTCACTTGTAGACGATGATTAAATTAAACAGCTCTTAAGTCAATATTGTCATGTAGGTATACGCCTACATGTATTCTATCTATATATCTATATATATAGGTCTATTCATTGAACAAGGCAGTAGTTAAAGTTACGTGGCGTCGTTAAGTAAGGGGGTAAAATATCTAGGTCTTGCTTACCTACCTACTATAAGCAATAATGCTATTTCTAGCAACTTTTATTGGTGCAAAAAATCGGGCAATCTAGCAACTTTTTCAAAATATTTAGCAATAGGATAAAGGCGCCAGTTGGCAACACTGCAAAAACCAGCCAAAATATCAAACAATGTAGCAATTTAGCAAAACTCAAAGCAAAGCTGTCAATCAAACATGTCAATTGAAGCTGTGCTATTTCCAAAGAGTATAGTAACTATAGCTATTTCTCAAGCAGTAATTTTGTAATATATTTTTATTGCTCAGAGTTTTCTAGAGTTGTGAAAATTGCGGTGACTCTTCCATAAAAGCCATTAATCGATAGTAGAAGTTGAATTTTTGGTGTCAACATAAATAAGAATAAAATGACTCTTTGATGCTAGCTAATGCTTTCCAATGACTTCATAAAGCGACGCAATGTGGCGATAAATATTTACAGCGATACGTATATTTACGATACAAAATGGGGAGAGTAGAAGCTTGTAGAATATGTCTAATCACGGATGTTAAAATGGAAAGAATTCAAGGATCCCTTGAAGCTAACATCAAAACTGTTTTTGGACACAACGTAAGCACCGATAACTCTTCAGACAGTATTTCTTCGGCTGGTCGCTACCCTGCCTTTGCTTTGGTGATAAATATACAATAAATCTCTATTGATGAAGGTCTCTGGTTTCGTAAAAGGTGGCAGAGGATTTATGGCATGTTAAAAGGAATGGCTAGGCTCAGTGCCAGACCAAGAACTATTTTTAGAGAGGGCTGAGGGCTCATCAGATATGATTTTTTGAGAGGCGGGGGGAGGCTGAGTAATAAAAATCAAAAAAACCCAATTATAATACAGAAACCCAAATATAGAGCAATGCTGATGCAGATCACAATCATTATAATGTTAAATGTGAAATATTGATTCCAACTTTTTTAAGAAAGTTCAACATTTTTCAGATGATGTTCTCATCAGACTTCCCCGACTACAGTTGTTATGAATGCACAGCATTAATAACAAAATTCAGTAAGTTCAGGAAAAAGTATTTCACGGCCCAGTCACTCTTGTTCAATATCCTGCAAAATCATGGTGTGGTGAGTTTATTTTCTTATTTTTTTACTAAGAGTTACACACTACAACAATAATTAGAGGCCTTTGTATTCTTGTATGAACTGTTAATTTTGTAGATACCAATAATATGAGCTAGTACCTATTCTTTTATAGAAAAATATGATAGGATGATATGACCTGAAACAACTTATAAGCAATACAAATATTTGTTCTGTGCAGGAACCAAACCTGTGACACATAGCACAGCACACAATTGCTCAGCTGCTGCGTTAGCTGTGTTATCAATATAACTATAGTTTTTTATCATTCCCTTTCAGGTAACAGAAAAAGAAATAAAGAACATAGATAGAGTAGCGTCCAAACTGAACTCCAACTTGTCAACCACACATACTAAAGCTCAGATGCAACTGTTAGAACTGAAAATAGAATGTGACCCAATGGAGGGGGTCCCAGATATGACCGTAGACGATGAAAATGACAACAGCTGTGGCAGTGACGATGTCCCTTTGAATTCTGTCAGTCATATTGACCATGTGAGTATCCTCTAAATACATATCCTGATATCGGTCATGTATGGGCACATCAGATCATAGAAATAAGGAGATATGTCATATGATGACATATCTCCTTATTTCTATGATCTGAGCAAATTAGTACGGGAACCGCAATCTGTCGCCACTTTTAAAGCAGTGTGTGTCACAACTACAAGCTCTGCTTTGTAAATATGAGATCTAAGAAATGTCAGTTCTGTCTTCACTCACACTAAACTAAAATACTGTATTAATCATCGATCGGGTTCGGTCCATCGGCAACATGATTACTACTAGATTTGTTAAGTTTTACGTATAATAGTCAGTTTAGTCTCACATCTAGACCAATAGTATGTTTTTAAAAACGTATGTTGTGATCCAAATCTTACTATGTAATAGTAACTTTTTCTCTATCATCAGTCTGGGTCATATTTTCAGTTTTATTCAGTTTACAGCCTATAAGTAAGCGGACGGCAGAAATGTCAAACGCATGACTATGAAACAATAGTATGCTATGAAAGCAGCCTTATAATATCTTCTTTCCTTGATAAACATTTAAATATCTACAAGATTTATGGATTTTAGTAATTAAATGTGTTATGTTGTTTTTTTCAGGTAAATATTGGTTCCAATAACTCAAAGCAACACATATCAAGCAAAAACAAAAAAATGAATAGCAACAATGATTTAGGAGAATCCTCTAGGAAAATGAAAAAGTTGCACGGAAATAATAGCAGAAGAGAAAATTTGCCGAAGGATTTTGATCTAACAGACCTCACTGTAAGATCTATTTTTAGTGATCAATATTTTTTGCCCTTTTTTGGTGATATTCTAATTGGGTAGTATGTGAACATATCGCATTCGTAAGGCTTTGTTACATTGGCGCGTGGATAGGTATAGGTACCGACAGGAATCATGATCACAGATCGCGCATGTACATTTTTGGCCCAATAGACAGTTGACAATACGTAATAGATAATAGCTCAATAGGCGACGAGCATCGACTGACGAACCAATCGCGTGCAGCTTCGACGCCCCCCGTCTCTTTTATTCCGCTAAAGAGACCGAAAAACCAGTTAATGCGCATTAACTGGTTTTTCGGTCTCTTTGGCGACGTTTGTGCTCATAATTGCTGCCGCTAGTTACACGTAAGTTGGGCTAATGGTAACGTGGCAATCTGTCGAGACTCGCCCGGATTGGCTCTACAGATCGGGCGTCAAGTTGGGTCGTTACCCCTGACTCAGAGCGGTACACGCTCCGGGCGTCGGGAGCCGCGGGACGACTCCCGGCCACCGTAGGCGCGGGCCTGCGGGCGGTCAGTCATGAGCTCACCGGCCGAGCAGGACCAGGCCCGTGCCGAACGGCGCATACGTGTTCCACGCGCGCCTCAAAGAGATGTCAGCATCAGAGAGGGGGCCCTCTAGGGCCCAAGCCTGCCGGGAAAGCGGGATTGTCCGAAAGGGATACCGCTGACCGCTGACCCGGACAAAAGGGCTAAGGAAGGAACACGGGTTTTAGTCAGTAAGAGTCTGACACTCCCTTCCGCTCCGCCCAGAGCGGGAGGGGTCACTTGATGATTTCCCATCCGCAAAAAAAAAAAACAACCCCTAACTCAGAAGATAAGAAGGCCCTATTTAGACTATAGACCAACTAGACTTTTGCCCGCGATTCCGTCCGCGTGGACTACAATGAAATTACCAGTTTAAGTGACCTCCATAGTGTAGGGTGGCTAGTACTACCAAGAGGTCAAGCTGTATCTCTGGTTTATCCCACCGGAATTACATGAAACGTGGCTTAGATTTTAAGTTGGACCCCAAGCTATCGAACTGTGAATACCACATCAAAATCCGTTCAGTATTTTTCGCGTGATGTGCTCACAAACAGACAAACATTAAAAAAAATCGTTTTGGGTATGGTTACGTTCCAATACACTATCCCGACTGTTTTTGCTGGAATATCTTCATGTACAGATATGGCTTTTTTACAATTTTATAATAGTATAGATATCCATCCAACTTATGTCTTTTATTTCCAGGATGGAACAGAATCAAATAATTTCATATATTTAGAAGCAGAGGATGTAGACCATGAGGTATATAACAATTGGTATCTAAGTATCTATATTCTTAATGGTTGAAATGAGGTTTACTATTCATTCATTATTTTGTAAAACTAAGTCCACTATGACTAGGGTTGCCAAGTTTATTTAACAATATAGTATTTTGGAGGATATTACATGTAAAAATAGCGAAAAATTAAAAAAAAACCTATTTTGTTTTTACTTAATATTTAATTTTTTGAAGACTATGTTTTACTGCTCTGAGCCTTTAATTTGTCATTTTTCGCTTCAATATTTTGAAACGAATAATGTCGCTTCATTTTTTATCCAAATAAAATTTTAAGATTAGTATAGTGTTATGATTAGATTATAGTTCGTAAATATAAGCTCGAGTCCTATGACAGATGTCAAATACGAACAAATAATGTCAAAATCCATTAAAAATGTACCTATTTGACATCTGTCATAGGACTCAAGCTATATTTTAGGAACTACAATTATAGACCTATTACATTTATTTCAGCTGCCTGATGCAGATAACGCATTCGAAGACTATGACCCTTCGTCAGCTGTATCCATCAAAATTTTAGAAAATCAGAACATAATGATTAACAATCAACACATAATAATGTCCAAACTATCTGAATTATCTACGAGCAAAAACACATTAAACAGAATGAATGCTTATCCGACAACTTCTACAGATTTTTTAACATCTACAGATAAAGTTACTTCCTCAGTTATAGACAGCAAGAAACGACTGGAAGAATTTGAAAACGAACTGAAAGATTTAGAAAAAAAGCAAAAGCTGCGGCAAACATATACAATACTTTTCAAAGGAAGAGGACAAGGTATTAATTGTGCGTACATATTAATAGATGCATTGTTTACAAGGAAGTTTATGACTCAATGCTCTTGGGCCGGCGGGTCACGAGGAACAGAGACTAAAATTGCATTCAGAGCATACAGAAATACGATTAACTTTTTTCATGAAGTTGTCCAAGAGTGCGATAACAATTTCTCTCTATTGGATTGCCACAGCTTTCTAAAATCCATTTTGAGAAATTCTAACAAACGATTATCCAGTAAACAAATGAGAATGTCATCTCAGCGTAAACGGGTGAAACGGTCGGATTTTATTATGCCTAACAAAAAAGATGGTTTAGAAGAAACTTGATAGCAGTCAAGCATTTTATAAATGTGCTGATTTTTAAAAAGTTGATTATTAATTATTTTTTGTTTGTTTGTTTTTAAGTCTTCCGACCGTTTCGAAATTAAGAAACATCAATTAGGTGTGTTTGTTGTTGTGCAGATACTAGATCGACAAATTGCTATACGTCAGGGGTGGTCAACCGGGGCTGTTAATCCAGTCGTTAGTGTTAAGGCAAAGAACAATACGATTATGTAATTGATCGCACAGCGTCTAGCCTACTGGCTAGACGCTGTGCGATATTCGTCCCAATATCTATGGCTTACTAGCCATAGATATTGGGACGAATCAAGTTGGCTACCCCTGCTATAGGTGATCTAATTTCGTTAAAAAACAAAAAACCTAGAGATTTCGGTAAATATTTTTACCATTATTTTTAAGCTACAAAAGGCAATAACTATAGTTTACTGATTTGCGAATGAAGAATTATTATTAAAAAAGATTTTAGAATTAGATACCATTAGGTAATACTAGAAGTATTTTTATTTTATTTATTTCGTAATTCGTTCGTTATTATTATTATGTATAGGGTGACTTAATAATAATAACGAATGTATAGGGTGACTTTACAGTTGCGCTTACGGAATAGACGTGTCTTGTACCGTTTCATAGTGAGACGCGTACGAAACGCGTGCGATTGTATGGCTTACAAGCCGCGCTAACGGTCAGCGCAACTATGAAATCACCCATAGTAAGAATGTTTTGAAATTGAAATTCTTTATTCTGTAAATCGGTTATAAATAACACTTTTACACGTCAATATTTTTACTAGATGTGGTCGGTGTTAGATGTCGTCGTCTCATACAGGATAAATTTTAATCCACTACGGATATTTTAGGAGGTGAAAGTACTCATGAATATGATCAACTTTTATTATGGGACTGACACTGAAATATGAAAAAAATAAATCAGCTGTTCACTACAAAAATGCACTATAACACGATCAAAATGTATAGAACAGCTGTTTTTTTTTCATATTTCAGTGTCAGTCCCATAATAAAAGTTGATCATATTCATGAGTACTTTCACCTCCTAAAATATCCGTAGTGGATTAAAAATCCTATAAAAGTTCAACTGATGGAGGTGTATTTGCTTCATGTGCGGATGTGACATGATAGCTCAGTGGTTAGAGTGACGACGCGATACGGCAGAGGTCGCGGAGTGAATTCCCGCCCGTACCAATTGTTTTAAAATCCCTTATTAGACTTTTTGTGCGATCGAGTCTGCAGCGCTTTGCAGCGCTCGAACAATCAGCAAAACTTAGTGAACAGATTGTTCGAGCGCTGCAAAGCGCGGCAGACTCGATCGCACAAAAAGTCTGTCGTCTGTGTCGCCCCTTAGTGTGATTATAATAGTACCTATATAATAACAAAAATGTCATTACAAACAGCAGGTAGGTGTGTCTTTTTGCAAAATAATTTACAAACTGGAGTTAGTCTTTGCAAAAGAATGTATTTTTTATTAAAACACGAATATCAATGGCGGCTGGGTACCTACAATACTTGATGTTAGAAAAATTCACTAGTCTACCCCTGCTCGCAGTTTAGTGCGCCTATTAACACTAAAAAAATTATAATTCATATAATTTTTTAAGTGTTAATAGTTAATAGTTAAGTCGGTTACAGACATTGCTCGCATGCTTGGCTCATCTCATGCTCCGCAATGTTTGGACGTTCATGTTCGTGGCGAGGCATGTGTAAATATACAGGGTGGCAGGTTAGACAGTGGAAATATTTTAAGAGGTCATTGTACTCATCATTATGAACAACTTTTACTATGGGACCAACCCAGAAATAATGATGAGTATAATACCCCTTAAAATATTTCCACTGTCTAATCTGCCACCATGTATATCGAGCCGTGCGTTGCGAGGCGTGCGCAAAGTATGCGAGCAATGTCTGTATCCGCCTTGGTTGCGTTCAAGTACCCGATACGGTATTATACGATATTTTCAATCTAGGAGTAAGTACAAATCCCATGTTTCGTAAAGTTTTAACTAAAAATAAATAAAAGAATACATCCGTTTATTCATTTTATATACATATTATTTTACATTTTTAAATATTTCAATAAAAAAAACATTTAAAAATATAAAAAATAGTACCCCACCGGCATCGGGAACAGGGTCCAAGCTACCGGCGGTCAGGGGTCCAGAGAGAGGAACCTCCTAACAATGCGAGCCGTGTCCAGGAGTACCGCTCTCTGCATCAAGCCCTTGATCCAACTGCCCAACGAGAGCCTCCTCAGGTGTTGGTCGAGGCTCTTGGCTATTAGGCCATTGGCCGAAACGACTATCGGCACAATGATTGCCGAATCCATCCCCCACATGCTGACAATCTCGCGTGCCAAGTCAAGATACTTGATTAAAGAATACATTATTATTAGTGTTTAATTTTACGCTCCTTACAAACTTTGTAGTCACTTGGGCGCCTGTATAGGCTAAATTGAATGGTTTTCTAAAAGCTCATGGTAAGCCCCCTGGTAAAATAACCCTATAAAGAATGTTGCCATGTAAAAAGTTTGGATCAAATCTCAGGCTCCGCTTTCGTTTGCCAGACTAATTGATTTCGTTTAAATCAAACAGCATGTTAAACCTAGGGCCGGGCGATTCTACTTATTAATGAATGACATAGTTTTTCGGCTGTGAGAGAGGGATGTAGCTATACTGGACGTGTAGCACTATTCCTTGTTTAGAGCGGAACAAGAACAATGGTAATTACTAATTACACTCGTCATGTCATGGTACGGCCCTTGTTATAGATCAACGGATTGTCTCTATCAATAGGGTACAGGTCGCGCGATGATTCTAGATCGCTCGAGGAAAGTAGTGGGGGCAATCGGCGCATGTGTACAATCGTGCACAAATCAAACGCAGCGCGGGAATCGATGAGCGACTAACCTACCAATAACGAGTCGCCGTCGGCGCACACCCACCCCCCTCACTCCGCACGTCTTCATAAAGACCTTAAAATTGAACACTGCGCATGCCCTTTCCACTTTTGCCGAGTGATCATAAACCACCGCGCGACCTGTAGGAGGGCGTCCGTCAAGTCGGGTCTTTGGTTGGTAAAGCTACTTTAATAACAAACGTTCGAAATCGTATAAAAATACCAATGTTCAAGTTTTTTAACTTTCTTTTATAGAAAAGTGGCAACACACGTCAACACTTGTCACTTGTCAGTTGTCCAATGTCATGTCATTTGTCAATGTCAATTTGTCGAATTTTTTAAACTTGTGTAATTCTGTTAGCAAATCTAATTAACAATTAAGATTATAATTACATTAATAAATAAATTATGTAATAATCTTAAAAACCAAGAAGACAGATTTACAATGAACTCTCTTCACAACACTATAAAACGTAAGTATTACCTATGCATTTTGAGGTTATATTACGCTAAATATATTTACAGTTTTTCTTATAAAATTTGCAGAATTTCGCCTTCTCAACCTGAATACGGCGCTAAAAACAATATCAGAATTCAAGCCCATTGTCCCTAACGTTGTAAAACCCAAGAATGATTTGATTTGTAGTCCAAAAGTTCTTTCATTTGCACCAAGGAGTATTGGTGTAGAAATCATTGATAAACGGAGGCATAATGGGATAAATCAGGACCCGATACCTTACATACCTATTGTTAACCCTCGTTCTATCTATCCACTGTTGGACAAAGAGTGGAGGAAGGATGAGATTGGTCTGCCATCAATTAGGGACGATGAGATGCAGGCTGCGAGGCTGATTGTTATTAGGAGGAAGAAGATGAAGAAGCATCAGAGAAGGAAGCTCTGGAAGAAGATGCGGTACACCTGGGCGAGGGTTAGTATACTTAGTATTATCAGCTATCTATGTGGGTGTAAGTTTAGTCAGTCCAAATACGAAAAGGGGTCATTGTGCTCATCATTATAAACAACTTTTACTATTGGACTAAACCCTGAAATCGCATAAAACAAATCCGCTATCCTGTTCCATACATTTTGTTGAGTGAACATAAATAATATGAAACAGTAGATTTTTTTTTCTAAATACTTCAGTGAATAAATGAATAATTATGGTTCATTTATTCACTGTATACTGTATACTGTATACTTTACATTTTGATAGGCAAAGGTATGACATAAGTAAAACAGAAATATTTAAAATGTTACTATTTTATTGTACTGGCATCCCTCAGACTTTTGCCCTATTTTGCACAATCTCTCCTGAACATTACCTACCTCAATAACAAATTTTTTTCATCCAAAATTACAGATAAAGCAGCACCGTCGTCAAACCAAAGAGAAAAACTTCCAGAACTCCTTGCTGGCCATGGTTAAGGCAGCCAATGAGTTCAAAGCTGAGAAGTATGTAGCCGATAAACTCCAGAAGGCGAACTACACGCCCTTGCCAACCCGCTGGAAGCATAAACGCCTGCCCGAGTTCATCATACGACAACTGCTCGGCATTGATAAGAAGATAAACTATAAACATACAGATGTGTATAAAGCTTGATTAGTTTGTGTTGATTAAGAATTAAAGTAGTTTTAATTTAGATGTGGATTTATTTAGATGGGTGATGTAGGAATCAGACACAGTGCTGCCGATTCTATTGACAAACTAAACTAATTAATTCTTAGTCCCCTTCTAACAAAAATCATCTGAAAAAGATAGATTTTATTTAGTCCTGTCAAATTAGTCTACTTGCTTATTTTCAACGTGAATTTAGTCACCATCTCTATAGGTGGCAACTATTAGATTATCCTGATAATGACATGAGCATCGACTAATTTGACAGTTCTTAACAATAATCGTTCGTCTGCCGCACTTGACAGACATAATTGATTTCGAAATATCGGATCCGATTATCGTATGGACAAAATCTGTCGAAAGTATATTCCCGGCCTTTTGTGTGGGGGGCGTTCTTAGCTGTGATTTATTATTGACTTAGTTTTAACGAAAACATGTCATATTTTGCGCGATTTATCAGAGCAAATCAAAAGCACATTAAACAGGGCGAAGTCCCACTGTGAGCGAGTATTACGAAGTCTCTAAATTTGGACATTGGGTGGATTAAAAAAAAAATTATAATGCCTGGTAGCAAATGCCTCTAGGACTTCAACAGCTAGTAAGCTAGTAAGTATACCTAAGTGACACCGTAACGAAAAACTTGGGACATTGTTTGGAGATTTCGCAGTTCTTTAAAAAATCTACAAAGTAATATTAGGGTGCCGTACCAAAATGGTAAAAAAACAACTAAAAAGTTCAAAACAAGAGCACTTTTCAAGCAGTCTGATGCAGTTGGTGGCAATTATTTCAAATTCAAATTCAAATTCAAATTAATTTATTGTTTATCACAGGTGGAAGTTAGTTCTTATTTAAATATTACATCAAGAATCGCTGTAACATACCTATGAGGCGTACAATATTTTTATGTCATTTTTATTTAAACATTAATTATTCTACATTATTATTACCATTTCTATTTTATTATTACAATCATTCAATGTCCATACGTATTATTAATTAATTTAATTCAATCATTTTAATTCCATCACCAATAAAAACAATACATTATAATATTATGGAGTGATTTTCTTAAACACTAAAAGCTATCATCATCACTTCAAAAATGAAGAAAATTGTCTTCTTTCATAAACTCTGAAATACTATAATATGTTCTTTCCGTTAATAAGGTCCTTAATTTGCATTTAAGAGCAGATATATTCAATATTTTCCAAGATTTGGGCAATTTGTTAAATATAGTCGGAGCCATGCAAAAGATGCTCTTACGCATAAGAGTTGTTTTAGCGCCGTGAACACAGAGTTTGGAATTATCACGTCTATTCCTTAGGACAACATCACATAAACGCTGAAATAAATAAGGATATGATTTAATGAACATTATGGTTTCCAAAATGTATAATGAGGGTAGTGTCAATATCTTATGTTCTTTAAAATATGATTTACAGCTATCTGTTGTTTGCAGTCTAAACATTGATCTAATGCATCTTTTCTGGGCCCGAAAAGCTATTTCATTGTCTGTGCTATTCCCCCAGAAAATAACTCCATATCTAAGACTTGATTCGGTTAATCCATAGTAAGCAGTAATTAGTGCATCTTTGTTGAGAACCATTGCGAGTTGTTTTAGAGCGTAGGCTGCACTACTTAATTTTTTGCTAAGTGACTCTATTTGAGGTTTCCAATTCAACTTATCATCTATAATTTTATTAGTCCCAGAAATTTTGTTGTGTCAGTTTCATTAATATTAATATTATTAAATTGAACATTAAGATTTTTAATTGTATGTGTACGTTGTCTAAAATGCATTATATAAGTCTTTTTTAAATTAATTATTAAATTATTATGATTTAACCAGTTTATGATAGATATAAGCGAATTATTAATGTCATGTTCATACGTGTTTTTGTCATTACAAGCTATTGTCACAGTGCAATCGTCAGCAAAAAGTGTCATCGGTTGTTTAGTTGCCTTAGGCAAGTCATTAATATATAAAGTGAATAACAGAGGCCCCAGCACACTGCCTTAAGGTACTCCGTATATAACTTCTCGTTCCTCGGACCTTGAGATTTCCTCACGTTTACCGTTAATTTTAGTGATTTCGGTAACTTGTTTACGGTTATGAAGATATGTAAAAACTCATAAATTGCCAAATTTATACTTTTATTTTTTCGAAATCCCTTTTGTTCGTCAGTTAATATATGATATTTTTCTAAATAGGTATTCATTTCTCCACATATATATTTTTCAAACACCTTAGATATGACTGGTATAAGCGCGATCGGTCTGTAGTTTGTCATCAATTCGTGATTTTCTTTTTTATATAGCGGTTTTACTATAGATTTTTTTAATGCATCAGGAAATATACCTGCACTTATACAAATATTAATAATGTAACATAAGTGAGTACATATTACAGATGCAACTGCTTTCAATATTTTTGTGGCGATGCCATCGTAGCCAACACTGTTCGTGTTTTTTAGCTTCATTATGATATTATAGATATCATGTGGTGTAGACGGAGCCATAAAAATAGACTGTGCTCTGCCAAGGATTAGTGACGTTGAGTTCGTTCCTGCGTTCATTGTTGGTTGGATCTTATCTATAAAATAATTATTAAATGTATTTGCTATGTCCTTTGGGTGTGTAATATTTTTATTTTCAGAGTTGATGCAAGAAATAGAAGTTTTTGGGACATTAAATCTAGATTTATTTATTATTTGCCATGTGGTTTTAGATTTGTTATTCGAATTTTTTATATTGTAATTGTTTTGTGCTTTTTGAGTTTGATTTATAATTATTTTGAGTAATTTTGAATATTTTTTAAATTTATCTCTATTAGCTTGACTTGGTTTTAACCTGTATTGCCAAAGGAGCTTCCTTTTGTTTTTGCTACAAGTCTTTATCCCACGTGACACCCAAGCAGGTTTTTTAATGATGTTTATGCTAACCAATTTATTGGGGAAACATAATTCGTAAAATATTTGGAAGGTTTCGATAAAACAGTTGTAAGCTGCATTAGGATCGTCCACCTCATAAATATCTGAGAAGGATAGGCTGCTTAGACAAGTCTTGAATTTTTCTATATTTACCTTACTGTAGTCTCGTGTACATTTACGATAATATTTAGGAGTACACTTTTTTTAACGGGGCACTTTAACAGTTGTGCTGTATGATCGGATAGCGCGAACTCCAATACTTCAGCTTCACAGCGCTTACCAAAACTATGCGCAAAGTTATCTATGCATGTTCGGCTCGCAGTCCGAGTAGGTTGTCTTAATGCTAGTTGTAAATTAAAATTTAAAAGAATACATTCAAATTCGGTAGACAATTTAGTTCTCTTTAAAATGTCAATGTTGTAATCACCAGCTATTACTATATTCTTACATCGTTCTTTGGATAAATATTTTAAAAGAGTTTCGAGTTTATCAAAAAACTCATTGATGTTATTTGAGTGAGGTACTCTATAAATACACACAAATATAATATCATAGTCAATCAATTTAACTGCACAACACTCGAATATACTTTGCAATGACATTTTTGCTACGTTGTTTAATTCTTTCCATTGAATACCATGCTTAACGAGGATACATGCGCCCCCTCGCTTACTGGCTTGTCTACTATAACACGCAGCTAAATTATAATTTGGTAAGTGTAGCTGATTCTCAGAGCCAGCCATCATAAAATGCTCTGAAATGCATATAACGTCTACATCAACATCTCGGTCGGAAAGCTCGCATAAACAGACTGAGAGAGCGTCAGATTTACTAATGAGACCGGCAATGTTTTGATGTAATGCACATAAATATTTAGTCAAGAAAAAATGTATCCTTATCTAATTTTGTCAAATTATGATCTATGGTTATATAATTTTTTCCACATTCGCTATTATTATATTGTATGTCAATTATTAAATTATGTATGTCCTTAAATATAATATACATTCCACGGTTATTTACTGAGCCAGATCGTTTGTCAAATATATTGTAGTCCCAGGATAAATTTAAATTACTGTCTAACAGATAAAAGTGTTCATATGTCAATACATCTAGATATAAAAGGCTGTTAAAAGTTTCTATTCTACAGTTAAATAAATTAGCGTTGTATCCGTATTTATACGTCGGTGCACAGATGATCACATTCGTATAATTTATGTTTTGAAGAACTTCTCTTATATGGAGTATAATTTCAAAACAGTTATTAGTATTTTTAAAATCTTCATCGCCTAGAAGAATTATGCAAAAGTCATTTATGGTGAATTTCATAAGTTTTTCTTTTAAGCCTTTCAGGAGATGTTGAGTTTTTCCGCTAGGTATCAAATAGTGACAGCAATCAAATGTGTTTGAGAAGGTATTTTGCGTAATCGATAGTATGTTGTTTTTATTATTCGTACTCAGTATGCATAATTTATTCTTGTGACGAACGAGTTGGCTTTTCTGGCACACACTTGGGGTAATATCTTTATCTACATTTTCCATGTCCTGATTGCTAGTAGAACTTCTTTTTGAACATATATCTTGCCTCGGTTGTTCTACACTAACAGACTTTTCGGGTATAACAGTGCGCTGATTATTTAAATTTGTAGAAGAGGTGTAAATTTCATTCTCATCTTTCTTTTTCTTTTTCCGTGTAGATGTTGGTGGGGTGGAGAAAGATTCCCCGTATCCAACCTTTTTATACAATTCTATGATTTTATGACATCTTTCCAATTCGCATTTCAAGCTTGTATTTTCTGTATTTAAATTTATTTGTGTTAAATCTTAGATTTTATGCCACCAACTGCATCGGACTGCTTGAAAAGTGCTCTTGTTTTGAACTTTTTAGTTGTTTTGGCAGTCGGGTTTTTTTTATTTTTAATTTACTATTTTTATTTTTCACTTTTTAGTTTTTAATGTATGTTTTCGTAATCTTCTTTTTTGTTTGTATATCTTTAATACTTGAAATAAAAACTTAAATCAATAAGTAAGAATTAGCGAGAATGATTGCTTTGTTAAACAACTTTAAATCGTTATATATCCTAAACTATTATTTAAAATGAAAAATGATAAAAGGAACCTAAAGATGATTTTAAAATACCTATTCAACGACACCCCACTTGACATAGATCATCAACTTTTTTTTTTTTTTCATTTTGACAATATGGCGTCTGGTTGTCGCTGTGGTGAATTTTGATTACTGTTATGTATTTAGTGACACTCGCAAGGTTAAGACGAATCGATTGACGTAAGAATTATCAAAATCGGCCTACGCATTTGGTCTCTAGAACGCCACATAGAAACAAACATACATACATACATACATAGACTGATAAACACATTACCCTCCTTTGCGTCTCGCAGTCGGGTAAAAAGGAACCCTTATGGTGCGACTTCGTCTGTCTGTCTGTCTGTCTGTCACACCTGCTTATTTCAGCAACTACTTATACTATCGACTTGAAATTTGGAACAGTTATAAAAAATGCTTGTTCAACTTTATTGCAAATGAAAAAAGTCCAAAAATATTTTTATTTTCATTGCAAAAGGTCATTGCCGGAGTGGGGGTCCGAAATTTCAAAGTGGGGTTATTAGGTCAAGTGACATATCATATGAAAGGGCTTGATCTGCACATTTCAAAATATATTTTCATTTTATTTTATGTGTCACAGTTTTCGACATTTATGATGAAAAATGACCAAAAAAATACCATTCACCCTTATCTCCGAAGTTTGCGGGGCGAAAAATCTGAAATAATTAGAGTTGATAGGAATTGACCCAAAAATAAAACGATGTTCCTAACTAGTACAGTTTTTTCACAAACATAGTTTTGCGGTCCGGTTTTTTTCACTTTATACGTCCAAAACTGATACGGAACCCTCGGTGCGCGAGTACGACTCGCACTTGGCCGGTTTTTTTTAAGTCCGACGCAAAATTCTAACGCTGAGGGTTCAGGGTAGTAAATCCATGGTTTCAGTTTTCTTTACGGTGTCACTTAGGTAGGTACACGGTACACCCCGTATAATGAGAATTCGGGAAAAAATGTAATTTGTAAACCCACAAAAAAGGGAAAGAATTAGGTATACCATACCTAAAATACCTTCAAAACAATGACGCCCCCTACTTCGGATAGCATGATCTAACAACAGTGGATTGTTACAAACGCATTTGATTGATTGATTAAATTGCTTCACACCCCGAATGGGATTATCTACCACAGATCATAGAAACAAGGAGATAAATTTATATTTTTTGCGATTTTGAAACATGTCAAAGCCATGTTAAGCTTATAATAAGTTATTAAATATATAAGTGATTCTCAAAAATCATATGACCCGAGCGGGATTTGAAACCGCGACCTCTGCCGTTCCGTGGCGTGCTCTGTCCAACTGAGCTACCGGGCCTCGCCCGACTCATTTGAATTTTGAGATCCCTTTGTACACGCTTCTTAGGAGCGTTGGCGACACCTACTTAATAGAAGAAAACTATACTTAATAGAAGCTTAACATGGCTTTGACATGTTTTAAATTCGCAAAAAATATACATTTATAATGTATAGATGGTGATATCGCATCGATGTCCTATAACTGCAAAGTTATTAGCATTGAGTTGGAAGTCTATATAGTTTTCCGATAGGTGTCGCCAAACGCTCCTAAGAAGCGTGTACAAAGGGATCTCAAAATTCAAATGAGTCGGGCGAGGCCCGGTAGCTCAGTTGGACAGAGCACGCCACGAAACGGCAGAGGTCGCGGGTTCAAATCCCGCTCGGGTCATATGATTTTTGAGAATCACTTATATATTTAATAAACAAGGAGATAGGTATGTTATCATAGCAAATCAGTAGGTATACCTACGGGAACCGCTGTCGCCACTTTTAAGTAATAATATTCGTCACAACTAAAAACGCTACTTTGTAATTATAGAGAAACGTTCCTTTGTACATATAGAGATTTCCCACACATTAAAAATGCCGCACACCCTCAATCTAACACTGTTAGGGCGAGGCCCTATTAGTGCGTTGCGTCACTTCACAATACACTACTCCGTTGCGTTGTCGTAAGCATTGCGTCGACGAACCAACGGCGTAATGTTGTGTGAAATGACGCAACGCACTAATGGGGCCTCGCCCTTATTCGTCACTTGTCACTCACACTCAACATGATAATCTAAATCATCGATCGCATTCGGTGCGTGATTACCTATCTACATTGATTATGTCAATAGCGCCTTGGCACATCTCCCTTGTTTCTATGATCTGAGGGGATTAGGTACCTATGGGGTCTCACGGGGGTACCTACCAAAAAATCCCGTCCACGTTCAAACGGAATGCAAACGATTACATAACGAAACGCCCTAATTTTTGTTTACATCCCCTATTTGACTATTCCGCTCCGCTGCTGACCTCCGATATTTAGGTCGCTTCGCTGTCAAACGCTTTATTTTTGTACATTTTACGGAACTTAATTACAAATTCTGAGTTTTATTGACATGGATTAATGACGTCCCCGCGTTCGATGGTTTTCACACAAATTCTACTAATATTATAAACACGAAAGTTTGTGAGGATGTATGGATGTTTGTTACTCTTTCACGTAAAAACTACTGAACGGATTTCGATCAAACTTTACAGTAATACCTATAGCTTATACCTACTTACATCAGAATTACACATAGGCTACTTTTTATCCCGAAAAACGCGGGCGAAGCCGCAGGCGGAAGCTAGTAAATACACACATCAAAAGTATCTAGGGATCAACATATATTTTTGCAATAACTTTTCTCCTGATTGATATTAATTAAAATTTTCTTTAAGGATTCATCAAATAAAGTGTTTTCGTTTGTCACAGTAACGATAAACCAAAAGTCACCTTTGCATTAATAAAGAAATTTGCCATTTTCCTAATAAAGGGATTTTTGACATTTGAACCACTAACATTAAAGTTCGAAAAAAAGACTGAAATAACAGTTTTCTTTAAAATTTTATTGGGTAACTTAAACAATTAATAATCCGTGTTTCTACCGCGAACACTAACAACACAAGAACATCGGTTTGGCATACTCAAAATGAGTTCATCCAAATCACGCTGTGGAATGGCCGCCCATGTTCGTTGCAACAACAAAAAAAGGTCTTCTTGCGACTGGATACCCTCCATATTCGGCAGAGCTCTTCTCTGTAGCATATCCCATGCATGCTCAATCGGGTTCAAGTCTGGCGACTGAGCAGGCCAGGGCAGGACATTGATGTTAGCTGCGGCGAGAGTCTGTCTTACAACTCTTGCGGTGTGCGGTCGTGCATTATCATGCATTAACTGAAATAAGGGACCGATTTGCACTTGTAGAGGAACGATGACGTCTGATACAATCGTCTCAGCATAAATTTGAGCGTTGAGGTTGCCTCTGATCCAAATCAACTCAGTTCTTCCGCCGATCCAAATACCCGCCCATACCATGATGGTTCCACCACTATAAGGATGGACTTCCTGGCAGGATTTTAATCGCTGTTGGCGTCCAGGGGTTCTCCAGTGTCGTATACGTCTTGTATCCGGTCTCATACCAAAACGAGACTCATCAGAAAAGCACACGAAACGCCATTGTTCTTCTGCCCAATTTCTGTGTTCAAGAGCCCATTGATATCGAATCCTACGATTGTGCATTGCTATAGGTGGTACCCGTAGCGGTCTTCGGGAATGAAGGTTCACTTCATGCAAGCGGTTTCTGACTGTTTGGTCGCTAATTAAGTTCCCTGAAGAGTGATGAAGCCTCACGGCTAACATCATGGCGGTTATTGTTGGAGCTCTTCGAGTTAAGATTTGAATGTATCGGTCTTGTCTCCGTGTGGTGCAGCGATACCGTCCTCCATGGCGCTCAGCCACGGTACCAGTGCTTCGGTAACGTGTCCAAAGTCGACTGATAACACTCTGACTTGTATTCAGAGCTAAAGCTACAGTACGTTGCCGGGAACCAGCTTCTATCATTCCCACGGCTCTGAGCATTTCTTCCCTGCTTAAATGACGTCGCCGCTCCATAATAACGTTGGTTTTAATCAGTAGTAGGGAAACAGTAGCACTAATAATGTCTTCAATGCGTTGTATGTTTTTATAGGGAAAATATTGACAGCTTATTTTCATCTTTTACTCGAATTTGATTGAGAGTTCCTGATTCAAATTATGAAATGCACCAAAAAGGATCCATATAAATTTATAAAATCATAAATTTATTACAAAGCCACATCTCAATCTCAAGAAATCCGCATAAAAATGCTTGATCCCTAGACACTTTTGATGTGTGTAGTATAGGAAATTTCTTTTCGTGTCTGTAGTCTGTTTACTTAGTTCTTTTCAACTATTCACACAGAGTGGATTTTAATGCAGGTTTTCACCACCATTTAAAGAATTTATTCAGGAAGGTTTATAATTTATAATGTAGGTCCCTATACCTAATAAGTACCTACCATTATATTTAGCGTATTATAAGGACCTTTGTTCAAAGGGTGGATCGTCTTTAGAAGTCCAGTTAAATCCGAAGTTTAAAAGCATCTTTAACTTCAAAGTGAAATACAAAAATATCCCAGCAAGACAATCAGAGAGTCATTATACTACAGATCTTTGATGAAAGTGAACCGAGTTCAAAGCTGCGTTTATCTACATCGCACGCTTCACGAGGCCCTTTGACGTCCTCACAAAGATGGCGAGTTTAGGAACCGGCAATCGATATTTAAGTTTGAGCGACGAATTTTGGCTTTTTGACTATTTATTTATCTCTTACCTCTTTAGCCACGTGGTCGAAAGCACGATTGAGGTGCGTTCGGTTTCCGGGTCAGCAAAAGTAATGGTGAGAATTTATTTTCTGAAAATTACTTAGTAGGTACCTACTTTTATAATAATTGTAAGGGTGGAACCTAATATGCAACCCAAATTGCTAGGAATTTAAACAAGCTCCCACCTTCTATAAAAGAAGAAACGAAGTAGATCGGAAAATAGACTCATGAGTTCGGCTGTAGATCAAAATAAAAGTGATAGAAAATAATTGAGCTAAATCATTGGGAAAGTTGTTTGTCATCATGAGTACAACCTCAGATCATAGAAACAGGGAGATATGCCAGCCATCATAGCAAATTAGTACGGGAACAACTGTCGCCACTTTTAGAACATTTTTCGACACAATTATAAGCGCTCCTTCTGAATAAAAAGATCTCCCACACATAAAAAAATCCGCACACCCTCAATCTAACACTGTTAATCGTCAACACTAGCACTAAACTAAAACACTGTATTTATATCATCGACCGTGTTCGGTTCGCCGCCAGCGTGTACGTTTGTTATGCGGCCAATGTGACCGTATCAAAGCGTCATGCTCAATAGCGCCTTGGCACATCTCCCTTGTTTCTATGATCTGAGAGTACAACCATGAGTTTAACTATCGGTCCCTATTACCAGTCACCCTATATACCTACCTAATACTGTTATGGCTTATTTACCTACATAACAATTACAACACAGAGAATAAAGTATTTAAAAACACATTTATCAATGCACAGTAACACAGCCATTCATTTTGTTTTTATTCGATACATCTCGATGAAACCCGCGATAGTTCGCGCTGGCGTCCAATTTCCGGGGGTTGTGACCCACAGTGCCCCACGGCAACCCGCAGCGACCCGCAGCTTACCCACGGACGTTCGTACGATCCGATTCTAACGTTTTTTACGTCACTCCTCGGATATAAGAATGTTTATTACGCTATTACTTATGAATATTAATCTTTGAATCTTATTCCTTTTCTAGAGTGTTCTTTTTAATGAAAACTGATGCGGAAATACGTTTACTTTGTGATCGTGATGTTTGTCAAAAAGCTGAAGAGATTTGTTGTTTGTTTAAAACGCGCTAATCTCTTGAACTAGTAGGTACCAGTCGGATCCAAAAAAATCTTTTTGCATATGATAGCCAGATTCAAGAGAAATAGTATAGGCTTAAGATCACGCTATTACCCTTAGGAGCCGAGTAAAAATTAAAAAAAACCGGCCAAGTGCGAGTCGTACTCGCGCACCGAGGGTTCCGTATCATTTTTGGACTTATAAAGTGAAAAAAACCGGTCCGCATAACTAAGTTTGTCTGTGAAGGAATTTTGATGATTTTGACAAAACTGTACTAGTTAGGAACATCGTTTTATTTTTGGTGCAATATTTGAGTCAATTCCTTTAAACTCTAATTATTTCAGATTTTTCGCTCCGCTAACTTCGGAGATAAGGAATGGTATTGTTACAGACATTTTTCATCATATGTCGAAAACTGAGAGACATAAAATTAAATGAAAATATATTTTGAAATGTGCAGATCAAGCCCTTTCATATGACATGCCAGATGACCTAGTAACCCCACTTTGAAATTTTGGACCCCCTCTCCGGCCCCTTTTGCAATGAAAATAAAAATATTTTTTGACTTCTTTTTTATTTGCAATAAAGTTGGGTAAGCATTTTTTATAACTGTTCCAAATTTCAAGTCGATAGCTTTAGTAGTTGCTGAAATAAGCAGCTGTGACAGACAGACAGACAGACAGACGAAGTCGCACCACAAGGATTTCTTTTTCACCATTTTCGTACGGAACCCTAAAAATCAGAAAAAACGCTAAGCGAAAACAAAGTACCTAGGTACCTAAGTAAATAATCAGATTTGATTTTGTTAAATTTAACCCGCGGTTTCTCAGCTAGTTCTCGAATAAAAGGTAGAATCTCTTCATGAGTAATTTCATAATTGAATACTTAATAATTAATCAGTCCTTCGTGTATTTTCTTCAAAGATACAAGCTTTCTAAACCAGTCGGTGAAAGATAAATTCAGCAATTTTATCAAGAAACTGTTTAATATTCCCCATCCGCATTACGAGCCGGTCTTCTCGAAAGACTTTAATATTTTAGCATAAATAACTCTATTCATTAACATCTGAGTCCACGGCTTAAGTTTTGTTAAATTATAACAAGTAAATTGAGATAATAAATGGATTTTGTTCTGAAAATGCCGTGTAGCCTGAATGGGATCCAATTAGGTATAAAAATGTTAAAACATTTCGGAGAAAAATATTTTTAATAAAATGTGCTGTCCCTCTGGGATTTTACGTGTAGTGGAGGTTATTGCACCAAGTCTGCAACAAGATAAACAAAACAGGAACGAAGTTCCAATAATGTAAGTACCTAATTATTTGTAGGTATGAATGTTTCTTTTATTCCAACTCTGTCTTACACGGTAAAATTACACATGGATATTATTTTCAATCCGGTGACGAGTAGGTAACCTCCCGCTCTGACGTTTCGGTGGGTACTGGTCGGAGACCGCGAGCGCGATTGCCGTGAGTTTTAGATTTATGTAGGGGGCGTGACACTATCATTACCTACGTGATGATTCCTTCCAGTCAAATCCTACCGCAAGCCCCGTTAGGGAACTTCGTTCCAAAAAAAAAGATCGTAATATGTACAACAATGAAGATGATACTCTAAGATCTATAGCTAATGTTGAAATCCATCAAGCCGTTTATGCTACAGAGCTTGCCAAAGAAATGGACATACATAGCAGTGGCGAACCGTCCCTACAATACGATTCCTACCGCTTCCCTTTGAAAAATAGCACAGGCAGTATTGCCTACTTTTATTAATTAGCTTTTCGTGGCCAGGTAAGCATTTGTAGCTCCGACTTACCTCTTACAAAAACGGACTCTTCGCCACTGATACATAGGTACATAGATACACTCAAAAATCTTTACTCTTCTAGCCAGTCAGGTTACAGAAAAAAAAAACCGGCCAAGTGCGAGTCGTACTCACGCACCGAGGGTTCCGTATAATTTTTGGACGTATAAAGTGAAAAAATCCGGACCGCATAACTAAGTTTGTTTGTGAAGGAATTTTGATGATTTTGAAAAAAACTGTACTAGTTAGGAACATCGTTTTATTTTTGGTGCCATATTTGGGTCAATTCCTATCAACTCTGATTATTTCAGATTTTTCACCCCGCAAACTTCGGAGATAAGGGGGGGGGGGAATGGTATTTTTTGGACATTTTTCATCATATGTCGAAAACTGTGAGACATAAAATAAAATAAAAATATATTTTGAAATGTGCAGATTAAGCCCTTTCATATGATATGTCACTTGACCAAGTAACCCCACTTTAAAATTTCGGGCCCCCACTCCGGCCCCTTTTGCAATGAAAATAAAAATATTTTTGGACTTTTTTCATTTGCAATAAAGTTGAACAAGCATTCTTTATAACTGTTCCAAATTTCAAGTCGATAGCATAAACTGTAGTTGCTGAAATAAGCAGGTGTGACAGACAGACAGACAGACGAAGTCGCACCATAAGGGTTCCTTTTTTACCATTTTGGTACGGAACCCTAACAACGAAATACGTTGCTCTCTCCATAACTATAGATGATATTTTCAAAGTTCTATCAACAGCCAATGGAGTGCGAAATTAATGCAATTCTCAATATTTATGGCAGTTTCCATTTTTATAGTCCAATAAAAGAAATTCTAGATGATAATTAAATTTTACGCCAGACATCGAAAAGTTTGAAACGAGAAATATTTAAAAAGATTGACAATTTAGATTCTGTTTTGCTTTGCTTATTAATAGAAAAGAATTCTTGCATATTTTGCAGACGTTTTTCAAAGGCGCTGGTAGAGACAGGACTTCATTCAGGGGGGCAGGCAATTTTTATGGGAATTCAAAAGAACATTGCGTTAATTTGGTCCTCATTACCAATACACAAGTGTTAATTTTTTTTGTGATAGGTTATATTTTATTAACTTTCAATAGCAACTATACGAATATTCGGTAAAATTTTAAAATAAAACTTATAATTTCATGGATGATTTGAATAAGGTCTATCATAAATACTTCATGATGTGTACTGGTGATCAGGATCCTTCCACAGTTTTTTACGGCTTTTGTCGGCTTCAAAAGTCAGTGTATATGGTTTAAAAATCACTAAACTTGAAAAAAATATACAGCCGTTTCTATTTTCTTTTACAAAATAGGAACATCAAACTGTTTTGTCGGTAAAATATAATATTCTACTTACACAAACAATATCAGGTTCATCCCACGCGCTTTATCCTCTCAGTATAAAATAACCTACCATAGTAAAGTTGGTCCGCACAAGAAAATAATAATTTCCCATTAAAAGTTATTCCACAAAAAGTTTTGAAAAACATTGACTTTTTCCCATGGATGCGATCGCAGTTTTAACGATTCAAAGAGAATTTTATAGCATTCCCATTTGATTTTAGCGGTCGATAGATTTTTGAGAGATGTGAAAAAAATTATTGGCTTCAGGCCATAGGTACCGAAATATTCTGAAGGTTTACTTATATTTCAAAAGAAAAATTATAAAAAAATATATACTTAGGTACTTAGATCATAAAATACCTATCCCTTTCTAACCGAGTTAAAGTGATCATGAGTTTCGACTTTACAAAATTCTAAGCAAATATGTAAACGAATTTAGCGGACACAACCGGCGTCGATCTATCGTGACTCTATCCAAGAATGAGATAAAAAATAGTTTTGCACTCTGCGCGCACGTTTCATCCTGCCAGTTCGTTGAAACCTGCATGAGGGATGGCTGCGTCTTTTTAACCGACTTCAAAAAAGGAGGTTCTGTATTCGTCCCGTATGTATGTATGTATGTATGTATGTATGTTTGTATGTACGCGATTTTCTCAAAAACTACTGATTCGATTTGGATGGGGTTTTCACTATCGTAATCTACATACTTTCAGGAAGGTTTTAGTATATAATACATTATGTAATCATTCCTATGTACAAAGTTATATGCATAAATGTACACACTCCGTAGAAGATTTACTGTTGAACGAATTTGTGAAAGTAATCTAACACGGGATAAAGAACTAAAAAGGGAAATACTTACATACTTACATACATACATACATACATACGGGACGAATACAGAACCTCCTTTTTTGAAGTCGGTTAAAAATAAAAAACTTTTTTAACAAAAAATAACCGACTTCAAAAATCCACTACAAAGAAAATAATAATTTTGGTTTCGGAAGTCGGTGGCAAAAAAAAGCAAACAAAATCCAAAGCCACCGACTTCCGAAACCAAAATTATTATTTTCTTTGTAGTGGATTTTTGAAGTCGGTTATTTTTTGTTAAAAAAGTTTTTAATCCTTACGTGCGGAGGCGCCGGCGCCGCTCCGCACGTAAGTAGATCGATTTTTAGTAATTGTATTGGATTATTCATCATTATTTGATGACATTTGATTAAATACGAGTTTCTGTAGGTATAGTCATCAAGTTTTTGCAAATAAAAGTATTAGTTTCGTAATTATTCCTGAACCCCAGGTATGTGAGGGTCTGATTGCTGAAGACCAGCTTCCATGAGATTTTTTTCAGTATTTTTTCCAGGACCTCTGAACACTTTCCAAACGATAATTAAGTTTTTACTGATCTATGCTAGTTTTTTTTACTCCCGGTTGCAAAGGGCTATACTATGCGATCAAAATAAGAATGTGTCTGACCTCGCGCCATGTTTTGCGTCATAACTGGCTAACTGGCTTGAATTGACAGCTATGACGCAAAACATGGCGCGAGGGCAGACAACAGACATTCTTATTTTGATCGCATAGTATAGAGATATATAAATACGAAATAAAAAAAATAATGGAATGGTTTATACCTACTACAAGTCTTTGAAGCCAGGAAGCCAGCCACAGCTAGAATTATCTACTACTGGGCTAAGGTGCTTAATTTTTTGCTCGGCTTACCTCTTACAAAATTCGAACCTTCGCCACTGTTGCTTATTGTAATAAACACTCATATTTTGCCAATGACAGGGGCGCCGGCTTTTAGAAAACCTCATGGGTGCTCATGCTCATTTAATGACTCGAAAAAGTGGCGAAGTGTGAGAAGAGAAATGCGCACTGATCGACCGACAAATAAATAAATGTCCTACTTACACACTGCGTACTTAATTACCAATTATGTTTGATAAAAATATAAAATGAAACCATTATATAAAAAACTTTTTTAACAAAAAATAACCGACTTCAAAAAGCCACTACAAAGAAAATAATAATTTTGGTTTCGGAAGTCGGTGGCTTCGGTTTTTGTTTGCTTTTTTTTGCCACCGACTTCCGAAACCAAAATTATTATTTTCTTTGTAGTGGCTTTTTGAAGTCGGTTATTTTTTGTTAAAAAAGTTTTTATTTTTCCCTTTTTAGTTCTTTATCTTGCGTTAGATTACTTTGACGACTTCGTTCAACAGTAAATCTTCTACGTAGTGAGTACATTTATGCATATAACTTTGTACATAGGAATGATTACCTAATGTATTATATACTAAAACCTTCCTCAATGTATGTAGATTACGTTAATGAAAACCCCATCCAAATCGAATCAGTAGTTTTTGAGAAAATCGCGCACATACAAACATACATACATACTTACATACTTACATACATACTTACATACATACTTACATACATACATACATACATACATACATACATACATACATACATACGGGACGAATACAGAACCTCCTTTTTTGAAGTCGGTTAAAAACCGGCCAAGTGCGAGTCGTACTCGCGCACCGAGGGTTCCGTATCATTTTTGGACGTATAAAGTGAAAAAATCCGGACCGCATAACTAAGTTTGTTTCTGAAGGAATTTTGATGATTTTGAAAAAACTGTACTAGTTAGGAACATCGTTTTATTTTTGGTGCCATATTTGGCTCAATTCCTATCAACCCTAATTATTTCAGATTTTTCGCCTTGCAAACTTCGGAGATAAGGGGGGGGGAATGGTATTTTTTTGGACATATTTCATCATATGTCGAAAACTGTGAGACATAAAATAAAATAAAAATATATTTTGAAATGTGCAGATCAAGCCCTTTCATATGATATGTCACTTGACCTAGTAACCCCACTTTGAAATTTCGGAACCCCACTCCGGCCCCTTTTGCAATAAAAATAAAAATATTTTTGGACTTTTTTCATTTGCAATAAAGTTGAACAAGCATTATTTATAACTGTTCCAAATTTCAAGTCAATAGCATAAGTAGTTGCTGAAATAAGCAGGTGTGACAGACAGACAGACAGACAGACGAAGTCGCACCATAAGGGTTCCTTTTTTACCATTTTGGTACGGAACCCTAAAAATGAAACTAGTTTTTATTATCAAGAAATATTTTAATTTATACTTAACCTACCTGTAGGTACCTACTACACAACTGCGCTAAACTGGTTGTTGGGTAATGAAAAAACGCCCATCCCTAAAAAGCGATAACTGATCTGTTTCTTGATGTCTATTCTCAGGGGTGCTCGGCACCCATTGTTTATTTCTCATGGGTGCTCGAGCCCCCGAGCACCCACGGAGTCGCTCCTGGCCGATGACATAGGTAATTTAATTCCTCTTTACTCAAGCGAGGTCATTTTATCGATAAATAAAAGTGCAGAATAAAATCTTATCACATATAAAATACTTACATTGCTATATTTTTCTCTGACTATACTACTACCGCCCTACCACCGTCTGATTCAACTAAAATCGATTTAAACCTGTGCCAATTGGATTTTGGTTTGCTTTCTACGGAAATTGAATAATTCCACTTTCCTCTCCGGCTGTACTCTCTCACTGAGCCACTACGCAATAATATAGGTAGAAGGCTCACTGAATTATTATTACCTACGGATGCATACACAGGTGGCCACTACAGCGCACGACTGTATCAATGCTGCATCACGTCTGTATCCATGCTGTATCGCGATAATCGCGATGCAAAATCGTGGTTATGTGGGTGCAGGTACAGAACCAGTGACAGCATTGCGACTATCGCGACTAGATCGCGGTTGTATCGCTATTGAATTGCTGCAAAAAGTCGCCGTAGCGATCTCCCTATATCTACTAGGGATACTGTAGGCCATAGAGCTTCAGCTGTGCTTACGATAATCGCAGTAAGTCACATTTTTGTTGAACAGAAATGTAGATCTTCTCACATTCCAAATAAGTATTTAATTCAATATCGACAAAAATGCGACTTACTGCGATTATCGTAAGCACGGCACAGAGGGAGTGCATTTTCGTGTTGTGCACGTAGTGGCCCTTCTGTTTCTTTTTATTATATAGGAACGTACTGAACGTAGTATCGGTAGTGTCCATTAATTTAATTTTATTCCGACCTCCGGAGTCCGGTGTCGCGACCTCCCTGTTTTTATTGGAATCTAATGCGTTTATTTTGATGAGAAGTAATCTACTTTATTGGCTCCGTTTGTTCTGTTTGAGCGCTTGAAGTAGGTCAGCATTCTTGACATTAACCACGTATCTTATGGTGTATTTTTCCATTCCCCGATTTGTAATTTCAACGGCCTTACACGTAGAGATAGTGTTACACGTAAAAAGTCCCTTCCACGCTATGTTGGCTGCCTTGAATGTCAATATGTTCCAACGTTTTTAACGGTGTTGGAAGTTTTTTTTCATTAGGTAACAATTCTCGTTCACCACTTTTTAGTGTCGTAGGCATTACTTTTACACATAAATCTACAAAAAACATAAAACGTAAAGACTTAAACAGTAGTAACAGACAGGGAAACCAACATGAAGGGAATTCTTATGTGAAAAGTTCTATAGCAGTGGTTCTTAAACTTTTAGTAGCCACGGACCATTTTTAGAAATTTAAAAATTCCACGGACCCGTTTCGAAGACAATTTTAGGATAAAAACAAAAGCATAAAATTAAAAATCACATTTTATTGGTTAATAGCTAATCAACCAATGCATGAATTACTGCATTATTTTCCTAATAAATATGTGAGTAAACTGAGTGGCTGTGGACCCCTGGCACTCACGTCACGGACCCCCTGGGGGTCCGTGGACCCCACTTTAAGAAACCCTGCTCTATAGCAAGACCAATTACATCTCTATTATACCAAGAATAGACAAAGTTCTTTCTATCCAATTCATTATCTCTTCTGCCCGAGCACGCGGCGATCTACGCACCACGTTGTAGACTTTTGTCGACTGAAGAATAGAAACATTTCTTATCTTCATTACTAACATCGCTATGCTTAAATTAGTAAAAGTAGAAATCTATCTTCAATCTGTCATTTTGTCTATTCTTCCGAAGAATGGAGAAGTTATGTTTTGACTTACTATTTCTAGATTCTAAACTAACGTAAGTTTGTACTTACTAACACTAGGTTGACTTACAGACGGCCTGTATTTGAAATTAATGTTGTATTGGCTGTAAACGGCTGCCAAACAGCAGCTTTAATTTATCGAATCGGTTCGTTATCGATATCGAACCATTTTGATTTAGAGGGCTGAGATTTAGAGGGCTCATGCAGCGAGTAAACAAGTGTTGGGTACCTACAGTATTTTACACGAAACTGATTTATGCTTGTGACTTTTTAATGGTTGTGAAGTGATTTAGTGCGTCGAAGTTTCCTTCGACGCTATAATATCAGGTTGGTTCCCCTGAATGTTAATATAACCAGTGCCATAAGCACTCTATTTTGACACTTGGGTACTTATATAAAAAAATAGAACGTCTAGGCCTTAACCTAGACAAAGTTTCAGAGAAATACTAAGTAGTATCCGGGGATTTCGGTGTAATTACTGGATACGGTACCAGATGCAAAATTCCGGGACTTTCCCGGATTGGCCGGCCTTAGCCTCTGTTCAATGTTTAGCTTAGTTAGTTGGATTTGTCACATTCCTAGTCCCTATAGCACCTATGCAAAAACAAAACTAAATAACATCGACATAAAAATAGCAGCCTCCCAACCAATTTGAAAATAAAGGCTTTCACTCAAAATCTAAATAGACTTCCAAATATTCTGTGAAAATTCAATTAACTTTTTTTTCCAACCCCCGGTAGCCTGGGGGTATATTAGAGTGTCATGAATATTCAATATATTTTCCGCTCTTTCAAAGGGATTTTTATATTTATTATTTTTTTTTTGCTGCCAGCTTAATGACGTTTCATAATTTTAGAACTCTTTTGATGTTATTTCTTGTTGAAAGTTTATGGCGTGGCGGCTCGTTAGTGTGTTCCTGAAGCGTTAGCACGAGGATGGCTATATGAATATAACACGAGGTTGGCCGTATAGGTACCTACATACCTACTGTTTTAAAAAGTTTGAGTTCTTAAATCTAATCAATACCTACTGCCTACCTCAATCTTATGTACCTACTTATACAATAAAGTACAAAACTAAGCCAGAATTAGTCCAGAAACTACGATAAATTGACCTAGTTCCAACTACCTATTACAATTTACAGAAACGGGTAGAAATCGTCTACCATTTTGATTTGACCCTCCGCATAATATAAACCAACTTCGTAAGACAGTAAGTGAATCAACATGAATTTGTGTTTTAGCCTGTTATTAGTTTTGAGTTGTCTACAGATTTAGGCTAAATTCTTTTTTATAGTTAGCTGGAGCTGGTACCATGAACTAATTCAAAAACTATAGAAATATTTAGGAATATTTACGGAAATTAGTGTACCTCACGTTTTTGTATTTATTTTTATTGTTTTGTGTTCTGTTTTGCTGTAGGTAGGTACCTTATCATAATGTCGGTGTCCTTTATGTGCTGTGTCCAAATAAATATTTTTCTTTTTTTCTTTATTTCTTTCTATTTAATTACTACAATTCCTAATCATGAACAGTCGGTGAAACTTTGAAAATGGGACATAATATCAAAGTTTTAGCATCAACGGTACAGCCTTGCACCAAATTCCAAAAATTCTAAGCTCCCACCCGTAGAAGCACTAAAACCTCCTAGCAGTCGTTCAAAAAACGCTTGCAATGGAATTACCACGGACTGTGCAGTTTGCACACAGTATGTACTTTCTCGTAATAAAATACACCGGTTTCAGGCAATTCATTAGTTTAGCACTGTTTACTTAGCCAGCCAGCTCAGCTTACCTAGTTTATAGCTGGCTTAAAGTAAAGGGGACAGTGGATATCGCATGCTCAATCAAACACTGACCTACCTAATTCAGAATTGCAAGCTTTTGGCAATTGACGTTTAAAGTTTTTTGTTGTAGGTGCGAGTGGAACATAAAATATAGACTGATCTAATTTTTTACCTTATTTTGCAAAGAATAGGGTTGTTTTTTTTTTAAAAGGTTGTAGAGCATGCTCTTTTAGGTCGGTATTTCACTGCAAACTGTAACTCATTTTGGCCAAATTTTGGCCAAATCTGTGCATTAAGTTTCGCAGATTGTTCGAGCGAAAGTGCTGCAGACTAGATCGCAGAAAGTCTGTCATCTGCATTGCCCTAAAGGGTTCCTAGTTTTACTACGGAACCCTAAAAAGACGTTGGCCGTATTATCCCAACGGTGATTTGTTGGCATCTTTTTTCCCATCAACGTATATTTAGGTAGTACTCTTGACAAAGTATCTATAGTATCTATGTATTCATTCCTGTATATTATATTAAAATTTAATCGTGTATACTACCAGTTATCCTATTTTAATTAATAGGCTTGCGTTTGACCGCGATGATGCGGTCTAGGATGGAGCACGCTTGCCTAGAAGAAACAGATTCACTCGCGACTTGAAGACATCCAGATTATAACTACCTATCGGGAACACGTAGGTACCTACTCCGGTAGCACATTCCACTGCATGGCGATTCTCACAATGAAGGTGGAATCAAAGCGCTTCGTTCGGGTTTTTGGTTTTCTCAACAATAGGACGATGTCGCTTTTTCGTGCTGGCATGTCTAAGTAGTGCTAAACGATGATCAACATAACCAAACTATAATTAGGTTTTTGAAAAAAATCGCTTACCGCTTATGAATTGCTCTGTAGAACATTACTAACGTTTTAATGTTCCTATACGGAGTGAATACTTAATAAATAATACGAGTGTACTAATGTATTTAACATTTAGTCTGACCTAACTTTAATCGGCTTTCTGCCTAGTCCTTAATACAGGGTATCCCACGGCTATAATAGGTACCACACGGAGCGAAAAGTACTTTAAATACTGTAGATAGGACATTTTGTTTCATGGAGACTTCATTTTATTTTTAAAAATAAGTAATATTGCATTCAAAGATTTTTATAAAGTTGCTTGCCTCATCTGGGAATCAAACTAACGGGAATAAAAAAATGTTTTGTTCATGCTAACACTAAGAAAATATCAACATTTTACTTTCGTAAAAATGGAATCTCCTGTTTACACCAATCAAAATGTTGTAAGGTCACAATGGTATGTAAAATTGTTACAAATTACAGATTTCAAACTCAAGGTTCAAGGCCGTTGGTAGTACTTACTTGCGCCTTAACAGAGGTGGGGCATTTTGGTGATAGGTGATATTAGATGGTGCATGGCGATGGGTGAACTAAAGGTACTATTGTCACTATACTGGTGTAATTTTAGTCAGTCGAAATACGAAAAGGGGTAATTTATGTTCACATAACTCAACAAATTATATGGATCAGCTGATTTTTTTTTCGCGATTTCGGGGTTGGTCTCATAGTAAAAGTTGTTCATAATAATGAGTACCTACCTACAGTACAATGATCTAGTTTCGTATTTCAACTGACTAAAATTATACCCAGTATAATAAATGAAATACATTTTGTAATTTATAGGTTTAGGTACTTATATTTTTTTATTTAATTCGTGATGCAAATTCGTTGTCCCTTTTAACGAAGTTGACGGACATACACCCGGTCGGCATGAGGAACATGCCTTTTTTCTCCACTTCGCATTCATTGGGCTTCGGGGAGCCCGGTATGACCTTAAATTCGTAGTTCAGTAATAGTTCCGCCAGACCTTGCCGCATGCTCTGGTATGCGAAGCGCACGCCTGGAATAGAGATAATTATGTTGTTTAGAAAATCCTACTTATATTATAAACTAGCACTTTGCCCGAGACTTCGTCCGAGTGACATACACATGGCGCCATCTAGCGCCCTAAAGCAATTGTGTCGACGAAAGTGATTGTTCTTTCCCTCGGGAACAGTATTTTTTTTTCTGGATGAAAGGTACCCTATGTCCTTTTCTGTACTCCTGACAACATTTATGCAAAATTTCATGATGATCGGTTCCGTGGTTTAGGCGTGAAAAGGTAAGAAACAAACATACATATGTATTTATTATACAGGGTGTAAAAAACACATCACTACGCCGACACCTACGCATTCTGTACATGTAACTAAATCACATTGAGCAAAAATTATTGGTGGGAAACCACGGAGGAAATACACAGAGGAGATGCCCTTAGCTAACACGAACCGTGATACTTTTGGAGTCGTGACGTCATCTTGCCACGCCCACTTTGGGCGTGGCCTCAATCAGTCGGTCGCCACTGTTAGTGCGAATAAAACGTTCGCGTTCCCACCGTTTATTATTATTTTCTTTAATATTTGATAGAAAAAGATGAATGTTGTATTTGATTTTGTATGTTATCCTGCAAAAGCTACTCGGATAAACGTTCTGATGCTATGAATGGCGTCACATTTCACTTGCAAATATTTTTAAACGTAATTTATTCTAAGAAGTTCTAGAAAATACTCGGAATGACATTCGACACTGTCCCCTAGAAATACTTTTACTGCTCGACAAAAGATGGCGTCACTTTTTATCACATGAATCGGTACAAACTACGTGATAATTACTATATCGTTATGATTAGTAGTGTAGTGAAATAAATTTTAGATTACTTACAGCCTTTTTTTGCAAAAATATCGTATTATTCGCAGTAGGTATTACCTACTGTATAGTAGATTATTATTTTGAGGCGCACGCACGCCGTACGGCGTGAAGTAGCCTAAACAATTAATGTTTCCATCTTACGTTTTGATTTCACCCTAAAAGTTTTGTCACTTTGACACTAAAATCTTTTTCGTTTTAATAATTAGTATAAAGTGTATTCGGATAGAACTTGCGAACAATGTAAACAAACACTTTAGTCAATATTTCTCTAATAACCATCACCATCAACGATCAAACACGGTTTAATTTACATTCTGTTCACTTTTTCTCTACCTTCAACTGTAATTAATAATGAAATAATAAATAAAAACTAGATTAATCCATAAAAATTAAAAATTCATTTTGCGGTTGAAGTTAGATGTCAAATTGACTTTCAAAGTTTTTTTCTTCGAAACTCTATTTGTTTTTGAAAATCAGTGAGGTTAGGTTTTATAGAGAAATAAATTTATTCAATTATTCCATAATATTTTTTTTTTTCAAATTCTCTTACTAATTATTATGTCTAAGTAATATTATTATGTCCTATACGTACACCTAGACTGCCCAATATCTTCTATCTTTCAGTCCATCCAAAGGTTGTCTGGAAGAGATCGCCTTGAGTGATAAGACCGCACATTTTAAATTAGTAGGGAAGCTTTTTCTGTTTATGATATTATGGTGTACAATAAAGAGTAAATAAATAAATAAAGGGTTATGTCGACGGCTGAAAATTAAACCTTCTAAATGGCCGAATTAAAGGTTTTGCTAGCCGGTTTGGCCCAAATCCGTGTAGCACATTGGAGAAAATGGAAAAAAAGACGTCAAATGGAAAAAAAGACGTCCATGTTTTAAAAGAGGAAAATATTAAAAATATACATACATACATACCATACCGCTACAATTATTTAATAACTAGCTTCCGCCCGCGTTTTGGGGGTAAAAAGTAGCCTATGTGTTATTCTGATGTATAAGCTATATTACTGTGAAGTTTCATCAAAATCTGTTTAGTAGTTATTGCATGAACGAGTAACAAACATCCATACATCCTCACAAACTTTCACATTTATAATATTAGTAGGATAGGATATAGTAGGATTTGCATTTATATAAGGTCCTACTCTTCATACTCGAAATATTTTAAGAGGCACATCTGTTGGTGGCCTAAAGCACAGATTACTGAATAGTTACTACGTAACAGATACTTCACTCAGTAGAAAATTTCCAATACCTATTACGATAATTGCCTACTCCATCGCGTCAACAACCACTGTATGCTAAAATGCGCCTAAATGCTCAAGCGTACAGCAGTGATTGCTTCGCACCGCGCGATTCCACAGTAATCGCAGGGCTGCCTCTTCGATAAAATTAAATTAATATAACTTTTTATCTATGTTATTGAGAACTGTGAATATGTTCTGACTTTTATGTGGCAGTTAAAAATTTTATCATTTATAAAATATTTAACCAACTTAAAAAAAAGGAGGTGATCAGACATACAGGCCAAACTGAGAAGTTTGACTTGTATGGTTTGTAGGCATGTATGTTTGTGCGCGATAATCTCGCGTTTGGCTAAACCGATATCGATGCGGTTTTCAGAAAAGGATTTGTTACATTTGGGAGAACGTTTTAAAATAAGTATAATACTTCTTAGTTTGATGATGATCTTCGGAGATGTTCACTAGAAATGAAAAAAAAAGCCTTAAAAAAAGAGAACCGACTTCAAATGTAAAATGGAAAAATGTTAGGTGTTTATCCCTTCTTTTGCTTGATTTACACCCATCTACAGCACATAAGGCACCACACGGCATCGTAATACGCGTACGAACGAACAGCACTATTAAAATTGAACGGCGTGCGCGCGCTTCGCTTGCGAAAACCGCACTGAATTTGATCCGCCGGCGGACCGAGACCGCTCGGCTGGGCGGTAGGCACTTATAGCGCGCAAGTACATGGAGTGACGGAGGCCTGCCTAAAGATGCTATACCTACAAACGAAAAAAAAGAGTATATATTTTTTTTTAAATAAATTAAGTTAAAATTATTTGATATACATAAAAATACTCGCTCTTTATTATTTTCAACATCCACTACGCTAGTTTTAGCGTTTATAAGCGTTTATAATTATCGTAATAGATGTTGAAAATAGTATTTTTTTTTAATAGTATTTATATTTAGTGTCAAAATAATTTTAATATAATTCATTTAATAAAAATAAATACTCAAATAATTTTTTTTTTCATTTGTATTGCATCTTTACCACCTATAGATGTGCCCCTTAAAATATTTCGAGTATGAAGGGTAGGACCCTATATACAACCACACCGCAATGTTTTGATACACTATGTGTATCACTGTCAACAATAAATGACCAACCTTCACACAGTATACGGACGCGGATACACGACATCCAGCAATCCTTCCTCCATGAGCCTCTGTCAGGACTCACAGACAGACTTGACAGACTCTGTCAAGTGCGACAACTTCACACTTGCGTTTCGTTGTCAATTTTATTGATGTTCTGAACTAATGAGCGGATGCGACATATAAATATATTTTTTTAAATAGGCCGTAGGTATTACAATGTGTGAAAATTTTTAGGAAAGAATTAACGAAAATCAGATTTTTATTATATGTTCGTACCACAAACAAAATAGGGAACTATTTACACAAATCTCATTTTCCACTAAACCTTAAGGGCCGTACCACAATAAAGATAAACACGTGTTCAACACGAATGCTTCCAAATATAATACGCACTTGTTTTAGCACTAACTTGAATAAAACAAGTGTGTATTATTATTATTTTTTTTTATTTTAAAATAAGAGCCATCCTAAGCTACCCTTTAAATTGATCTTTTTTCCCTACAATAAGGCGAAATTCCAGAAAGTGGAAACACTAGTAGTAAAACAGTTTTGACTATTTGCCAAGGTAAAACTAGCGGAATATAGCTAAACTACGTCGTACCAATTTTTAGTCGTAGACTTGTAGGTAATGCTATTCACCACTAGATGGAGACACTTTGAGGTGGGTGGAGTCTCAGGTACCCTCCGGCCCCCGCGTCCCGCAAAATATCACGCATCGTAGTAAAGACAAATCCCTTTACAACACCTCTACTCTGTAATTCCTCTGTGTGGGAAACGACTTTTATTTTAGGTACCATTAAAAAACTGGATTTTTTGTGATTACGCGCTACCGACTGTACCTATGGGTGTGTTGATTTGTACGGGACGGGAGAGGTGGAGTATAGGCGTGCCCCGGCCCCCGAACCCCGCCGCTGCCGCTCGGTGCCGTTTTCGTGAAAAACGTAAAAAAATATTGAAACTTTAACCTTCAATATCTCCATAACCAGTCGGTTCCCAGATATGGTACCGTACAAGAAAAACATCGTATTGATGGGTAAAATATGTGGTTTCAATTTTCGTCAAGGGTCCTGGGCCCGAATTCTGCTATCGCAATTGTGTAAGAATGGTGTCATAATGACACCATAACTGTCAAAACCTAAGCGGTCATTGGCTTAAAGTAGGACTACCTCTTTCGTCATTGGTCAAAACGATGACATTGAGAGACCATTCTAACACGATTAAGACAATTGCATTAGCAGACTTGGGGCCCTGCCAGCCTAGCATGACCACGATAGAAACGGGTTTTGTCTACATAGAAATAGACAAAGTGACAGATTGTAGAAACACTTCTACCGTTTCATTCATAAAACGTAGAAATGTTTCTACAATCTGTGGTCACGCTAGGTCATGCTAGGCCGGCTGGTGTGTTACTTCCCGGGATGAAATCTTTCACAAAAACTTTGACTGTTTGTCAACTTTTTGACTGTTTTCAACGCTACTCACCTATACAATTCCTAGGTCCTTCACCAAACGGTATGTAGCTAAAAGGAGTGATGTTCCTCTCATTTTCAGGCAGGAATCGATCAGGATCGAACACTTCAGGGTCTGGGAAGTACTTGGGGTCGACTTGCATGCTGACTCCGTTCACGTACACTGTTGTCCCAGCGGTGATGGTCAGCTTCTCGTCGATCTGATAGTCTCTGGAGGCTATGCGGTCCAGCCAGCCCATTGGGGGGTAGATTCTGAGGGTCTCTGGAGAAGAGAGAGTACTTATTTATTTATTTACCTGAAAGAAAACCAATAGCTATATAGAGAATATCGATTGTTTTATTAATACTATCGATAGCTCAAATCGTGACAATAGCATTGATGGTGGCCAACACTATCGATAGTATCGATACTATCGACAGGCCTATCGTTAGAGAAACTATCGATAGTTCGACAACATTACACTACACTACTAGGTATTATGCTATAATAAAAACCCGAACGAAGTGCTTTGATTCCATTTTCATTGTGAAAATCACCAAACAGTGGAATACGCTGCCCGAGTGAGTGTTCCCCGACAGTTAGGTACAATCTGGGTGTCTTCAAGTCGCGAGTGAATCGGTTTCTTCTAGGCAAGCGTGCTCCATCATATACCGCATTACCGCTTACGCAAGCCTAATATCCAATAAAAAAACAACTTCTATTTGTTTAATGCCAGACATAACACGCCATAAAAACGATGTGACATCCTTCACTTAACATTGTAATGATAACAAATAAATGTCGTGTTAAATGTCATCCTGTTACATTTGCGTCGCAGACATTAATTAGCTATTTATTATTTGTTAGTACCTAATTATTTATGTACATACTAATTGCGCAATAGCGAATAAAGGCATGCTGATGTGTACGTAGAATAATAATAGTTATTTTATAAATAACTAGTTGTGCCCCGCGGTTTCACTCGGCGTTTAATTTAAAATAAATCGGATTGGGTACACGTTTATAAATTATCTGTTTCGTTGGTTTTTTTTCTTAATTGCTTGGAACCTTCCAATTAAGTAACATTGTTGTCAATTAAATAATTACGTCAAGAAGATACCGGTAAAGAAAACCGGTATAGGTAGCTTACAAAGTTAGCTAAAGTGGCAGTTCAATCCATCGCTTGGTGCGTTTACCTACAAACACAAGTTGCGCATGTGATCGTAACAAATATCTTACCTTTGATCACACAGTCAAGGTAATTGACTTCAGCGAGCACAGTTGAATCAAACTCGCGGTCTCCAATCCTTCTCTTGGCTTCTAAGACCTCCTCGTATACACGTTGCTGAAATATCATATACATAATAATTTATAAATACAAGCATACATAAACTCATGCCTTTTTCTCATAGGGTAGTCAGAAAATACAGAACGATATATGCTACGACCCTTAGAGAGTTACGATCCATTGTTAATGCGCATCTGCATCGCAGCATCGTTACTTTTGCCGCATTTGCAACGTACCTGCATCGATGCAAATACGCGACTGTATTGATTTAGCAACGTTCACAGTCAATACAGCCACTTCATATATGCGAAAACTAGGTTTGTTATAATCTTGAGTAATAAGCCCGTGATACACCTGGGCCCCAAGTCTGCTAATGCAATTGTAATAATCGTGTCAGAATGGTCTCTCAATGACATCGTTTGACCAATGACGAAAGAGATAGTCTTACTCTAAGTCAGGGCTTTTTAAAGTGGGGTCCATGGACCCCTTGGGGGTCCGTGATATGAGTGCCAGGAGTCCGCAGCAGCCACTCAGTTCACTGTTAACATAATTATTTAATAGGAAAATTATGCAGAAATTCACGCATGATTATTGTTTGATCGCTTCTCGTATTAAAAATCACTGCAAACTAACCAATAAGTAATTTTTGTAATATTCTTTGTGTTTTGTTCCTAAAATTTTCTTCGACAGGGGTCCGTTGATTTTTTTGATTTTTTCCCATTCGGAGAAACGGGGAAGGCTTCAACTGGCACTTTACGAAGCTGAAACTTCTAGAAACTGGCGTGCCAGCTAGAAGCATGTGTAACGTTTTGACATAGCATGCCAGTAGTTGGTATACCAGTTTGCCAGTGCCTAGTATGCTAGGACAGCAGCGTCCCCAAACTGTGATCCCTAATCAGCCTGCCAAGGGTGATTTATGTTATTATGGTGATATACTTGACCCCTAGAACCATTCATTGTAGCGTTCTTCAGTAGAAGTCCTTCTAATAAAGTTGTACCTGAACGTTTGGATTCCATGCCAGCTCGTAAATAATCCAGGTCATCATCGATGCTGTTGTGTCGAAGCCACCCAATAAGAAGACAGCTGCTTGCGCCAACAGTAGGTCTTCGCTTATTTCTAAAACCAAAATATTCCAATAAAACATTGGTTAGGAAACTGGTCCACAGAATGTGGAGTTTATTCTGCAACAAAAAAAGGACGAAGACACGTTGCTAAGTGAGGCACCCATGTTTTTCAAACCAGAGTTCAGCAATGCTTAGCAGCAAAAATAAATATACATAGTGGTAACACTTCCCGAACTAGTTATTTTCTAATATAATATAATTGATAGTATTTAAGAATGTTTTTAACCCTAGACTTTGAAAAACGAGCTGTGTTATAAATGTTTGATTGTACGACAACACGTGGTACGACGCAAAGTTATGCACTAAGTAAAGAGGGAGAAGAATCAATAGCATTCTTCTTGGATCTATCAGAACATCAAGCAATCATCCATCTGAGGTGATTCATCGTAGTATTTCCTTTAAAGCCGTTGCTTATGGCTGTCTTAAACGTCCAATTAGTTAATTGGGTGTAGCAGCGGCGTATTTTAAAATTTGGCGCCCTGGGCCTATAAGGTTTGCCGCCCCATAAATGAACGAAAATACCGGTTCAGTGCGTGTCGGACTACGCACAGTTTAGAGTTCTGTAAAAAGCTGATCGCAGAGGCGGCGCGAAAGGCGGCTATGCCGCCCCCCACAGTCTGCCGCCCCGGGCCATGGCCTCATGGCCCTAGGATAAGTACGCCACTGGGGTGTAGAATGAATGCAAGAAGTTCACCTTCATCATCTAGAACAGCCTCCTGTTTCATCTTCAGCAACGCATCAAGCAGATCCCGTGTTTCTTTAACCTCCTTTTCGTAGCCGCCTCTCTGCTGAACCATCGTACGGAATATTTGACGTAAAAACTCTATCGTGTCCTTAGGGAAGAAAGAAAACCTGAAAGAATAGAATAGTATCGGAAACTTGTAAGATACAGCAAAGCATGACCACTATAGAAACGGGTTTTGTCGATGGAAGAATAGAAAAAATTACAGATAGTAGAAAGATCTACCGATTTGAGCATGGCGTTGTCAGAAATGAAGAGAAGAAATATTTCTGTTCTTCAGTCGATAAAGTCTATAACGCCAAGCACGCGTCACCGTGTGCTCGGGCAGAAGAGATAACCAGTTAGATAGAAAGAACTTTGTCTATTCTTGATAGAATAGAGATGGAATTGTTATGCTCCAAGAATCTAAATTTCGTCATGTCCGTCTATCACACCACACCCTCATACAATCTACAGATGCACCCGGTCTGATACCCAGTTGCCCAGTTGGCCGATTTGTCATCACATTCCAACTACATTATTCAAGAAAAATCCGTTATCCAAGGGAACACGGCATAATTACTAGACGAAGATGATGAGATCGTTTACTTAACTAAATATGTTATTCAATATATAAGAAATCCTGCCTGTGTCAGCTGTTTTTGAAAATCTCTTATATATTTGATAACAATATATAACAGATTTCAAAAACCAACTGACGCGAACGGGATTTGCACCCGTGACCTTTGCCAAACCGTGGCACTGCTCTTGACCACTGAGTTACCGCGTCCCGTCTGCTTCAGTTGAAATCTCTTTGAATACGCCTCTTATGAGCCTACCTTATTACCTAAATATGTCCACTAGTTCCGGAAAGAAGAAAATGCTAGACCAGGACAGTCCTCGATGTAAGCCGAACCCCGTGAACTCTCTTGCGACCTTCCTCATGATGCTGTCTCCATCCACCAAGGTGTTGGTGGTCACCCCAAAGGCTGCTTCTCCAATCACGTCAGTTGTGTAATCAGCTAGTGTTTTCTGAAAGTAGATGTTTTTAACTGGCTTCAAAAAATTTGTTTGGTTCGTATGTATTGTATGTCCGCAATTTTCTCAAAAACTACCGATCTGATTTGGATTTGTAAGGGTACTTACTCATCCGCCTAGCCTTTTCCCAAACATGATTGGGGTCGGCTTCCAGTCTAACTGGTTGCGGCTGAATATCGATATTTTACATGGAGCGACTGCCATCTGACCTCCACAACCCAATTATTGGGGAATACCGGTATTTGAATGTTAGACTTTTTGGGCTCCTGACTACCCGTAACGACTGTCAAAGATATTCCTATGACAACCGGGCCGATTGCTTAACGTGCTCTCCGAGGCACGGAGGGGTCTCGATGTGTTAAGAACGGTCACCCATCCAAGGACTGACCGCGGCAAGCCCAGCTTAACCTCGCAGATCGATCGATCAGCGCGGCTATCATTTAGCCACGAGCCCCTCAAAAAATTAGGTTGGTTCATATGTATTGTATGTCCGCAATTTTCTCAAAAACTACCGATCTTATTTGGATTTGTAAGGGTACTTACTCTCAGGTTTATAAGTTGTTTCTTCTCATTTTCTATTTCTACTCGCTTCAGAAGGTTCTTGGCCTTGGTCGAAATGATTCCGTTGAGACTCCTCAGCTTGGCCGCCGTGAACACTGATGTGAGGCGTCGTCTCACTGAGGACCAGGTGGGATCCTGCGAACAACAATATTTGCATCAAAATGGGTCTTGCCCACAGAAATCTTCTAAATAATAAGTCAATAGATGTCGCAAAGGCGCCGCTTTTGAGAAAATTATGTAAGACACCACACCACAATATCGAGAAGCATTGAGAGCGCGTATTCAAAAATGGTGGATCATTGGTATAATAGTCTTATTTTGGTAAAGTATCAGTTTCTTTTTCTAAAAATTTTTCTAAAAATGCAGCTCTAACATGCTCGACCTATAAGTTTTTATACAAGTTATTTAGTAGGTATGTATGTACTTACCTAATAAAAAACTTAAAATTAATACGCGTAATTAAATTGGTGAAAACTTTATCAATGTTATGACAATTAACTATATGACATACCATTCTAGAATTTGTTTTTACCGGAAATAACCAAAACAACTCTTTATGTTTTTACTGTTCTTATCAGTAAAAACATAAATAAATATAAAAACCTAAAAGTATATAAGAGAGGTCAGCCACGGCGACTTTTTGCAGCGATATAATCCCAAAATGGCCGCGATGCAGTCGCGATGCTGTCACTGGTCGTACCTTCGCCAACATGATGCAGCATGGATACAGTCGTGCGCTGTATTGACTACCTGTGAACGCCTGTTGCTAAATCAATACAGTCGCGCGTTTGCATCGATGCAGTTGCGGGTTAGTAGCGATACAGTCGCGCGTTATGATGCAGTTGCGCGTTACAAATGCTGCAAACGCCTAAAAATAGCGATGCAGATGCGCGTTACTGAATCTCTACGAAAAGTCGAGCCAAACTTACATTAACAGTAAATATATTCAGAGCTCCAATAGGATCAGTCTTGCCAGAGCTCACGAACCTATTCCGGAACACATCGGCGTCCTTCACCAGTATTCTGCGAGCTAATTCAGGGGTGTTCACCACCAGGGCTGGTCTCCAGAACTGCCAAATACCCACGTATGGAGCATCGAAATCTTTGTATAGTCTTCGCATCCATGTTGCCTGTAACAAAAAAATCTTTACTAATAATAAAGAGAGACTGCGAATTTTGTGACTTGTGTATAATATGTGGAGGGTATGAAATGATCTGCCAAATAACTAAATAAGATAAACAGATACATTAAAATTTAGTTTACCTTTAGTAACAGACTAGGTATTTGATTTTGAAAATTCTATTGTTTGTTGACGGAATTGTAAGGAAACTGTACATTTATGTCATACCTATTCAAAATCAGACAAACTACGAATCTTATCTAAACTATAATAAAAACATCACTAAATTATAAACTTAATTAAGACGGAATGCATTAACGATAATAACACAGTATAAAGAAACATAATTTATAGACTGTGATAATAAGCTACTGTCAAATTGTTGTGCCCGAGTTAGCCAACAAATGAAAAAAAAAAACCGGCCGAGTCGTACTCGCGCACTGAGGGTTCCGTACCATCCTTGGACGTAAGTATAAAAGTTTAAAAAAAACCGGATCGCATAACTAAGTTTTTTTGGGAAGGAATTTTGATGATTTTGAAAAAACTGTGCTAGATAGGAACATCATTTTATTTTTGGTGCAATAAGTAAATTTCTATCAATTCGAATTATTTCCGATTTTTCGCTCTGCAAACTTCGGAGATAAGTGGGGGGAATGGTATTTTATCAGACATTTTTCATCATATTATGTCGAAAACTATAAGACATACAAGAAAATAAAAAATATATTTTGAAATGTGCAGATCAAGCCCTATCATATGGTATTCAAAAAGTAGGAGCCGTATTTTGTGATACTGAAAATGCTAACTACTGAACGATATCTGTGTTTCAGGGTCAGAGTTGTATGTCAATGTCTAGATAAGTCGACCCAAAAACAATGATTTTGGATACATATAAAAATAACTAAGGTTATCGCTGCGTGTCATAATAAGACGGATGGAAAGTATAGTGAGCCCACCCAATATACATTTCGAAACTTTACACCTACTATTTTGCACGGAACCCAAAAACTAGATACAAACAAGGCTACAAAAAATTTCAGAGTGGAATAAGTATTACAAGAATTTATGTTTTTCTACTTCACATCTAAAAAACCGGCCAAGTGCGAGTCGTACTCACGCACCGAGGGTTTCATACCATCCTAGGACGTATAAAAGTAAAAACAACCGGATCGCAACTGGACTACAATATTTTGAAACCCCACTTCGGCGTCATTTGCAAAATATTTTTTAACTTTTTTCATTTGCAATAAAAGTGGACAAGCATTCCTTATAACTTTTCAAAAAGTCAAGTTGATAGCATTAAAGTCTATTGTGTAGACAAAGTGGAGCTACCACAATTAGTACTTTGGCACAAACATCAAAAATAAATGCTACAAAAATGTGTGACATTTTGTCTTTCTTCTTTAGAAAACGTTGCCCCACACTAGGCTTCTGCTGTATCATGGGTGCGTTTACAAATACAAATACCTATCATATACACAGCCAGACCAGAAACAAATATTTGCTCCGTGCGGATATCGAAGCCGCCACACGTCGTCGCGCAGCAGTCAATTGTTCAGCCACTGCGACAACCATGCCGCCAAAATTGTGCCGCCAGATACTATAGGTACTTACAGGATTTTCTCTTTGCAAGAACGTAAGACTCCCCAATATCGGATGCGGTGGGTAATGGGGGACACCCCTCTCCAGCCAGTACCTCTTAACCCTCCTCCACCGGACAAGCAACCACAAACATACGAAGAACGTCACCAAAAACAGAAGAATTAAAAACATTGTCAGATCACCGAATGACCGGTGCTAACTCGAATGCTATGAGATAAACACTGAGATATTTTTATATTGATTTCACTTATACCTACGTGCATACGCACTGATAACTACGAATTAAATCGGTAGACGAACATGTTAGTTTGCATTAACATTAAGAGCGCTATCACACTAGCGATTTGTACACTTGTTTAACCCACCTTGAAAATCAAACCGTCACTAAACAAAAATTGGTGAATTTTGAAATCAAACGTTTTACAAAACATGATTTCCAAACAACAAAATTTTTTTGTTTATGTCAATTTGGTTTTCATGGTGCGGCGTGCGTTTAGCGAACACTACTCGTGTGCGCAACATATTCGCCGCGTGTACGCAACTGGCTCACGCCGGCGCCGCGCGCCGTTCGACCCGCACGAGCTTCTGCGCTCGCTGCCCGTTCGCGACGTGCTCGCTACGCACCCGCGGCAAACACGCTCAAACGTCGCTTCACTACATAAAAACAGTTTGGCAAATCACACCACAGTGATAACTAGACATCGGATTATATGCATTTGCATGTTTGCAAATGTAAATGCATAAAACACTATTTTCGTGGCGTTATTGCATATTTTAGTACTTTTTCATTAATAATGCTTATTTCAATAATTAAATGTGTTAGGACTGTGGAAAAAATCATTGAACAAAGTAACACCCTTCCGAGTTCACTATCAGAAAGGGTCCTTAAGGGCACTCTTAATTAAAGGCTGTTCTTTAAAAAAAATAGGTTTTGAAGGAATAAAGAAAGTAAACGCATTCATCAACGGCACCGGTTAAACTCTGCCTGAATAGATTTCTGCTGAAATGGCGTCTCAAGTTCTGTCCAGTAACATCAGTTGACGTAAAGAGGTCATTTTTAGCCTGCAAATTAATATAATTGTGACAAACGTCACAAGTTTACTCTAGAAAAATATTTATTTGTATTATGTTCATAATAATTACAACTGATATATTTGTATATTTATAAATACATATATTGTGAATATAACGGTAAATTGTAATAATAAAAAGTATTTTGATAGTGCATATTATTATTTTGCCGATTTTCCGTGTATATTTGCATGCATATTTTGGTATTTTGATAGTGCATATAATCCGATGTCTAGTGATAACACTTAAGATTGTCAGTTGTCAGACATTCGAACTTTTGACTATGGAGCGATTCGCATAAGTCGCCTTCGACGCTGTGTTGGCTACAACACCGTTAAATTAACTTTGTAACATTTTTCGTTTTTATCATCCGTTTTTAATTGTATTGGAAGTTTTCTTTCAGCACCAATTCTCGTTTACCACTTACTTGAGAATTAATGCCTATGGGACGTATAAAAAAGGCGGACGAATCTCGCTAAACAATATATCGGGTGTAAAAAGACCCTTAACGAAAACTGAAACCACATAATCTACCCATCAATACGATCATTTTTTTGTACTGGACCATACCTGGGAACCGACTGGTTATGGAGATATTGAAGGTTGAAGTATCAATATTTTTTTACGTTTTTCACGATAACGGCACCGAACAGCATCGGCGGTAACTCAGAATTTAAAGACGCAAGTCTTTAAATTAACTTCAACGTAAAAATCTGTTATTTATAACAAGATGTTAATAAAAGAATATTACACAAAAAATCTCTACTTTTGTACAAAATGTTAATTATTTAATTAAGGACCAGCTCCACGGGATTCTTTCGTTGAAGGCGAAAAATTAAAAGATGTGTAACTTTGTTTATAAAACGAATAAAGTAGATAGTCAACGAATAGAAAGAATATTAGAAATAAAAATTGATAGTATATTTAGGACTCCGTACCCTAAAAGAAAAAAAAAGGAACTCTTATTGGATCACTTGACCATCTGTCTGTGAAGACCCTTTTTCTCAGAAGGTATTGATTTTGTACGGAGTATGATTGCTTCTTATCAATTACTCTACTTTATTCTTCTTCTCTTCTTGTGCAGTGATAGCCTAGTGGTTTAACCATGTGCCTCCCACGGCGAATGGTTCGAGTTCGATCCCCAGGCACGCACCGCTGACTTTTCGAAGTCATGTGCGTATTAGAAACTAATTATCACTTGCTTTAAAGGTGAAGGAAAACATCGTGAGGAAACCGGCATGTCCTAGAACCAAAAATTCGAAAACATGTGACGTCCACCAACCTGCACCGGGCTCGCGTGGTGGACTATGGCCCACTCCCTCTCACAGAGGAGGCCTGTGTGCTATGCTTATGCTAATTACTCTTCCCGATACTTCATCATCATCATCATCAGTGTAGGTACATCATCCCTCGCTCCAACAGCGTGGCAGTGAGTACTGAGTAGCTCGGTCATGTAACGTTATCGTCCGGCATAGCCAGCTGGGCGCGCGCCAGCAATTCAATCACAAATTATTAAGCCGTTCAGTTTGGGGGCTGGTATAACGTTATGGGGCGAAATGCAAATTTTCCATTAGTTCTTCGTTATGTACACTGGAAGTTATCCAGAAGAGATTGAAATTATAAACATAGCTTGAAGTTGTCGTCCATTATGCTATAGTACCTACCAGACCGGCCTGTCCACTATTCTGTACCGACACACCGCGTGATATTAAATCCGCGAAAACTTCCAATTTGTTTGCGAACGTTCGAGAATGTCACCGTGACATTCTCCCTCGAATGTTACCGTAAAAGCCCGAACTTAGGTAAATCTTAAGATTTACCACTAAAACCTAAGATTTACCAACCCTTAACGGTGAAAGTTCGAACTGTTCTGTGATCATCGTTCATTTCGGACTTTTACTATCATACGGTAAATCTTAGGTTTTACCTCAGATACACGGTAAATGTTGAAAAGAATAAATTGTGACAGAACCGAATTGGTCAACCCCGACTCCACGTGATCTTATCTCCTCTACCCCTAGACTGTTTTTATAAACCCGGAGGCGCGGAGGGAGAGCAGCCCCCGTCCGCTGTGACGAAGCGTAGGCACCCGTGCGAGCCGGAGCGGCTGAGCCTGGGTTTTTGTGATTTGTTACGCAAGGGCGGAGGGACTGCACTTCCCGCAGCGCCGGAGACTTGTAAAATGCAAGTGGCACCAAAAACGAGGATGGAGCTCGCAAAATATTAGTTTCCGCAGCCCCAAAACTAACATTTACCAACCGTCATTGGTAAAACCACCAAACTCTAATGGTAAAAGGCCGAAAAATTATCTCCTTTTTATAAAATCCTTAGATTAACCAACTCATGATGGTAAATCCTAAGATTTACTGGTAAAACCTAGGATTTACCACTATTCGGGCTTTTACCGTAACATATACACAACAAATGAACAGAGCTAACAGCGTTAGTGTTCCGTCATCGGAAAGTGAAACAAAACAACCGCCCAGCTGTTTGCCATCCGCCATGTTTGACTTTGTTATCGTGGGTTCAGCTCAAACTTCCGAAAAAGTAACACCGAGTTGGGATTCGTGTATTTTAGGGTGTTATGTTGAACACCTAGGTTTAGTTACCTTTAGAAAGTTTTTAGTCGATTTAGTGTGTTTTTGTTGGGGAAACCCTTTGCTATTTGTAAAAGGCCAATTCTCGTAATTAATATTTAGCACTATGACGGACAATTACTGAACTGAGATTCTATTTTGAACGGACAAAAAATTTTATTATGCAGTTTTGTCGTATACTTAAGCACAAGGCCGGAATTTGCCCGCTGTTGAGTAGTTTTAACTCACGGCCGTCACAGGCTTGCCTTGAGCGCGCTGGTCATTGACATATGGCGCTAGTGCAGCTATTCGCAGCTTAGTGAATACTGAACTGCAGTTTCACCGCTGTGACAGCGCTGCACACAAGGATATCCTAAAAGAATGCTGCTGATCCAGCCACAAGACTGCCCCAATCAGCAACTATACCCAACGACCGTATGTGCATAGTTAAATTAATTTCAAATACAATTTCGATAGGTCCGTAATCGGATAACAGAGATCCCACGATAAATTACTGTGTTCCAATTAAACCGGACCAGTTGGGGTAATGGGGGGAACAGACGGGCGGTTTATTCGCTTAAACACAGAATGTATGGAAATCAGCAGGGCTAACATGCGCGCCGCGACAAATTTTGTCGACTGTTTTGTCTCGCTCTTACTCGTGCGAATACGAGACAAATGCACGATAAAAGCGTCGACAAAATTTTGGCGCGGCGCGCATGTTAGGCGCTCTGCCGGCCTAGCATGACCACAATTAGAAACGGGTTTTGTCTACAGAAGAATAGACACGTTTCTACGTTTTATGCATAAACCGGTAGAAATGTTTCTACAATCTGTCACTTCGTGGTCATGCTAGGTCCCGCTGGGCAGTCTATTAGTCCTTAGTGTGCGTTACTATACTACATAGATTTCCACACGTTCTATAGACGCGGACAAATTGTCCATCGTCTATGTAGTGCCATAAAGATTTTCAAGCCTTCTCTCAGGTCGTGACAGGCTGTACGGTTTTGTTGTGGTGGAAAAATTAGCTACTAAGTTAGTAGCCAAGGTGCGCCGGATGTCCTTATGTAGATAGGTATGTATCATGACAATAAATTAATCGGCCCTTATAGAGACGCTTATAAAGTACTTATGCTAAATACGGTATAATACGGTAGTGGACTACTATTAAAAAAGTACAAATAAATTATTTTATTCCAAAGAAGGAATAGGAATAACAAAAAAGTAAAAAAAATATCACAAAATGGAAAACATAGACGCTTTTAAAGTTTTTGGAGAGAGTATTGCTCCGTCTTTGTCGCGTGAAGCGGACATAGGTGGTGTTACGTCACTTATCATGCATGCCGTCCGTGTCTAGCAAATCATTTTAAAACGCTTATAACTTTGCCAATTTTGTAGATGTTTCATCAGTTTTTTTGGTGTTAATAATCTTTTTTCAAATAGTTTACAGGTTCACAATAAAAAAAAAATAGTCCGGTACCGTATACGTATACATAATTTTTTTAAGTACCGTAAAAAATTATGACGTTTGACAATCAAGTCGCAGTAGCGTTTTAAACGCTTCAAAACTGCCGCGGTATCGCGCGTCTACCACCAGTCCCTACGGAGGAAATTTTCATATTCCCACCGACCGTAGGTACAGTCAGAAAATAAATTAACGTTCTTACGCTGGCGACCTTACGTGCCCATTCGGTCGATACACCGTGTCCCAAATGATTTATTGTTTAATTTTCATATACTTTTTTTGTTTTCCCCCTTTATTAAAACAGCGTGTTTGAGCTATTTTCCAGCAAGGAACACTGTGTTAGTTTTGGTAAGCTTTAATAATTTAGTGGCGTCTTTAGAAGTGTTTGCAGATTCACTCAGTCGGATCCCAGCTAAGCCGCAAAAATGTTGTATTCCTTTAATATATCTTCAGAGCTGGTGCTCACATAATGGTCACCCATGGAGACTTTTTGCAGCGATACAGTAGCACTTTTCGCACACTTTTGCATCGCTACTTTTGACCATTTGTCGCATTTGCAACGAGTGATTGTATTGATTAAACATCGCTACCTAACGCGTGACTGTTTCGGGCGATCTGAGGGTAGTTACCTCAGATTATAGAAACAAGGAGATATGCCATCATAGCAAATTAGTAGGGGAACAACTGATGCCACTTTTAGTACATTTTTCGACACAATTACGTGCATAATTAAGCTCCTTGTGAATAAAAAGATCTCCCACGCATTGAACATTCCGCACACCCTCAATCTAACACTGTTAATCGTCACTCAACACTAGCACTAAACTAAAACACTGTATTTATATCATCGATCGTGTTCGGTTCGTCGCCAGCGCGTACGTTTTTAATATGAGCAATTTGCTCAAGATCAGGCATCAAGCTCGATAGCGCCTTGGCACATCTCCTTGTTTCTATGATCTGAGGTAGTTACTATACCGCATTACTGTATCGATGCTGCATCGATGATGTATCATGATAGTAGTGATGCAGAATCATGGTTACGACGTGGGCAGAGATATCGGACCAACGCCAGTATCGCGACTGAAAATGCGTTAGAAATGTACGTATTTGATGCCTATAATTTGAAAAAAGCTATATTTAAACACTTAGGATCACTTTGTTGTCCGCCGTCAGTCACCGGACCATAAGTGGAGCCATCTACTCATAGATGGCGCCATTGGAAGTATGCAGTAGCGCCATCTATGATCATATTTCGGAACCCTTAGGGCGCGAGGCATACTCGCACTTGTCCGGTTTTTTTTTTCATATTTCAGTGTCGGTCCCATATTAAAAGTTGATCATATTCATGAGTACCTACTATTCACCTCCTAAAATATCCGCACTGGTTTTAATTTTACCCTGTATATGTGGCTTGGCCGTTTCGTTATTACAAGAACTATTGTAATGAACAGTGAATAAATTTTTCACCTTACGCCCATGTGAATGTAGCGAAATGGAAAGCCACATAGGTATTTTGACTAAGGTGTAGAGATTGTGAAGTTAGAGCTTGTAGAGTTAGAGCGTGTAGAGTTAGAAGCTTGGCTCTACATGAGATCTGATTACTTTTGACAGTGCGAGCCATATGGTCTCTTCTTAGCAACATTTTACATGAAATTGTTTTTGCTGGGATTGACTATCCTCTAATCCTACTTAATATTTATTATAAATGCGAAAGTTTGGATGTGTGTTCGTGTGTGAATGTTTGTTACTAGTGTTGCGCCGACTATGAGTTTGGCCGACTAGCCGACTAGTCGGCTGGAAAAAGGCCGATTAGTCGGCCGACTAGTCGGCCAAGCCGATCATTGCTTTCGGCGGTGTTCGGGCGGAATCGGTAATGTTCGTCGCGCCTCGTATCCCATGTTCGCGCCGCGCAAGTCGAACGAACAGGTTTTTGTTTACTTTGTATTTTGTCATAGTAGGTATCGTTCACATACGATCACCGTTACTTAGTGTTTTTTTTTAAATATAACACAAATTAAAATAAATAATAAATAGGTGATTACACATTATGTTCTTTAATCAGAGTTATTACCTATTAGAAACTTGCGTTCAGAATAAATTTTTTGTTCCTATTCCTGCATTATTTTGCCAATTGCAAGACTGATATTAAAATAAAAACAATAATGAAAGAATTTCAATTCAATCACCCTATATAAATAAATAAAGTAATGGCCGACTAGTCGGCGTTTTTTGCCGACTAGTCACCGACTATAAAAGTGGCCGGATAGTCGGCTTTACCGACTAGTCGCCGACTAGTCGGTACATCCCTATTTGTTACTTCTTCACCCTGAAACGGCTGGACGGATTTGGATGAAATTTGGCACAAATGTAGCCTGGGACCTGGAGAAACACATAGGCATATTTTCATTCATTTTCCGCAGACGAAGTCGCGGGCAGCAGCTAGTTCTCTATAGAACAAAATAATGTTGTAGCGACAGTGTCTATGAAGTTCACACGTAAGAGCTTATAAGTATTGGGTCGAAGGCTTTAGACAAAAATCCCTCTATGTTACGTCGGAGGTATCAACAAAGCCTTCTCAGCTAGTGTCCGGGGCCCAACTTACTGTAATCGCTGTATAGATGTTCTGAATTGAATTGTTCTCTGGGTATTTTCGTGAAAATATTATTTCTTAAAACTTACAATATACATACAATTATTATATTGTTGGCCAGAGTAGGCCAGCCTCTATTTAATTTGAATAAATGTTACAAGTCGACTTTTGTTTGAGGAATTAAAGGCGTCAATTAAATGAGAGACAGTAAAAACTAAAATAAAAAAATAAATATTTGAAGAACTTCAAAAACTCATACTAGGCTTGGGCTTGAAGCCAGTTAAAAAAAACTCGACAAGTGCGAGTACATCTCGCGCCCTGAGGGTTTCGTACAAAATGTAAGTTTTTAATCGCAAAAACATATAAATATTACTGCTTTATGTGATACTAGCCACCCGCTCCGGCTTCGCACGGGTAGCACTAAGTACCTACAGTACGTGCAATCTAAGTGGACCGGCCTGCCAGGCTCCTGAAGTTCGTCCGTCATCGTCCATAATTATTTTGTTGCGCGAGTTATTTTAATTCTGTGATATTTCCTAAGATATTCATCCAAATTAAATGGTTTAAAGGGCAATTTTGGTCTAAATTAAATACTTAAGATGACTAACACATTTATTTAGATAAGGATTAATACCATGTTAGTAAAAACACCTTCGCAAATAAAACATTCTTTTAGACCAAATTTTAAAATCATAAAAATGGTTATTATACCATTCCCCCTCTAAAAAGCTTATTTTTTTCACTGAAAACAGTGAATAAAAAGCACTTTTACTCACTGTTTTGATGTTTGAAAATGGAACACATCAATGTATTCGACCACAGATTTAAAGAACCTATGCTAGATGCGGCACGTTATTAGATTGTATGAAAACCGAACGTGTCATCTTTTTTATACCTACGATAACTTCACCCCAGCCATTTAGTGATGTGCTCAGAGTAAACAGAATTGTTTCAATCACTAAGCGTCACTGAGCTAACAGACTTTTTTTAGTACGAACAGTCGAACATGCAGGGCACGCTTGGTCGTGGCTTGCCGTATCTAGTGTAAGTGTAATCTGTGTATTCGACCTATATTGATGTGTTCTAAATTCAATTTGATTGGTCGACATTTTCGACAAGGAGTTTAGCATTAGAATAAAAACTGTTTTGTGTTCTTTGCTGTCCTTAGTAAATTGGCGCTATTTTGAATACTGTAAGTTGTACGAACACAAAGTTTAGTGTTAATTTAATCTTTAATTTTGTGTTCGTTTAGTGTTGTTCTAATCGATTAAAAATGCATTCTAGTGATGAAGATGTGTTAACACCTGAGTTTGTGAAAGAGAGGGCGGCCGATATAGTGGAAAGGTGGAAAGCTTGCTACCTACCCAAAAAATCACGGCTGGTTTACATCAAAGCCAATTTAACTTTACTTTTTCTTCAAAAATTGTATATATTCACTTAAATCTTTCTTTCTTGTAATCTATAAACACAATACTACCTCCCATTAAAGCCGTGGCAGATATTTTGAAAGCACCTTATATATCATACATGTATTATACATATTTATAAACCTTCCTCTTGAATCACTCTATCTACTAAAAAAACTGCATCAAAATCCGTTGCGTAGTTTTAAAGATTAAAGCATACATAGGGACAGACAGACAGCGGGAAGCGACTGTGTTTTATACTATGTAGTGATTCTTTTTTTTACCCCAAACCAAACAACATTTCCTATTCAAAAACGCCACAAAAGTAACATTTTAGCCTCCATCGGAATATTTTCCGTCCGAATGCAAAACGGCGCGCAATGGGACCGGACCCGTCCGTTGTCAGATTACCGGTAAGAGGATTTTTTTACTGGTGCCACACTAAACCTAGTGTTTTGGGATTCGAGGATGGTTTCCTTGAATTATTGTAGAGTTTTCTTGTTGGAAACACTGAAATATGACCAGGGGCCGTACCATGACGTGTTAAAACCATAATTGTTCCACTGTAAACAAGGGATAGCGCTATTCGTGCTGTATAGTGCCATCCCTCTCTCACAGCGGAATAATGATGGCAATAACACGTCGTGGTACGGCCCCTGCCTGTCAATTCTGTACCGACTCGCCCCGTGATATCACCGCGAGAACTGCCAATTTGTTTAAGAACGTTCGAGGGAGAATGTCACGGTGAGAAGTTCTCTTCTGTTCTGTTTTTAGGGTTTCGTACCCAAAGGGTAAAAACAGAACCCTATTACTGAGACTTCGCTGTCCGTCTGTCTGTCTGTCTGTCTGTCCGTCTGTCTGTGTGTCTCCAGGGCCCCAAATCTGCTAATGCAATTGTTATAATCGTGTAAGAATAGTGTCTCAATGGCATCGTTTTGACCAATGACGAAAGAGTTAGTCTTACTCTAAGCCAATGACCGCTTAGGTTTTGATAGTAATGGTGTCGTTATGACACCATTCTTACACTATTCAAATAGCAGAATTGGGGCCCAGGTTGTATCTCATGAACCGTGATAGCTAGTCAGTTGAAATTTCCACAGATGATGTATATCTGTTGCCGCTATAACAACAAATACTAAAAACAGAATAAAATCAATATTTGAGGGCTCCCGTACAACAAACGTGATCTTTTTGCTCGATATTGATAACGGCAACAGGTAGACGCTTAAAATATTCACAGAATATTTAATTATATATTCACTTTAAAAATAAATAATTAAATTAAAATAAAACAAATATTTAAGGGGGGCTCCCATACAACAGATATGATTTTTTTGCCGTTTTTATAGGTAATGGTACGAAACCCTTCGTGCGCGAGTCCGACTCGCACTTGGCCGGTTTTTTTTTACGACGATGGTAGCAAACAAGGCGTACCTACGGCCTGCCTGATGGGTAAGCGGATACTGTAGGTAGCCTATGAAATGGTTGCAACACCGATTATCACATGCGCGTCGCCGACCGTTTAAAATGAAGATTCGCTATGCCAACAGCTAAGGGTACAAGCAGGTCTCCCGCTGTCAATACAGCGCATCCTCAGGGGCTCTGGCGACCTTACTCACTATAGGAACACAATACTACCAAAGAGTAGGTAGCGCTATTTGGGAGGGGCTCGTGGCTAAATGACAGTCGCGCTGATCGATCGATCTGAGGCTCTAGACAAGTTGCTTTTCTGTTAGCGTTCACGCCAAACGATAAGCACAAAATGTATGGCAATGACATTACCTGCGGAAAAGTCACGTGACTCACAAATGTCACTTCCATACATTTTATCCGTAGCGTTTGACGCTAACGCTAACAGAAAAGTAACTTGTCTAGGGCCTCTGCGAGGTTAAGCTGCGCTTGCCGCGGTCAGTCCTTGGATGGGTGACCGTTCTTTACACATCGAGACCCCTCCGTGCCTCGGAGAGCACGTTAAGCAGTCGGTCCCGGTTGTCATAGGAATATCTTTGACAATCGTTACGGGTAGTCAGAAGCCCAAAAAAGTCTGACAGCTGGTCTAACATTCGAATACCGGTATTACCCATTAACTGGGTTGTGGAGGTCAGATGGCAGTCGCTCCACGTAAAATATTGATATTCAGCCGAAACTAGTTAGACTGGAAGCCGACCCCAATGTAATTTGGGAAAAGGCTAGGCAGATGATGATGATGATGAGTAGGTACCTACTTCTCTAGTTGGGCTGCTTTAGATTTGAGCAAGATATCCCACGGAGCCCTAGCTCTTTTATTGTTATTGTTGGTTGGAATGTATTTCCCATAGATATAAGAAATACAGATTTCTCTATGGTATTACCATCTTTAGGATTACCACATGTCCCGTACGTAAAGAATTGTCACCGTATTTGACCACCGCGTTCCGTATTGCTACATATTCCGTATTTGTCCCGTTTTCGACAAAAATACAGAAATGGCGCAAAACTGGGGCCGGCGGGAAATGCCGGGGCGCGAAAATCTTTGATTAATATTTACTTTATTTGGCAACTACTGTTGAAATCAGAGGGTCTTATTAACAAAATCCGTGGTTTATCTTTTATTATGTATCTAAATATGTAGGCTTTGTCTGCGCCTCAGATCATAGAAACAAGGAGATGTGCCAAGGCGCTATCGAGCTTGATGCCTGATCTTGAGCAATTTGCTCATACTAAAAACGTACGCACTGGCGACGTACCGAACACGATCGATGATATAAATACAGTGTTTCAGTTTAGTGCTAGCGTTGAGTGACGATTAACAGTGTTAGTTTGAGGGTGTGCGGAATGTTCAATGCGTGGGAGATATTTTTATTCACAAGGAGCGCTTAATTATGCGCGTAATTGTGTCGAAAAATTTACTAAAAGTGGCATCAGTTGTTCCCGTACTAATTTGCTATGATGGCATATCTCCTTGTTTCTATGATCTGAGGTCTGCGCAATTTGTTGTAAAGTATATGGAAATTGTCATAAACAGCTAGTTGCGACTTGCAGATTGCCAATAGCCGCAATTCAAAGATCAAAATTGCTACGTCTGCATACCGCCTAAAGCTATCCTAGGTAGATTAAGCACTAACACTCAGTAACATAAGGAAATCAGAACCCTCCAAGCTAAAACGACCTTGATAATACCCCACCATCCCTCCCTCTTAAATAATGCATCACAATGTCCCGAAGTTAATTGGCTAAATTAAAGCAACAGAACTTTGGCCCGCTTCTTGGCCCTTCCAAATTCTCTTAGGAGCGTTGTGTCATGATTGGCAATTAGTCACATAATCTGCGGAAGACTTCCTGAGGCCGAGGTCTTGCGGAGACAACTCCATGATTATTTTGAAGCTTATGGTTCGTTAGTGGATCAGATTACCTTGTTGGGGAGAAAATGAGCTTCATCTTTGTGGTTCTAGGAATTGTGGAGTTATAAGCGGATTTTAAGAAGGAATGATGGCGAGACTCCATTTTGCATATCGGGTTATATAAATATGTATATACCATTTATGTTTATAATTAATCATTACATCTATATACGAGTATTTAAAAAAAAATCGAAATCTATTACAAGTCCGTCTGGCCATTCTATCCAACCGAATAGATTATTATTCTTGAAAGGTACATATCACAGATGTGTCATCAAGCATTGGAAACCACCAAACTTTCATCCTTCTCAAGTTATACTCAACCGCCATTTCCTCCGATACATTTCTTATGTTTTCATAACCTTCTTTCTCTATACCTACTATACCTAGGTATCTCTGGTTCTAATTAAGGTACACGGTTCTTTTTGGTCTAAAAACTTTCACTGGAAAGTTATTTCATTTGAGCTTTTGCGTACTTAAATTGGTTGAGTTAGAGTGACTTTCAATATGCGTTTCAACTAGGTTACAATTATGTACCTACTTACCATTTATTTTTACCCGACTGCGGCGAAGCCCAAAAGGAGGGTATAGTGTTTCACCTGTATGTTAGTTTAATTAAATTATCAACACTGATTTAAATTATTATTAAATTAGAATTAACAACAACATTTGAGTAGTCGTTTTGGGGCATAGTCAACGGCCAATCAAACGTCGGCTCGCGCTTGAAAATGAAGATGCTATCGCACGTTCAGGGCTCCAAGTCTGAGTCACTAAGTCAAAACCTTCGATTATTGGCTTAGAGTAAGACTATCTCTTTGGTCATTGATCAAAACGATGTCATTATGAGACCATTCTGACACGATTATGAAAATTGCAATAGCAGACTTGGGGCCCAGGTTCCTTTATGCTAGTACGGCTATAAAAAATGAATCCTTGTGAACCGTGTTTGCTACAATATTCGGTGTTCTATTTACATGCGAACAAAGTTGTAGTGTATCATGCAAAATTCAAGAGTGTACACACGCCTTAAGACATAAAGCCGCGAGGGATCATAAAAAGAAGCTATCCTTTATCTTAACGATTAAGCTGTAATGGCTATGTTAGGCATGGGACACCAATAACGGTAGTTTAACGTTATTTTGCAATATTTTTAGTGTTATGTCGGTGAAGGACACTTACAGGGATAAGTCTATCGCAGTTGGTTTTTCGTGAAACTATTATTATTCTAATATTTTTTTTAAATCATCAATTATGTAATTTAAACTATACTTGCTGAAAAGTTTTTGCTTTGATTGTTTGTTTGTTGAAACGCGCTAATCTCTCTTACTAACAGTCGGATCTAAAAAAACCTTTTTGTATTTAAGATTTCAGTTTTTGTGAATTATACACAGAAAATATTGTACACAATGGGCATAAAATGCGCTACAAGGCATTATCTACCAGTTTAAACTAAAGACAAGTCATTCGGCAATAGTTACGTAGATTTTTTAAATGACAAAAGTTGCCTTAAATATTTTATAGTTAAGTACTAAAATAAATGCAGTATAAAAAGTTGATTATGAAGTTGGCCTAAGTTGACCTAACAAACTTGCGTTTGAATCTAAAGATCGTTGCACACCAATTTTAATTTCGCATACCTAATTATGCGCTTTTGATATGACCTTGAGAGCGGTTTTTGTAAATGATTCAATGTTATGCGTGACTTTTCTTTTTCTTAACGGCCATAAATATCCCCAGTAAAATGTGTTTACAAGTAAAAAATATCAGTTAAAAGGTAATTTTGCCCACCAATGTCGTTGTTAACTGATTCAAGCCCTATTAAAATTTCTTAACATACTAGATGTGAATTTCTTTAGCAAATGTCAATACGCACAAAAACGAATCTCTCGAATAATCTGAACGAAATAACCCTTTGAATAACGGCTATAAATAACCGTTATCGTTACGATCGCAGCACTATCGTTAATGAGAATAGGTGGCGACACCGATAGCCAGTAATGATATATAAACTGGAAGGGTGTTAATCTGTTAATCTATAGGGGGTGAATGTGAGCGAAGCAGATCCCGGATAAAGGGAGGGGATCCTAAAATGTTGTTTAGTTTTTATCAAAGGATATAACGTACTTAGCTGAAGGATATAGGTCTAATGAGGCAGTCGTTTTAGAACCTGTCTGACTTTTTTGCTACCTATTAGCTACTTAAGTATTTTGTGCTTATGACTTTTTAAGGCGCAGATATACGATTTTTAAATATTTTAAACTAAAGATCACGTCTAAACGAGTACTGTTAATGATTTGAAAAAAATATATGCTAAACGAGAGCATTTTTTTAATAATTTGATAAGAGTATATTTTAGATTACGTTTATCTATGTAGTGTAATTTTAGAAATAATTTGTAAAGTTAGTTCTAACGCGTTCAAAAAAGTGAAGATCGCGCGAAAACTTTTGAGCGTTTTTTTACGAATCCATCACCATTTTAAAGATAATTTAACTATCAAACTTTTAGATAGTGTTTTTTTTTAAATCAAATATTCGTTACTAAAAGTAATAATACGTCTAATTCGGCACAGCGCGCTCCTTGATAGGTGAGTCGTATTGCTCGGTGGACGTATGTCGCGTTGCGTGAGCTCAGCGCAGAACACTCAAGCTATACCGCCCAAATCACTCAAGGCCGCTGGCACTTAGTAGCGCCTTAAGAGCGGAACCAACTTACAGTCATGTGCAAAATCCTCCGGGGGAAAATTTATGCACCTGACCTGCATGATGAGTTGTGTCGATTTTTTGTTCCTTAGAACTATTAATTATCACAACCGAAGGCATTTATATTGTTTGCTGTGGCATTGTGTCACACCGTGGCGCGCTCTAAGGGTGGATCCAAACATTGCGAGGCATGTGTAAAATTTTTCAATTTCAATTTAATTTATTCAATAAAAATTTACATTGTGCCTGAATATAAACTAGCATAAAACATAAAAGATGTATAAAATTAAAAAATAATAATAATAACTAGGTATCTACTAACCCCGCTTTCCTTGGCAAAAGAGAACTGGCGCGAACCTGTAGTGCTCAGTACTAATAATGATCGCACGGAGGTATGGCAGAGCAAGGTCCGATGAAGCAGAACACGGTCGTTTTTATCGGGCCCTTCATGGACCCGATACAGACTTTTTAGCATCCATGTCTTGGCTACGCTTCGGTGACCTCTTTGGGGAAACCGAAGGTTTTGTCTGTGCAATAGAGTATATTCGTGCATTTTTTTAATATTTTTATTCGATTGTCTAGGTTCGTGTATTACCGAAAAAAAATGTTACACTTACAAAATATTAATAATAATTTTAGTGTAGTTTTTTAGTTTGTAGTTTTTTTTAGTCTATTTCTATTTCTATTTCTATTTCTATTTCTATTTCTATTTCTATTTCTATTTCTATTTCTATTTCTATTTCTATTTCTATTTCTATTTCTATTTCTATTTCTATTTCTATTTCTATTTCTATTTCTATTTCTATTTCTATTTCTATTTCTATTTCTATTTCTATTTCTATTTCTATTTCTATTTCTATTTCTATTTCTATTACTATTACTATTTCTATTTCTATTTCTATTTCTATTTCTATTTCTATTCCGATTCCGATTCCGATTCCGATTCCGATTCCGATTCCGATTCCGATTCCGATTCCGATTCCGATTCCGATTCCGATACCGATACCGATACCGATACCGATACCGATACCGATACCGATACCGATACCGATACCGATACCGATACCGATTTCGATTTCGATTTCGATTTCGATTTCGATTTCGATTTCGATTTCGATTTCGATTTCAATTTCGATTTCGATTTCGATTACGATTACGATTTCGATTTCGATTTCGATTTCGATTTCGATTTCGATTTCGATTTCGATTTCGATTTCGATTTCGATTTCGATTTCGATTTCGATTTCTGCTTCTATTTTCTGCTTCTGCTTCTGCTTCTGTTCTGCTTCTGCTTCTGCTTCTGCTTCTGCTTCTGCTTCTACTTCTACGATTACGATACGAGATACGACTTCTACGATTTCGATTTCTATTTCTATTTCTATTTCTATTTCTATTTCTATTTCTATTTCTATTTCTATTTCTATTTCTATTTCTATTTCTATTTCTATTTCTATTTCTATTTCTATTTCTATTTCTATTTCTATTTCTATTTCTATTTCTATTTCTATTTCTATTTCTATTTCTATTTCTATTTCTATTTCTATTTCTATTTCTATTTCTATTTCTATTTCTATTTCTATTTCTATTTCTATTTCTATTTCTATTTCTATTTCTATTTCTATTTCTATTTCTATTTCTATTTCTATTTCTATTTCTATTTCTATTTCTATTTCTATTTCTATTTCTATTTCTATTTCTATTTCTATTTCTATTTCTATTTCTATTTCTATTTCTATTTCTATTTCTATTTCTATTTCTATTTCTATTTCTATTTCTATTTCTATTTCTATTTCTATTTCTATTTCTATTTCTATTTCTATTTCTATTTCTATTTCTATTTCTATTTCTACTTCTATTTCTATTTCTATTTCTTAATCTTTCAATATCTTTGACAGTCGTTACGGGTAGTCAGAAGCCCAAAAATTCTGACAACTGGTATACATTTGAATACCGGTATTCCCTCAGATCATAGAAGAGGTATTCCCCAATTATTGGGTTGTGGAGGTCAGATGGCAGTCGCTCCATGTAAAATATTGATATTCAGCCGCAACCAGTTAGACTGGAAGCCGACCCCAATCATGTTTGGGAAAAGGCTAGGCGGATGAATTAGTTATTACAATGCATCGCGCAGTGTCTTGACATGATTGTGTACGAATCACATTTTAAATCTATTAATAGATAAGCATATTTTTCTTTGCTAGATGAGTTCTATGCAAAGTAGTGTCAGTTCGTATTCAAAAACATTACTATGAGGTCTCGAATTCTCAGTGTACAGAAAACTCATAGAAACATGAACATTATCAGTATAAAAATAAGGTTCATATAGGCGAATATAAACTAGCGCTTGATACGTATATGAATTTTAACGTAATACATACAATATTCATATTTGAATGATTTCTTGTACACTTTGCTATGAGTCTTCATAGTTCGTGAATACGGAGGTTATACACCAAAAATGCGTTGTCATATTTAAGAAGGCTGCTTGGCCTTCTATTCAGAGCAACATTTGTCACCCATCCAAGGACTGACCGCGGTAACCGCAGCTTAACCTTGCAGATCGATCGATCAGCGCGGCTGTCATTTAGCCACGAGCCCTTCAGGTACAGTTGATAGCATTACCATTAAACAAGTCTTTGAACGCCGCACAGACGAGTATTTCATCTAAATATCCGATCAAAAGTCGAAAAGTCGAAATTTGTTATATTGCTTTACAACTATTGTATCGTGAGAGCCCAATAGCTATTACGTCACTTAACGGCGAATTTGGCCATGCACCGCCCCTCCACCAATCGTAGCAGCAGTCGGAACCCAGTCGTTGCGTGAATCGTATGTCTTTATTCTCGGCACTGCAGTTAAAACGTGATCTTTAAATTGCATTTAATCTGTGTTTGGTGAAATTGTGTGATAACCATTATGGATATTTTGGAAGAAGGTATGTCGTTGTTTTATAAAAGCATGTTTATTTTGATATTACACTTTATTTAAGTGACATTTTGCACTTTAAATGTACTTCATAAAAAATGCAACTTTTTTTTGTAATCTCTGTAATTAAAGGTGTTTTTGTTTATGAGTTAAACCCAGTTAAGTTAAGGTTTTTGATGTAACATATAGTTTCATTATTCTTGATAAGGATTTTAAAGGAAAATGACCCGCATATACACGCCATTTTTTTTAAATTATTTTTTACGAAATTAGTCGAAATCAGCTTTCATAAAACAGTGTTTTATTTTTATTTTTCTATTCCAGAATCTCCAATGACGTCGATAGAGATGACTAGAAAATCACTCTATGAAGTCATAAAAGAATGTTCAGGCAGAAAAATTTACCAAAAGTTAGAGTTTTTAGAAAATCGTCTTAAAATAATCACGAAATGCCCTGAAAATAAACAAGGTTCGTTGAGAAGTGCCTTAAAATCATTCAAGTATCAGTTTAAACAGAAATGGACAGCCGCCAGTAACAAGGAAGAACGCTTCTTAAGAAAAAATGAACAATGGCTAAATACTTTTATGACACTGCCTGCGTGGACAACAAAAAAGGCCGGCCGACCAACTAAAGAATTCAAGGAATTGAGCGATCAAGCAAAGAGGCGCAAAACAAAGGATTTGAGGGAACAAATACCCTTTGAAGAGTTAACCTATGCAGCCCAAATGAGTCAACGTGCTGCAGGACATGGTGACGCGGCTAAAGTTATGAAAGATATGACTTTAACGCCAACAAGAGCCAAAAAGTACAGAACACGTTATAATTCAACACAAAATGTGGTAGACAAAAAGCATACACCATCACAAGCATTAGCTATTTTCGTGGAAGCTGATTTGACAAGAAAACAATACGAAGTTATTCATGCTGCAAACAAAAACGTTTATCCGTGTTATTCACTTGTTAAAAAAGCCAAGAAAGACTGTTATCCGCGTGAAGAGTCGATGAGAGTTACAGAAACATGTGCTGAAATAAACTTGCAGGATCTTCTGGATCATACATCTGCACGGTTATGTATGTACTTAGATGAAGTACTCGAAAGTATAAATAAAGAAGAAATAAGCTCTTTAGAGCTATTATCAAAATGGGGTTGTGATGGTTCACAACAACAACAATTTAAACAAAAATTTAGTAACAGTACAGACAGTGATTCTTCTATATTTCAGAGTTCATTTGTGCCCTTACGACTGATTTGCAATATTGGTGACCAAAAGAAGATAATTTGGCAAAACCCAGTACCTTCTTCTGCAAGATACTGTCGACCCATACGAATCCGTTTTGTCCACGAAACAAAAGACATCACAAATGAAGAAATCTCCTACATAGAGAATCAAATCAAAACCTTGAAAAAAAGTGAAATACCGAGGACAAATGGTGGTATATTAAAAATAAAGCACACATTAGCCTTTACCATGATTGATGCAAAGGTTTGCAATGCTGCAACAAACACGCTATCGACTATGAGGTGCTATATATTGGGCAAACATCAAAAGACTTCAACAAACTTATTAAAAAAAACATAGTGAATCCTGATAGTCTTAAATTTGGGCTGTCGACACTACATGCCAGAATTCGATTTTTTTAATCACTTCTTCATTTGTCATATAAAATACCTATAAAAAAATGGCAGGCAAGAACTCAAGAACATAAAAATATAGTGGCAGAAAGAAAGAAGAAAATTCAAGAGGCTTTTAAAGAGGAAATGGGGCTGCTAGTGGATATTCCGAAGGCAGGATTTGGGAACACCAATGATGGCAACACTGCAAGGAGGTTTTTCTCAAATCCCGAAACTTCTTCCCGCATTACTGGGATTGACATCAATGTAATAAAAAAATGCAGTGTCATATTGGAGACTTTGTCAAGTGGGCTCAAAATTGATACGCAAAAATTTAAAAACTTTGCTGAACAAACTGCAAATCTATATGTAGATTTGTATGAGTGGCACCCCATGTCGCCTACAATACACAAAATTTTAAGACATGGCGCCACAGTAATTGATCACGCTATTCTGCCTATTGGCCAGTTGTCGGAAGAGGCGGCTGAGGCCAGAAACAAACACTTCCGCATGTATAGGCAGAATTTTTCTAGAAAGTTTTCGCGCGAAGACTGTAACAAAGATGTGCTAAACAGACTTCTGCTAACTTCGGATCCTTTGTTGAGCAGTACCAGGCAAAGGCAACGAAAAAAAAGTAAGCCATTTTCCGTTGAAGCATTAGAACTCTTGCTCCCGGAGACATCGACATCGTACGTCTCGTCTACAGAGTTTGACAATGAGGAGGACGATGGATCTAGTGAAGATGATTCTGTTTAGAAGATTTTTATGTAATATATCTTTTTATTTAAACTTCATGTACAGTAGTGGTTCATAGGCGGACTTAATGCAATACGGAATTCATTACCAGTCAACCATTCTCTACTTTTATGTAAAATTTATATGTCTCTGGTGTTTTAAATACAAAATTATCACCTTAAACTACTTTTTATTTTATATCCAATCTTTAAAAATCACAAAATAATTTTGATCGACTTTTTAAGTCAAATACTCCTCTGTGCGCCGTGGCAGTCACCGGTGCATAAGCATAATATAATCGGCTTAAAATGTTCCCACTACTGGGACACAGGCCTCCTCTGTGAGAGGGAGTGGGCCGTAGTTCACCATGCGGGCCCAGTGCGGGTTGGTGGACGTCACATGTTTTTCGAATTTTTGGTTCTAGGACAATATGCCAGTTTCCTGAGTTTCCTCACGATGTTTTCCTTCACCGTTAAATAAAATAAATAAATAAAATAAAAATAATTTATTTCAGGCATAGTGCCCATTATGGTATGAGTAACAATAATGAATAAAAATATTTAAAAATGTAGAACATATGTGAATAAAATGAATAAAGAAAATGAATTATTAAAATTAAAAGTTAAAGTTAAAGCAAGTGATTATTTAAATAATTTCTAATACGCACATGACTTCGAAAAGTCAGCGGTGCGTGCCTCTCGGGATCGAACTCGAACCATTCGCCGTGGGAGGCACATGGTTAAACCACGAGGCTATCACTGCTTGGCTGCGGCAGTTACCGGTGACCAGCTTTGCCAGATTTTTTGCGCAAATAGGGATATTGAAACTTTTTGAGTAAAATGCAGGTTTTAAAAAAACCGACTTCCAAAAACTACACTAAAAACTATGAAATAAAAAGTTTAAACTTCCATAATTAAAAATCTAAATGTATATTGAAGCCGGCGGGGCCTCTTCAGGTTTTTGCCTCTCAGTCTTTAAACAAGAAGGGTGTGCGCAGTGTGTGTACGTGGAAATTAAGATTTGCTTTTATTCCTTGTTAATCTGCAATTTTGCTTATTTTCATGCTAGGCCCCGCCGACTTCAATATACATTTAGATTTTTAATTATGGAAGTTTTAACTTTTTATTTCATAGTTTTTAGTGTAGTTTTTGGAAGTCGGTTTTTTTAAAACCTGTTTTTATTTTTATCTTTTTAGTGTAGTGTAACCATTTTTGTTGTTGTTAATTTATTACAATAAAGTACCATAAAATCATGGACAGAGCGACTTTGATCATTTATGTACTTTTACCGAGATCGATTACTTCCACGAATTTAAATAGGTACCTACTTATATTCATAGATGTTGGTGGATGAGAGCATTTCAGTAAACAAAAACCGGGAAAGAGCGTGTCGGACCACGCACAGTGTAGGGTTCCGTAGCAAGAAGTATTTCAGTGTTCCGACCGCAAATACCTACAAGTTTGTATTTCATAATATTATTATAATATTATTATGAAATATTATTATTTTTACGGTTGTCAAACTCAAAATGGAATATAGTGAATATTTCAAAATTTTTGTGACGTATCTTGTTCAAAGCAATTTCAATCGAAAGTATTTATTAAATGCTATAAGCTTGATTATTTCCAGATTTTTCGATAGCGCGGTTGGAAAATTACAGGGACACATTGTTAACGACTTTGGGAGCTCCTAGTTCACTCAATATGCACTTAAATAAAAAAGGTATTTAGAAACCTTCATGTTATTTTCAAAGACCTATCCAACGATACCCAACATGGTGGGGTGCGCGAAAATCTTTTTTTTCATCCCTCAGTTTCATGTATGGGAGCCCCCCCTAATAATTTTATTTTTCGTAATTTCACTATAGGCCTTAATGGCGGCTTATAAAAGACATCTACCTACGAAGTTTCATACAAATTGGTTATGAACTGTAGATTTGACGAGGGTGTGACAGACGGACAGACGGACAGACAGACCGACAGACAGACGGTCATGACGAAACTATAACTGTTTTTAGGGTTCCTAGTTTTACTACGGAACCCTAAAAACAGTGTTTTTTCAGTTTGTAATAGCAATAGGCTCGCTCCCTAGCCTTCTATCAAATGCAACTTAAGCTTGAAAAAATTGTGTGTACTATACACCTCTGTCTAACCTTGCGGGAAATACCGGCGTGATGTTATGTATATATAATATCGAGATCGATTGCATTCAGGAATTCATGTACTTACACAATATCACTTTTTCATCATTGTCATGATGTCATCGAGATACACCAAAAATACCGTTTATTACACCTGGTTAAAAATCTACTCAACCAAAGTTAATAAAATTTATATGGGACCACCTCGCGAGCTTCTTCTACCATATGAAAAAAGAATCACGTAAATCGGCTCATAGACCACGGAGTAATCGGTGTACATACATGAAAAAAAAATAAAAATAATAATAATAATAGAAAAGTAGATAAAAAAAAACCAACCGAATACAGAACCTCCTCCTTTTTGGAAGTCGGTTAAAAAAGCGGGACATTCAGCAATTTATTTTTTATTTTTTACTACTTAGTAAATAAAAAAAACAGGTTTTAAAAAAACCGACTTCCAAAAACTACACTAAAAACTATGAAATAAAAAGTTTAAAGTTCCATAATTAAAAATCTAAATGTATATTGAAGCCGGCGGGGCCTTTTCAGGTTTTTGCCTCTCAGTCTTTAAACAGGAAGGGTGTGCGCAGTGTGTGCACGTGGAAATAAAGATTTCCTTTTATTCCTTGTTCATCTGCAATTTTGCTTATTTTCATGCTAGGCCCCGCCGACTTCAATATACATTTAGATTTTTAATTATGGAAGTTTAAACTTTTTATTTCATAGTTTTTAGTGTAGTTTTTGGAAGTCGGTTTTTTTAAAACCTGTTTTTTATTTTTAACTTTTTAGTGTAGTGTAACATGTCATGTTTTTTTTTTATAATAATACCTTACGTATATAAAAGTACCATAAAATCATGGATAGAGCGACTTTAATAATATACTGTCTTTGACACACATTTTGTATGTACTTTTACCGAGATCGTTTGCTTTCACGAATTTAAATAGGTACTTACCTTCTAAGATATTTATGGATAAGTACGTTTCAGTAATCGAAAACAATGTTTTTTCAGCAATAGGCTCTTTCCCTAACTTTCTATCAAATAAGACTTGAACATAAAAAAAACTGTGTGTACTATACACCTCTGCCTAACCTTGCGGAAAATACTAGCGTGATGTTATGCATGTATAATATCGAGATCGATTGCGTCCAGGAATTCGTGTACCTACATAATATGACTTTTTTAGTATCGTCATGATGTCATCGATATACACGAAAAATTCCGTTTATTGAAGCTGGTTACAAAACCATTCAACCTAAGTTAATACAATTTATATGGGACCACCTCGCGAGCTTCTTCTACCATATGAAAAAAAAATCACGTAAATCGGCTCACACATCACAGAGTAATCGGTGTACATACATGAAAAAAAAAAAAAAAAAAAAAAAAAAAAAACCAACCGAATGCAGAACCTCCTCATTTTTGGAAGTCGGTTAAAAAATAAAATAAACTGCTGAATGTCCTTATCTTATCTTTAATAATTATTATCTTTAATAATTACCTACCTAGGTACTGCGTACGGCACCGAAAATATATTTTAATGAAAATAGGTTTACTTTACTATAATAATAAACACGCGCCGCACCGTCGCGTAATCCCCGAAAAGCGGGACTGAGCCTGTCCCGCGCGGGACATTTAATTTTGGGGCTAAAAATCGGGACATCCCGCCAAAATAGGGACATCTGGCAACGCTGCCGGTAACTGATAAACAATACACTCTATTGTGTCTGGTGGCGTGGCGTTCTATTGTGTGTGGTGGTGGTGTATCATTGTAAAATGAAATACATTTTGTAATTTATACATTTTATTTAATTCCTGAAGTAAATTCGTTGTCCCTTTTAACGAAGTTGATGGACATACGGCCGCTCGGCATGAGGAACATGCCTCTTTTCTCTATTTCGCACTCGCTGGGTTTCGGGGAGCCCGGTATGACCTTAAACTCGTAGTTCAGTAATAGTTCTGCCAGACCATGCCGTATGCTCTGGTATGCGAAGCGCATGCCTGTAATAGAGAAGTGTTGGTTAGAGAATATAAAACAAAAACCGATTTCAAAAACATCTCACGATTGATTATATGTGAAACAGTTCCAGCAGTCGGTCGGTGCCTATCAAACCAAATAAAAAATCAAAGGCATCATTTTGTCTATTCTTTCATTGACCAAACTCCTTTCTACGCTACGCGGGACAAAAACTACTACTGTTTGCCAAATCAACGCTACTCACCTATACAATTTCTAGGTCCTTCACCAAACGGCATGTAGCTAAAAGGAGTGATATTCCTCTCATTCTCAGGCAGGAACCGGTCAGGGTTGAACACTTCAGGGTCTGGGAAGTACTTGGGGTCCACTTGCATACTAGTAGCGTTCACGTACACTGTTGTCCCAGCGGTGATGGTCAGCTTCTCGTCGATCTGATAGTCTCTGGAGGCTATGCGGTCCAGCCAGCCCATTGTTGGGTAGATTCTGAGGGTCTCTGGAGAAGAAGATGGTATACTTATAGATTGATTTTATCGACAGTTGAAAGTCTATTTGATTTTGGCGATATTGATGTCCAATCTTAAAATAAATCCTATCCTATCCTACTAATATTAAAAATGTGAAAATTTTGAGGATGGATGAATGTATGTATGGATGTTTGTTACTCTTTCACGCAAAAACTACTAAACGGTTTTTGATGAAACTTTACAGTAATATAACTTAATACATCATAATCGCATATAGGTTACTTTTTATCCCAAAACGCGGGTGAAACCGCGGGCAGAAGCTAGTAATCATATAATTCAGAATCAATATCACCCAAAATGTTGCTTAAATCAAATAGGCTTTCAATCATCGTTATGGATTTTAGGAATAGGTTCTCGTTCTTTTTGTGTCGTTATTGCATTCGCCACTTTTAAAGCCGAGTGCGTAACACACAACTACAAACGCAGCTTTGTAAAATTATAGAGATCACCCACACATCAAAAATGTCCCTCAATATAACACTTATGGTGGACTTTCGAGGCTGGTGGCCGATGCGACAGACGCACGCGTCTGACGCGTGCGTCTGTCGCATGCGGCCGACGACACACCCGGCTTTCGTGGTACGCGTCAGTCGCGTGCCGTGCAGTCAGTGTTGTATTATTGTATGCTAATTACCACACTATATCGCGCTTAAAATAATTTTTGTACCCCGGTTTTAAAACATATAAGAAAGGGTTCTGGGCAACAAAATTAATTAAATATTCATCTTCTTGCGAAGAAAATAAAACATTACTATCTCTAACAAACGTCTTATCTTCGCGCGGCGTGCTGCCAAAGGCCGTCGGGCGCGCGCGTCAGCCGCATGCGTCAGTCGCGAGCCTCGAAAGGGGCGCCATACATTTTCATATGTTATTATTGTCGCATCGGCCGCAAGCCGTGAGCCGCATGCGTCAGACGCGTCGGCCGCGAGCCACGAAAGTACACTTTTATTCGTCACCCGTCACTTCCACTAAACTAAAACACTGTATGTTAATCAGTGAACGCGTTCGGTTTGTCGGCAACATGATCGCATTTATCATGCCAAAGCGTCAAGCTCAAAAGCGCCTTGGAACATCTCCTTTGTTTCTATGATCTGACATTCCAGTCGTGCGTTTATCTACAAACACAAATTGCGCATGTGGTTGCTACAGATATCTTACCTTTGATCACACAGTCAAGGTAGTTGATTTCAGCGAGCACGGTTGTATCAAACTCGCGGTCTCCGATCTTTCTCTTGGCTTCCAAGACTTCCTCGTACGCGCGTTGCTGAAAATAACATCGTACATACAATACTAGATTATAAAATATAAGGTTTACAAAAAAATACTTAAAGAATTAGGCGGAGTTGCTCAGTATCGAAAAACAAACAGGAAGAAAAAAAAAATGAGCGATGTTAATTTTTCTTTTATTTTTGGAAAATCTATTGGAATTTTTTAATCAATAGTCTGTTTGCGTTTTTGAGGGTAGTGGCAGGCGGGTCACGAGATCAAGTGCTATTGTAAGTGTGATGGACAGTGCGCATTATGAATATTTTTTTCTTAATGAAAATGATTGCTTGCCGAAGCCTGTCTAGGTAGGTACTAGAAACTAACAATTATGATGATAATGTTATACCTGAATTTTTGGATTCCATGCCAGCTCGTAAACAATCCAGGTCATCGTCGATGCTGACGTATCGAAGCCACCGAATAAGAAGACAGCTGCTTGCGCCAACAGTAAGTCTTCGCTTATTTCTAAAACCAAAATATTCCAATAAATGATTGGTTAGGTAACTGAGAAGCAATGCAAAGTTATGAAAAGAAAAAGAAGAATCAACAGCATTCTTCTTGAATCTATTAGATCATCTAGCAATCCACCAAACGTAATGATAGTAGTAGTATTTCCTTTAAAGCCGTTGCTCATGGCTGTCTAAAACGTCCACATAGTTTTTTGGGTGTAGAATGAATGCAAGAAGTTCACCTTCGCCGTTTAGAAGAGCCTCCTGTTTCATCTTCAGCAACGCATCAAGCAGATCCCTTGTATCTTTAACCTCCTTTTCGTAGCCGCCTCTCTGCTGAATCACCGTACGGAATATTTGACGTAAAAACTCTATCGTGTCCTTAGGGAAGAAAGAAAACCTGGAAGAATAGAACAGTATTAGGAAACTTGTAGGATGCTGTACGCGTAGCATGATCACTACAAAAATAGATTTTGTCGATAACAAAATGACAAATTGTAGATTTTCTGTCGATTCAAGCATGGCGGTGTTAGAAATGAAGAGAAGAAATGTTTCTATTTTTTAGTCAACAAAAAAGCCTACAACGCCAAGCAGGTAGGGCTGCCATCCGTCCGGGGTTCCCCGGATTTGTCCAAATTTGGGGGGCGTCCGGGGAGCATCCGGTAGGGGTTTCCAAAAGTGTCCGGGTGAAACCTGGACACTTTGTGTCAGGGGAATCCTGATTGATGAAATATTTATTTTGGGGGCGTCCGGGAAGAATATTGAATTTCACCCAAATGTACGGGGTTTTTAAAGTTTGTGTCCGGCGTCAGTAATTTAGGTGATGGCAGCCCTAGGTGCAGGTCTCCGCGTGCTCGAACAGAAGAGATAAAGAGTTGAATAGAAAGAACTTTGTCTATTCTTGATAGATTAGAGGTGAAATTTGTTATGCTGCGCGTGCAGGTAAATCTACATTATAATGATACATTGGAAGGGGTTCGTAAAAGTTTACGTTAGTAGAGGTGGATAGATAGAGAAAATCCTTTGACATGCAAGAAATATTTGTAGCTGCTTTTTTAGGCTTTCATAGTAAAACTAGCAACCCAAGTTTTGGCATGGCCATCTATCTGTCCGTCTCTCATACCCTGGTAAAACCTACAGTAAGTTGTATGAAACTTCGCAAGTAGGTGTTTTCTATGAACCACGAAATAAGGCTTAATCATAAGCTGTGAGTATGTGAACTTGCGAAAAAAAATTGAGAGGGATGAAAAATTAAATTTTCGCGCATCACTTTCGTGGTTCGACACTTACTTGGCTGGACTTTCTTAATCACATTCCAACTACATTAGTTAAAAATTAGTTGTCCAAAACAAGATGGTAACATTACCAAAAGACGAAGACGTTAACTTACCTAAATATGTCTACCAATTCCGGAAAGAAGAAAATGCTAAACCAGGACAGTCCTCGATGCACGCCGAAGCTCATGAACTCTCTTGTGACCTTCCTCATGATGCTGTCTCCATCCACCAAGGTGTTGGTGGTTATTCCAAAGGCTGCTTCTCCAATGACGTCAGTCGTGTAATCAGTTAATGTTGTCTGAAAGTAGATGTTTTATCATTGTCAAACACAGTTTTTAAATAAAACGGGAAGCAGCATTATTCGATTTTCTGACAGTAGTCTGTCATTAGGGTTTTTGATGCCCCTTACAGTCATAATCTATAAGTAGGTTGTGTAATACATTGTGTATTATTCTTTCGACAAGTTTAGGACAGTGTAGTGGCACTACAACGCATCCATCTGCCTCCTACTGCAGTACGACTTTGCAGCACATGAATTTGCAGCATATGTTTGATCTTCCCTCTTGCTCCATTTTCATTGAATGCTATATCATTATTATAATTGTCACTATTATACTGCTGTTGATGTAGTCGTTTTAACGTAACTGCTGTGTGTGGAATACTATTCATCAATGATTCAATTCTTGGATCGGATAGTGAAAAGTTAAAATTATCAAGTTTTTCTATTAGAAAATTTTCTGTAGTAGTCCACTGTCCGGAATTCTGGATTTGTGCCCAGTTAATGGAATACAGGTGTATCTTACACCCTGCCTTCCCCTTCGAGTAGCACAGGCGTTATATTATATTTGTGAAGGTACTTACTCTCAGGTCTAAAAGTTCCTTCTTCTCATTTGCTATTTCTACGCGCTTTAGGAGGTTCTTGGCTTTGGTTGAAGTGATTCCGTTGAGACTCCTCAGCTTGGCCGCCGTGAACACTAATGTGAGGCGTCGCCGCACTTGGGACCAGACAGGATCCTGCAAACAACAAAAAAAAAACTTGAACAAAAGGGTAAAACCCCCTTCAAAAAGATCAAAATAAATCAAAATTTTGCAGTAGCGATAGAATTGCAAAAACGCCGCGATGCAGTCGCGCAAGGAACATAATACTCTCTGGAACATAATACTCTCTGACGAGAGAAGAAGTGTGACATCCTACCAATGAAATGCGAATTACTCATATACTACTAGCGCTCTGAAATATCCACAGGAACTAACCGTGGCGGCAATTTCAAATCTTTGTAATAAATCTTTACTATGCCACATGGAGGGTAAGAGGAGAAATATTGTAGGTTTTGCTTTATGGAGACTTCACTTTATTCTTAAAATTAAGTATTAATTCAAAGATTTTTAAAAAGTTGCTTGCTTCATCTGGGAATCGAACCGACAAAATGTGAAAATATGAACATCCTGTATTTTTATGATGCCGATTGAAAGGGTTAATTATAAGCAGAAATTCATTCTGAGTAACATAGTATCTTAAATTAAAATTACATGGTGAAATTTTACATTTAAGTTTAGGAAAAGAATTGATTAAAATAACTTTTCGTGTGGATTTTCATAGATAGCTTTAATTATTTATTAATAAACTTTTTAAGCTGCAAATGTATAGCCGTGAGTTAAGATCTATTTTTTACGACTTTCGGACACATATTTTTACACATTTTTAACTACTTTTGGAGCTCCTAGTTCACTTAATATGGACTTAAATAAAAAAGTCATTTAGAAACTCTAAGTTATTTTCAAAGACCTATTCAACAATACCCCACACGAAGGGGTGCGGGCAAATATTTTTTTTCATCCCTCAGCTTCATGTATGGGGGTTACCCCTAATTATTTTATTTTTCGTAATTTTACTACAGGCCTTTATGGCGGCTCACAGATGACATCTAACTGCGAAGTTTCATATAGATTGGTTATGAACTGTAGATTTGACGAGGGGAAGAAACTATAAGGGTTCCTAGTTTTACTACGGAACCCTAAAAAGTTAAAATTTAACGGTGTTCCTTTAATTTAGGATACCATGTTACTTAGAAGGAATTAATGCTTACAATGAACCCTTTCGATCGGCATCATAAAAATACAGATGTTCATTTTTTCACATTTTGTCGGTTCGAATCCCAGATGAAGCAAGCAACTTTTTTTAAATCTTTGAATGCAGTATTACTTAATTTTAATGAAGTCGGTTAAAAATAAAGTGAAGTTTCCATGAAGCAAAACTTCGTATCTCAAATATTTAAAGTACTTTCCCTCCATGTGGCATAGCCGTGGGACACCCTTCGCCCAGGTAACCACAATTTTGCATCGTACTATCGCGATACAGCATAGATACAGACGCAATGCAGCATCGATACAGTCGTGCATTGTACTGACTACCTGTGAACGTTGCTAAATGAATACAGTCGCGCCTTTGCATCGATGCAGTCGTGCATTAGTAGCGATGCAGTCGCACAAATGTGACGAACGGCCAAAAAAGTGATGCAGGTGCGCGTTAACGAAATTCAATACTGAATGGCTGCGAAAATCACAGTGGGTGACCTTCAACTTACGTTAACAGTGAATATATTGAGAGCTCCAACAGGATCAGTCTTGCCAGAACTCAGGAACCTATTCCGGAACACATCGGCGTCCTTCACCAGTATTCTGCGAGCTAATTCAGGGGTGTTCACAACCAGGGCTGGTCTCCAGAACTGCCAAATACCCACGTATGGAGCATCGAAATCTTTGTACAGTCTTCGCATCCATATTGCCTGAAAAACAAATGCAATTCAATAAAAAATCGTTTATTCGAAGTGGGCTAAAGCCAATAAGGACTGTCTGAACGTCAACATTTAAGACAGCCTCTAAAAACGCCCGCATTTCACGTGTGTTTTAGCTGCGAAGACGAAACGCCGCATCGAACTCCGCAGCAACACGATTCTGTCTGTCAGTTACTTTTAAGTTAAAAATATATTTTAAAAACAGGATAATTTGTGTGTCTTGGGATCATTCTTAGCGAAGTATTGTTAGGTTCTTCTATCAAGAAATTCTTAGTAGCAGCCTGGAGTCCAGATTTGTGCCCAGTTTCTGTCTTTGGCTTATTATATCTACGAGTACCAGTTAAATGAAAGAATAGACCGGATTTTGTATGAAATTGGTGCTGATTCGTCGCACTCAATGATATTGTAAAATATCATTGGTCACACTAAACTATTTTAATCACTCTTTCTTATAAACAACATTGAAAGAGGATAGAAAATATTAAGAACTGTGAAATTACTCTCCGTCCTTCTCATTTACGGAAAAATAGTCGTGACCTTTTGCGATGACGACAAAATTGACATTAAAACTATGCAAGTGGACTAATTTGACAGGATTAGTTCTATTCTATTCTATTTTTCTTTATGGCAAGCAATGCCGATGTCGACAATTCTGCCAATGTCAGATGTGAAATGGAAATACGTGTGTAAAAAAATTCAAAGGACTGAAAATAAATAAAATAAGAAGAGTTGACAATTAATAAGAAGAATTGTAAACGGCGTGAAACTTGTTGACGAGTATTAAAAACACTGAAACAAACACAAAAAAAAATTTTTAGTATTATAAATAAACATAATAAATGCTGTACACCACACATTAATGAGACGCGTTACAAACTGATGTTATTGCTACGGATAAAAGTCATCAAAGCCCCAAGGAGCTTCGGAGAAGGATGTGTTAACAAGGAAGAGACAGGATTAGTTAATCATGTTCGGTACTGCAATTCATTTTTCAAACACTTGCTGGTATTACCTACTACGACGAAGTTTAAATTTAGTATACCTACCTATCTAATTTGGATGACAATGCAACATGGACTGAAAAGTAAAAAAATAATTGTTTGAAAAAATAACTTTTAAAAACCACGTTTTTAAAACGGACTAAAAAATATAAAATAATTTCTAATGAAATGAAAAACATGGGGCGGGTGCATAATATAATGCGCCCTACGTTTTTCATTCGGTTAGAAATTATTTTATACTTTTTAGTGCGTTTTAAAAACGTGGTTCCTAATATATATTTTTTTCTAATAATTAATGTTAGAAATAGACATAATGAGACTAATAGTTTAGTTTGAAAACAACAGAATGCGCGCCATTATCTGTCAAATAAGTTATGCGGAAGGTATTCAGAAGTAGTAAGACCAGTCGTAAATATATAAATAATCTTCACTTTACATTGCAGTTCACCTTGAGTAAAAGACAGACACATATCAGATTAGATTTGATGTGAAACTTGAATTGCTAGTTGTAAATGTATATATTTATTGTGAATTTTAAACACGAAAAAGCCGTGTTGCGCTTATCGTATTGTTATTAAATATATTAGACATAAAAAAAAACTTTTTTACAAAAACAAATTGGTAAGTAGGACTTCAAATAGCCACTACAAAGCAAAAAACGCGTTGAAAAATCGTCTGTGCGAATGAGAGCTAAGTGTTTAATTAAAAAGTAGGAGCCATTTTTGTGATAGTAAACATACAAATTATTGAACGATATCTATATTACGCGGTCAGGGTTCCATATCAATGTCATGATTAAAAGTCGTAAAACATGTTTAAGTAGCCAAGGCTATCGCTGCGTGACATAATAAGACAGTTAATAAATAAATAAAGTCCCACCCAATATGTATTTAGTTCTATGCTGTTTGACACCAACTTCATTAGCAAATTATCATTTCACAAGCATCATTTGACAATGTTTCATTTCACAAACTATTCCTATAACAAAGACATCAAGACAAGCAGCCTTTTTGCAAATGCATCATTTCATTTTATTTTAAAAGATAAACTGACGTTTCAACATTTCACAAAAAGCAAAAAGAATGTTTTACAAAATATATAAATTTTTGTTTAGTAAAATTGTCCGTGTCGGGGTGCCGCTTCGCTCGCTCTTTGACTTGCAAGGAGGTAGGAGGTGGACGGCAAGGTGAAAAGTAACCCAACACGAAGGGGTTGACGGGGGCTTCGTTCGCTCGCTCACTGAAGCCCCCGTCAACCCCGTCGAACCTAAACTGTCCGTGTCGGGGTGTCCCAAGTTCCCGAGCTCGCTTCGCTCGCTCTTGGACCCTAGACAAGTTAAGTAGACAGGTGTGTTATTCAAATGAAACAGTTTTTTTTAATGTACACAATGTAAGTTTTTGTTGTAATTCATTTTGTTGTTGCCCCGTACAAAAAACGTGATTGATTTACTCAAAATAAATACTAAACTCAAGAAACTGAACAAAATGACGAGACGATCAAATTGTCTAATGTCTTATACGCCAAGTAACCTGTTGTTAAAGAAAAAAATGTCAATAGATCTTTGTCGAATAATATATTTGTATTAGGGAAAATTTATATTCTGTTGCAAAATTACCATTTGTGAAAGAATTACTTTGTGAAATGTAAAGTTTTTTTAACAATTTTATATGGAATGATAATTTGCGAAATGATAATGTTGCGTTTTGTTGTTTGTTGAGTTAATATTTGTTTAATAACTTTGTACCATTTGATGTGTCACCATGTATTTCGGTACTTAACTATTGTTTTGCTCGGAACCCAAAACTACCAACAAAAAATCTCAGAGTCAAACTAGTAGGCTTCCAAGTTTTTTTTTTTACTTTACATCTAAAAAAGTTAAAGTAGGTACATAAGTACCCAAACAACAACAAAAAAGTCTGCTTGTGTTGTCAAGGAGGTAGGTACCACCATCAGTACTTTGGCACATAGGTAAATCATCACTACATAGTATAAAACAAAGTTGCTTTCCGTCTGTCTGTCCATATGTATGCTTAGATCTTTAAAACTTCGCAACGGATTTTGATGCGATTTTTTTCAATAGATAGAGTGATTCAAGAGGAAAGTTTAAATAAAATCAAAATCAAAATCAAAAACATTTATTTGCAAACCAAGTGTTACATACATATGTATGTAATATGTATAATACATCCCGAAAAACGCGGGCGAAGCCGCAGGCCTAAGCTAGTTATAAATAAATGCTACCAAAATGCGTGCCATAATAAGCATAATAGCATAATCAGCTCATAATGCTTCCACAGACTTCCTCAATGTGAGCACGTGGGTCCCATCAGGGTTGGTGGATGGACGTCACATGTTTTCAAATTTATGGTTCAAGAACATGGCGGTTTCCCTTATATTTTTTTTCTCCGTTTTTAGAGTAGTTGAAACAAACTGCAGAATATGCGCCTGCCGGGAAATTATCCCACAAAAATGCGCGACAAAGTAACAAAATAATAACGATACTTACAGGATTTTCTCTTAGCAAAAACGTGAGACTCCCCAATATCGGATGCGGTGGGTAATGAGGGACGCCCCTCTCCAGCCAGTACCTCTTAGTCCTCCTCCATCGGATAAGCAACCACGCACATACGGAAAACGTCACCAATAATATAAGAATTAAAAACATTGTCAGATCACCGAAACACTCGTGCTAACTCGAATGATATAAGATCAACACTGAGATTTTTCACATATGTTCGCGCTAATAACGACAAATTTTATCGGTACACAAATGTGCAAGTCACATTCGCATTGATAACTACAATTTAATCGGCAGACAAACATGCTAGTCATGCATTAAGATTAAGGCGCCATCTCCACGGGCGAGTGTATCGCGGCGATTCCGCGCTTCTATTGTTGATAATTCCGTCAGAGCATCGTCCGCCATGTGGAGACACGTTCATAGAGTTGTTATAGAATGAAGTGGCAGGACGATAATATCGCGATACACTCGCTCGTGGAGGTAGTGCCTAAGTTAATGTCTGTAATCGACGGATGGATTTATTCGGGTGCAAATTTAGACTTAGCTGCTACTGAAAATGTTCTAGTGGAAAATGTAATTAACACTGCGTAGTTTTATTAAATATATTAACTATAAGAGATTTTCAAAATCATCAATACAGGCGGGGTTTGCGCCGTGTCCTCTGCCTTACCGTGGCATCGCTCTTACCAACTTAGCTCAGTTCAGCTCTGTGACTCGCCTAAACACTACGTGACTCGGGTAACAAAACTACTATTCACATAATTATATCAAACGGCTTAGGCAACGCACGCGCAAACTGCCCTTTCAAACCGATATCTCATTTGACTTCCTTGATAAATACCGTGACAGCTCGGCTAGTACCTATTTATATCACATTTATTTATAATACCTACCTAATTAATGTTTAATGATTCAACTGTATGTTGTCTATAAATAAAAATAAACATTTGACATGTAATTCAATCATTATTGGAACTAAGTTCCTTAACGTGGCTTGGGCTAGGAGTTGACTGTGACGATTTCTCCTAGTCGATGAAAAGTAAAAAAAAAATAATTAAAAAAATCAAAACTTAAATTATTTTTGTTTAATTTTTCAAATTTTTAAAATAAACTCTCCATTTTTTTTTTGTATTTTTTATTCATTATTGTAATAAAAAAATAAAAAAAAAATAATTTTTTTATAAGGGGGGTGTGTAAAATTACAATGGCAATGTCAGTGTGCTCCAAAAATAAAAGAAAAAAAAGGATACAAGATTCGGGCGCCAGGAGCTGACACTGAAATATAAAAAAGGAAGTTACCGGATTCAGCGGAGGGCTTTTGAACGTTTTAATCTGCTAGGAGGAGAATATCTAAATAAAAACAGAGACACTCTTTTGTCTGCATTTATTCAATTCGTAGGCACAACAAAAAAAATATTTAGCTATTAAATTAAAAATTAAATTATAGTTAGCTGTACTTAAGTCAATACTTGTAAAGTCAATAATTTCTAGGAAACTCTTGTCATTATTGCATCTTTAATTAATGAAAGAATAAAAGGTGCAGTTTACCTTAATGAGGTGATCTTAAAGATTAATTTTAATAGTTAAAAGATATACGTTGTCCAGGCACGTGGAGACGTCGACCGGAACACCGCACAATAAATCCAGTGGAATATTAAACCCCATAAATTGTAACAAAAACCCAATAGAAATACTAGAAAAAATCTACCCATAAAAAAATATCGCCGTAAAGAAAATCCAGAAAAAAAATCCTTAAAGAAAAATCTTAAAGAAAATCTTAAAGAAAATCTTAAAGAAAATCTTAAAGAAAATCGCCTTTGGCTAGAACAAAGAAAGAGTTATTTGAGCGTTGGAAGTTTAATGGTGGCCATATTGTAACACGCCACGGCGTCACATCAAACTTACCGATTTTCTTCAATAAATATGCAACCACATTACTAATATTGTGGTGCGAGAACAATAAAGGATGTTGGTCATCACAAATACGACCTGAAATATTACAAAAAATGTCGAATCAGAATCTAACAATTTTCGAACAAAGCATTGGCAAGACAAAGGCCTGAAGAAATTCTACTCACCAAAATACTGCAATCTATTCGATTGTGAATATTTGCTTTAACAAATTATATTATTTTATGGCATTTTAATAAGCGTTTATTCCGTATTGACACGGATTAAAAAATAAAAATCGAATTAATTGTTAGGAGATGCTCATCGTCTCGCCATGGTGGAATCGGAAAGTGTCAACGTCAAAATAGCGTTCTGTCATCTTACTTCAACGACTAGTGTTGCCATCCCAAAAAGAACCAAAACTATCGAAACATCTTCCATAGACAAGCAAAATCGACTAAAACCATGTAACGACGAGATTACGCCGTTACATTACATCCCTCTCCGAAAAAATAAAAGAAAGGAACTTTCTTTTATGCCTAAAAAACAAACAAAAGAGAAAAGCAAAAGCTTCTCTAAAAATAAATCTTAAATTTCAAAAACAAAAGAAAAGTAAGACATCCAAAACAAAAATTATTGTGGGGTGTAAAAACATGCAACACCACAATATAAAAAATCTAAGCTAAAAGACGACAAAAGTACATCTCAAATACTAAATAAAGTAAAAGAAACAAACCCTAATGTTGAGTTCAGTTAGGCACCATCGCCACTGACTAACAACTCTATCAGAAAACGTTATTTCCCAAAAACCAATGAGTACAGTTAGGCACCTTCGCCACTGACTAACAGCTCTATCAGGAATCGACAAATCCGAATAATCTATGAGTACAGTTAGGCACCTTCGCCACTGACTACAATCTTATCAGAATTCGACATCCAAAATAAATAACCAATGAGTACAGTTAGGCACCCTCGCCACTGACTAGCAATCTAATACGAAACCCATTAAAGACCCCAAAAGAAAATTAATGTTGTGATCGGCTTTACATGACCGAACTCCAAACAAGAACGTCAACGAAGTTCAATTATTCAAGACCAAAGCTTGAATAAATGAAAAAGAAAAGCATATTGTGATCGGCACAACATCACCGAACTTCCGAGCACAATAGCAAAAAAGAAAAGCATATTGTGATCGGCATAACACCACCGAACTCCCGAACACAATAGCAAAAAACCAAAAGAATATAATGTGCATATTGTGATCGGCACAACACCACCGAACTCCGAACACAATAGCAAAAAAAGAAAGCATATAATATGCATATTGTGATCGGCACAACACCACCGAACTCCCGAACACAATAGCAAAAAGAAAAGCATATTGTGATCGGCACAACACCACCGAACTTCCGGGCACAATAGCAAAAAAGAAAAGCATATTGTGATCGGCATAACACCACCGAACTTCCGGGCACAATAGCAAAAAAAGGAAATAGAAGCTCTACAACAAGACGGTAAGAAGCTTCAAAAACAAAAACTAGAGTCTCTCGACTACTAAGTCCAAGACGAGAACTCAAAAAAGATCAAATCCGAGGAAATTACTTAACTGAACTAACAGTTTTGCAAACAACAAAAGGCAGGAATACTAACAATCGATGCTATTTAAACAAAAGGAAAATAGTAAGATTGTTGTATCCTAAACAAAGTAAGGATTTGAAAATTTTAACAAAAGTTAAGATCATAAATCCAAAGTTAGAAATGCCGCACTAGCGTAGGCATATAATATATAAACAATTAAGTAAATAAATGAATAAGACAATATTCTTACAACAACTACTATCTTACTCATTCATCCCTCAGGATATATAAAAATATAACGCATATCTCTATGAGACATACTGAACAAAAAATAAAAAAAATAATTAATAAGATCTTTGAATGTTTGAGATATAAAGTGTGTGGATAGACAAAGCTATTTAAAATGAACCTAAAGTCACCTAAGTTATACTTTTGAAAGTTCAGAAATGAATCTAATAAATTATATGAAGTTACCTAACATACTATTTCCTTTCAAAGAGTAATAACCTATCATTCATCATTCTATCATAATACTCTCTTCAAACAAAATTATCAAAGTCAAAACTAAAACTTGAAAACCAAATGAATTAAAATTTAATTATATCTTTAACATGATAACGACCAGTAGTACCTTTATTTAGGTCTTTTAAGATGTAAACATTATTAGAAACTTTTTCAATAATTTCACACTTTAAAAACTTAGGTGCAAATTTTGCAGAAAAATAAGTAGAAGCTTGAGACTGAACGAAACTTCGTCTCCACACGACATCCCCTACATCCAAAGAAATGACTTTCCGACCTTTATTATAATAGCGAGCATTACGCTGATAAGCTTTTAATAAACAAGTTTGCACTTTAGCAAAAATATCACTAAGTGAATTAAGAGAATTAGCAAAAATATTCCTATCGCTAACTTCAAGTTGATCTAAGTTATCTATAGAATTACTAAAATGATGTAAAGAAGCATCAAAAATAAGTTCTCTACCGAACATCAAAAAATTTGGTGTAAAATCTGTAGCAAGATTTACACTATTATTTAAAGCTAATTGAACATGAGGTAAAAATTTAGACCAAGTTCTATGATCATCTTTGACAAAACACGCTATACAAGTTTCAACAGTTTTATTATATCTCTCAACAGGGTTATTCTGAGGAGTGTATAAAGTATTATAAAATATTTTAGTTATATTATAAGCCTTCAAAAAATCTACGAAATGTCTAGATGTGAACTGTGTACCATTGTCACAAACAACAATTTTTGGACAACCAAATTTAAGAAATATTTCCTTTTCAAAAAGTTTATTTATCACTTTAGTAGTAGCATTAATCATGGGAAAAATCCAGCAATATTTAGTAAAAACGTCTACGACTGAAAGTATGTATTTATGACCAGAATAAGATTTAGGTAAAATTCCTATAATATCAACTGAAAGCATAACCATTGGTCGATCAACTTTTTTAGGGTTAATCATGGTACCTGAAGGTGGAGAAGTTGTATGTTTATAAGCTTTACAAGTATCACAAGATAAAATATATTTTTGAATATCATTAAACATTCCTTTCCAAAAATAATGTTGTTTTATTTTCTTTAAAGTTTTATGAATACCAAGGTGACCAGAATTAATATCATCATGATTTGAACGAATTGTATCTAAGATATGTTCTTTAGGAATAACAATTTTCCAGTTAAGACGACTGTTAGGATCAAATTTATTTTTACAAAATTTATATAAAGTGTTATTTTCTACTCTAAAGTTTTTATATCTACTAGGAGATTTTTGACAATTAACAAATATTTTTCTATACCAAGGATCATAAATATCATCATCAGGAGAAACTAAATTATTCTGAGAAATTCCTATAGCAGCAATTTCTATGCGAGATAAAGCATCTGGAACTAAATGTAAAGAACCCTTTTTATGTACTATATCAAAAGTAAATTGAGAAATTCTAGCAGCCCAACGTGCTAAACGTCCACTAGGATTGCTAAGACCTAAAAGCCATTTTAAACTAGCATGATCAGTTATAACTGTAAATTTCATTCCTTCAATATAAGGGCGAAAATGTTCTATAGAATCTAAAATTGCTAATAATTCACGTTCTGTGGTACTATAATTACGTTCACATTTATTAAGTGATCTAGAATAAAATGCAATAGGATGTTGATCACTATTATCATCTTCTTGACTCAAAACACTACCAATGCCTACAGAACTAGCATCACAATGTAAAAAGAAAGGTTTTTCAAAATTAGGACATTGCAGAACAGGAGCAGATATCAAAGTTTCTTTTAAATTAACAAAAGCATTTTCAGCATCATTATTCCAACAAAGTGGTTTTTTAGAATTCTTACTACCAGCAGTTAATTTGGTTAAAGGAGAAGCAATATCAGCAAATTTACAAATGAATCTACGATAATATGAACACAAACCTAGAAAACTTCTTAATTGTTTAACGGTTTCAGGCTGTGGAAAATTTTTAATAGTTTCTAATTTAGAAGGATCAGTATCAACAATATAGCCAAGATAACGAAGTCTATCCTTACAGAATTCACACTTTTTCAAATTGACTGTCAATCCAGCATCTTTTAATATTTTATGAATTTTATTTAAATATTCTATATGCAAATTAAAATCTGAATTTACGCAAATTAAGTCATCTAAATAACAGAATACAGTATTATCAAATTCAGGACCAATGAGTTTATCAACAAGTCTCTGCAACTCAGCGGGTGCATTTGTGAGACCGAAAGGCATACGGACAAATTCGTATAAACCTTTACCAGGAACTACGAAAGCAGTCTTCTCACGAGAGGTTTTTTCAAGAGGAATTTGCAAAAATGCTTTTGAAAGGTCTATGGTACTTATATATTTAGCACCTCTAAGGTTATCTAAAATTCTAGATGTATAAGGAAGAGGATACGAATCTTTAACAGTTACTGAATTTAAACGTCTTGAATCTAAACACATTCTAGTACTACCATCCTTCTTCTCTACGGCTAAGACAGGCGAACACCAAGGGGATTTAGAAGGTTGAATAATGCCCTCCTTCAATAGTACTTCTACTTCATCAAAAAGTTCTTTTTGTTTAGCAGGACTCAAAGGCCAATATCTTTGTTTAAAAGGTTCACTAGTAACATTAATTTTATGTTCAACAAGATGAGTAAGACCTAAACCTTTCTTTTCATAAGAAATATCTTCAAAAAGTGAAATAGTTTCATTTAATTTTTGTTTCTCAGAAGGAGATAGTTCGCTAGCAGCAGTCACTGTACAAACTTTAATATTATCGTCTCGCACATAAGTTATATTTTTCCACAAATCTTTAGCTAAGTCGAATTTTAACCAAAAATCGAAACCTAATATTATTGGAGATTCAAAAGAAGGTATAATTAAAAATGTTATAATTTTAGTTAATTTATCACAAGTAACAGGCAAATCTATGGTACCAATAACTTTCCTTGAAGTACCATCAGCAGTAAAAGCAGAACCAAAATCAGGTTTAATTTTATAACCTAAATTTAAAAATTGTTGATGGCTATTAGAACCTAAAACACAAGTATTAGAACCACTATCCAATAAACCAGAATAAACAGTGTTACAAATTGAAAACTTTAAATATGGTCTAGTGTCATTATGTTTCACAAATAAAACAGGTGCTGATTTATAAATTTTAAAAAATGTCTTTAAATAATCTAACCAATCCGAAAAATCTTTATTGCGGGATACGTCATCAGGTTTATGAAACCGTGTAAATTTTCTCGACATCGAGTCACTCGCAGTTACATCAATAACAGGGGCTCGATGCAACCTAATCAGTTTTTTGACTCAACTGGATTACAGACATCACAACTCTTTGACGTAACACCAACCTTGTGGCATTTAAAACAAACAATACCTGGTACAGTAGTACAATTTTTAAAATGATGGCCAGGTTTTTGACACTTTAAACAAACTACATTAGAAGAAACTACGTTAAATTTTACTAAAGGTTTCTCACTTTTAATAGATTCCTTGAAGGGCTTTCTATTAATAAATACTTCTAATTCTTTCGCAAAATCAAGAAACTGTTCCACAGAATCAATATGATTACCAAACACATAAGGTGTGTAAATTGATAACATGTTATGTTTAATTATGTTAACTAAAATAGAATCGAACATCGGAGACGAAAGACGACTAGCCATGTCCATGATATCAGTGATAAAATCTGGAAGAGACTCGGAGTTCTTCTGTTTCTTTGTACGAAGTTCATACTCCAAAAAATAATCAAAGTCCGGTTTATCAAAACGTTTAAGCAAAGCAAGTTTAAGCTCATGCCATGAAGCAATCCGAATACGAACAGTGCGAAACCATTTGAGAGCAATACCGCTAAGCAAATCCGAAAAAGAACCGACTAATAAAATTTCATCAAAATTTTTATATAAAAAATATTCTTCTACTTCCGTAGTGAATTCTCTAACACAAGTTTTCCCATCAAACTTTAATTTACTCTTTTTTAAATCTGGTAATTTAGTAGTCGAAGGTAAATTCTTTTTAATGTGGTCATTAACAAAAGCATTCATAGAATTAAAAGAAGGCAAAGCATGTGTCGCTAAAGCTGAAGACGAAGGTCTAAGCGCGGCATTATGATCAAAGGAATGTTGTACTTCAGACAAGGTAATCATGTCCTGAACGACAGGTGCAGGTTCACTCACGTCTGACGGCGACGGAACTTGAACTTCCTTATCCATGATGAACAGCAAAACAAGACTAATAAACAAGTCAAAGCAAAAAGCAAACTTCAAAAGTTATGAAATATTAGAGGTTAAGTTAATGTTACTATAATGTTTCAAAGTAAGTTAATTTTATTTTAAAATTATCAAAATATTTTAGCAATAAAAAGATGCATTAATCACTCACAATATCAAAGGTGAAACTTAATAGGTAGGTATGACAACAATGTTGACTTATCAATAACAAAGTTAAATGAATGTCCGCTTATGATATTTAGAAAAAGTTACACTTCAATTATGTTTTTAAGATAACACTTATGTTGAGTACCAAGAGAACAATAAACACTGTCTTACCTTACAATATGTTGGCTTTGCAAAGATACAAAAACAATAATGTTGTGACAATAAAGGTCAACAACACAAACTACAAGTTGTTAGTAATATACTGTTTACAAATTATCAACTTGAAAGCTGCTTATAACAATGAAATTATGATAACATTAATGATGAACAAAGATCATTAACTTATAATTATTATGTGATATTTAAGTTCACAAAACAAACTATTATGTAAACAATATAATGTTCTACAATAGATGCATTAATGACAACTAGAATGACTATAATATAAGGTAGCCTACTTCAAGGTCCCTGAACGCTAGCGCCAAATGTAATAAAAAAATAAAAAAAAAATAATTTTTTTATAAGGGGGGTGTGTAAAATTACAATGGCAATGTCAGTGTGCTCCAAAAATAAAAGAAAAAAAAGGATACAAGATTCGGGCGCCAGGAGCTGACACTGAAATATAAAAAAGGAAGTTACCGGATTCAGTGGAGGGCTTTTGAACGTTTTAATCTGCTAGGAGGAGAATATCTAAATAAAAACAGAGACACTCTTTTGTCTGCATTTATTCAATTCGTAGGCACAACAAAAAAAATATTTAGCTATTAAATTAAAAATTAAATTATAGTTAGCTGTACTTAAGTCAATACTTGTAAAGTCAATAATTTCTAGGAAACTCTTGTCATTATTGCATCTTTAATTAATGAAAGAATAAAAGGTGCAGTTTACCTTAATGAGGTGATCTTAAAGATTAATTTTAATAGTTAAAAGATATACGTTGTCCAGGCACGTGGAGACGTCGACCGGAACACCGCACAATAAATCCAGTGGAATATTAAACCCCATAAATTGTAACAAAAACCCAATAGAAATACTAGAAAAAATCTACCCATAAAAAAATATCGCCGTAAAGAAAATCCAGAAAAAAAATCCTTAAAGAAAAATCTTAAAGAAAATCTTAAAGAAAATCTTAAAGAAAATCTTAAAGAAAATCGCCTTTGGCTAGAACAAAGAAAGAGTTATTTGAGCGTTGGAAGTTTAATGGTGGCCATATTGTAACACGCCACGGCGTCACATCAAACTTACCGATTTTCTTCAATAAATATGCAACCACATTACTAATATTGTGGTGCGAGAACAATAAAGGATGTTGGTCATCACAAATACGACCTGAAATATTACAAAAAATGTCGAATCAGAATCTAACAATTTTCGAACAAAGCATTGGCAAGACAAAGGCCTGAAGAAATTCTACTCACCAAAATACTGCAATCTATTCGATTGTGAATATTTGCTTTAACAAATTATATTATTTTATGGCATTTTAATAAGCGTTTATTCCGTATTGACACGGATTAAAAAATAAAAATCGAATTAATTGTTAGGAGATGCTCATCGTCTCGCCATGGTAGAATCGGAAAGTGTCAACGTCAAAATAGCGTTCTGTCATCTTACTTCAACGACTAGTGTTGCCATCCCAAAAAGAACCAAAACTATCGAAACATCTTCCATAGACAAGCAAAATCGACTAAAACCATGTAACGACGAGATTACGCCGTTACATTATAAAACATCCACCTCAGAGTTTGTGTCGTTCCGGTCAATGGCCTAACAGCCAAGAGCCTCAACCGACACCAGAGGAGGCTCTCGTTAGTCAGTTGGATCAAGGGCTTGATACAGGAAGAGGTACTCCTGGACATGGCGCAGAGGTTACTCTCTCTGAAACCCTCATCGCTCGTAGCTTGGCGTCTACTCCAGATGCCAACGCGTAAAAAAAAAATTTTTTTTTAATGGAAAAAAAGATATAGTGGTGGGTGTCATTTTAGTCAGTCGAAATATGAAAAGCGGTCATTGTACTCATTATTATGAACAACTTTTAATATAGCACCAACCCGAAATCGCGACAAAAATCAGCTGTTCCATACATTTATGTTCACATAACTCAAAAAATTGTATGGAGCAGCTGATTTTTTTGACCCCTCTTCGTATTTCGACTGATTAAAATTACACCCCGTATATTTAACAATATTTTTAAACAACAAACAAATGAAATAATTTTATGAACAAACACGCAAAAGGAACCTCCCAATAGTAGTTAAATAATTCAGTATCTGTACCCCGATGATGAGTTTTTTTGACGTATAGTATCGTTAACGTAAGCATATTTTGAATTAAAAATATACGTTTGTTACATAATGTTTATATAAATTAAATATTTAATTAACTTCTCTGTATTTTTTAAAATGTGCAAATTGTATAAAATTTCATCAAAATGTTCCAGTATTAGTAGTAGTATGCTGTATTTTAGATTCAAAATATGCTTACGTTAACGATACTATACGTCAAAAAAACTCATGATAGGTGTACTGATCTATGTATAAGATATATCAATATACAACCCATGTTGGCGGCATTATATGATAATTTCAATTACATCTATTTACAGGATGATGCTACTATTCATGACATACCTACTCTTGTATCGAATAGTGATAATCAAAATTCCGCTGCTATCGAGTACTGAAAGTCAAGTCATTATCTTAAGGCAGTTTTTAGGGTTCCGTACCAAAATGGTAAATAGGAACCCTTATGGTGCGACTTCGTCTGTCTGTCTGTCTGTCTGTCACACCTGCTTATTTCAGCAACTACTAAAGCTATCGACTTGAAATTTGGATCGGTTATAAAAAATGCTTGCTCAACTTTATTGCAAATGGAAAAAGTAAAAATATATTTTTATTTTCATTGCAAAAGGGGCCGGAGTGAGAGTCCGAAATTTTAAAGTGGGGTTACTAGGTCAAGTGACATATCATATGAAAGGGCTTGATTTGCACATTTCAAAATATATTTTCATTTTATTTTATGTCTCACAGTTTTCGACATATGATGAAAAATGACTGAAAAAATAGCATTCCCCCCCCCCCCTCCTCCTTATCTACGAAGTTTGCGGAGCGAAAAATCTGAAATAATTAGAGTTGATAGGAATTTACCCAAATATTGCAACAAAAATAAAACGATGTTCCTAACTATTACAGTTTTTTCAAAATCATCAAAATTCCTTGACAAACAAACTTAGTTATGCGGTCCGGTTTTTTCACTTTATACGTCCAGAACTGATACGGAACCCTCGGTGTGCGAGTACGACTCGCACTTGGCCGGTTTTATTTAAAACAGCATTCTCATCGATGATATAGCATTATTGTTATCTGTAATTTATATGTTGTCACCAAATGTCATCATTTCGCCCCGAGTCTTGATACTCTACTACTCTACTAACATAGTAACAAACAATATAAAAAAACCGGCCAAGTGCGTGTCATAAGTACTTGCGCACAGGCCCGAGGGTTCCGTATCGTTTTTGGACGTATAAAAGTAAAAAAATCGGACCGCATAACTGAATATTCGTTGCATTAGCACTATCATAGTAGGTTATTTCCTCCGTGGTTGCAACACAAAAAAAAAACAAAAATGTTTCAAATCATTTATTTTCTAGGTTTAAATTCTACAGATAGTGGTATTGCTGGGAAGTAGAATAGGCCCTTCGTCTCCACGGGCGTGTCGTTAGGTGTCGGGTAGTTGAGCAGCGGACGGATTTCAAAGTTTAACACCACTGCTGACAAGGCATATCGGACTGTGTTCTGTCCTATACGTTTACCTGTGAAAGAAAAAAAAGTTATGAATTTATCATAATTGTCCGTAATGTGAGAATATTTTTAGGGTTCCGTACCAAAATGGTACAAAAGGAACCCTTATGGTGCGACTTCGTCTGTCTGTCTGTCTGTCACACCTGTTTATTTCAGCAACTACTAATACTTGAAATTTGGAACAGTTTTATAGAATGCTTGTCCAACTATATTGCAAATGAAAAAAATCAAAAAATATTATTATTTTCATTGCAAAAGTGGCCGGAGTGGGGGTCCAAAATTTCAAAATGACATATCATATGAAAGGGCTTGATATGCATATTTCAAAATATATTTTCATTTTATTTTGTGTCTCACAGTTTTCGACATATGATGAAAAATGACTGAAAAAATACCATTCCCCCCCCCTTATCTCCAAAGTTTGCGGAGCGAAAAATCTGAAATAATTAGGGCTGATAGGAATTGACCCAAATATGGCACCAAAAATAAAACGATGATCCTAACTAGTACAGTTTTTTCAAAATCATCAAAATTCCTTCACAAACAAACTTAGTTATGCGGTCCGGTTTTTTCACTTTATACGTCCATAAATGAACCCTCGGTGCGCGAGTACGACTCGCACTTGGCCGGTTTTTTATTATTACCACGTTTTTATTAACTCGCTTTCTTGTCCATCTGTCTGTTTGTTCGGTACTTGCGATTCATTTTTCAAATACTTTCTGTCATCGGACTATAAAGCTGGGTATAAGTTCACATGTAATTTGGACTATAAATTATAGACTAAAAAGTAAAAAAATAATAATTGCATTTTTTTTTTCGTTTACGTTTTAATAACCACGTTTTTAAAACGGACTAAAGAGTATAAAATTATTTCTAAATAAAATATTAAATGAAAAACGTGGGGCTCATACAATAGATAATAGGTAAGTACGATGCACCCCACGTTTTTCATTTCATTAGAAATTATTTTATCCTTTTAGGCCGCGGCGATTGCGGCGCCTCGGCGATTTCGTAAAAACAAACTCAATTATGTTTACTATATGAGTTTGTTTTTACGAAATCGCCGTCGCGCCGCAATCGCCTTACCGGTGCGGCCGCGGCCTTATAGTCTGTTTTAAAAACGTGGTTTTTGAAACGAAAATGTAAATGCTAATAGAAAAGTTATTTGTCTAGGCTAGGGCACCATACACAATTACCAGTTTCCAAATGAAAGCATTTTGTTACAGTTCAATTACATTCAAACCAAAACCTTTATCAATGACCCTTAATATGACGAGAAATAATGACTTGTGATCTCTCCAACCTGTCGGCTTGTCAGCCGTAACAATTAATTATTAATTTAATTAACAAGTGAATTGAAGCACTCGATTGGCTGCCCGGTTGGGTCAAAAGTGTGCTCTGGTAGACATCATTATTTTCTAGTAGTTGATTATTTTATTAATTTTAAATTAATGGTATAAAGTTATTGATGTATTATTATGTTTTTTTATTGTAGTGCCTTGTCATTATGTCTGTCTATGTATTTACTTGTATACCTAGACGTTAGTACGATTTCATCAAATTAGAAATTATATTACTATCTTCAATAATTTTTGAAAAGACATTGCTCTAATCGTTTTACGAGACGACTCGTCAAGCATGTGACTTACACTACAATAGGTTGATTTTTAGGGTTCCGTAACAAAATGGTAAAAAAGGAACCGTTATGGTGCGACTTCGTCTGTCTGTCTGTCTGTTTGTCACACCTGCTTATTTCAGCAACTACTAATGCTATCGACTTGAAATTTGGAACAGTTATAAAAAATGCTTGCCAAGCTTTGATGATGATGATGAAAAATGTCTGAAAAAATAACATTCCCCCCCCCTTATCTCCGAAGTTTGCGGAGCGAAAAATCTGAAATAATTAGAGTTGATAGTTGTTTTTTTCACTTTATACGTCCAAAACCGATACGGAACCCTCGGTGCGCGAGTACTACTCGCACTTGGCCGGTTTTTTTTTACGATGCAATGCACTGCACAGTTATTAGGATCAAACGAACACCTTTTAACCTTTTAAGCGCTTGACTAAATATCAATTGCCGTGCCTCTAGCGCGCGGCTACAAATCGATTAATTGGACGGAATTAATACAATCGGTTAATTGGACGAAAATAGAACGAAAAAATCATGCATGTTCTCTGTCGCAGAAATGCGACACAAGCGGTCAAAAGGTTAATTTTGTTACCATTTTAAAGAGTATTGTTGTTGATGACGACAATCCGGCTCCATAGATTTTTTTTTTTAACACAAATCAAACAGTGTAGCCTGTTTGTTGATTGATATCAACGCCATCTCGTCAGATGACATGAGATTCATTAATCTCAGTAGCTACTACTACTAGTACCTAGTCAATTTTAATGCGATATAAGAATAAAAGCAGTTTATTTAGAAGCATTACCTATGCACATTCTAGGTCCTTCTCCAAAAGGCATATAGGAGTAAGGGGTGATATTCTTCGCGTTTTCAGGCAAAAACCTTTCAGGTCTGAACTCCTCAGGGTCCGGGAAGTATTGAGGATCCCTCTGCATGCCAACAGCATTCACGTAGACCACTGTCTTCGCAGGAATTGTCAGATGCTCGTCGACCTGATAGTCCCTGAGTGCGACGCGATCCATCCAGCCCATAATAGGATACTTTCTCAAAGCCTCTGTAACAAAAAGGTTAAGCTGAATTTGCCGCGGTCAGTATGTGGATTGGTGATCATTTTTGCGCAATAGAGAGAAACCCTACCGTGCCTCGAAGAGCATATTATTCTCCATCTATTTATACTAATATTATAAAGTTGAAGAGCTTATTTGTTTGTTTATTTGAAAGCGTTAATCTCTGGAACTACCAGTCGGATTAAAAAAATATGTATATGATAGCCAAATTCTTGAGGAACAGGCTATTTAACATCATGCTACGACCTTTAGGAGCCGAGCAACGGGGGTGAAACCGTGGGGAATAGCTAGTTTCTAATATTCAGCGTTATAGTAACATCAGATTTTAATAGTTAAATGTGTTATTTTTCGGTATGAGGGTAGAATTTTTAGTCACTATGTCGCACCTTTAATTACAGCATCCAGGTAAGGCAGCTTAGCTAAGCTTTCTGCATCAAATTCTTTGCCTCCAAGAGCTTCTTTTGCTTGCACGAGCTCATCGTATAGGATTTGCTGTAACAAAATAGAAAACAGGTAAATACTCTTTCAACTTAGATGTTTAGTGTCAGACTGCTGCTGTTCGCATTACGACACCCGCACGGCTGCCGCACTGCCAGCAACAAACGTCCAAATTAAAAGAGCTCTAAACGAAAACCCTAAATCAACGTTTTAATCACTGAAAAACTTTTTGAAGTTGATTTAACCTTTTTTTAACAAATATTTTGGGTTAATATAGCACCTACCTACATGATTTGTTAAATCACTAAAATTTAAATTGTTTTCAACTTTATTTTTGTCAAAACAAACGTCATGGAACAGTTTTTTTTAACACAATTTTATGTCAACTCAACCAATAGGGAATCAACAGTCAAAAAATCAACAAACGGCGGGTTGCTTCAAACCATCTGTATTCGTAAGTCAGTACGTAATCGTTAAAGTCAGTATGAAATTGTCGTACAAGCCGCCATATTTGACGGTTACAGATACGTAACTGTAAGTTGAAACAACATGGTCTAAGGGCGGGTTGCTTCAAACCATCTGTATTCGTAAGTCAGTACGTAATCGTTAAGTCAGTATGAAATTGTCATACAAGCCGCCATATTTGACGGTTACAGATACGTAACTGTAAGTTGAAACAACATGGTCTAAGTATTCGGTTTTTCAGTGATATCCAGGGTATTGCCGTGGTCGTATGCCGGCCGCCCTGTTGGGCCAGCGGACGGTGGCATGCGACCACGGCCATACTCTGGATATTAAATTCACATCACTGATTTTCTTAAGTCTCGAGATGAATTTCAGGCTATGCGACAGGAATGCTTTCATGCTATTCAGTTAGATTTTTGTCATTGTTTTTTTTATGTATTGAAGATGAATGTTACCTGGCATTTAGGGCTATAGGCCAACTCGTAAACGATGTAAGTGAGGGCAGTTGAAGACGTGTCGTATCCTCCTTGGAGGAAGATCATTGCATTCGAGATTAAAATGTCTAAATTCATATCTGAAAATAACAGAAAAAAATGCTATTATTCAGAACAATTATGTAACACCAAGCGGTGACAAATATGTGGAGATGTATGTGTGAGCTACGGATCGGATGAACTGTGACATTGGCTACCCCTCACGCTTCGTCACTGATTGGTATTATACAAATAATTATAATTATACTCTACCCAAGGAGTTTCTACTACAATTGGCGGAAAGCACTAATATTTTTTTACACGATTACGGATATCCAGGGTATAGCCGTGGTCGCATGCCGCCCCGTTGGACCTGTACAATTGATATCACAATTTCAGTCTATCAAACAGGAATATTTCCTTGTTTTATGCTTTTCAGTTCGATTTTTGTCGTAGTCGGATTTTAGTTTTTATTAACTTTATTTTTGGATAAATTACCTTGGTTATCCTTCATAGCATCTTGTTTCATCTTCAACAACGCGTCGAGCAGATCTCTCTTGCCATCCATCTCCCTGTCGTATCCTCCACGCTCTTCCACCATCAGTTTGAAGACCCTTCTGAAGTAATGCACGGTGTGCTTAGGCCAGAATGAGAACCTGAAATCAAATTTGCCAAGGTCATGATTTTTTTTGGTTTGAACAATTTAATTGCTCTCTTGTCTTTGTAAACCAGTTCTTGCGGTAACATCATGCGGCGTGTCGTTACACAATAGACTAGTAGAAGCGTAATTTGTATAAGGTTTCCAGTAGACGGCAGTAAATATTAGATATCGAGTTTGAGAAAGAGATAACCAGCTAGCTTTGACTGCTCTGCTGAACAGACAATGGTGCTGATTCTGTTGAACATCGCACTAAACTAATTTTAATCACCCTACATCTCTTTCTTACAAATAACTTTGAAAAAGGACAGAAAATATTTAGAACTGTCAAATTAGTCTACGCCCTTGTCATTTACGGGAAAATAGTCGTGACCTTTTGCGATTACGTCTAAATTGACAACAAAGCTGTTCAAGTGGACTAATTTGACAGGATTAAATATCTTCTATCCTTTTCTCATGTTCTTTTATTAGAAAGAGACGTAATGAGACTATAATTTAGTCTCATTACGTTTTTTAGTTGGTAAACAACAGAATCGGGACCAATGTGTAAACTTCTTACCTAAATATATCTACCACTTGTGGTAAGAAGAATATGGAAGACCAGGCCAGCCCTCTCCACTGGCTGTACTTCTCAAACTCTTGCGTCATTTGCCTCAAGGGTCCCGTGCCGCTATTTCTCGTTGCCTGACAGTGTACACCAAACGATGACTCTCCTACGATGTCCGTAGCAAAATCGGCAAATAGAGGCTAAAAACAGAAATATTATAATTTTAGACTACCTGTGCCCCGTTCTGTCTGACTTTTTACAAGCTTTAATTAGTTCACCTGTCGCGTTGTCTGTGGGTAATTAAATCTTACAAGTTAAATTTGACCCACTTCCCGTGTTCGATTGACCTGAAATTTTGTATGAATATGTAAATTGCATGACAATGCAATATAATGATGTCATAGAGCTAGTCTGATTATGGCGCCGGAAGGTGACCATAGGAACTCTGTAACAAAACGACGCAACCTCATTGAGTTTGGGCTTGTTTGATTTGTCTTCACGAGTACTCTGGTTCTAGATAATGTCCAGGGCCTCATGATGGAGTTGGGAAGCGATCATTATCTTGCTAGCTTGTATTGAAAAATATTTTTCTACATACCTCATCGATCACTAATAAAAAATTAGTGATCGATGACATACCTACATCATTACATATACATAGAACTTGTTTCTTTTTGCTCGGCTCCTAAGGGTCATAACCTCAGATCGTAGAAACAAGGAGATGTGCCAAGGCGCTATCGAGCTTGATGCCTGATCTTGAGCAAATTGCTCATATTACAAACTTACGCGCTGGCGACGAACTGAACACGATCGATGGTATAAATACAGTGTTTTAGTTTAGTGCTAGTGTTGAGTGACGATTAACAGTGTTAGATTGAGGGTGTGCGGAATGTTCAATGCGTGGGAGATCTTTTTATTCACAAGGAGCGCTTAATTATGCGCGTAATTGTGTCGAAAAATGTACTAAAAGTGGCATCAGTTGTTCCCGTACTAATTTGCTATGATGGCATATCTCCTTGTTTCTATGATCTGAGGTCATAACCCTATATACCTACCTACTATAAAACTTATAAAAAAAAACTAAATTTCTATGAAAACCTGTGTTTTCTATCAAAATTACTCCTTGCGAGAATTTTGGGACACCCTTTATAATCTTAAAGTTTGCTATACGCGATATGCTGTTTCTGTCGAGGAAAATGATATCGTATTATTATCCGCCTAGCCTTTTCCCAAACTAGATCCATAATCCAATTATTGGGTAACACCGGTATTCGCATATTAGACCATGTTGTCAGACTTTCAGGCTTTTGACTTCACGTAACGACTGTCAAAGATATTCCTATGACAACCGGGACCGACTGTTTAGCGGTTATCTATCCAAGGACTGACCGCGGATAACCTCGCAGATAGATCGATCAGCGCGGCTCTCATTTAGCCACGAGCCATGTTATAAATGATATTGTAAATACCCTCAAACTGTTGGTGATTCCCTTCTCATTGTCTGAATTGATGCGGTAGACCAGGTCAGCCACCTTGCTCTGGTACAACTCCTGCCATCCCCTCAGTTTTGAGGCTGTGAACACCGCCGTCAGCCGCTTTCGAATGGAACTCCACAACGGATCCTGAAAACAAAATGGCTTCAAATATTGGCATGATGAATCTATACAGGAAATTCGCAAAACTAAAGTCTGTGACTTCTTAAAACTAACAAAGAAAAGAAAGAAAAATATTATCTATTTCGGTTGATTGATTCTTTTCTCAGGCGTTATATGGAGAACAGATTGTGGTATGATAAGATAACTTGACACCAATTATTTTTTGGCAATTTCTAACTGCACGTAATTTATACTAATACGAGTTTGTTTGAATGCGTTAATCACTGGAACTACCCGTTAGATTCCAAAAAATCTTTTTGTGTATGATAGCCAGATTCATGAGAAATAGTATAGGCTATTTAACATCACGCTACAACCCTTAGGAGCCGAACAACGGGGGTGAAACTGTAGGGAACAGCTAGTCCTATAAGAAATCGAAACTTACATCCACAGTGAACAAGTTTAGAGCTCCCATGGGGTCAGTCTTTCCCGAGGCAATGTGTCTGTTCCTGAAGACATCGGCGTCCTTCACGAGGACCCGCCGCGCCAGGTCCGGACAGTTGATGACCAGGCCACGGCGCCAGAACACCCAGATGCCCACGTAAGGAGACGGCTTGTATTTCTGGTATAACTCGGTCATCCAAATGTTCTGGAAATATTTAAGATGGAAATAAATATGCTGTTCATGGATTGCTTGTGTCACATGCAAGCGCAACTGCTGAGCGGAAGGTCTTGGGTTCGATGCCAGCGTCGGGCAACGAAGTTATGTTAAGTTATTCATGAGTAGACTACTGCCCATCTTTCATTGTTTGATGATGATGATGATAAATGTTTATATTTATTTTGTAAATAGGTTAAAAATAACACTTTTACACGTCATAACATTTTTTTAAGCTAGATGACGTCGGCGTTTCCTTTATGACTACCTTTGAGAAGAAACATCGAAAACTTAAAGGTTAATGTCTCTTTTAATATTTGGTTTTTCTAAACGAAAGGAGGTTAGAAAATTAGCCAACTAGTCAAAGGACTAGCTGGCTAATTTTCTAACCTCTTTTTTTTTTTTTTTTTTTTTTTTTTTTATTCGATGATATCTTTTCGTTGAAATACAGACCTAAGCTAATGAGCTTATGTCAACTAGTCGAGACCTTGGAAAAATTGCAGATATTGGAACGAAGTTCCTTAACGCCGCTTACGATAGGAGCTGACTGGGAGAAATCGTCACGTAATGAAATAAAGCATTATGCCCCTCCATAAATCTAAAATTCACGGCAATCGCGCTCGCGATCTCCGACCAGTACCCGTCGAAATGGCAGAGTGGGAGGTGGCGTCACCGGATTGGAAAATTATACGCGTAATTTTACCGTGTAAAAATGGGTGATAAAAGAAACGTTCATTCGATTATGTACATATTGGCACTTCGTTCCTGACGGGGGTCCCCCGATCGCACACGTATTTTAGATCTCTTTTTATTTAGATCTTCTTTTTCGCTTTTTCTAGATCTCCAATTTTGCTGCTCACATCCACCATTTTCCATTTACCTTATTTTAATAAATACTAGATGTGGGCACAAACTGATTAGATAACAATGACTTCTAGCAGACTAGGCGCTAGCAAGACAAATGATTCCAACAGATAGGATGACAGAGATGAATCTGTTGTGAGTAAACAACAGAGCATTCGGAGCAGGTAAATGTTTCAGAAGTTCAGAAGATATTCATTCATCATATTTTGCACTGAGTGATTTTTTACGGAACAGAACGTAGGAACAACAATATGACAAACTTACTGATATTTCGCTTAGATTTCGACATAAAACAAATTATCTCTTGAGCTGCCAAGATGTTATAAACCACGTTTCAAAGTGTAAGCAAAGAATCGAAATTTTCCTCCAATCACTTTAAAATAAAATGGCAAAATTATTAGTTAAGTAAATGGTTTTCGTGAATTTAGAAGATAACTATGTGTAAGTAGAATGTAGCCAAAAGAATCTTGGTGCAATTTAAAAATAAGTATTACCTTTATTTTAATTTTGAGATTAGGTACAGTGCGTTTTACTTTGTCTATTTTAAGTGTTAAAGTAATACCTACCTAAGATACCAAAAAGTGGTGAACGAGAATTGGTACTGAAAGAAAACTTCCAACACTGTAACATATTGACATTCAAGGGAGCTAACATAGTGGCGAAGATAATTCTTATATAAAACGCACAGTCCAGTAACAGTCCCATCTGCCGATCCCTTTACGGATATGACGCGTCCGTATAATTTAACTCAACCATTTTGGGGAGACATTAAAAATATTTTAAATACTACATTTGCGTCTACAACAATCAGATAAAATAAGTCCATGCTTAACAAACGTGATATCTGTTAGCAAAAAATTATCGCATCAAAATAATCATTCCAAATAATGACTATTATTACCTCCATTTAAAGCTATTAAGTAATCTGGGATACTATTATAAACAGTGGTATGATTACATTCAATTATATAATATTATTTATCTTGAAACAAATCGTAATTACATGACAGTAGGTATCTGAGTAGCATAAAGTAAAATAGATAAACGGTCGGCTCCATTCAACGAGTAAAAAGATGCGCGGGCGCATACATAGACACCACCTAATTGCAGCAAAATCGAGACCAAAACTGAGAGTGCAATACCAAGACCAGGGCCCCAATTCTGCTATTGCAATTGTGTTAGAATAGTGTCGTAATGACACCATAACGGTCAAAACCTAAGTGGTCATTGGCTTAGAGTTAGACTGACTCTTTCGTCATTGGTCAAAACAATGTCATTACGAGACCATTCTGGCACGATTGTGACAATTGCAATAGCAGACTTGGGGGTTTACTGACGCGAGACTGTCACCGGAGACTGGGTTAGACTCGTCTTGGTCTTGAATTTAGGCAACACTAAGGCTCGTATTACAGAACGATACTCAAGCACAGATCTCGCCTTGAGCATAGATTTAAAGCCATTTGATTGCTTGAAACTAGTTTTAAGTAATGCTCGAGTCTTGAATAAAGTTCTGTAATATGACCCTTAATGGTATCATTAGTTTGTTTTGAACTGTCAAGTTACTGCAAACAATTAGGGGTACACTTACTATTTATTTACTTTGATAACCTGCTGCGCCCTGGGTCGTTTGTAACATAGACGTTATGTGGGTTAGGGCCGCCAGATATTATTATGGGTATGGGTCAATCACTCTTGGACGCGTTGCTATTGGCGATGCGGACGCAAAAAAGAAAGTTTCGAATGGATATAGTTCGTCATATTTATAGATAATGTTATTCATTACGATACTGTAAGGTACATTGATAAAGTCACAAAATACGACATGACTGCACAATGCTCATTTCTGAGGTAGATTCATTAATTTTGTTTTTGTTACGAAAAAAAAACTTGGTCCCACATTAAGAATTTCTCTTGTGCCATGGGTGCACTTACTAAATTAGTTGTCTACCGGGTTGGTACCTATAGGTAATATTTTATGCCATGTGGGTGTCGAACCCGTGACACGTAGCGCAAAAGCCCATCTTTCATTCCTTACGACCACAACTAAAGGAAATAGAGCAAAATTATCAAGGAACACTTACCGGATTCTTTTTTTGCAAAAATGACATGCTACCAAATATAGGATGTACGGGACCTTGAGGTACCCCCAGCTTCTCCCAATAATTCTTCATTGCAATCCATTTTATGTACAGCCACGCTAATATAACACACAGCGCTGAAACGAGTATGAGATACATTGTCTCTCAAAGCCACACTAGTACTGGAAGTTATTATTGATAAGTTGACTATATGAAGGCTCTTATAAGTTCGTGCCACACTGGCATGCGGCAAACACACCATACCCTGTTTATAATTACCCCTGCACGCTTAGCATGACCACGATAGAAACGGGTTTTGTCTACAGAAGAATATAGACAATGTGACAGATTGTAACAAGATTTCTACCGATTTCTATAGATGCATAAGTACAATGAGGAGAAGAAATGTTTCTATTCTTCAGTAGACAAAACTCTGATAAGCCAAGCACGGGTCGCTGCGGCTCGGCGGGCAGAATAGATAACGAGTTGGATAGAAAGAACTTTGTCTATTCTTGGTAGAATATAGATGGAATTGGTCATGCGACGCGTGCTAGACGCGGTGACCTGGCTTTATCACATTAACAATTTGCGAGTGTGTTTCCAACGAGGCGGTTAAGAGCCATTTTACATTTTGTCACCTCTCTCGCATACACAGAACCATATTTTTAAGAATGTTAAATGAAAAGATGCATTTTTGAAAAATGAAATTCTTTAATGTTTTACAAAATAGGGGAGATGTAGGCAATCGGAGTCAGTTGGCAATGGTGATCACCACAAAATAACAAAAAGCGAACGTGAGCAAGGGATGCCAACATACCTACCCGCTAGCTTTGTGTCATTCCCGTGTGCAGACAGTGGCTCACTAAGTTCGTGCAATGCGCTGGAGAGAAACAGGTGTTTGAAGGTTTCGCGCCATTCTGATCTAATTTTTCGTCTAGATAAATCCGAATGTAAGTTTTAAATGATTAAATCTTTATTCTTCTGTACTTGTGATATGTAATAACCGTAACATTTTAGATTGCGATTTAAAACCCAGATTATAATAATATATAATATAATATTTATTTCTCAAATAACAAGGATTGTAGTACATGTTAAAAAATACAGTTTTACAAAATAAGTACTATATCTACAATCGTGTGGGTGAAGCACTGTTCTCCTAGCTAGGTTATGAAATAACCTGTGTTAAGGAGAAACAGTTCGATCCCCTAGTATATAGTGACGAATAGATACATAGTCTTTGTGATGTTCTGCTACAATATTTAGAGTTTTGAGTTTTATAATTCTAAAGATTTTATATAATTTAAGGTTAGGTAAAATACATTTTAATTTTAAAGTTAGTAAATGTGTGGTGTGTTCGTGTGGTATGTTGGTGTGTCATGGGGAGGTGAGATGTGTGGGTGTGTGCGTGTGTGTGCGTGTCTGGATTGTCAGTGAGTGCTTGCGGGTTGGTTGATGATTGATTGATATAATTTACGCTCATCACTTAAGTTAAGAATTTTTCAGTTTCATCGTAGGACTTATTTTGAAGGTAAGATTGTACAATCTTCTTGCATTTGTAATACGGTAAGCTATATATCTTACATTTTTCGTTTATTTTATTGTAGAGGGACGGTCCGAGAAAATAAAAAAATCTTTTAGCAAAGGATGAATGAACTCGCGGCAGGGTACAGATCCTATCTTTTCGACGTTTATTGATTCTAGGATGCAGGTATGGAGTTTTGCGGTGTTGCAGAACAACTGTTTGTATAAAAAACTTTTTTAACAAAAAATAACCGACTTCAAAAATTCACTACAAAGAAAATACTAATTTTGGTTTCGGAAGTCGGTGGCTTTGGTATTTGTTTGCTTTTTTTTGCCACCGACTTCCGAAACCAAAATTATTATTTTCTTTGTAGTGAATTTTTGAAGTCGGTTATTTTTTGTTAAAAAAGTTTTTTATTTTTCCCTTTTTAGTTCTTTATCCCGTGTTAGATTACTTTCACGAATTCGTTCAACAGTAAATCTTCTACGGAGTGTGTACATTTATGCCTATAACTTTGTACATAGGAATGATTACATAATGTATTATATACTAAAACCTTCCTGAAAGTATGTAGATTACGTTAGTGAAAACCCCATCCAAATCGAATCAGTAGTTTTTGAGAAAATCGCGCACATACAAACATACATACATACATACATATAATACTTACATACATACATACATACATACATACGGGACGAATACAGAACCTCCTTTTTTGAAGTCGGTTAAAAATGAAGTGTTGCCGAATATTGAGGACTTTGCAGTTGTTGTAAAGTTGGTCAGTTGGAAACAGAATAGGGCGTGAAGTAGCTACTTTTAATATAGCCCTATGTGCAACTTCCAGTGGCTTTAAAGTGGTTTTGGCCGCACCACCCCAACAGGAAATACAATACGTTATGATAGATAGACAAAGGGCGAAATAGACATTACGTATTACTGTTGGGTTGGCAATATAACGCAGTGTTTTAAATATATATATCAGTTTACGAACTCGGCCCGTCAGTAGATTGATATGAGTTTTAAAATTTAGATTCCTGTCCAAAACTATGCCTAGGTATTTAATGTTTTCAACAGATGTTAAGAGTGGACATTGGCAAGAAACCTGTGTCTGGAAGTGGCAACTGTGAGCTTTGAGTGAAATTGGAACTTTTGGTTGGGAGACCGTGCTGATAGAATAAGTCAGAAATTTGGTTTTGGAGGCATTTAGGGTTAGAGTATAGGAGTTAAGCCAATTTAATGCGGAGTCGAAGCCTGACTGTGCTGTGCGCTCTAGTATAGACCAGGAATCCGCGATAAATGTTATCGCTGTGTCATCTGCAAATGATATTACCTTGGCATTAGCGATATTGAGGTCACAAAGGTCATTGATGAAGATTAAGAATAGGGTGGGGCCCAAAATACTTCCTTGTGGTACCCCATAATAAATAGGAAGCTCGACGCTGTCGTGGCCATCAATCCTGACTGTCTGCGTGCGATGTGAGAGGTAACTTTGAAAAAGATCCAATTGTCGCCCTCTGACGCCTATTTTCTCAAGTTTAATTAAGAGTGTGGAAACGGGAACAGTGTCGAACGCTTTCGCTAAATCTAAAAATATTGTTAAAACCTTTTTGTTTTTATTTAAATGCTCTATAACAAAATTGGTCAAGTCATGAACTGCATCACAGGTTGACTTGTTTTTACGGAATCCGTATTGTTGCGATGAGATTAAATTATAATGCTCTAGATAATGAACCAGTCTTTTATTAATCAGGCGTTCAAGGACTTTGGATAAAGTACTTAGAACTGCTATAGGACGGTAGTTGTCCGGCAAAGTCCCGTCTCCCCCCTTGAAAATTGGGTGAATTATTGCCTTTTTAAAGGAGGTAGGAAAAACACCTGTCTCGAAACAAAGATTAAAAATATGGCATAAAATACGCGCCAGGACGGAGGAGAATTTCTTTAACATTATGGGTGCGATACCGTCCCAGCCAGTGGCAGCATTAGATCGCAATGAATTGATGGTCGATATAATTTCATCTGGGTCCGTTTGATATAGGACAAAGGATAAGGTTGATGCAGATTTATTTTGTGGGATGGGTGGTTGTTGTGAGGGCATTGTCTTTATAACGTCGTCCGCAAGTTTCTTGGCAATGTTAACAAAAAAGGAATTTACATTGTTACACGACTGTATGGGTGAGGGTGATGAGGATAATAATTGTGACTTTGAAGATTGTTATTATATCTTCAACTTTCTCGTCAGGATTTTTTTTTCTCTTTTTCTCCTATGAAGGTAATCGGAATCAGGTGATTCCAATTACATACCCATTGCTCACACTACCTAACTTTGATAAAACAATGTATTTTTTGTTTGTAGATGCCGAAAGTTCGTTTTGGGCTCATACTGATTGTATTGGGAAGGACTCTGAATATGTCAGAATATGTCGCACATCGGCAAGAAGAGTGTCACAACACAATAAATGTAGTTTTTGGGAAATCACGATTTTCTTTTTTTTAGATCCTAGAATTCCATTAAAAAAATTCTGTATTAAATGCCATGTCTCAGCGAGGAATCGCACAATAATTTTGATTTTTTTTTAGCAGATGAAGTTTGTAATTGCCTTTCAGATGGCATACATAACTCAATTTCGTATATTATGTGTTGTGACACCCTTCTTGCCGATGTGCGATGTTTGATCACCATTGTCTACATCATTGATCACCATTGCTAACCGATGTTGACAATGGTGATCAAACCTATTTTTTTTTTAATCTTTCTTGTTCCCAAATTGGTAAGTCAAAGTGATTAAAGTTGATCTCAATTGATAGATAAGTAAAGTTTATTAATAAAGCATAGCAATAAATAATTGATTAATAGATTTGGATTTATTTCGATTCTCGCTCAAGTGATCCCCATTACCTACATCTCCCCTAACTTGAAAGTTAAAAACTCAAATCGAATTATCAAAAACTCATAAGTTGAACTTATCTCAAAAACAAATCCTAATAGTTATTGAGCTAAATTGATTAGATAACACAGTAGAAATGTGTTTTTAATATTTACCTGTTAAATTAACATTATTATATAGAACATTAATGAATTACATTTTTCAAAAATGCATCTTTTCATTTAACATTCTTAAAAATATTGTTTTGAGCGACCGAGAGAGGTGACAAAACGTAAAATGGCTCTTAATGCATGTGTTTGTACGTTGTAGAAAGTTTGCTGCGGGTGCGCATCAGCGTCCGATTGAGCGGCTCGCTTGTGTGGTAGCGCTCTAAGAATTGCAGGCTTGCAGCACGAAAACCTGTTATTCACTAATTACATTTTAATGTTTTTGTACCATTGACTTTTCCGGTTAAGTAAAACTTTGTGAGGAACATAATAATTATATGTATATTATTTAATATTGCATCACATATATGTATTTTAATAAGTCAAAGTCAAAACGTTTATTTCAATTAGATCCGAATTTGTACCGAAAAGACAAACAGATAGAATAACGTTGTGAAATACAACAGTTTTAGAACATTTTGCGCATATAATACAATTTGCGCGTTTTAATTAGGTTACACAGAGTAATAAATAAAGTATAAGTTTATATAAAACTAGCGACCCACCCCGGCTTAGCTTCTGCTTGAATTACTCTATATATTAAAAAAAAACCGGCCAAGTGCGATTCGTACTCGCGCACCGAGGGTTCCGTATCATTTTTGGACGTATAAAGTGAAAAAAACCGGACCGCATAACTAAGTTTGTTTGTGAAGGAATTTTGATCATTTTGAAAAAACTGTACTTACTAGTTAAGAACATCGTTTTATTCTTGGTGCAATATTTGGGTCAATTCCTATCAGCTCTAATTATTTCAGATTTTTCGCTCTGCAAACTTCGGAGATAAGAGGGCGGAATGGTATTTTTTCAGAAATTTTTCATCATATGTCGAAAACTGTGAAACATAAAATAAAATGAAAATATATATTGAAATGTGCACATTTATGTTCTCATAACAAAATATATGGAACAGCTGATTTTTTTTTCGCGATTTCCGGGTTGGTCCCATAGTAAAAGTTTTTCATAATGATGAGTATAGTGCCTACATCGCCGGATGAAAGCGATGAAAATGTCACGGTGTATAATTAAAACCCAATTACTTTTTCGTTTCAAAGAAATTTTACATTAATTAAACCCATTAAAAAATATTATTTCAAAGGCGACTGAAGCCATTAGGAAGCCCTTTGTCTGCCAAGTGCCCATTGATCCGGTGGCATAATAGCGTTATTGTAATTCAATTAGCGGGGCCCTGGGTTCGATTCCCGGTGCCAATTATGCAGGGGACAATGGACTGAAATGATATCCGCGACGGTATCTTTAGTAGCTTACGAATTGATAATTTTGGGTGGATTTGGTAACCATATCCGTGTATACTATTTATAAAATTGTAAAAAAGCTGTGACTGTACCTACATCGAAGATATTCCAGAAGAATATATTTTTGATTTTTTGTCTGTTTGTGCGCGCACCACGCAAAAGCAGAACGGATTTTGAAGTAATTTTCAATTTGTCAGCTTGGGTTTCAACTTAAAATCTAAGTTACATCTCATCTAATTCCGATGATGAAACCAAAGATACAGCTTGATCTCTTCGTTGTACTAGCCACTTTACACTAAGGAGCCTAGGTTATTTAAAATGGGCAATTTATTGTAGTCCACGCACGGAGTCGCGGGTAAAAGTCTAGTGTAATATAATAGCGAAATGAGGTCGCATTCCTCTGTAACGATGGCTGTTACAGGGCCGTAATAAGGGTTGTAACAGGCCTGTAATATTACAAAACTCGTTCGGCAGTCTGATACACCTTAATTTTTCCAACTTTCAACAAGTTTTTTTAAGTAATTAACTGGGCGGGCGTAATAGCTGTGCGTGTTTAAGTTAAGGGATGTAGCGAATTAAGTCTAATTTGTTTTTGTGAAAAATAATGTTATTTACTAGAATTAGGTAGGCGGTATTTATTATTTCTAAACAACTTCAGAAAGAACGAGGTTCTCAATTCGACTGTTTTTTTTTTTTTATGTTTACGCGATATCTGCACTGATGAACCAATTTTAATTATTGTTTTTAATTATTTTTTTCATTTGGTAAAGAAAGCTTCAATTTCATTAACTTTGGTTGAGTAGTTTTTTAACCAGCTTCACTAAACGGTACATCATTCACTTTGCCTATGTTACTATAAATGTTATTAATTCATTCACAGCAAAACGTGGTATGCAGGTACGGTTAGTGGCTCAGATCATAGAAACAAGGAGATGTGCCAAGGCGCTATCGAGCTTGATGACGAACCGAACACGATCGATGGTATAAATACAGTGTTTTAGTTTAGTGCTAGTGTTGAGTGACGATTAAGTGTTAGATTGAGGGTGTGCGGAATGTTCAATGCGTGGGAGATCTTTTTATTCACAAGAAGCGCTTAATTATGCGCGAATTGTGTCGAAAAATGTACTAAAAGTGGCATCAGTTGTTCCCGTACTAATTTGCTATGATGGCATATCTCCTTGTTTCTATGATCTGAGGTTAGTGGTAATGAATTCACGTTATTGCTGTGATCGCGAGTGTTTATGTCACTCTGTCACTGCTTTCTGAAATAGAAAAATAAAACGGTACCAAATCAAAGGCATCGAACTTCCGAAAATTTTTCACGCAACATTATAATGTGTTTTTTTTAAGGCGGTTTTTTTATTAGTTTTTTTTTATAATCGATAAATATTTCAAAACTAGATAAAGGTATTTTGGAACCATTCAATTTTCAATTTTCTGTTCTCTCGTCCCTTAAGCCCTAAAGCTATATTGTAGAAAGAGATTTGCCAAAATTGTTATTGCTTAAAATAACCGGCTAATGGAGGCTCCCAACTTTTCACATAGACGTCTACGTTTTTCTTAAAAGCAAGTACAGCTATATTGTTTTAATTAACAGGATTATTACTTACCTTGTCGTTTTTAGCAAAGAATTGTGATGAAGTGATATTTCTTCATCATCATTTCATTACCTAGTACTGGCAATATATCATCACTTCTTGCTTTTAAATATAATTTAAAGCACAATGCCAACCTCAGATCATAGAAACAAGGGAGATGTGCCAAGGCGCTATCGAGCTTGATGCCTGATTTTGGGCAAATTGCTCATATTAAAAGCGTATGCGCTGGCGACGAACCGAACACGATCGATGGTATAAATACAGTGTTTTAGTTTAGTGCTAGTGTTGAGTGACAATTAACAGTGTTAGATTAAGGGTGTGCGGAATGTTTAATGCGTGGGAGATCATTTTATTCACAAGGAGCGCTTAATTATGCGCGTAATTGTGTCGAAAAATGTACTAAAAGTGGCATCAGTTGTTCCGGTACTAATTTGCTATGATCTGAGATGCCAACCAATGTATGGCGCCTCGTAACAAACTCTAAAGTCTTTGTATCACGACCAAACCTAGTGTATTTGGAGCAGGATTAAATGCTATTTCTGTATTGCTAATTATTTTTTAGATGGAGCTCCGAAATTTGTAATTACCTACAGTAATTTACCTACTTAATATTTTGAGGTTAAGTTTGAGAAAACATTTAATCCGAAGTCTATAGTTAGTTTTTATGTTAGAAACCCGGACTCTTTAAAATTATGGTCATAAAAGAAACGTTCATACGAATATGTATTATTGGAACTTTGTTTCTGACGGGGGTTCGCAGCCACACACTTTTTTTTTAAATATTCTTAATCACCACTAGGGATGTTAACTACTTCTTTTTTATTGTGAATCTGTAAACTATTTGAAAAAAGATAATTAACACCAAAAAAACCGATGAAACATCTACAAAATTGGCAAAGTTATAAGCGTTTTAAAATGATTTGCTAGACACGGACGGCACTACCTACTATAGTGACGTAACCCCACCTACGTCCGCTTGCGCGACAAAGACGGAGCGATACTCCCTCCAAAAACTTTAAAAGCGTCTATGTTTTCCATTTTGTGATAAATTATTATTTTTGCTTTTACTTTTTTGTTGTGCCCATTCCTTCTTTGAAATAAAATAATTTATTTGTACTTTTTTAATAGTAGGCCACTACAGTATTAGCGATTGATGATCACAGTTTGGTGTTTTAGCAGACGAAAAGTCGTTAACTTTAGACGTAATTGTAATAGGTATGAACGCCTAGTTGTCGTATGCTATTTACAAAACGGATATTCATAAACAAACGATATTTCGGTCACAAACGGGAATGAAAAACCCGAGTAAATTCGAGTTGAGAGCAAAGGAATCGATTCTCGCCATATCCTAGACAGGCATAAATCGACGTTGGGCTCTGCGAGCTTTTAGGGTCCCACAGAGAAGAGCTGAAAACGGCTAACACATTTCATGTAAATAACTCCTTATAAAAGTCTCTATCTAATTTTACTCGCGACGGAACGGAGAAGATATGTATATAGGTATATACATAGGTAGGCTAAACAGCATTGTTGTGTTCTGGTTTTTGGAACGAAGTTCCATAACACCGCTGGCTGTAGAAGTTGACTGGTAGTCACGTAGGTAAGGATTTTTTTTTTTAATTTTACATGCGAATTTTTTTCTCTCTCTGTTTCCTTCTATTATATTACTTCGTTACTGACGGGGGTCTCCCACCACCATCCGCCTAGCCTTTTCCCAAAATAGATTAGGGTCGGCTTCCAGTGTAACCGGTTGCGGCTGAATATCAATATTTTACGTGGAGTGACTGCCATCTGTCCTCCACAACCCAATTTATTGGGTAATACTGTTATTCGAAAGTTAGACCAGTTGTCAGACTTTTTGGGCTCCTGACTACCCGTAACGTACTCTCCGAGGCACGGAGGGGTCTCGGTCTGTAAAGAACGGTCACCTATCCAAGGACTGACCGCGGCAATCGCAGCTTAACTTTGCAGATCGAACGATCAGCGCGGCTGTTATTTAGCCACCACGAGCCCCTAAAACGGGGGTCCCCCGACCAAACCTGGTTTCTTTGGTTTATAATTTTTATTCATATTTCGATACAAAAATATGATTTTTTACGACCACAGCTGGATCCCAAGAGGAAACCTATCTGTAAATAAATAAAAGACAACTTAAAGGACATTTTCCTTCTTTTGCAAGATAAGGAACTTCTCGGCTAGTGCTGTGCTCCCACTTGTCTGTGCGATTATATTCAAAGGCTGGGCGGTTCGCGCATATTTCATTTCGGTCGCCGTCGATAGCTCGCATGATATATCGCCGCAGAGGTAACTATGAACGCTGTGTTTAAGATATTTTTATGTTCCAAGTATTTTTCGCTAGATATGTGGGCAGAAATGATATAAAAGAATTATGAGGTGTTTTATTTTCTAAGGAGATATGAAATATACATTTTCCTGTTTATGTATTATATATGAATATGATGTGAGTAGTTACTATAAAAATGTATTATAATGTGCCTACTACTGAATTCTTATTTATTTTACTACAATATGAATATGATATGATATAATCTGACAGTATGATGGTAACTACGAAAGAATAAGTTTAACAAATGTTGTTTAACAGATTTTTGTTTGAAACTTTTTGAACACTGCATTTTGTCTAACCCTTTATTGAAATCCATTAAGCTACAACGACATTTGCAAAATCCTGTTTCTCACCTCACCAAAAAACCTTTACGTTCCATTCCTTAAAACAAAACACAAGCAACTTATACTTCAGTTGGTCTATAAATTATTCACAAACCTAATTACCTCGGAGTGTGTAAAAAACCTACCAGAATTTACCTTCAGCATAAAAAGGAACGCTTAGTTTAAAATTCAAATTTGGAAGCGTCTAACACGGCTGCCGCTCAGTCGATTTAAGTGCAAATACGTCCGAGTTACAGAGTCCCCGGGACTGGACATTTGCCATGGTAATGACGACTCTCGCCGTTGGACGGTTAATTCTATTCATGGCTACAATAGAACGAATGCACAGTACAAATAGCGAATTACGCCCGCACTGAATAAAAGAAACGTGTGGTTTTTAGTTTTTTTTCTTGCTTTTCCAATGCAATCTGCGCTGTTTGATTTGCATAATAGGGCCGGAAGGGACTTACATGGTGGTAGACAAACTAAGGTAAGCTGAAAGGACTACGTTTTGTTCAACCCATAAAAAATATGTAACTAAACCATTTTTTTTGTGTCCGACTGAAACACGATTTTCATCCGCAACCGAAACCATAACCGAATATTCGGTTCTTCTTCTAGTTTCGGCTGAAACCATCACTGAAACCGAAAGACATGTAGTTAAGTTTAAATTTAGTGAAATTATCATCATACCTTGAAATCTAGTGTTTTTCCTAGCTTGGTAATAGATTATTCGATTAGATTAATTATAAGACTTTAATTATTTTTTAATCACTTTAGTTTTAGAATATAGCCTGGCAATGTAGGTACACAATTATTAGGAAGCAAACCTATAAAACTTATATCAATCATTAAGTTTCTGACAATTTTTGGCCGTAACCGAAACTGCCATCGAAACTAGTATTTTTGGCCGAAACCGAAACTTCGTTCGGTCTCTAATTTATTTACAAATTGACGAGATTTATATTAATAACTGTGCCCAGTTGGCCGACTGCTTTGCTCAAGTCACTTATTTTCTTTTAGCATAATTATTATGTAAACGGAAACATACAGTCAAGTACCTAGGTAGATCTTATTAAGAAACTAAATTAATAATAAGTCTTTTAATTTTCCACATTAATAGTCTTTTTAATCAAATTTACCTTTACTTACATCCCGCAAAAACGTTGTGACATGTCAGTAAAACAAACCGCCACGGATGACAGCCCTGAAAAAATGCAGCTGAAATTTTCAGAAAATCTTTTTTATCTCCTAAGCAAATCTAAAAGTTATAACTCAGAAATAAAGTCTAAAATTGAATGTGCTGGGTAACATTTTTGCCGCTTATTCGCAATTATGTTCGGCGCGCGAACTGCTGCTGTGTCGTTCGAACAAAACATATTTAGGATTTAAATTCCAGAATGCGCTAGTTAGTTACGCTCACGCGCTTGTTGTTGATTTAAAAGAAAAATAACTTCTTAGTTTCTATACCTCATCTATCTACTTAAACTGAAAATATTCCAGATAACAGTCAGTATAGGGTACTGAAACGTAACCATTCCCAATTTTTTTTTTTTTTTGTCTGTTTGTGCGCGCATCACAAAAAAAGTACTGAACAGATTTTGATGTGGTTTTCACAGTTTGGTAGCTTGGGGTTTAACTTAAAACCTAGGCCACATTTCATTTAATTCCGTTGGGATGAACCAGAGATAGAGCTTGACCTCTTCGTAGTAACTACTAGCCACCCTACTCTAAGGTCTTTTAAAATTGTCAATTTACTGTAGTCCATGTGAACAGAGTCGTAGGCACAAGCTTGTCAATGCATAGAAGAAGTGTCCTGACTCACTCACGACACTCACTGACTAACTTATCAACGCCCAAACCCTTGGACCTAGACCTAGCTGAAATTTTGCACAGAGGTTCCCTTTATGATGTAGGTACATAAGGCATAAGCCCGGATTTTTTGAAATTCCCACGGGATACTAAAATCCACGCGGACAGTTCACGAGCAAACTATAAGTAAAGCCTGGAGCACATTATTATATTTCGGAAAAAAAATCGAAATGCCGACAAATATCAGAAATATTTTTTCTGATATTCGAGCCCTCGTATACGGATGAACATTTCTTGAATATATCGAGCCTAAGGCGATTCGCACAGTGCACCGCATCACGCAGCGGGGTGCGGGACTGCGTGATCTTACGTTGTTTGCAAGTAGCTATGTTTGTAGGTATAGAAATCACGCATAGTACAACACACTGAAAACGCATTCACGCGCGGTGTTGCAAATCACGCGCCTACATGCGGAGAAACACGCACCCCCGCGCGTGGGTGCGGGGCAAGATGCAAGGTATGGCACACTGAGATCTGCAGTATCGTGCGTGATTTTGTGTTGACGTTGACAACATCGAATACTACCTACATATGGTTGCTAGGAAGTTGGTTTTATTTTAAATCTGCCAGTATGAAGAACAAGACAATCATTTCCATCTAGTGTAATAAATTAGATACTAATGAACTGTTTTATCAAACTGTCAAAAAAGTTGCTAAGACAACACTAGTAGGTAGCGTATCGTTTTTCCGCAAGACTATACTGCACCTCCGCGCATTTGTGCGGAGAAATCTGCATGATGATGCAGATCTGCACTCCCGCACCCGCACGCGTGGTTCCGTCGCCACGCACCCCGTAGCGTAGCGCGGGGCGGTGTGTGATTCGCCTAAAACATAGAAACCTGTTGTAAAGAAAACCGGAGCTGAATCAGCTATATCGTATATTCCCAACCCAGCGCCACAACCACAAGTTACACAATCTGTCTTATTCAGTTACACCAAAACACAAACCCTGGCGCTCGAAACTTCAAATTTTCGAAGCAAAAGTGTTAAGACAGCCCCGAATCGTACTTAAGAAAGTTTCATGAAACCTAATTAGACCGTAAATTTAAAGCCAATAGACTTTTCCAAGTGTTTAATCCCGAACCGTCCAAGCGTAATTAATCTTTGTACAGGGCCGGACTAATCTGTATGCACCCTTTTGATTAATTATCGCTTGACGGAGCGATTCCTTAATAAATGGCCGCCATTTGGTGGACGGACAAGTTTCAGGAGATATTGGTTTTGGGATGGAAGGTCCTTTGATGTCGGAAGTGGAGATAAAAAGTTACTTCTGTAGAGTGTTTTGTAACATTTTAAAATGGTAATAGTGTCCTACTATTAAAAAAGTACAAATAAATTATTTTAATTCAAAGAAGGAATAGGCACAACAAAAAAGTAAAAGCTAAAATAATAATTTATCACAAAATGGAAAACATAGACGCTTTTAAAGTTTTTGGAGGGAGTATCGCTCCGTCTTTGTCGCGCGAAGCGGACATAGGTGGTGTTACGTCACTAGTAGGTAGTGCCGTCCGTGTCTAGCAAATCATTTTAAAACGCTTATAACTTTGCCAATTTTGTAAATGTTTCATCGGTTTTTTTGGTGTTAATTGTCTTTTTTCAAATAGTTTACAGATTCACAACAAAAAAAGAGTATTTAACATCCCTATTGCTCAGAATAAGGTCCATTGGTTGGGGTCGGCTTCCAGTCTAACTAGATGTGACTAAAAATCAGTATTTTATATGAAGCAAGTGCTATTTGACTTCTACATCCCAATTATTTGATAATCATTTATTCGAAAGTTAGACCAGTTGTCAGACTTCTAGGCTTCTGACTACCCGTAACGACAATCATAGACAACCGGGACCGACTGTTTAACGTGTTCTCCAAGGCACGGAGCGGTCTCAATATCTAAAGATTATCCATCCATGAACTGACTGTAGCAAGCTCTGCTTAACCTCGCAGATCGACCAACCAGTGTGGGTGTTATTTAGCCATGAGTGGTAATGACTTACTTCTTACTTACTTCTTTTGGCGCTACAACCCTTTGTGGGTCTTGGCCTCCTCAATGATTTTCTTCCATTTCGCTCTGTCTCTGGCCTCCCTTTGCCAAGATGTTTTCCTGCCTATACTCCTCAGATCTTCCTCGACACAATCCTTCTAACGCTTCCTGGGTCTTCCTCTCGGTCTTTTTTGTTGCGGAGTCCGTGAGTGATAATGAATTCACGCTATTGCTGTAATCACATGAGATAATGACACACTAGCATTTCGCCCGCGACTTCGTCCGCGTGTTCCACAGGAACTGTGCATTTTTTCGGGATAATAAAGTAGCCTATGTTACTCAGTGATAATGTAGCTTTCTATTAGTGAAAGAATTTTTAAAATCGGTCCAGTAGTTTCGGAGCCTATTCGGTACAAACATACAAACAAACAAAACAATCTTTCCTCTTTATAATATTAGTATAGATCTCAGATCATAGAAACAAGGGAGATGTGCCAAGGCGCTATCGAGCTTGATGCCTGATTTTGAGCAAATTGCTCATACTAAAAACGAACGCGCTGGCGACGAACCGAACACGATCGATGGTATAAATACAGTGTTTTAGTTTAGTGTTAGTATTGAGTGACGATTAGCAGTGTTAGATTGAGGGTGTGCGGAATGTTTAATGCGTGGGAGATCTTTTTATTCACAAGGAGCGCTTAATTATGCGCGTAATTGTGTCTAAAAATGTAGGTACTAAAAGTGGCATCAGTTGTTCCCGTACTAATTTGCTATGATGGCATATCTCCTTGTTTCTATGATCTGAGGTATAGATAGTATAGATAAATAAAAATTCTTAAAAAAAAGTAAAAACCACATTCAAAAAGATCGCAATAATGTTGTTTGCATACAACATTATTGCGATCTTTTTGAATGTGGTTTTTACTTTTTTTTAAGATTTTTTATTTATCTATACTATTCCATAGTTCCGGAGGTCGATGCTTATGATTTTTGATTTGGTTTGATTCGATACCGACTTCCGAAACTATTTCATAATAACGTTATGGTGATCTTTTTGAAGGCGGTTTTCATTGTAGAGACTTTTAAATGAATATGTCGGATGTCCAAAGGACTTTACCTACTAGCCAAAATAAGCGTAAGTGAATGAATACATGTTACAGGAAACCTTGTGACGGAGTCATCCTTCATTCATCATTTAGTGCTGACAATCTTCCATTACTGGCCACTTCATCCACTCCATTCTTCCAGATTTGAACTTCAAATCTCAAAATTAGAACATCTCATATTTTTATGCATTTATTTCATTGTTTCGTCACTCTTTGTCTGGTCTCCGAAGACATCGGTCGTGGACCGCTGAACCGTTTTACTATTATTTATTACCTACAAATTATAATTTATAACAAGTGTGCAATGCTATCAGTTATGAGTCTTTTTTATCAGTTATTGTTGTAACTCACGTGAACAGTTGTAAAGTGCAATAAACGTTCTACATCACAATTCCACCTCTCCCAATCCTGCTGTTTTATTTAATATCAAGATTTGTGTCCGGAGACTCCCTCATGCTAGCCGTGGCCTGAGAGGACAGAGGGAGGGAGGCACTCCGCGGCAACCTTTCTATTCAGACGCTCTAAATACATGCCTGTTTCACAAAAGTTGGTATATACCACTTTTTGTCGGGGTCGACTTAATAATTACACGCTGTGCGGACTATGCTCGAAATAGAAACGAAACTTTGAAAGTATTTGAATAGATCACTTTTGTAATTGCTTCTACACTTTTACGTATATTTTCGAGGCTCATTTCATTAAGTTTAAACTTAAATAGCTTTATAGAACTAATTTTGTACATTATATTACAAGTATCACGCTAATAATTATTATAAATCCGAAAGTTTGGGTGTGTGTGTATGTTTGTTACTCTTTCACGCTGAAACGGCTGGACGGGTTTGTATGAAATTTGACAAAAAGGTAGGTTGAGACCTGGAGATTCACATAGGCTACTTTTCACGCAGACGAAGTCGCGGGCAAGAGTTAGTAGGTATATAAATAAAACCAGAAAGAAGTTTGTTTATAATCAATCAATATTAGGAATCGATTTCAATTGTTTTTAGGGTTCCGTAGTAAAACTAGGAAACCTTATAGTTTCGTCATGTCCGTCTGTCTGTCTGTCTATCCGTCTGTCACACCCTCGTAAAATCTACAGTTCATAACCAATTTATATGAAACTTCACAGGTAGATGTCTTCTGTGAGCCGCCATAAAGGCCTGCCGGCCTAGCATGACCACGATAGAAACGGGTTTTGTCTACATAGAAATAAACAAAGTGACAGATTGTAGAAACATTTCTACGTTTTATGAATGAAACGGTAGAAATGTTTCTACAATCTGTCACTTTGTTTATTTCTATGTAGACAAAACCCGTTTCTATCGTGGTCATGCTAGGCCGGCTGTAGTGAAATTATAAAAAATAAAATAATGAAGGGGGGGCGTCATACATGAAACTGAAGCGCGCCCCCGTGTTATCAAAAAATCTGAAAAAAAATCAAGCTAATAGCATCTCATAAATAATTATGATTAAAATTGTTTTCAGCAAGAATAAAATAATTATTTTAGCGTAAGTACCCCTTCATGTGAGGTATCGTTGAATAGGTCTTTGAAAATAAAATGCAGGTTCCTAAATTACTTTTTTATTTAAGTGCATACTTTTTGAACTAGAAGCTCCGAAAGTCGTAAAAAATAGATCTTAACTCACGGCTATACATTTGCAGCAAGAAATTGTCAAAAAACAAGCCCGTTAAACCACACCTTTACTTAGATAGATAGATCTGAACCTATCCAAACATCAGAAAACCTCCTTGCTATCACAACAAAGAAGCCCCTCAGACTAAATCCAGCCTTGAAACTATCTAAATCTAGAAACACGTGTCTCCGAGACGTGCCTCATTGAATTTCAATCGCCACGCATTTCACGACACGCCATGCAAAGCCACGGGTTTGAATCCTGAGTGTGTTAGAGATTTGTTTGCGCATTCATTGTAAAGTTTGTGTGTTGATTTGAAAGTATTTTGTGTTGATTCAAGAGTTTGCAACAGTAGCAGTGATAGGCTAGTGGTATAACCTCAGATCATAGAAACAAGGGAGATGTGCCAAGGCGCTATCGAGCTTGATGCCTGAACTTGAGCAAATTGCTCATACTAAATACGTACGCGCTGGCGACGGACCGAACGCGATCGATGATATAAATAGTGTTTTAGTTTAGAGCTAGTGATGAGTGAAGAATAACAGTGTTAGATTGAGGGTGTGCGGAATTTTTAATGAGTGGGAGATCTTTATATTCGCAAGGAGCGCTTGTAATTGTGTCGCAAACTGTACTGAAAGTGGCGACAGTGGTTCCCGTACTAATTTGCTATGATGGCATATCTTCTTTTTTCTATGATCTGAGGTAGGTACTCTGGTTTTCTCACGGTAGGTATTTAGATACTTGTGCCCACACATTCGGCACACGTACACTTGTCATTTTATTTACGAGAACTTTGAAATTCATGAGCCTAGATTCCCCTTTATTCAATTACCCATCTCTCGCAAAGTGATAAATTCTTGAAGTCGGTTTTATTTTATTTCGATTCTGTGAATTTCATTTGTGGCCCTATTAAAAGGTTTAACGACTTAGGTTGGTTACATGCTTTGCGACAGGTGATTGGAAAGTGCGTTTTAACTGCCATACGCGGTCTAGCGGTTGAAAGCATGACTGCTACGGACAAGCCATAGCCTAATACACGATTAGATTCTTATGTAGGCCAAGTTGTTATTGGAATATTCTGTTGAGATTTTTGTTTGTAACAACAACAGCAACAGCATTCGGTTACAAAGCCACTCTCACAATTATCTTTCAGGTAGCATTTTACGACATCCCACGTAGACTTTTATATACCTACCTACCAGAAATCAAAGAAAACGAAGACACATAAAGCTTCCCTCATTCCATTTACGTAAAACAAAGTCGCATGTATGTGACCCGCTTTGTACAAGTGAAGCAGTTTTATTAGCACATGGCAGTCGCGACGTTATATTTCAACTGTCAAACTGTCACGGGACTAATTAATTGCACAGTACTGTTACAAGTTTGCTACGTTTATCGGGAATACGAGATAAACATGTTGTGTCGCCTGTGATTGCTCGTAAATTGGTACAGATTTCAGATCATAGAAACAAGGAGATATGCCATCATAGCAAATTAGTACGGGAACAACTGTCGCCACTTTTAGTACATTTTTCAACACAATTACAAGCGCCCCTCGTGAATATAAAGATCTCCCACACATTACAAATTCCGCACACCCTCAATCTAACACTGTTAATCGTCACTCAACACTAGCACTAAACTAAAACACTGTATTTATATCATCGATCGTGTTCGGTTCATCGCCAGCGTGTAATTTTGTACTACGCCCAATGTGGGCAAAGCTCAATAGCGCCTTGGCACATCTCCCTTGTTTCTATGATCTGCGGTACAGATAGAGCTTTAGAAAGATTATCGACAGGCTTCAGCTATGTAGGGCGTATCTATCGCACGAAGCACTAACAGTCCGGTATCTATAGGCCGACCGTCTAACTGAGTCCTTGCCTGCGCGGTACAGGGGCGCGGGGGTATGACGATCAAGGGGACTGAGACAGGTGCGGGCGGTGGGGGCGCTTAGTAAGATACATACGAGATGAAATGCGCCTACCGCCCGCACCTGTCTCAGTCCCCTTGGTCGTCATACCCCCGCGGCCCTGTACCGCGCAGGCGAGGACTCAGTAAAACAGTCGGCCTATAATAAACAAGCCAGCGACAAAACGTCACAGAGGTATGAGTGACGGATACGGCGCTCTACTTACAAAGCCGAAGCTCAAAGTACTGAGAATACTCCATCAGTGATAACGGAAACATGTTGGCTCATAGATTCGCGCGTTGTAGGTACAGTCGACGTGAAACTGACGCTATTTAAGGCGTATTGTCAAAGTTTTTATACGAGCGGACTATGGGTCAAATTCACGCAAAGTGCATACAATGCCCTCAGAGTCCAATACAACAACATTTTCAGGGCTCTGTTGCGGCTCCCTCGTTATTGTAGTGCTTCAGGCATGTTTGCGGACGCACATATAGATGATTTCTATGCTATTATGCGGAAGAAATCTGCGTCCGTTATGCAAGCATTGCGAGGGAGCGGCAATAGTATCCTGAAAATGATAGCGGATAGGTTGGACTCCGCCGTCTTCAGTCGCTTCATTGAGCTGCATGTGCGAGGTGTGCGCGGATGAATAATTATAGTTTTTAATAATGTATTTTATAATGTGTATATGTATTTTAATATGAATTATTTATTGTTTGTTCTAATTAACTAACATAGTTTTAAGCTTTTTGTTACTAACACCATGGGCTGTAAGTTGTCTGATAAATAAATGATGATTGATTGATTGATAACGTCTGAATCCGGTGAGCTCACGGTGAGAGTTTGCAAACAAATTGGCAGTTCTCGCGGTGATATCACGCAGCGTGTCGGTACAGAACAACCGAGAGCTGTGCAACGTTCTAAATTGAAACTGAAAGAAAGCATGAAGTGGTCAGTGATGAAAGATTGCCAGAATTAATATTAGTAATTATGTAATGAAATGATGATGAAGAAAGATGACTTCGTTACAACTTAAAAAGAAGTTGAATTTAGCTGCTAGGTTACTTAACACTTTTTGCCCTAATGGTAGGTTTTTAAGCCAGGTTTTATAAGTAAGTCCTTACATCGCTGAAGAATGAAAGGAATAACTACATAGTCATACAGAAAACAAAAACAAATCTACTAGTCAACTCCGACCGCAAGCCGCGTTAGGGAACTTCGTTCTAAAAAAACATTGTACTGAGGAAATCCAGGAGCAATTAATCATCAATTTACCTGAATTTACCAACACGTAATGACGTAGATCCATCGATGAAATTTCCGTCAAATTCTAAAGCTAATAACAATTTGTGTGCTGACGTCATCAGATATTTGCGGTGCAATATAGCATGATTATGAGGTCGCCGCATCATGCAATCAATAAATAGCTGGCATTTGTTTTCGATTAAATTAGTTTTGTAACGATGAGTTTGCTGACGATCAAGTTTTTGACGTCGGCAATGCTTTTTAAATGCCTGTGTTCATACGCATCACGAATCGTGCTTTTAAAAACGTTCGTCAAAAAACACGAATCTTAAATTTTTTGTGACGGATCGTGTTCAGTAGTTAATCCAAGACTGAACTCTAAATCACGAAACATCAATTCGGATATTTTGCCGAATCGTGATAAAACACGATTCCGTATGCAATGTGAACATCCATCCGTCATGACGTGTTTTTTGACGAATCGCGAATAACGGAACCCGTGTGAATGAGCCGTCAGTCACGCCTAACATGTTTTCACATCACGGTCCACAAAGAAAACAGACACAATTTTAAACTCTCCCCATAATTAAATAGAACATGAGTTCCGTACAAGTCCAATTTAAGAACACGGCAAGCGCAAACCGCATTTTACTTTGCTTCCGAACTTTTTAAGTTCTAACCAGATTTCAATTTACGTGCCAGGAGAAATCATAGCTGAAATAATCGCTCACAGTCAAAAGATTAATAAAAAGAAAACATTCCTTGTTGTTGAATGCAACAAGGAAACATACGGAGATGAAAGTTGGGGCGTGCACGATTAGTTACAAATTGTTTTATTTGTTAGAAACCTTTTTAAAGTTTTGGGTCAAAGTAGGGACAGAGCAAATATTTTGTTAGATCAGATAGAGTGATTATCTTCGATTACAAAAGAGTCTATCTCGACTTATTTGGGGGTCAGACCAAATTGTACTCTTATGGTTATTTAAACAAATATTTAAAAGCTGAAGAGTTTGATTGTTTGTTTGTTACGCGCTAATCTGTAGAACTAACAGTTGGATTTGAAAAAAAAATTTTTATTATGATAGCCCAATTCTCGAGGAAGGTTATTAAGCTATTTAACATCACGCTACGACCCTTAAAAGCCGTTAGAGAGTTAATTATTAAATAATAAAAAAACGTGTGGGGTCAGGGGACCCCCGTCAGGAACGAAGTTCCAAAAACCGAGAATTTTATCTAACTAGCTCTAACCAAAGGTTTATTAATATTTATCTTATAGAATCGAGTCACGCAAAATTTGCTGAGGTATGAAGCAATGTCACAAAATTATTAAATTACTCCGTCGCGCGTTCATTACGTCGTGTTATCTCTGAAACTATTTGTTTGTATAAAATACTTTTAACTCCAAAAATCATCTCCATTAAATACTTGTGACGATGAAACTACTTATTTGGATAAAGATTTATATATTATTGATAAATGTGTCCAGTTAAACATTGCCTAATTTTACTGTTATTTTTAAAACATAAAAACAGATTTTGTGGCTTAAATATAAAAGTTAGATGTATAGTAGCCGCATGTTTTTTTATAGACCTATTTAAGGCCAACGTTTTTGTAATACATTGTTTTCATATATATCAAACGACTTGGGCAGTGCACGCGCAAATAGCCCTTTTTTCCGACTTCTTTAATAAAAACCGTAACAGCTCGGCTAATATATATAAAAATTTATAAATTATATACATAAACCTTCCTCGAAAATGTGTCTTTCCATTGGTGAAAACCGTATGAAAATCCGTTCTGTAGTTTTTGAGGTAATCGATATAGACCGAAGCCGCGCGTGCTAATTTGTCGAATAGGTATAAAAGCGAAATGGCAGAAAACGTCATCGCGTCATCGCTTAAATTTTCTCCCAGTTCACTCGTACGGTGAGCTGCGTAAAGGAACTCCGTTCCAAAAAAAACCGGACAACTGCGAGTACGACTAAGGGTTCCGAAGGGTTCCACATCATAGTAGATATTTATTTATTTATTTATTTATTTATTTAATTCTTCAAGCACACATATGTACAGAGGCGGACTTAATGCCATTAGGCATTTTCTACCAGTCGACCTTTGGGTGATGCAGAGACAAACAGTGGTAGGTGCAATTTCGAGAATTGATGAATAAATAAATTACACAAAGATATACATACATTTATATATAAATAATATAATTATATACCTACATATAAATACATATGTAATATAAGATATGCACAAATATATAAAATAAATACACAAAAATATATACTAACTATAGTAGAAAATTAATGGGAAAATATTAGCGCTGTGATGATTCTGCCAGATTCTTTCGAATATGCTCACGAACTTTAAATTTAAATGATAGTCGGTTAGTCGCCATCCTGATTTCCGAAGGGAGCGCATTCCATAACAAAATAGACTGGACAAAGAAAGAACGATGAACGAAGTCAGTACGGTGAGTGGGACATTGAAGAAGACGGTTATGTGAAGAGCGAAGATTTCTATTGTGGTTGGCGCAAATGTACTGAAAGTGGGGGGATAGGTAACTAGGAGAAGTGGGAGAGTCAAGAAAAGAAAACAAGGTGGTCAGCGCCCTTTGCTCTCTGCGCTGGCGTATGGGCAACCACTTTAGATGCGACCGTTGCGCAGAGACATGATCATATTTACGCAGATTGAAAACGAATCGAATGCAGTTATTAAGAAGACGGTCTAGTTTGTTGAGGAGATCTGCATTCAGGTCGAAGTAACACACATCACCATAATCGATCATAGGAAAAATTAAGGCCTGTACAAGCATTGCTTTGGTATTAAATGGCAACAGATTTTTCAACCGATACAGGGCCCGCAGCGTTCCGGTAACCTTCTGGCTGACACTAGCGACCTGAGTACGCCAGCTCAAGGTACTATCAATATGCAAGCCAAGATCCTTGACGTTATCGCTGAATGGAATGATCGTACTGTTGAACAGAACGGGCGGCCAGGTTGTGCTATCCACTTTAGATATGTTACGAGGACTCCCAATAATTATCGCCTGACACTTATTAGGGTTTACTGCTACACCAAATTTATCAGCCCAAGTTTTAATGGCTATCAAGTCCCTATTTATTCTGTTGATGGCATCAGGTATTTCATCCAACCTCCCTTGACAGTACAACTGCAAGTCATCTGCATACAGATGATACGCACACTGAAGCTCGGAAGTTAAGAGGTTAATAAAGATAGAAAATAGAAGAGGAGAAAGAATGCCGCCTTGTGGAACGCCAGTTTCTAAATCGCACCAACTAGATGAGGACTCTCCAACGTGTACAGACTGCTGACGTTCCAGAAGATAAGAAGAGAACCATTCCAGTGCTTCGAGAGAGACCGTAAGATAGGACAGTATGGCCAACAAGATGTCGTGACTGACGGTATTAAAGGCATTTGAGAAATCGACCAGTACAAGAACAGTAACCTTGGTGTCTTCCAGTCCTGCCCTTATATCGCCAGTCACTTTAAGGAGGGCGGAAACAGTGCTGTGCCCAGGCCTGAACCCAGATTGAAGAGGGCTAATAAGTGAATTACAATGAACAAAACTGGAGAATTGTTTATGGACACAGGCCTCAAGCACTTTGGATAGGAAAGGAAGAATAGAAATTGGGCGGAAGTGGGTAGGAAGAGAGGGATTTGAAAGCTTAGGTAGTGGACGAACATAGGCTTTACGCCATAAGGAAGGGAATGCTCCAGAGTAGAGTGAAAAATTTACAATATGGGTTATCGCCGGCAGGAGGTGATCCAGTATAGTTATGATCATACCACGGGTGATATTATCACATCCCACCGCTTTCGACTTAATGGAAAGGATGATCTTTCGAATCTCTCCCGGTTCAACTGGAACGAAGTGAAAAGGATTAGTATGAGGACGCGTTAGACTAGAAATTAAAGATAGAGTTTGTTGTTTGGTTAGACGATCCATGGTAGCGACGGTGGAGAAATGGCGGTTGAGATCGTCTAAGTCAATTGAATTAGGAAGGTCTAAATGTTGCGGTTTGCCGATACCTAGAGTTCCAAGGAATTTCCAGATATCAGCAGAAGAGGAAGAAGCGATATTATCCAGAATGTGGCGGCGTTTAGCATTGCGTATCATCTGGTTGCATCTATTCCTTGCAGTCTTGAATAATGTCCAGTGTTCATCAGTACGATCCCTTTTATGTTTACGGAACGCGCGGTCCCTGCGTCGCATAGCCATCTGAATGCCGTTTGTCATCCATGGCGCCGGAGGACGTTTTGATTTTACTTTTTTGACGGGAGCATGGATGTCATAAAGGTTGACCACAACATCATTGAAGATCGCAACCTTGTCGTCAACTGTTTGGGCTTCCGTCATCGGCTCCCAGTCAATCATAGATGCATCCTCCTTCAGTTTATCAACATCCATTCGTGCAAAACAGCGCCTGTACAGCACCTTGGGTTTGGGTTTAGGAGGTTTCAGGATATAGGAAAGGAAAATCATGTCATGATGAGAAAAGCCAGGAGCGTCATGTTGACCATGTGAGGAAACGAGGGAAGGATTGGAGGTGAGGATCAGATCGAGCCAAGTGTCATCGCTGACAGTGTTGTGATGAGTGGGTTGAAGCGGTAACACGTGCAGACTAGATGACTCGATAAGATGAAGGAGCTTAAGGGATCGAGGGGAATTGTGGGCAAGAAGGTTTGTGTTGAAATCACCCATGATGATGTGATGTGCATACTCCGAACCCAAAGATTCCAGTACCGATTCGAATTCAGTGAAGTAATCAACAGTGGGAGGACAGTAAACAACACCAATAACAGTCTTCGCTCCTTTAACGCAAACTTCAAGAAATATAAACTCAGCAGAAGCAGAATAGTGTGAAGAAGAAGTAGCAAGTATTTTGTAAGAAAGGTCACTGCGAAGATATATGGCTACACCACCCCCTCCCTTGTCAATCCGATCATTCCGAATAAGGACAAAACCAGTGAGGGGGTAAGTGGTTGACAGAAGATGTGGTTTGAGCCAAGTTTCAGAGATCAGGATGGCATGAACGTTGCTGCTATTGAATGCGTCGTACAGCTCGCTGTAATGGCTAGGAACACTTTGTGCGTTGACGTGACACACATTCAACAGCCGATCAGACCTATCATTAAAATTCTGTTGCAGAAAGTCACCAAGGGTGTCACTAAACGAACAAAAACTTTCATTGCTTGAAGATGTAGCAGAATCGTTAGCAGAAAAAAAAGACTCGTCTGACATAAATATATGTGAATAATACAATAAAATATATAAATATATAATAAATTACAAATTTGATGATACTGACACCAACAGTTAACAAGTTTATTGCAGAACGTGCAACTCTGCACCACCCGCCAGCTAACACCAACACTGATAAAATAATTTAAAATTAAGACGAAACACATTAATTCTGAACGTACACTTGAAACGTCATTATTACATATGAGTTGACACTTGACAACTTGACACTTTGACAGTAATGTAGGTAAACTAAACTTTTCACATTATTTCGAGCTTAGTGATTTCGAGGGTAAATAATTTTAAGTACTCAATATAGAGAAATGAGAAGTATTATACAGTTGGGGCACAAACAAGAAGAGTAACTATGAGACGGGAAAAATACAGAACGGTAAGTAAAGTTTTTAGAAAGAAAAGAATAGTGAAATTATAAAATAGCAACAGCAGCAACAAGACATCAATGATTATTTACGTGTTGTGTTTTTCAGGCACCCGACAACATCAACACCTCTTCCGCTCGCTGTTGGAGGTACGTCCGGCGCCTTGGGGTACTTCGTCAGCAAGGGCTTCAGCTCGTCGATGGAAGTAGCCTTGTGTCGACTTCCGTCAGACGCCTTAATAAAGATGACACCGTCCTGCGTCCAACAAGACCGCATCCCGAAGTGCTGGCGCGCCTTCCCGAAGACAGATTGCCTGGCCCTAGTTAAGAACTCCTTCACTGATATGGCGGAGCCCCTCAAACCTGTCTTTGCCTTCCAGACTGAGGCCTTGATGTCCGCACTGGTGAACCTAACGAGAATAGGCCGGGGATGTTCCTTGCTGAGGGCCCCAAGTCTGTGGCAGACTTTAATGGAGGATGTTGAGATGTTCCTGAGAGCCAGCTTGGAATTAAGGACATCCATGATTACTGCTGTGCTGTCCTCGTTTTCTGCTTCAGCAAGACCCTGAAAAACCAACGCTTTCCGCCGGTGCCTGGTCTCTAAGCCATCTATTTGTTTAGCACACTCATTAATCTGGCTTCGGAGCAGACCAAGCATGCTAAATATGAGCTCACGGAATGTACGGAACTCATCGGCTATCTTAGCTACTGTGTCCTTTGCTGGCCCGGCGGACTGTATCTGAGCTTCGAGTTCATCCATCTTCTTTAGAAAGTTCTCCTCAAGAGTCTTCTGTGCAGAGAGAACCTCGGCGAGTTGAGACATTTTGGGAAGTGAAGTGCAGATCAATTTATTTGTGAAAGTCAGGGGGAGTCAAGTCTCTATGTAGCCAATGCCAACGTCGGGCAAAAAAAACGAGACAGAGACGACGATATACGCTAGACAGAGAAATCTCTATCTGTCTTTTCTTCGACCAGTGACAGACATTCCTACCATATTAGTAGACTTTTGATGTTGCCTTTGATCTGAAGTAGAATGAATGAATGATCTGAAGTAAGAATCGTGATTATTTATTATGATTTCTATGAAATCCTTATTTATTTTATGGATCAAATTCATATGCTATGCGTTTGTGAATAAAGTTTAATTTTTTTTAGAAGTATTTAATAATGTTACTCTGGCAACAAACCCTGATAATGACAAATGGCATGTCATCAGTGTTGCCAACTTAGGGTATTTTACCCCAGATTTAGAGTAAAAAAGATGTCACAGGATGATTTTTAGGGTTAAGAATTGTTTAGGATAATCTTGAGGGTAATTTTTTTGTTACAATAACAACAACATACAATCAAATCGATTCACTCTTTCTTGTTAAAATGGCGTTTAAACAAATTTAGCATATTTTTATTGTGAAATATAACCACTGATTATGAAAGAACTTGTTTTATTAATTATCTAAAACCAAAACTGTAGCTTTAGGGTAAATGATAAATGATAAATGATAAATGATAAATGATATTTATTTTGTAAATAGGTTAAAAATAACACTTTTACACGTCAAAACATTTTTTTAAGCTAGATGAGTTCGGTGTTTCCTATATACCTTTACCTATACCTTTGAGAAGAAACACCGAAACAAACTCAAAGGTTGATGTCTCTTTTAAAGTCCAGACAATTAAGATAAATTGTGTAAGAACCATGCAGGTTAGTCTGAAATGGCCTTTAGAGGAAAGAGCCATACAGATTTGAGTGGACCTGACCTGACTGTGCACGCATGTGCCGGGTATCGTGGTAGCTCAACCCAGACTTAGGGAGCTCAACGACCCGACGAACATTACCATCAGAAAGGACATTTGGGTAGGCCCCCTAAAGTAGGTACTCAAACTGTCAGACTGAGCTTGAGATCTATAACAGTAACATAATAACCCACATAGTACTCACATTTACAATAATTATAATCAATATATCACATCATTATTATCACATTCAATGTCATTTTGTATATAAATTGTTTCAAAAGGAAACATTTAATGTCAAAGTGTATATAGAAAAAAATATAATATCAAATAAAAGAGCAATAATTTAGTGGTTATGTCAATAGTAGTATTAAATTATTATATTTTTATATAAATAGTTATGATTTTAGGGTAAAATTAATCAGGCCAAGCTAGATTTTCATTTTACCTCAATGGTAAAATGAAAATCTAGCTTGGCAACACTGCATGCCATGTCAAAATCCAATATGGTGGTTCAAAGGATCTGATAGCACTTTATTAATTCTTGTTCTCGATTTTACGCTTAGAACTTGGGTTTTATTTGAAATACCTTTCCTTAATTAGGTATGTATCGTGTAAACAAAGCGAAATTCTGTTTGGATTTCGCTTTGTTTTCATGATACGTCGACTAAATAATTATCGTATTCCTAATACCTACCTACCTATATGTATACCTAACGTCAGTTGTAGTTCCATGGATCAAATACTGGAGCGCTAGTGTGCCAATATGTTGGCATTATTTTTCTATGAAGTTTTCATTCTTCCCGTTAGGGTATTTATGTTCTGTGGTGAAAGTGTAGTTGATGAGCTGGCAGGTGGTGTTATATGAGTGTCTATGTCACATAAATGTGCCACAAACGTGAGTACTCGTTTTTTAACTGCTGTAGACTAAGTACAGGTGTAAACTTAATCGATATTTCACTTATTTGTATTTTAAATAAAATTTTAAAAAATTAACCAATTGTACTTTTTTAACACCTACCCGCGAAAAAAAAAATTTAATCTTGATCATAGACGGCGCTACTGCATACTTCTAGTGGCGCCATTTATGAGCCGATGGCTCCACTCATGGTCATGAGTCATGACAGACGGACAAAAAAGTGATCCTAGAAGGGTTCCGTTTTTCCTTTTAAGGTATGGAAGCCTAAAAAATTAACTTCATTTCAAAACGTGCGTCCCCGTCCACTCCGCAGTGTTCCGTACATCTCCAGCAGGTCGCGTGTCGGTGTGTTCCGGCGTGTTCACACCAGGCAGGTAATTGAAAGCGCCTTAGTGCTGGCGCTACTCACGCCAGTGCGGCGTGATACCACCGAGTGATTGACTGGGGTTTGACGCCCGGCTGATGTATCGTGGAGCTTTGGTGTTAGTTTGTAGAAAATTACAAAATGAAACATTCAAAGAGATGGTGATATAAAGAAAGATATGATATAAGGAAAGAAAGAAAGATATCGTATCAATTTCCTTCTAACTGCAAAGTTATAAGCATTGAGTTGGAGTCTGTATTAGTCTCCGATAGATGTCAGCAATTAAATATTCAAGAGATTTTCAAAAACAACTGACACAGGTGGGGTTTGAACCCGCGATCTCTGTATGACCGGGGCGCCGCTCTAACCAACTGAGCTACAGTGTCATGCATGAATTAGTTGAAATTGGAAACATCTTTTAACGCCTCTTATAGGTGTGTTTAGAGCGATGCCCCGGTGAGGCAGAGGTCACGGGTTTAAACCACGCCAGTATCTGTTGTTTTTGAAAATCTCTGAGATCTTACATCTCACAGCATAAGTAAAGGAATTTATCTGAAATCTGTTAATTTGTAGTTATATAAAAAACTTTTTTGCGAATCACTAGATAGGTACAGTAGATACCCTTCACTAGACCTAAATACTTGGAATTACAATTTATTTACAAGTAGATACAGTTTTTTGAAGAAATTATTTTACGTTTGCAGGAAGATATTCAAAGTAAAGTCTTTACTAACTTAAATCCATAATTAAAGCCCATCAAAGGACTTCAATAACAATCCAAACAGATTGATGACGTCAGAATCAGACAATGTCAACGAAGCTATCGTGAACAATCGAACGAATGAACGACAGAGAACGAACGACTGAAGTTATGTGATCCACCAATGAAAGAGAACTTTGGAACAAAGATGGAGGCCTTTTGTATGCCTATAATTAAGTTCGTTCAAGTTAAATTGATTTGCATGGCCCAGCTGACGAATAGACGCCATCAATTTGAAGGCTCCATAGTTTTACGATTATGCCCTTGTAGGTTACCGTTCGAGTTTTAAACAGTCGTAAAGTTTATCTGGGGTAGGAAAATATAAATTTTGTTAGGGCTATTTGCGATGAGTAGCCCTTGGTTTTTATAGGGTTTGAGGGAGAAAATGTGAGAGCACTAACTTGTTTTTGCTACTTAGTTTCCATACAAAGGTTAAAGTCTGGTTTGATCCTTTTAGCAAAATTAGTTCTTACTAAACTCTTTACCCGTGACACTATCTACGTGGACTATAGTAAATTGATCATTTTAAATGACCTCCTTAGTGTAGGATGGCTAGTACTAAGAAGAGGTCAAGCTGTATCTCTGGTTCAAGCCACCGGAATTAGATGAAATGTGGCTTGGATTTAAGTTGGACCCCAAGCTAAAAAAGTGTGAAAACTACATTAAAATCCGCTCAGTAAACTCCATCGGCATATTTTAACTGTTTTTTCACACGGCTTTTTTAAAGTTTTATGATAGTATAGCTTGCAGTTAATATCTGTAATTTTTTTAAGGATTAGTTGCAAGATTAACTTGTAGGTAGGTACCTAGAAATGTACTCACGTTCATATGTATCAATGAGGCCTAACCCAGCAAATTAAATCTACTTTCAAGTCTTCAATATCCTTTTTTTTTTAAATAAACCTTTACCCGTATAAATGAATTATAATAACGAGACAAACAGACAATTTGTCAAGGGCTGTCCTACCTCCCTGTTAATTAATAATTAGCCACCGAGGGGCGAGGGGGGTCGGGCAAAGAATACTAATCCCACGTTGATTTCAACTGTTTATTTTATTTAAATCTCAAATTATCCAAACGGAAGGTTGGAATGTAATTTAATTTTTAAAATTAAAGGTGGGTTACTTTTTTCTTGTGTTTGGTATTTACAGGCCAGATTTGAATCAGCCTGTCTGTTCTGTACCGACTCACCGCCTGCAGGGCTAACATGCGCGCCGCGACAAATTTTGTCGACTGTTTTATCTCGCTCTTACTCGTGCGAATACGAGACAAACCGCATGCTTAATAAAACACTGACCGAACTCAAAATTTGGCCAAAATGAGTTACAGTGAAATACCGACCTAAAAGAGCATGCTCTACAACCCAGTAAAAAAAACCAACCCTTTTCTTTGCAAAATAAGGTAAAAAATTAGATCAGTCTATAATTTATGTTCCACGCGCACCTACAACAAAAAACTTTAAACGTCAATTGCCAAAAGTTTGCAATTTTGAATTAGGTCAGTGTTTGATTGAGCATGCGAAACGCACGATAAAAGCGTCGACAAAATTTTGTTGCGGCGCGCATGTTAGCCCTTCTGATATCACCGCGAGAAATGCCAATTTGTTTGCGAACGTTCGAGGGAGAATCTTACCGTGACATTCTCCCTTGAATGTTTGCGGATTTACGGATCAAACTGTCTTCAGACTACGCTATACTGTATAGCATTATAGCATATAGCTCATAGCACGATAATATCGCGCACCATACATTGTTATGGACACGTTCACACTGTGCTATACTATACAGGGTGGCAGGTTAGACAGTGGAAATATTTTAAGGGGTCATTGTACTCATCATTATGAACAACTTTTACTATGGGAACAACCCTGAAATCACGAAAAAAAAATCAGCTGTTCCATACATTTTTTTGAGTTATGTGGACATAAATGTATGGAACAGCAGATTTTTTTTAGCGATTTCAGGGTTTGTCCCATAGTAAAAGTTGTTCATAATGATGAGTACAATGACCCCTTAAAATATTTCCACTGTCTAACCTGGCACCCTGTATAGTATGGCTTTGTATGGCGCGCTATACTATATAGCATACGCTATACTATATAATATAGCGTAGTCTGAAGACAGCTTCATGCACAAGAGCAGTTATTCCGTTTATACACCTCAAAAAATCCACTAGAAATAAGGTGAATTCGCGGAAACATTAAGTCCGAAAATTCACCCTAAGCCTTAGAGGATAAACGGATTTATTTCTGATTGTTATGTTGCTTTTTAACAGACTACAAAAAGCTGATTTTGTCTTTAAAAAAATTAATAAAGTGGACATACCCCCAGGGCAAAACTGCAAATTCATAAAATTCTAACAGCGATGTATTGCCGTTATTCTCCGTCTCTAGCATATTTTAAAATATAGAGATGTTCAGATTCAAACGTTTATACGTTTAATAAATGTGGAATCGCTGACATTCAATATATTCCTTCTATGTCCACTTTACAATTTTATAGGTTCAAATGGAACCAGAAAGTATTAGGTATATTTGACACTTAAGAAGCAGCAAGAAATATATTTATTCTCTAATTTTGACAAAAATACATAAAAAAGACAAAAAATATACATACTACATTAATATTCTACTTTATGTAGGTACCTACCTATTGTAGAAAGAGAATCAAACAATCTGTGTTTATTTAGGAACCTGAATTTTACCAATTTCCTACAGCGGATATTAATAAAGTATTTATATACAAAGATTTACATAGAATAAAGATTTACAAGAATTACATAGATACAAGATCTTTTATAAGACAAAATACAAAAGAAATGTTCCTTGATTGAATTATATTTATTATAAACAAAAATATTTACTTAATAGCAAACACACTAAGAGCAACAATGCTATAGTATATTTAGCAGGCGCTCAAAACTCAAAATTATGTCACAAACATAATTATTAATTTCCTATCTTCTACTTTTAGTCATTAAAATTATTTAGATTATTGACAACAAATGAACTTACGGTATTGATATACGTGAAATATCAAACTATTGTCTTTCTATACTGATTCTTATGCCATTCTATAGTCCCTTTTAATTCAAATGCACGAAAACCAAAGAGATTCAATCTTCCAGTTCCCAACTCACGTGGATCGTAGACCAACAATACCCAGGTATTACGGAGTAACTCACCAATGAACAACAGCCTCCCCAAGACGTTATCTCAACGACATAGAGCTAAGCAATTTGCCAGAAGCCTGAAGACGATACAATCCCCGAAATATGTGTCGGGTAGATTTGTCCAGCAATTAATCAGTATTAACACTCGCCCATCTGTCTGTGAGGATTACTGCGACAGCGGCGCCGTGTCTGCCAGTCTTAATAGCCTGGTAGGCTGGCATGGGACTGGGGAAATCAGAAGTACTACTTTGAATGACATGGAAATAGTTGCAGGTTTCTGGTATCGAGTAAATTATTTTATTTTTGGAGTTCCGTACCTCAAAAGAAAAAATGGAACCCTTAAAGTATCACTTTGTTATTCGTCTGTCATGACCATGAGTGGATCCATCTGCTCATAGATGGCGCCACTAGAAGTATGCAATAGCGCCATCTGTGATGAAGATATGATATAATATATCTACTGTGATGTAATAGCGGCATAGATGGCGCTATAGTATATCTTGGAACCCTCAGGGCGCAAGTCATACTCGCACTTGTCCGGTTTTTTTATAATAGGCTTGCATTTGACTGCTATCTCGCCTAATGTTAAGCGATGATGCTATCTACGATGGAGCACGTATGCCTTGAAGAAACCGATTCACTCGCGATTTGAAGACATCCAGATTGTAACTGTTGGGAAACAAACATTCTGGCAGCGCATTTTTACAATGAATGTGGAATCAGAGTGCCTTGTTCGGGTTTTTGGTATATCAACCATGTAACGATAGCGCTTTTTAGAACCAGAAGGTTCTGATTACTTTGATTGTCTAGAAGCCGCAAGCGCTATTGCCGAGTGTCTTGTTGCCGACTCTTTAAAATGAGGATTCGCTGTGCCAACTGCTTAAGGGATAAGAAGGTTGCTGTCAACACAGCGCATCTTCGGGAGCTCTGGCAACCTTACTCACCACAGGAACACAACACTACCGAAGAGTAGTGCTATTTAGCTGTAGGTATCCTATAAGGTAAGATACTTCCCCAGTCGGGTTGCTCCAGATTTGCCCTACCTCTTTTAGGGCCGTAAGGTCAATCGGGTTGCTCCAGATTTGCCCTACCTCTTTTAGGGCCGTAAGGTCAATCGTAGTTTAAACAACAGAAGAGAGTTTAATGTCCCGTCTTCGATTGTTTCTTTGGGTTTTTGTATTAGAAAACAATCAAAGACGGGAGATAAAACTCTCTTCCGTGGTTAAGTTACGATTGAACTTACGGCCCTAGGAGCCTTTGTAAGTAACACGGTTATTTCTTAAGGTGATGTAAACCTTCTGTGTCTATTCTCGTTACGTGATAGCAGCCTAGAAACAAGGGGTTCTGAATAATTTAGATTAAGCTGCGCTAGTTCAGGTTAAACGATTGGGTTATGTAAGACATGTCTTCGTATTCGTTCTAACTTTTTTCAGGCCTAATGGCTTTGCTGAAAGGACTATAATCTAAAATGGTATATGATAGGTACTAGCTTTCAACCTATACGGTTAGCATTATATTTCTTTATTACAGTGTGTGTTATTTTAACGCTACATCACAGCCCCGTCTCCTATTGCATTGTGTCCTATGTGTGTCAGAATGGTCTCACATCGACATCGTTGGTTTTGACTTGGGTTTGGACAGTTCTCAGATCATAGAAACAAGGAGATGTGCCAAGGTGCTATCGAGCTTGATGCCTGATCTTGAGCAAATTGCTCATATTAAAAACGTACGCGCTGGCGACGAACCGAAACCTATAAATACAGTGTTTTAGTTTAGTGCTAGTGTTGAGTGACGAGTAATAGTGTAAGATTGAGGGTGTGCGGAATGTTCAATGTGTGGGAGATCTTTTTATTCACAAGGAGCGCTTAATTATGCGCGTAATTGTGTCGAAAAATGTACCTACTAAAAGTGGCATCAGTTGTTCCCGTACTAATTTGCTATGATGGCATTTCTCCTTGTTTCTATGATCTGAGGGACAGTTATATGAGACCATTCTGACACAATTCTGCGACAATTACAATTGCAGATTTGGGCCCTGTTTTGATTTTTTTTGTATTCCATTTAAAAAAGTAAACCGACCGTTATCGCTGACTGAATAGAACAACATTACCATACATTACGTACCTATTACCTCACCTCAAAACCATTCACCGTAACGAGCACACATTTGAACCCGCGTTCTATTCCCCCAAACATTACCTCCACACGCTTCATATTTCGTCTTTTATCAAGAATCACTATTTTAAAATAAAGCCCCATCTACGAACGCTTTGAAAACGTCAGACGAGCAATTTTCGGGCTATTCTGAATGCATAAAACTTTACATCCGCGCCGCAAAATAAGGTACCAGCGTAAAACGACTCGGGAAATTGTACCGTAGGTCCCCGATTTGGCGTGAATCTCTAAATATGATGGGAGGGGAGGCAGGTCAGATTATGGTGGTAGTTCGTAGCGTTGTAACTGTTAATTCGGAAGAACAGCCAAAACCTTTCGCCTTAACGAGCGGCAGTCATTAAGAACTGTTTAAGAGCGGCTCAAAATGTTCCGAGCCCGAGCTTAGAGTTAAGTTACCGAATTGATAACTTTCAGGGAATTAGTCTTAGTTTGACGGCGTATAGACGCATGGGTGCTTTTTTGGTAATTTTTAGGGTTCCGTACCAAAATGGTAAAAAAGGAACCCTTATGGTGCGACTTCGTCTGTCTGTCTGTCCGTCTGTCTGTCACGGCTACTTATTTCAGCAACAACTTATGCTATCGACTTGAAATTTAGAACAGTTATAAAGAACGCTTGCCCAACTTTATTCCAGATAAAAAAAGACAAAAAAAAATTTATTTTCATTGCAAAAGGGGCCGGAGTGGGGGTCCTAAATTTTAAAGTGGGGTTGTGAGGGTGTCATGTGGGGTTGTGAGGGTTGTGTGTTGTGGGGGTGTCATGTGACATATATCATATGAAAGGGCTTGATTTGCACATTTCAAAATATATTTTCATTTCATTTTGTGTCTCACAGTTTTCGACATAATATGATGAAAATTGTCTGAAAATTAAAGAGGTTTTGGTCAGCTCCAAAATGTATTTTTCACACCACCTGCTCGAAAATGTCAAATTATATGTCATGTAACTCTAACCTAAAGTAGGTAATTAATGCCCATGGGCAATAATATTGTACTGAATTTCATTATAACCCTTGGTTAATAATGTGATTTGAATTTGGAACCTCAACTTTCGTATAAACATTTTTATCACAGAGGACTGCACCAAAAAGAACTTGTTCGAAAATCAAACTGGTCAGCACGCGTAGAACACAAAAAAGGCGCGAATATTACAAATCACTGTATTCCAAACGACAAATTCTTTAAAAAATATTTCAAGTGACGACAGTGATATGACTCCAGAGTCGATAAAAAAACGATTGGAATTATTAACAATAAAGAAAAACCTCCATGGTAGGGTCAGCTTGACATTGGTCTATTGTGTGGTCTATAGTGTACACGCTGGTGAGCCAGGCGTAGCGTAGCCATGCTAGAGGCGTACATGTCAGAGTAATATAGTTAGCTAGTGGAGAAACTAATAGATCCTACACTACTGTAATTAAAACTTTATTAGAACACATTTAAAAAAACTCTGATTCTAGTATTATTGCTTTTTATTTTCTCGCAGAAGGTGTGAAAAGTAGAGTATACTCCTCGGGGATAAAACGTGTCTTTGTCTAGGGCGAGCTTGTATCCCTCGTTTCACTCAGGATTCTAGTTTTAACTCCCTCGCTTCGCTCGGGAGTTAACTATAAACTCCCTCGCTCCGCTCGGGAGTTAACCCTAGAATCCTTCGTTGTACTCGGGATTCAATATGACGCCCATGACATAAGACACTGCTTTATCCCCTTGGTGCATAATCAACTATTGTTAGCGAACAAAATGATTTAAGCTGCATTTAGTGGTCAGCAAAAATGAAATGAAAACAAGACAAGACATTGCAGTCGGGACCCAGTGTTTCCCGGTAATAGTCATATGATGGGTCCCGAATGCAATGTCTCCTTGAAGGGATACAAGCATATACAGGGTGCTAGGTAATTGGACCTATTCCTTAAAAGGGGTTATACTAGAGCTTATTTCCAGACCTTATCCGAATCTAGTCTTAATTTCAGATCTTAACCCTCCGTATACTTTAATACAATCGGCCGTTAAAAAGCGATTTATCTATCGTATAATACAATTAATGTTCGCTGCCGTGTATAATTCGAGCCCAGCCCTGTATTATTATACAATTATACAAAATTTATGAGTTTATAACCTTGCCGAGCGATTTAAATTATATATTAATTTCAGTTGAGTGGAATATTGATAATTAGGTTCTATGGTAATATGGCATTTTCTTTTTCAAATAAGCATTTCAGTGAATTTTCTAACAAACACAGAAACTAATAGCGAGTGAAATAAAACAAAAGAAGAATAGAAATTAAATAAAACTAGCAAAGCGTATGAGTGTTTAAGTTCGCTATTCTTTAAAAAAAAGAAACAAAATAGTTACACATTTTTACATTGTAACAAGCGCTTACCTTTTAATGACGCATTAAATCGAGACTGTTTTAGATTTTATATGCTCCTGGTATATTTTAAAGTAAATGTGATTTTTTCTTCTTCGCGTTGTATCTTAAGGGACTAGTTGTCTTAGGGTTCTGTACCTCAAAAGGCTTTGTTTGCGAACCTTCGAGGGAGAATGTCACGGTGAGATTCTTCCTCGAACGTTTGCAAACACGTTGGACTGTTTACTCCTCGAATTTGGCCCAATTTAATAATTTGCTAAATCCTCGCGACTTTGCAACTTTATTTTGTTCTTTGCATATTATTTTCCTTATAAACAAGTTTTGTAACTTGTGATTCAGGCTATTACAAGATAATTGGTTTATTTGAATGTGCTTCGTCATTGTGACTTCTACATTGATTGCTAATTCACATAATTATTGTAACGGAATAAATTGATTGACATCATTCGACTAAAGGAAACCCCGACTCCAAAATTATCAGCATTCTGTGGGGGATATTACACTATCATAATTATAATTCTAGGATCATTTTAAAGGATCGTATCTCTCAATTAAACTAATATTTTAAAGAGAGAATGCGAACTTGTGAGTTTGTGTATAATAGTTATGTGGAGGTTAATCTCCGGAACGACTGATCAGTTTTAACCATTGACCTATATGTCCCTAGACAAGCAGTTCCGAACAAAAATCGTGCCCCACACGCGGGTACTTCTCTGTTGCTCACCGCATCAAACGTCAAAGTGGATGTGAGGCTTGTGTTGTGCACGTGCAACACTTGAGTGTGACATTTTTAATATTCGAAACTGCTTGTCTAGACATATAGGTCAATGGTTTTAACTGATTTTACGATTGTTTGTCACACAGAGAAAAAAAGAGAGACACTTTACCTCCGTTCAAAACCATCGCGACTAAGTAACAAAGATAAAAACCGTATAAATCGCACACAAATATTGCTGCTATAGTAATACTCTCAAATCACATTTAACAATCATCCGCACAATTGTTACAGCCCACACAAGCCAAATAAAATAGCATATGAAATAAACAACTGTCTTACGTAATCCTACCATCCGTAAGTGCCCACTGCATCTCGAATCTTTTAAGAAACACACATCTATACGTGTCCCAGAGAATCCCTTAACTGATGTCCAACAGTCCGTGGGCTTTCGTATGGGCGCTCTGAAAGAACCACGATTGTTGGAGCTGAGGGACGAGAATGTAACGATATGAAAACGTTATTGACGTGAATTCAATAAACGTCTTCCAATTTCAACGATTTCACATTTTTTCTGGAATGCCCGCTGGGCGTCATCCCAGCAATGACGCCCAGCGGGCATTCCAGAAAAGAATTGTGTAACAAAAACGTACCTTCTTTCGACAGCTTCATACTCCTAAAGTTTAATAGTTACAAAAAGTATAGTTATATCGTTGCAAAGATCCGTCTGACGGCAACACAGAAATATAATATGTTTGGCTCTCCCTCCACCCCCGGTGATGACGTTATAGGCCTCGGGAGTAAGCGCTAAAAATGAGATGTTTCGTCATAGATAGTAGTTTCTTTTTTGTATTTTTTCTATTATATGTACATGTAAATTCTTGTTGTGCGAGTTCAATAAATAATTTTTCTTTCTTTCTTTCTTTCATAGAATTCACATTTCTGACGGCATAACATAGAACATAATTGAAATTGTATTGAATTGAATAGAACTTAATATTAAGAACTTTCCAGTGAACTAGTTGTGGTAACTTTATTATCATTAAGTGTAGGTAAGTTTTCATCATACAAAAAATGCATTAGTAGGTACTTATACAAAATTTTCACTATACAAAAATGTCATCATACAAAAATTTCATTGTACAAAATTTCATCATAATTATAAATATTTTATTAGGCTTACCAAATGAAATATTTATAATTATGATGAAATTTTTGTATACTTAGGTATATACAATAATTACATCATATAAAAATTTCATCATAAAAATATTTCATCATACGTTTTCCTGTCGCTCTTCAGCATAGGCCCCTATTCTCAATGTTAGACGATCATTGGATATAGCGCTCAGCGATATTTGTCTGCGGAGCGCCGCCGTTTGTCTCTCTAACCATATTTGGCTTAACGAGTGGTCTACGTTTCGAATGCGCCCGTTCAATCTTATCTTGGTTATGTATAGTCGTGTGGTGATAAGAATAGACCCAATGGATTATTTTTAGTGGATAGGTCATAAAGGGATTGTGTTCGGTAGATTGATAACAAAATACACGTTGCTATAATAACAATAATAAATGTTTTTTAATTATTTATTTATTTTTAATTAGCAAATATTTAAAAATATAAAATATATGTTAAAAAATTTAATAAATGGAATAATAATACTATCAACTTTTATTTACTTATACATTTTCAAAATTATTATGATTAAAATAATTTATGTTTATGTTTGCATAAAACTTTTTATCCATCTATGATTATGAATGACTTGCTTATATGACCTTAGAGACATTTATAATGACAGAGAAATAAAGGTTTAATGCAACTTCAATTTTATTTTAATTAATTTTGATAATGTATAAAAAAGGTTGATATTTTTTAATTTATTTTACTAAAAAAGCATCTACAGATTTACCTCCTCTTATTTTAATGATGGCAATTATGCCATTATTAAAGTAAGACCTTACATTATATTCCTAGTGACCACGGTCAATGCAACTTGATCGAAACGTTGAAGTGAGTCAAAATATTGTTATTTTGATTACTGACTATGTTCTGTGCGCATATAAAGTCCCAATCGTTTATTTTCTACGTCAGTCTTCCAAATACTCTCCACAAAATCTCCAAACACATACAAACCGCCAGTAGATAAATTCAGTGTAACTCATTGAACTCCAAAGGGGTACAAAATAGACTGTACAGAACCCACTTTGAAAAAACGTTTCTATTGTGAGGAGCACATTAATCTCAGGACGCTTACAAAGTATTCTTGTTGTTTGCTGCCCCAATACAGATGCGACGCAGATCGTGTGTGACACGTGGATGAGACATGAGCGTGGTTTTAAACTGAGTTTGAGCGTAGTTTAATTTCACTGAAAGAAATTCGCAAGTAAATCCTAGATGTAGTAAGAATATGTAGGTGATTAATTCTAATTTTGACGTTTAATTTTTATAGAGTCAAGCAATAATATATATATATATATAGATACCAGTTTATTTGGTTCAAAAACAGAGATATTCTGATGTGTGGTTAGTTACTTACTATCCATTAGTTAGGTACTAGTCGAATACACAATTAACAATCACATGACTAGTTTCGTTTAATTTGTGGTGGGAATGTGGTTTTATCAACTCATAAAATGCTTTCAATTGGATGCTGTTTACACTAATTGCTTTGCTCTTATACCTCCAACATTTGTTCACTGCTTGATGAATGCGGCGGTTGAGAGTATGTCATGCTCACTTAAATGTCTCGCTGATGATGGCGCATATGTTGGGTCATTCGGTTCCCTTTAGAGTTAAATGATACTGATTCATGCGTCATGTTCGTGAACGGGCGCTGTCGGTTGTGACTGGCCATCTCTAGACTGCTATGACAAATAATGACTAGACTGTCATAACATGGCAAATACTTGGAGTGTACTTTTTATCATTACTTCTAGATTTATCTTTTTGGCGCCACATTTATTCACATTCATACACATTCATACATCATAATAGGGATGTTGAATATATTTTTTTATTGTGAATCTCTAAACTATTTGAAAAAAGATAATGAACACCAAAAAAACCAATGAAACATCTACAAAATTGGCAACGTTATAAGCGTTTTAAAATGATTTGCCAGACACGGACGGCATGCATGATAAGTGACGTAACACCACCTATGTCCGCTTCGCGCGACAAAGACGGAGCGATACTCCCTCCAAAAACTTTTAAAGCGTCTATGTTTTCCATTTTGTGATATTTTTTTTTTTTCAACTTTTTTTTTATTCCTATTACTTCTTTGAAATAAAATAATTTATTTGTACTTTTTTAATAGTAGTTCACTACCGTATTGGTCAAATTATAACAAAGCCACTTCTAGCTCTCTACATCGTGGTCATTGGTGTCGAGACATTTCAGCCAGCCCCCTCACGGCGTCGGCTTGAAGATAAATCGCTTCAAACGCGCCTTTCCTTCCGGTGTTAGGCTTTCAAGCTAAGAAGACCGTAAAATAGGTAAATACGTATTTTATTTAGCAAAGTTCTGGCAAAATATAGGGGTAACCTCAGATCATAGAAACAAGGGAGATGTGCCAAGGCGCTATCGAGCTTGATGCCTGATTTTGAGCAAATTGCTCATATTATAAACGTACGCGCTGGCGACGAACCGAACACGATCGATGGTATAAATACAGTGTTTTAGTTTAGTGCTAGTGTTGAGTGACGATTAACGGTGTTAGATTGAGGGTGTGCGGAATGTTTAATGCGTGGGAGATCTTTTTATTCACAAGGAGCGCTTAATTATGCGCGTAATTGTGTCGAAAAATGTACTAAAAGTGGCATTAGTTGTTCCGGTACTAATTTGCTATGATGGCATATCTTCTTGTTTCTGTGATCTGTTCTATGATCTGAGGGGGTAACGGATTTGACGGAGAAACGAGACGAAGATATTAATATATTTGCAACTTAATTTATCTGTTAAGAAGGTTGTTTTTTGAAAAATTGACGGTTAATCCTAACTAATATTATAAATGAGAAAGTATGTTTGTCATCTTTTCACGCTTAAACCAATGAACCGATTATCATGAAATTTTGAATAAAGTAGGCTTTACGAAGGAACTAGCCGTTTCAGCGTGAAGGAGTATCAAACACACACACACAAAACGATACTGTGACAAACGATAATGTAACATAACATCACGCCTGTATTCCCCGAAGGGTTAGGTAGATGTGTATAGTACATCCACATTTCGACAGTCTACTTCGCAAAACAGTTTTTATTGTATTTTAATTTAAATATTCTTTCGGCATGCTCGGCACTCGTGTGGATCCAGCAGAATACCAGCGTCAGGTACCCTGCCTGGCTTATGCTGAGCTGGATACCCATTCGGAGCAACCGTGAGACACGCCTTCGATGACATAAAGCGTTCCACGATTACGTGTACTATCCTCTACAGACTTTTTATTTTTTTATTATTATTTTTTATCTTGTTTATAGATTATCTTTTTTTCATAATATTTAATTTAAGTAATAATGTACTTAAAGGCTAGCTTAATTTTTGTGTAATGGTAATACGGGAGATTATTGTTCCTTTTCTGTACGTGTTTCAAAATGCTCCGAATAAACATTTTTTCTTTCTTCTTCTTTTCTAATTATGTTTTAGTCCAATGTAATAGGAGCGACCCTATATATTGCCATTAACCAGGCTTAAATCAAGGCCCCCGGCTGCTATTAAGAATTTCGTAATGGAAAAACGTGATAACAATTTGCTCGACTCTGAGATCGAACCCAGGACCCGTTCAGTCGCACTTGTAACCACTGGATCAATGAGATAGTATAATGTAACAAATAACCACAAAAATCTGTCAAATCGTCCAGCCCAAGTAGGAGACGTTTGAATAAATCTGTACCTCAGAGGCAAAAGATAGCAACTCCACTTTTGCGAAATCGAGATTTTTGTCCCATTGGAATCGCAAGAACTAGCGCTAGATGGTGGTATAAAGCATTAAATTCTAACCCACGTACCTACAAAATAAATACGGAATAAAGATGACAAGCATAATTATACACTATACAGGTTGTCCCACGGCTATGCCACATGGAGGGAAAGTACCTTAAATATGCTATAATGCTTATAATTAACCCTTCCAATCAGCATCATAAAAATACAGGATGTTATTTTTTTCACATTTGGTCGGTTCGATTCCCAGATTGAAGCAAGCAACTTTTTAAAAATCTTTGAATGCAGTATTACTTAATTTTAAAAATTAAGTGTCTCCACGAAGCAAAACTTCCTATCTCAAATATTTAAAGTACTTTCCCTCCATGTGCCATTGCCGTGGGACACCCTGTATATTACCGACGTTATTGCATACTATATTCCGTGTTTATTTGTAAGGCCATAAGACTCTAATAGATAATTAACTTGCTTTATACGACATTAAAAAGTTACTCCCCGATTTTTTTCACGTTTTTGCCGGTCCCATAAAATTTTGATTTTGGCACTTAGCGTCGTTTACCTGTGAGGTACAAAACTGCGTGTTAAACAAAACTGGGTTTCAACGTTTTTACATCTGACGAGCGAGTTGCGAGAGGGAAAAATATGGTGGTAATCTTTAAGCAATTTGTTAGGACGCAGCAAAAACTTTGCACAATGCTCGCTGACTGTTAAGACTAACTCTTTTTTTATCCGATTATGTAGGCAAAAGGGGCGGTTATTATTTTCTACGTTTTTGCTGTTGTATGCGGCATTTTTGCGTCATTTTGTGAAGGTTTTGTAGGATTGTTTAAGTCTGCGTTGTTTTTCTGAGGTCGTTATAATAGCACGTTCTAGGAGTACTATGATTTACTTGTTACCTACTCTTACTCTTTTACTCGCTTTAGTACCGAGGCCTTAATACGAGATGTTAATACTATCATAGTTCCACGTATTACGTATTACCTCAGATCATAGAAACAAGGAGATATGCCATCATAGCAAATTAGTACGGGAACAACTGATGCCACTTTTAGTACATTTTTCGACACAATTACGCGCATAATTAAGCGCTCCTTGTGAATAAAAAGATCTCCCACGCATTGAACATTCCGCACACCCTCAATCTAACACTGTTAATCGTCACTCAACACTAGCACTAAACTAAAACACTGTATTTATACCATCGATCGTGTTCGGTTCGTCGCCAGCGCGTACGTTTATAATATGAGCAATTTGCTCAAAATCAGGCATCAAGCTCGATAGCGCCTTGGCACATCTCCTTGTTTCTATGATCTGAGCGTATTACGATCTTTATTTTCTTTCTTCTTTCTTTAATTTCTGTCTCTCTCTTTTTGAAATAAATGAAATAATGGAAGTGAAAATGTGATAATTACAGTCAACATCAAAAATAGGTAAGTAAATGATTGTTTTAAGTTTCTGAAGTGTTTTATCAATAAAAACTTGCTAACGTTGTTATTTAATATATCTGTGGGATAGAGGATACAATACTATTGTACCTTAGCATAATTTTAGAACAGTGATTGATTGACAAAAAAAAACCATAGTACCGAAAAAGTCAACAAATTTTGCTGTTGTACATACCTATGGTCGAAAAAGCGTTTTTTTTCTGTGAAATAATCAAACTTGAATATAACTTTCAATCTCGAGAGAAAAAAATCTTCAAGTACGCCATTATTTTTTAAAAAGTCAACCGGGGAGTCTCCTAAAACGCCCATCGGTAATGGTATAACGATGGGACTCAATTATCAGCCCTTATTGACGCCCGGCCTTATTCCAAGCGTGTTGCGAGCACTCCGAGCGATTTGAATAAATTCTGACACTTTTCAAAGGACTTTTGGGACCACGCCGAATTGTCAAAATAATTATAGAACGAACAAACAATTTACTAAAAGTTGACTTGTAACCATTCACATATTAAACAGTAACAAATTAACCTTCTGACGTTACAAACTTGCCACTTAACCTGTGTTAAATTTTGAGAGCATTTTAAAAGCCCCGCGGCTCTGTAACGAGCGAGGACATTAATATTGACGGGTTAACTCGAGATTTATGAGTTACTAGACCTGTAATGGACTGTTATTATTTACTTTATATGAAGACGGTTACTTCTTAATAGGGCGCATTAAGGGTTAGAGAACCTAACTCAAGATTCAAGCATTACTTGAGACTTAGTTTCAAGCTATTTGATTAGTTGAGATTAGTCTCAAGTAATGCCTTGAGTTAGGTTCTGTAATATGACCGTAATAGTGACGTTAATAGTCCGATGCACTTAGGGCGGGTTGCTTCAAACCATCTGTATCCGTAAGTCAGTACGTAATCGTTAAGTCAGTATGAAATTGTCGTACAAGCCACCATATTTGACGGTTACAGATACGTAACTGTAAGATGAAACAACATGGCGTTAGGGTTTCCACATTTTGATGGAACAATATAAGTACATTTGTGTTTTGGCATAGCAATGTATAAAAAAAGAATGCACTACTTTTACAGCAAAGCCTACGGTACCTAAAGCCAAATAAGGAAGTAAATACACGTATATTATTTATCGCTTCTAGAAACTTTTAGTAAATAATTGCCAAAAACAGTCCAAACTAGTGAGAATCTTTCTGATTTCCAAGATACAGGTGTGTTTGGAAGTCAGGAGTTCATATAGTTTTAGCAGCCTATTTTCTTACATTTGTGTTCTAGTTCTTAATAGTATCAACTGTATTAGGTTATATTGTATTTGGTCCAGATAAACGTTATTATTATTATTAATGTTAGTGTAAAAAAAAACAAATTAGAATCTCGTGTGGTTCGCGACTCTTAAAATAAAATAAAAAGTTCTGTTAAATAGTTTTGTTATGGACAAATAAATGCCTCCAACAACAGCATGGGTAGAGCCTCCACAAGGTGATCTGGCACAACACTAGTTAGATGCTACTGATTACTTCTGCTACTGATTACTTCTTATTGGCTTTTTTTTTCTTTTGTTTACAATATGACATGAAAATTTGACATGAAATGAGTTCTTTTGAAATTTTATAATAGGTACCTACCTACTTATACAATGACATATAATGTGACATTACTATTTTATTTATTATAATTGTAAGTGTGAGAACTATGCGGCTTATTATGCCATAGTTCCAGATCTGAAGTTCAGTCTGACAGTTTGAGTACTTTATGGGGCCTACTCAAAAGTCCTTTTAATGGTAATGTTCGTCGGGTCGTTGAGCTCCCTAAGTCAGGGTTGAGCTACTACGATACTCGGCACATGCGTGCTCAAGAAGGACTCAAATCTGTATGGCTCTTTCCTCTAAAGGCCATTCCAGACTAACCTACATGGTTCTTACATAGTTTATTTTTTTATTGTCTGGACTTTAAAAGAGACCTTGACCTTTGAGTTTGTTTCGGTGTTTCTTCTCAGAGGTAGTCAGGTAGGAAACACCGACCTCATCTAGTAAAAATATACAGAATTTCAATTTCAATTTCAATTTTCAATTTCTACACCGACGATTAAAAAAAAGTTTATTGAAAAAAGTATCTATGAATCTCTGTTTCGACCTTTCAGATAGGGACATCAAAAAAATATACAGGTTGCTATAATAATATTATGACGTCATCTTTAATCAGACGCGTTATAAGTACAAAGACACACAAACACAGCTAGTTTTCATTCATGAGTGAATCCCAACATATTTACATAAATAATACTCACACGTATATCAATCAGTTCAGTCGTCTCCGACCGCGCAGTCAAACAACACGATGTTTCTCTATTTATTAGTGACGCTACTGATTCTTATTTACTATGTAATCACGCGTAAAAATGACTACTGGAAGGACAGGAACGTACCACATACCAAACCTACTTTCCTATTGGGAAATTATGGAGAGATGATTCTGCAGAAGAAATCTTTCGGCGAGACAATTCAAGATTGTTGCAATGAATTCCCTAACGAGAAATTTATTGGAGTGTTTTATGGTACAGAACCCGTACTGATTCCTAAAGATCCTGAAATCATCAAGCTGATTATGACGAAGGATTTCTACTACTTTCATGGAAGAGAGTTATCTGAACACAATCACAAGGAGCCGGCCGCACTAAACCTCTTCGCAACGTATGGTGATAGTTGGAGGGTGTTACGACAAAATATGACCCCATTGTTCTCATCTGCAAAGATGAAGAACATGTTCCATCTTATCGCTAAATGTTCGTATGGGTTCGAGTCAATGTTGGATCGTGAAACCAAAATTTCAAAGGAGCAAGAAGTTATGTCCCTGACTTCAAGATATACTATGGAATGTATCGGAGCCTGTGCTTTTGGAGTAGACACAAATACAATGACAGAAAAAGAGGAAGACAATCCTTTCAGAAAAATTGCGAATTTCTTCGATCCGCCAAAATTTGTGCTCTACATGCGACTAGTTCGCGCTATTTGGCCTTCAATTTATTATATATTCGGTATGCGGTTATTGAAAAAACAATTGAAGTTCTTCGATGACCTGATTACTTCCGTAATGTCGCGACGTAAATACAAATTTTCCGGAAGAAATGATTTTGTTGACCTCGTTATGACCTGGAAGCAAAACCATCAAATAGTGGGTGATAGCATAAACAACATCAAAAATGGTGAAAATAAAAAAGTGACGTTAGAAGCCAATGATGATTTGTTGGTTGCTCAGTGTTTTATTTTCTTTGCTGCTGGATTTGAAACATCGTCAACCACTTTGAGTTACACTCTTTTTGAAATAGCAAAGAATGAAGATATTCAGAAAAAAGTATTGGAAGAAGTGGACGCATATTTAGCTCGTCATGAGAACAAACTCAATTACGACTGCATTACGGAGCTACCGTATTTGGAAGCGGTTATAGACGAGGCTCTTCGTTTCTACCCTGTTCTTGGCATGATCCCACGGGAGTTAATGGAAGACTACACAATGCCCGGTGGTGCGAAATTAAACAAAGGCTTGCGCGTACATCTGCCGGTGTACTATATGCATCACAATCCAGAATTTTATCCAGAACCTGAGGAGTTCCGTCCAGAGAGATTTCTTGGTGAAGAGAAGCGTAAAATTAATCCTTATGTATACCTCCCGTTTGGAGAAGGACCAAGAATTTGTATCGGTGAGTAATTTTTTTATAGCTTGATTTTTGAAGAGGCCAAAGCATCCATGTTATTATTAACAGATAATCATTATGTTTGTTTATTTTCCTTGTTTTAGTTGTAAGCAATCTTTGAACTATAGACCGGTTACCTAACCATGTACTGTGTAGTATGTTATTATGTTTTGAAAATGACTATACGTATAAAATGAGTTAATCATTGGTTGACGTTTTTTATGTAGGTACACATGAAATTAACTTTAATCACAAGTACTCGGTCATTACCTGCTGATAATTTAGTAGCAATAATGACTGAAATTCTAGGCATTTGAAATGTCTAGAATCGCTAGTGGGTTAGTTTGTACTTGTATTGTACTGCTTGTTTCTGAATGCCCATTTATTTTGTTGTTAGCTTCATAACCATTTGATTAGCTGTTGTCATTTCAGTCAACGAATCACAAAAGCTGATGTAATGTAATGCAAATTAAAATTTAAAAAGCTTTCAGAAACACAACAGATATAAGAGACTATTTATTTAAACTTTATGTAACCTAAAACTTAGACTTTGCTAAGCGCTTAGAGGAACTTAAAGATTGCATTATGATTAGGGACTTCGTTAATTAGGTCTGAGCAAAGTCTAAGTAGGTACGCTCCATAGATCTCACCCTCCGTACGAGTTCGAAATTAGTTCGCCCGTACCTGAAATAATAAAGTTAAAATATAAATAGTTTGATAAGATTATTTGTAATTTGTCAATATATGCTGTAAATATTATGACATTGATAATATGACACAAGTATGAAAACAATACTTTGTTGCCGGATAGATAAGATTAGATTATGTGACAATATCAACAAGTTATAAAACAAGTGTACATAAGAACAGAAGTGTTACGGTATTGCTTGATCATCATGTTAATGATAAATTAATACAGAAACAGTTTTGTCGAGTGTTGAATCATGATAAGAGTTACACTTATCATATTTATCTATAGAGTCTAAATATCAATATGTATTGTATTGTCTATAAACCCGTTGGTTGATATATACCCGAGAGTTGATACAAGTTGTAATAGCTGTTGAAAAGTTACACAAATATTCACAAAAAATGTATGTTTCTAGAAATAAACATCAAAATCGCACTCTAAATCGTGTTATTAAATCATAGTCTTTTTAATCAGTAAGAAAACCCACGTTGTTATTAGATACAAGATTTTATCCATCTTCAAATAATCATTGTTTTATAGACCGGTTTGCTGAGGTATATGATTATTTGGTAAACAAACATAACTGGCAAAACGAGTAATGTGAAGGTCAAACCAAACCGTTCAACGAGGTTCCATAACGACACCATGTAGATCAATATTTAGTAGTAAAGTATGAATCAATATAAATAAATTAGTAATTAGTTAAATTTTCTAAATTTATCCGGCTAGCAAGGAACACGTTTTCTATAACATTAATTAGATTTATTTCGTGCTAGCTAAAGGTATAGTTTGGGTTATGAAAAGATCATGCGAGTTTTTCCATAAGTCAAGAGTACACCGATTTGATGGTGCTAGAGTTCAGACCACTAAAAACAAATTATATTAATTATTTGATTTTGTGAACATTACAAATGGGCGTTTATCAAAGTATATAGCATGTGTCTTTGAAAACTAAAAAAATGCTTCCGAGTTCTTTTATCTCCTGTTACTGTCCTATTGATGTGTCAAACGTTTAAAAAAAAACAAAAATGTATAGAAGAGAATATTTACAACTGTCTTATTTTGATTTTAGCATTCCGCAAGGAAGTATTTTAGGACCAATAATGTCAAAATTAAAAAATAATAATAGCTTAAGGTTGCACTATTTTGCGCGTTGGCTTATGTAATATAATTGCTATGAGTCATACCGTATCAGGGCCTGTTAGTTTATTTGGTCTTGGATGAATCACGTGGTTTTTTGTCAATAGCGGATAATAACGATTTTTTAATCTTATTTTAGGTGATCCTTCAATAAACATGCATTGCCAAGCGATTAGCCGTGAATTAATAATTTCAAAATGAGGAATGGTTCATTAAAAAACAAATTGATCTTCAGTCTCTAACAGTCCTGTCCATGACTGCTGACTTCATTTCCCTTTCCAATAATTATATAATCAATGTCTTATTTTTGCTTCCAGGTATGCGGTTTGCGAAGATGCAGATGCTGGCTGGCCTCATCACCATGTTGAAGAAATACCGGCTGGAGCTGGCTGATGATATGCCAAGGAAACTGAAGTTCAAACCTCAGTCGTTCATCACCCACCCGGTGGGAGGGATCAGGCTTAAGTTTATAGAGAGGGATGGGTGGGAGAACAGGGTATTTGTGAAGTAAGATAATTGTATACGTGGTACAATTTTAATTGAACTTAACTGTTTTAATTGAACTTAACTGTTTTATTTGCAATTTACCTTAAAGTTTGTACAAAGTAGTAAAATATGAGATTTCAATGATTATTTCTGACATATAAATCAGTAACTTATTAAAATATGAATAAAAGTAACGTGTGTAAGTAAGTATTATAGTATAATTAAGATGTAGATTTGTAGCGGTAATGAAGATGCATTGCATGTACACATAATTACTTCTAACTACTAAATATATCACAAGTAGGTACTTCACATATTCCGCAGTTATAAAACTTTGCACTGCAAATGTTATGTAAGTAAACGACAAGTCGATATATTATAAGATATTTAATGATATTTACAATGACTTGTCTTTGATTATACAGGCTGTTGGTGTTGATTTAGTCACCTGCAGATTTTAAGGCACTGATAACTGCCAACGGCCTTGAGTGATTTGGGTGATATAGCTTGAGTGTTCTGCGCTGAGCTCAAGCAACCCGACATACGTCCACCGAGCAATACGACTCGCCTATCAAGGAGCGCGCTGTGCCGAATTAGACGTATTATTACTTTTTAGTATCTAAAATATAACATAAAAAAAGTAACAGGCACTATTATAGGTAGTAACATAGTCTTTTCACACAAAACAAATCATGAAAAATTATTTCTTAAGTATTTTACTACAATAGTAAAATATTCACAGATACGATTGATGTATATATGTTCTAGTTTAACATAAAAAATTGCACAACTAACCTGCATTATTTAACGGCGAAATAAGAGATTAAAACTTGAGATTTACGGCCGTTACCATTTATTGTCGCTTTAAGAGGGTGATTCTACCCGTCATACTGAACCGAACAACTTTTCCTATGAGACCCATATCCGATTCGACAGGATTAGATACCTTCTATCTCTTTCTCATGCTTTTTGTTAGAAAGAGACATAGTGGGACTAAATTAATTTAGTTTGTAAACAATAGAATCGCAATTAATGTTTCGTGTGCCTGTAATTTATACCATATTCAAACCGGAAGACAGCACTAAGGCACGCTTGTAGGTAACAACATAGGTACTGTGATAAACAATATCCGTTCACAAACATAGCATAAGCATAATCGGCCTATAATGTTCCCACTGCTGGGACACAGGCCTCCTCTGTGAGAGGGAGTGGGCCGTAGTCCACCACGCGGGCCCAGTGCGGGTTGGTGGACGTCACATGTCTTCGAATTTTTGGTTCTAGGACATGCCGGTTTCCTCACGATGTTTTTCCTTCACCGTTAAAGCAAGTGATAATTAATTTCTAATACGCACATGACTTCGAAAAGTCAGCGGTGCGTGCCTCGGGATCGAACTCGAACCATTCGCCGTGGAAGGCACATGGTTTATCCACTAGGCTATCACTGCACGTTCACAAACAAGTGTACATATAATATCAATAACAACACGAAATCCTTTAGGAATAAAACCTGAGCCCTTTTATTCTAAAGGGATTTTAATATTGTTGTTGTTCTGAATAAAAATTCGTCCTAGTTTCATAATAAAAATACATTTTGTATTAAAATGATTTCCTTCAGACAGTGTTAGCTAGGTTCCCACGGGGTATGCACGGGGAAAACAACTGAATATCGAGGATATATATGGGTTTTATTATGTTCAGTATCGTGGGTAATACTGTTTGGTATGTATTTGAATAGAAAATAGAAATGGGTACAATTTATTGTTCTAGATATACAAGGTACAAGGTTAAACGAGGGGGAGAGTATTCAATACTAGTTCGATTAACTACAGACCAACATGGAATCGCGGAAAAAAATCAGGTGTTCCATAGGTACATTTTGTTGAATAATGTGCATATTTTTATATGGAACAGTTGATTTTTAGGGTTCCGTACCAAAATGGTAAAAAGGAACCCTTATGGTGCGACTTCGTCTGTCTGTCTGTCTGTCTGTCTGTCACACCTGCTTATTTCAGCAACTACTTGTGCTATCGACTTGAAATTTGGAACAGTTATAAAGAATGCTTGTTCAACTTTATTGCAAATGAAAAAAGTCCAAAAATATTTTTATTTTTGTTGCAAAAGGGGCCGGAGTGGGGGTCCGAAATTTTTAAGTGGGGTTACTAGGTCAAGTGACATATCATATGAAAGGGCTTGATCTGCACATTTCAAAATATATTTTTATTTTATTTTATGTCTCACAGTTTCGACATATGATGAAAAATGTCCAAAAGAATACCATTCCCCCCCTTATCTCCGAAGTTTGCGGGGCGAAAAATCTAAAATAATTAGAGTTGATAGGAATTGACCCAAATATGGCACCAAAAATAAAACGATGTTCTTAACTAGTACAGTTTTTTCAAAATCATCAAAATTCCTTTACAAACAAACTTAGTTATGCGGTCCGGATTTGTTCACTGTATATGTCCAAATATGAAACGGAACCCTCGGTGCGCGAGTACGACTCGCACTTGGCCGGTTTTTTTTAGTTAATAAGTGTTGATCAATGCCTATTTTTTTAACGGACTTTAATAAATATCGAGGTTCTCAATTTGATTGTAGTTTTTTTTTGTGTAGGTGTGTGTGTTAAACGGTATCTTCGCCGATTATAAACCAATTTTATATATTCTTTTTTCATTTGGTAGAAGAAACTTGTGTGGTAGTTTCATGATTATAAATTTTATTAGCTTTAGTTAGTAGTTTTTGAACCAGCTTCCATAAAACAGAATTGAATACACTTATGTTGACGATGTATTAATTTACACAGCAAATATTGTGTGTTCTGTTAGTGGTAATTAACTTACGCTATTGTTGTAATCGCGTGTGTTTATTATTGTCACTCAAAATAGCATAAGCACAACAGTATCAGACAGTAACAGATTTCTGGAAGCTTAATCAACTTTAATCTTACGTCAGATGATTAGTTATTTTAGTCGAAAAGCTCCACTTAACAGCTGACAACTGATCTTGGTTGGAAAGGGGGATTGGAGGGATCTCAACAACCAATTTGACTTTGATGAAAAAAAATATTAAATTTGAAAAATGTAATCAGATAGCGAACAACAAAATAGTATTAATTTAACTAAATTAATTAACAGTACGCAGTGTATAGCGTTTTTAATTTTGTTAGAATACAGGCATTTGGTGTTTTAAAGTACCTAGAATGACAAACAAATTTCCTGACTGCCAACTCGTTCCCATTCACCAATAACCTAATATATATTCTACAGTAAACTCACTCAAAATAGCTTAAGCACAACAGTATCAGAAAGCCACGAATATTTATATATTCTGTTGAGAAATGATCCTACCATGAATAATGACCTCCGAATAGAAAATCGTATTAATACAACTCTATATATTATGTAGGTACATAAATATAACACCATAATATATTTATAAGCTACAATGATAAATAAAGCGTCCGTGACGTTCGGTTAAGGGGTCAGCAGAAGTATAGGTAATTAATTATACGTAGCATTCGCCCTTGAAGATGTGCCAAGGAAATGGTGGATTTCGGGAAGGTAGGTCCTCAATTATTATTGGGGTCACGTAACTATTGTTTAGGGTAAGCAATATGTCAGATTCTTGAAGGCTCGTTTTTATTATGGACTAGAATTATGGCCGTGACTTCGTCCGCGTGACCTAAAAACTGCATTTTTTGAGATAAAAATTAGGTTGTAGCACTCAGGGGATTATGCAGTTTTCTATTATTGAAAGAATTTTTAGAATCGGATTTAGTTCCGGAGATTACCCTTCCCAAACCCACAAACTCACAAAATTCGTACTCTATTTTTATTATTAGTAGGTACCTGTAGGTGCATAAGGTTAGGTGCATACCTACAGAACAGTGGTAAGTGGTAGTTAAGCATTACCTGCTAAAATAGTCGCGTCAGTCACGTTCCGTCGTCTCTGCCCGTGTCAGCTCTGTAGGCGCCGAGCATAGATCTATTTAAAAAAAATATTTTTAAGAAAAGGAGAATGGGCGATTTGTTGGTGTCATACAATCAAATATAGCTATTACTATGACCTTTAAAATGACATGTGTCACTACTTGATACAGCACTGGGGACGGAGTCCATACAAAGGTGTCCAATCTACTTTCCTTCAGATGACCACAACATTTACACAAATAAACTGGAAAGTAACATCACAACCAGAACATTAAAAAATAAATATCCTTCAAAAAATATACTATACCTACTGCCTGTTTATTCTATACCGCCTCGCCACGTGATATCAATCAGAATCTCACCGTGACATTCTCCTTCGAACATTCGCAAACAAATTGGAAGTTCTCACGGTGATATGACGTGGCGAGGCGGTATAGAATAAACAGACAGTAGGTATAGTATTTTTTGAAGGATATTTATTTTAGATAGGCTGAAGAAATGAAATTCCTTACTTCATGTTTCTAGTATAGTAGGTATTAAATGTACGTACTTAAAATAAAAAATCCAGGTTCTCCTTCTTAAAAGTCGGTTAAACCCCCTCTTCAGCCGTGGCCTCGTTACAGATAGTCCACGTAACGCATCCCCCTACTTTATTCCCGCTAGATTGAATGGCTCGGGATTTGACACGTGACCTGTTTGCCAACGATATCCCACCTGGGAAGTTCCGATTCTTCTGGATTTATTTACAACTAGCACTTCGCCCGCGACTTCGTCCGCGTGTCCCACAGGAACTGTGCATTTTTTCGGGATAAAAGTAGCTTATGCTACTCAGTGATAATGTAGCTTTCTATTAGTGAAAGAATTTTTAAAATCGGTCCAGTAGTTTCGGAGCCTATTCGGTACAAACAAACAAAAAAATCTTTCCTCTTTATAATATTAGTATAGACTAGCGACCAGCCCCGGCTTCGCATGGGTAGCATTATACACTTAAAACTTCCTCGTGAATCACTCCGTCCATTGGTGAAAACCGTATAAAAATCTGCCCTGTTGGGCCAGCATATTAGTCTTACTTCCTACTGTATCCTACTTTATATTATAATACTAGCTGTGCCCGCAACTTCGTCCGCGTGGAAGTCGGAAAATAACATGAGGTCGTTATTTCATTAAAGAACAATGATATGTAGGTAATAGGTACTTCATCATCCGCGTAAAAATCGACAAACAATAACAATATTATGCCACCACACCACACCAAACACCATGCAGCACACAGAATCGATCAGTATTCAGTAGGTACCAATCTTACCCCTAATGTTTTACCAATCGTAACGACACACATATCTGATATCATCTATCACCAATCACCACCACGCAATTAACATATCACTAACCTATTACCAATTAACTGCAATGATTACGTATCACCACTCGCATGATTCGCGTCGGCGATACAGATACGGTGATTGAATTGAACAAATATATATGTGGACCCGGCATAATACATGTTAGCAAAGTTACTCCTGACTGGTAGACTTTTTGTAATAACTTTTGATAGAATGGACCGATTTTAATGAAATAAAGACTAAATGTTACCTCAAGATACTGCCTATACATTTCTTTCTACTTCCTCATAATCAATTCAGTAGTATTGATTTGATGCGTGTTCAAACACACAGACAAACAGACAGACAAACCGACAGACAAACAGACAGACAAACAGACAGACAAACAGACAGACAAACAGACAGACAAACAGACAGACAAACAGACAGACAAACAGACAGACATTAATTCTAAAAATGATAGATATTTACTGTATTACTTATTCTTAGCCCCCCATATTATTTTTATGCAAATATATGCAATGTACAGACACGTGGAATTTACATTCTTATTATAAGTATAGATATTATAGCACCTTGCCCGCGAATTCGTCCGCGTGACCCACAGGAACCGTGCATTTTTTCGGGATAAAAATTAGCCTATAGCACCCAGGAATAATGTAGCTTTCTATTAGTGAAAGAATTTTCAAAATCGGATAATTAGTTCCGAAGATTACCCCCTACATACAAACTTAAAAACTTTACTTCTTTCTAATATTAGTATAGACTAGACTTTTGCCTGTGACTCCGTCTGCGTAGACTACAATAATATGACCATTTTAAATGACCTCCTTAGTGTAGGGTGGCTAGTACTCTCTGGTTCAACCCATCGAAATAATGATGAAATGTGGCTTAGATTTTAAGTCGGAGACCAACCTGTGAAAACTTGTGCTTTGATATGCATTATTTTAGTAAAAAGTTGTTATTTTGACCTTACAAACGGACATTTCAATTTTATTTATTTGTATCGAAGTAGCTGATGTGAGGGTAGTGTGAGAGGATTTCTGGAAGCTTAATCAACTTTAATCTTATGTCAGATGATTAGTTATTTTAGTCGAAAAGCTACACCTAACAGCTTACAACTGATCTTGGTTGGAGAGGGGAATTGGAGGGATCTCAACAACCAATTTGACTTTGATGAAAATAATTTATTAAATTTGAAAAATGTATTCAGATAGCGAACTACAAAACAGTATTAATTTAACTAAATTAATTAACAGTACGCAGTGTATAGCGTTTTTAATTTTGTTACAATACAGGCATTTGGTGTTTTAAAGTACCTAGTTAAGTCAAAAAATGACGAACAAATATTCCTGACTGCCAACTCGTTCCCATTCACCAATAACCTAATAATATTCTACAGTAAGACATATTTAAAACCCTCTTTGAAACTAATAAAAACCTAGCAAAATCCACTTACATTTTTGCTGGAAACTTTCTGAATATATACTTACATCGATTCCAAGTTGCGAGTGGATTGGACTGCTCCAAAATCGTGTATATTTTTATTCGAAAAGTTGGCGACAAGAAAATTGTCCGAGTGTCGGAAACTCGCGGTTGCAAAGGAAGGCCAGTTTTGTAGGTGAATTGTCTTTTTATATATTTTGATTTTGTATTTGTTTACATAATCAGCTTAAAATATTGCCATCGCTGGGATTTAGACCTCTTTTTGAGAGGGAGTAGACCGTAATCTATCACGCGGGCCCAGTGCGGGTTGATAGACGTCACATGCCTTAGAAGTTTGGTTCTAGCACGGGGTCTCATCAGGAACAAAGTAACATTTGTTGAAATAACTCATAATAGATGGCGTTATATGTATCGATTTGTTATTGAAGTTTGTGTAAAATTGAGAACATGAAAAAATACATCATAAAAATATTTGTTCAAATTTTGAAAAATGGTTTAAGCACGGAAAAATGTATAGCCCGAAGATAGCCCGCGCTAAATCGGTCACATTTCTTTGTATGAGATGAGGCATCTGTACATATAGTATTGTATTATCTGTGGTTCTAGGAAATGCAGGTTTCCTCGCGATGTTTTCGTGGTTTCCTGGGTTCAACCCCATACAACTCGTAAATTGGGGACATTAGTAGGCACTGAGCCATCACGGCTCTTTGCAATGAACGAAATCAAATTAGTACTGATATCTTTGCTAAAATTAAAGAATAATCTCCATAATTATCTTTGTCGACTAGGTTAGGTACCTATTCATACTGTTTTGGACATTTATACCCCACTCAGGGATATTTTAGCATCCTATTAGTGAAAGAACTTTCAGAATCGGATTATTAGTTCTGGAGATTAATAACCTAGACTCATACATATTATATAAACTTACAAACTTTACTTCTTTATATATATATTAGTAAAGATGAAAATCAATCAACCATGTATATTACCCAAGTTATAATGATGCCTTAAATTCGATGTCTATTTCAATTTGTTGTAAATCGGAAGAAATGTTTTTTTTTTATTATTCAGCTATAAAACTTTTCAGACAAAAAATAATCACATCTCATAACATAACGGCTGTATTATTCCCTGAAGGGTCAGGCAGAGGTGCATCATGTACCTATAGGAGGAGAGCCTATTGCCTCTACCCGGTTAATGGCAACGGACAGCCCCGGATCTTGAATTATTTCGAGGCGGGGCAAAAACTGAAAAATTGCCGCCCCCGCCTGACAATTTTTCCGAATATTTTTCTTATCATCATCATCATCATGTCAGCCATAACACGCCCACTGATGCTGATGGATATAGGCCGCCCCCAAAGAACGCTACATCGACCGGTCGCTGCTCCTTCCGATTACTATGCTTGGTAGACGAATACACTACTCAGTGTATTCGTCTACTAAGCTTGAATTTGCCGCCCGGAGCACGGGCCCCGGCTAGCCTCCATCTAGATCCGGGGCTGGCAACGGACTCGCCAAGTAGCCGCACAAGTCCAGATTTCAGGCTGCTTCTGAGAATTTACGAAAAGAAAAACCTAATAACACTTTACCCTACCCTAGGATCGAACCCAGGACTACGCAATTTCTACCACTAGGCCAACGAGTTAGTCTAAATAATCACTACACAAAGAAAAAAAACTCTCTTTGTCAAAAAACTCGTAACTTTGCAAATTGCCAAAGCTACAAAAGATTTTGCTCGGCGAGTTCCACAAAGAAATTGTTCGGCGGTCGCATACTTAAACTTGCCCACTGTATTATTACAAACAATATATTTTTTTCTCAATACGCCTCTGTTATGATTATTGCTATCGTAAAATAAATCCGTATGTTCGTTGTAACGGCTCACGGGAAAATTGCCGGAATGCCAGATGTTTACTGAGTGCTAGCTCATCGCACCGGGCTCGTCCGACGGTTTTTCTATGGTTTTATGGGCTGTATGGTGTGGTATACATACTGGGTATCCCGTTTTGATCCAAATAGTCCATCTAGTGGTCCAAGAGAAAACTCCGGTCAAAGGACATGTCTAGCTATCAGTATGCAGCATAATGAAATACAAACTTGTAAGTATTTGCGGTCGGAAAACCGAAATACTCCTTCCTTGCTAACCCTACAATATGCGTAGTCCGACACGCACTTGGCCGGTTTTTGTTTGAATGCGGTCTCAAAGTGAATAATTTTAAGTTGTGCCCATCAAATAAAAACTTTTTTAACAAAAAATAACCGACTTCAAAAATCCACTACAAAGAAAATAATAATTTTGGTTTCGGAAGTCGGTGGCTTTGGTTTTTGTTTGCTTTTTTTTGCCACCGACTTCCGAAACCAAAATTATTATTTTCTTTGTAGTGGATTTTTGAAGTCGGTTATTTTTTGTTGAAAAAGTTTTTTATTTTTCCGTTTTTAGTTCTTTATCCCGTGTTAGATTACTTTCACGAATTCGTTCAACAGTAAATCTTCTACGGAGTGTGTACATTTATGCCTATAACTTTGTACATAGGAATGATTACATAATGTATTATATACTAAAACCTTCCTGAAAGTATGTAGATTACGTTAGTGAAAACTCCATCCAAATCGAATCAGTAGTTTTTGAGAAAATCGCGCACATACAAACATACATACATACATAAATACATACATACATACATACATACATACATACTTACATACATACTTACATACATACTTACATACATACTTACATACATACATACATGGGTAAGGCCGTAGATTTTGCCACTTTTTGAAGTGTAAAAAAATCTTAAAGTTTGATTGCTTATAATAAACAATATAGTAGGTGAATTGTACTGAAGGTATTTTTATCAGGTTATATATCTCGTACACTCTTACACCATATTTTTAGAATGAATGTAAGTTGTACAATAAAAAAAATACAACGAGTTAAATGCGTCCAGACACCTAAATTTGACGAAAAACATGCTGTCTTTTTGGCACTTAGCACTATAAAAACTTATATTTTTTCTAATGTACATTTAATTAATTATGATATTTGAAATGTGTCAAAGTTAAGCTACTACATCGTGCTTTTCATGTCTTAAAAAACGCGTCCTTTATAGTTTTATTACTATTCAAACTTATGCTCCATATTTATGCTTTTATGTTACTATTTTCTATGTTACCAAAAATTTCCCCTAAAAAGTATTGAAAACAGTTTGGGAGTATGTTGTGATTGCAATGGCAACACTAAATATTCAGGCAGCGCAACAAAAAAAAGAAAAGACGCCATCTTTTCGTCTCTGGAGTCTGTCAAAGGTGCACGCGTGTTTTTCGTCAGTGATTTTTTTTTTGTGAATTTTGGCGATTTCTAAGGGAAATAACAGTTTTTATTGTATACTTTTTATATAGTATTATGCGTTATGTATCTATAAGAGCGTGATGATGTGTTTTTGTTTAAAATTTACCTCGATGTCGAGTTATGGCTACTTATAACCTTAAAATATCGTGCTTTTACGTTACTTCTATGTAGCTTCGATGTCACTGGTAACGTTAGTTGTATGTTTCGTAACGTTTTACTGTTGTAAAGGTTTGTGCATATTGTAGTTGATTAAATATAGTTTTTTTTTGCATAGAGGAGGAACCTTGTTACAAAATATCGACTTTTTTTCAAAGTTTCACTGTGTAGTAGCTGTAGACTGTGGAGTAATGAATAATTTGCCGTGCTATTCTGTACATATCACGCCGTGAAAATCTAGGTGATGTGAGCACGATCACACAAGTTTTCACGGCGTGATATGGACAGAATAGCATTGCTGCTTGCTGCTCAGTATTTTTTATTTGATATGCAGAGGACATTTCTTTTTAATTTTCAGTTTCCAAGCAGTTACAAATTCTTAACTGTTCATATTTTTAAACATTTTTAGTCTCATCTTCTTGCAATGAACAATTTTTTTCCTGTCCCTGAACTTCTCACTTAGCTTAGCTTAGCGTTGAAACTTCTTCCTTTTTGAAGTCGGCTAAAAATAGCGCATTATGTAATCGGCCTTAGAAACATTATGCGTTACTTTCGCGTTACTTCTACGTTACCGTAACATAGAAGTGTCTTGTTACTCTATGTTACTAAGTGGCAAAATCTACGGCCTTACCCACATACGGGACGAATACAGAACCTCCTTTTTTGAAGTCGGTTAAAAATAAATCAATTATCAAGACGTTTTTAATTAACCCATGTTAACCAATATACATAATAGGTCTTTACCTATGAAATTGCCGTTTTGTATGAAAATTTTTAAACGATTTTTTTTCATGTATATTTTATTTGTATTAATCGAAGTAATCACCCATGCAATCAATGCATCTTTGCCAATGCAGTGGCAGTTTATTGATGCCCTTCTTAAAGAAATCAGCTGGACGGGAGGCAACAAAAGCTTCAAAGGCATTTTGTACTGCCTCTCGGGTATTGAATTTTTTTCCCGCTAAGAAGTTATCCAAATTCTGGAAAAAGTAGTAGTCTGTAGGCGCAAGGTCTGGTGAGTAGGGCGGATGACGGAGAGCTTCCAACCCCAGTTCTTGCAACTTGGAGACCGTCTGCTGTGCAGTATGAGGTCGCGCGATGACGAAAAAGATTGAAATGCGATGAAAATGTAACACTAATCAATAAACAAATGACTACTTTTGGAAAAAAAAATCCATGTTTTTAAAATAAAATTAATTTGAAATTAGAATTCTTAGCCAAACAAAAATTATTTTGATTTGAAATGGCCAGTACTGCAGAACGGCAATTTCATAGGTAAAGACCTAATATTTCAACACAGAGCTGAATATATCATTTCATATAACACCCCACTCAATATAGTCTTTAATAATCCCTTGAATTCTGTCCTTAAACTTATCATCTACTTTAAAATTGATGGAGGATATTTCTTTCTTCGTTAAATCTGGAACATCGTCTTCCGAAGCAAACATGAACGCAAGATATATAAACGCAAATATCAGGCCATAATCTAGCTTTTCCATAAACTCATTTTCAAATTCCTTTTTAGGATAACATAAGTTTACATCAATGTTGAAATATTTCAAAAATTTGGTCATCGTTTCGTGATATATCTCTTTGAGATCCGCAAGGTGGGCCCTTCGGAATTTTTGGTCAGTACAGCTCATGACAAAATAAAGAATATCTAGCACTGGACATCCGTAATGCATTAGTTGATAATCCACTGGTATTATTTCTGATACTTCTCCATCCTAAGGACAATAAGAAAATTCATTATTATCTATTAAGAGGAATCATAATATTTAACCAATAAAAGACTAAACTTATGAGTCTATGACGTATTTCAATAAATAGGGCTTTTATGTGAAATTAGGCATATTATAGAATATTGAAATACTAGCTGTGCCCCGCGGTTTCATACGAAATTAGACTACTATTTATTTACCCGCTCGCGTTATTACTTTCGTTTTTCATTTAGTGTTTTTCCTTTTTTTCGTTTTGCTCGGCTTCAATGGATCGTAGCGTGAGGTTAAATAGCAGTTTCTCATGAATCTGGCTACCATATACAAAAAGATTTTTTTTGAATCCGACTGGCAGAGATCAGCTCGTTTAAACAAACAAACAAAAAAATTCTTCAGCTTTATAAATTAGTATAGGTAACTTACTATCATTTTCATCAATATATTGTTAGGTCTGTAATCGCCATGACACAAGCACCGCTGATTTGTTTTGTCTTCATGATATCTCCTAAACTTTTTCGGAATACCTTCACAAAACTTTTCAACTCTTTCCTTGTCATCTTCATCAAGATTATTCAAAGGTATTTTGATCACGCTCTGAACAAATCCGTGCCACTGTTCCCCGAAATTGTAAGGTGGTTTCCTAGTTTTAACCTGATCTTCAAAAAAATCAGGACGTTTATCTTTTATCACGAACGAAAAAGCATGAAACTTAGCAAGCTCTTGAATTGCCATTTCAGCAAACTCTAATGACGGCACGTCCATTCTATGGCCTGTGTTAAATCCTTTTTTTGACAAGTTTTCCATTATGATCGCTTCTGAATTACTTTCATCGTAGCTCTTGACCATTTTGTATCTTTCATTTATAGGTACTTGTGCTTCATCTTGCAGTTCTTCGAATATTTTCGACAGTTCTTTATAAGCAAACACCTCAGTTATATAAACATCGTTTACGGATATTATTTCCATTTCGTTCTCACCTGGAATGACACTTTTAACGAATATGTTTAATTCTTTGTCACCCTCCTTTGTTTTTCCTTTTATATCAATTTCGTATAATAACCCGAGATAGTTACCACCGTTTGTGCACACAGGTTTTTTTTCAATATTATATTTTATGAACCCTGTTCTAGCTACAATACTGTTAATGGACTGATCTAGTTTGTTTGAAATCTCTTTTGGACAAATGTACTTGTTTTCATGCTGATAGTTTTCGGGACATATTTCCACTTGCATTTTGGACACAAACGATTTTATGGCTGCCAGTAAAGTAATATCTGATGTTAGTAGCACAAAACTTACATTTATAACAACATTAGAAATCGTAAGGTGCATTCACGTTGGAGTTTTTTTATTCAAATTAGATTCGCTAAAAGATGTAAATCAATGGTAGTCTTATATTTTTTCCGGCTATACGTTCAATGAGAACCCATAATAATTATGATACCTACATTGAGTCACTTAGTGCATCTAATACACAATATGGTTCTTTCTAAGTATTTAGTTTTTTCGGGTTATTCCCAATGGACCACGTGGTCGGTTTTTGATACCTCTAAAAATAATAAAAAACAAGACGATATTGCAGTCGGGAGCTACTCTTAATATATAATAATATATTTAATTTTACCCCGAACGAGTGGGTTTTTTTTTTGGTGTTTTTTATTATTTTTAGAGGTCTCAAAAACCGACCACGTGGTCCGTTGGGAATAAACCGTTTTTTCAGTAGCAGCGTAGGTAGTCTCAATTTGGACCTGGTTAATGGAAAAAGTGCCTATGCGGTTAATAGCCGAAGGCGGCACGGTTGTCGCAGTGGCTGAGACTAAATATTTTTTAATTAAAAATAGGAATAAAATTCAATTCCTACAAAAAACACATACATACATTTGTGTGGACTTAGCCTTACGATGACTTTTAGATCATATTGTTTTCTCAACAAAGAGCTAGGTACCTATGAATATACAAACGTTGATAACATAATCATTGGATGCATTGTACTACAGACAATAAAGGATCTTATTAACAAAATTACTATAAACATTCTGCTGTTGACGAGTAAAATTTCCCGTAATGATAAGATAAAAGATAAACACACGTTACCTACCCGGTGCAGATCAATATTTAAATACTCTGTTATTTCTAATTTACACGAGAATCTAAAATTATAGTAGGTACTTCCAAATATTGTGCGTAATACAGAATTGTGTTGCTGCGGAGTTTGTTGCGGCGTTTCTTCTTCGCAGCTAAAACACTAGGAAGCCAAGTTTCTTCATACAAATTAGCATAAGCATAATCGGCCTATAATGTTCCCACTGCTGGGACACCGGCCTCCTCTAAGTGTGAGAGGGAGTTGGCCGTAGTCCACCACGCGGGCCCAGTGTGGGTTGGTGGACGTCACAAATGTCTTCGAATTTTTTGGTTCTAGGACATGCCGGTTTCCTCACGATGTTTTACTTCACCGTTAAAGCCAGTGATAATTAATTTATAATACGCACATGACTTCGAAAAGTCAGCGGTGCGTGCCTCGGGATCGAACTCGAACCATTCGCTGTGGGTGGCACATGGTTAAACCACTATCGCTATCGCTGCTTCATAAAATTTTTTTTTTTTTTTTTTTTATTAAATTATAGGCTCGCGTTTGACCGCCATCTCGCCTGAATTGATTATGTAGATTTAACGAGGGCGTGACAGACAGACAGACAGACAGACGAACATGACGAAACTACATATAAGGTTTCCTAGTTTTACTACGGAACCCTAAAAATAAGAACTTCACGCAAAACCTTCCTAGATTTACATGTTCCCAGAACCGTCTAATAAAAGCCCCAAATGAATCCTTTACCAAAATAGAACAACAGAATCGAACATTCTCGAACACGGGCAATAGAAACCACTCAACGGCCTCCTGAGGCTATAAACGCCTATAAACGGGATATCCCTCCCAAAATACTCGTCTATTCATAAAAAATAAGTGCGTCCCCAACAAATGGGTTTACTACAATAAAAGTTCTGAATCCGGGTGGTAAAGAATTAGCGGGGTAAAGGAAAGGTACCCTTTGTGCGCCACTAGCATTTGCGATTGACGGGGCTCGGACCATACGTGGTCTATGACACGTATCGGACTGGAATGTGGGTTTTGAATAAATTTCGAGTTATAAGAGGCAGCGGATGGGATTATTTTTTATAATTTATGACATCATTAATTAGCTGGTTTCGGGTGTATGTCACACACAAATGCGCGACATGTCACAAGTTCGACTACTTAGTATGGGTGACTATACCTCATCGATTGTCAAGCTGATGACATGTCGCTCAAACGACCTGTCGAACATTATGACTTGTTGCTCTATAACGCTATGCTTAAACTATGGCGAATTCGAGTTTCGAAATTATGCTAAGATAACTGTCAAAATAAGCACAAGTATTTACGCGAGGTAGTTCTTGAAGCCACCCTGGATACTATAGCTCCTATACAATCGAAGTTGACAGAATACCTATCAATTTCACACATATTTACCTGTAGAATTTCTAACTGATACTTACAGGATCGACCAAGGACCCCCAATTACTCATGATTTTACCACAGTGGCAAAACTTATAAATAACTAGCACTTTTCCCGTTCCGTCTGCGTGGCATACACGTAGCGCCATCTAGTGACCTCAAGCAATTGTGACCGTCGAAATTTATTGTTAGGAAGTTGCTACCATGTTATCTTATAACCTCTCATTCAAGCTTCTAAACCAAGCAAATCCGGAACATACACAACTCCAAAAGTCCACAGGATACACAAATTCTTCGCCCAACTAAGTCTACAAGGGCAACAGAAAGTTGTCGGACCTCGGAGCCCTTCCGAAGGACATCTATATCCATTAAAACTTAGATTAGCCCTGCTCCTTGAACTTTGCAAACATTGGACACAATTATTTTTAGACGGAAATTAGATAAAGAAAAGAGTAGTTTGATGTTTTCGTTATTTGAACAATGTGTTGTTTCAAACCATGGAGTTTCTTGTCCGTTTTTCTCCATAGGAATCTACGTTTTGGAACGGACAACTAGCTTCAACTAACGGACAAACTGACTGACAACTATTGCATGACTATTCAAAAGTGCCTGTAAATGGTCTAATTGAAATAAACGTTTTGACTTTGACTTTGACTTTTAAGTGTTGCTCTGAAAAGGATTTTCTCTTGTATCATGCAGGCAAAAAATCTCACGTGCACACACCATAGAGCATGTACCCCTGAAGACAGTATAGCGCTGAGTCACCGAATAATATTTTCTACCACTTTTTGCGGGAAGGTGAATACGTATAGCACAATACGGAAATTTGACAATCACACACAGATACAGGCTTACAGATTGTACTTAAATAAAACCATGTTGGTGCATAATGTGTACCTACATGTGATAGATAAACATAAAACAACTATACTCCATTTGAAATAGACATAAGTATTAACAAATCCTATTTATAGATTTTTCAACCGATTTTAACTTCTATTGCGTTGGTGATTCAGGCACACATAAGTTGACAGCTGCTACTATGCTATACCATTGTTATGCTTAGGGAATAGAAGTCAAAATCGGTTGGATAAACTGTAGAAGGGTTTGTTATAGTGTCAAATGTTATTTCAAATGGAGTAGGTATAGGTAGTTCCCATAAGTCTTATTCAAAATTCCCTCAAGTTACCTTACGTAACTTTAAAAAAAACCGGCCAAGTGCGAGTCGTACTCGCGCACCGAGGGTTCCGTATCATTTTTGGACATTTAAAGTAAAAAAAACCGGACCGCATAACAAATTGTTTGTGAAGGAATTTTAATGATTTTGCAAAAACTGTACTAGTTAGGAACATCGTTTTATTTTTGGGGCAATATTTGGGCCAATTTCTATCAACACTAATTATTTCAGATTTTTAGCTCCGCAAACTTCGGAGATACAGGGGGGGGATGGTATTTTTTCAGACATTTTTCATCATATGTCGAAAACTGTGAGACATAAAAAAAAATAAAAATATGTTTTGAAATGTGCAAAAAATATGCCACTTGACCTAGTAACCCCAGTTTATAATTTCGGACCCCCACTCCGGCCCCTTTCGCAATGAAAATAAAAATATTTTATGACTTTTTTCATTTGCAATAAAGTTGGGCAAGCATTCTTTATAACTGTTCCAAATTTCAAGTCGATAGCATTAGTAGTTGCTGAAATAAGCAGGTGTGACAGACAGACAGACGAAGTCGCACCATAAGGGTTCCTTTTTTACCATTTTGGTACGGAACCCTAAAAATCATGCTCGTTGCCTGTACCTTGACAAATGTATGGGTATTACCCGTTGGTAACTATTAATCCAACAGGTGTTCCAGAGAAAGTGGGGAATCAGTATCAACTATATGACCCACTTTCTCCATAAAAACAAAGTATGTCCGGAATTCCCGACATGGTTGGTGCCAATCACGCGGCGACTACCAATTTAACTTTTAATGGATACGCTCGCTACCCGCGCGCTTTATCCCCTATTTGAATTTAATTGTATATGTATAAGCGGTCATTTGTTTACTAGCGAATGACTTTGATGATGGGAGTTTTAATTATTGAAGTATTTTTAGGGACAGCAAAAAGGCTTTAAATTTGAAGAGTCACTATGTCTTCAATGAACCTTTAATTTTTCAAAACTTTTACAAATACTGATATGAGCGGGTTTCGAACCCATAGCACAAAGGTAACTTAGTGGTACGAGCTCGCATGACGCATCGCAAGAACCTGCGAATCGATTCGCATCGAGCATTCTTGCGATGTTACCTACAGTTGATGATCATCGAAGGAATGGTCAGCCCAAACCATAAAAGGAAGACCCTCGCCGCACGAAATAGCATCGCACCAATTCGCTTCGCAGTTTTGTGTACAAACCCCAAGGCCCGGTAATCCATGAATGTGGAGATCTGCGGTAAGGAAAGGAAAACGGTCATCAAAGTCGAGAAATGTCATCTCTCTTGAACTATGCATGAAGAGCTCACTGCACGTATTATGTCCTTATCATAAAGAATAATACTCTCTTGTCTGATGTCAAGTCTGCCCAATGTATGTATATGTTGTAGGAGTCCATTATAGTTTCCAGAAAATAACATCAACGCTAATATAAAGATGACGTGTTTCACTACATTTGGGTGTGAAAATCACACTTTATTTTTCGGAAATCTCCTTCGTTTTCATAACGCATTAGGACTAAGCTTCCAAGCCCTGCTGACCCCACAAGCGTTAAAATAAGCATTAAGCAGCCTGAGCACGCAACCCCAAATCGGCTAGATTCACTTAATCTTGATATAGACTCAGTCGTTTGCCCAGCGCTAGCCTTTTGTTAGGCTATGACTAAGTCGGCCAGATCTGAGATAAGGTCCGTATCGCCCTGATTGAATATTTGTGTATACCACAAAGTAAGGCTGTGCACTAAGTCGTACATTTTGGTACTAACACAATACCTCTATTCTCTGTAAAAGGTGTGAATTATCCCCACATTTTGGCAGATAGGTTAAAGTCAAAGTCAAAACATTTAATTTCAATTAGAAAATTGACAGGCTCTTTTAAATTGTTAAGTAATGTAAAAGTTTCTGTTAGTCAGTCTGTTTGCTAGTAAGTTAAAGCAAGGTAAGTTGTAGGTAATGTCTAATTTTAAGACTTTACGGTGAACAAAAGAGGAATAATGTTCTTAACAGTGGCCAGCCTGGCAATCTTCCTTCTCTATATGAAATCGAGAAAAGGATTTAAAGCCTGAAACATCTTGGAACATCTGAAAATGAAAAAGCTAGTATTATTATTTCACTAGAATAGAAAGAGTGGATATGGGTATAGGTATAATTACAGCTTTAAAAAATATGAAAGCCAAAATTAGGAAGTATTTACAACAAAACAGCTTAAACCACTACAACCCAGAAAGTCGAAAAGATAAGATAAGATAAGATAAAAAAAATAATTACTCCCTCCGTAAGCACGTACAATATTTAAGTGTACATATAAAGTTCCATGATAAGTGTAGGGCCATAAAGTAGGCGTCCATAGTCCGGTCACGTGGCAGCGACCGCCTGTGTTTATAGGCGCCAGTAATGACTGGATAAAACCGGAATGGGCTGGTTTATTATGGCTGTTTGGACTGCTAGCACGGTGGTTCAGAAGCGCCAGTTTATAAGCACAAAAATATAAGTGAAAGTAGGTGTGCGTAGTCAATCTAGTCAATAATAATAGGCAGGTTGCATTGAGAAAGAGGTGGCAACAACTTCTTCTTTTTAGGGTTCCGTACCTAATGGTAAAAAAGGAACCCTTATGGTGCGACTTCGTCTGTCTGTCTGTCTGTCTGTCTGTCTGTATGTCTGTCTGTCACACCTGCTTATTTCAGCAACTACTAATGCTATCGACTTGAAATTTGGAACAGTTATAAAAAATGCTTGTCCAATTTTATTGCAAATGAAAAAAAATAAAAAATATTTTTATTTTCATTGCAAAAGGGGCCGGAGTGTGGGTCCAAAATTTCAAAGTGGGGTTACTAGGTCAAGTGACATATCATATGAAAGGACTTAATCTACACATTTCAAAATATATAATTATTTATATAATTTTATGTCTCACAGTTTTTGACGTATGATGAAAAATGTCTGAAAAAATACCATTCCCCCCCTTATCTCCGAAGTTTGCAGAGTGAAAAATCTGAAATAATTAGAGTTGATAGAAATTGACCCAAATATGGCACCAAAAATATAACGATGTTCCTAACTAGTACAGTTTTTTCAAAATCATCAAAATTCTTTCACAAACAAACTTAGTTTTGCGGTCTGGTTTTTTTCACTTTATACGTCCAAAACTGATACGGAACCCTCGGTGCGCGAGTACGACTCGCACTTGGCCGGTTTTTTTTAACTAGTCAAGACAGTATGTTATAGAAGTCTACGTAAAAAAACTAAGGCAAATAACATTCAGAGTCGTGGCGTGAGCGTGGCCGCACGTGGTCGAGCGGATCAAATTCTTGTGACTCTCTATATAATAGGTAACCTAACCTATCTATGATTCGCTGTAAGTTCCTCTCTATTATAGGTAAGCTTTTGGTCCGTCAGCGGCAGTGTGGCGTCTGTCTGTATGTTATTCGCCTAGCGGATAAGTGATTACAGTGCGGCCGCTGAGAGTATGCGTTCCTGACACTTGATTAATTTAGCACTAAACCATTTTAGTTTATTGTAGGTTGATGCTATATTAAAAATTTGTTAAATTAGTATCAATAGTGCATATAAACGATGAAAATATTTTTAATCGTAAAATATTTTCCACTTCAAAGTTTCGTCGGCCATATAATTACGAACTGTCGGGAACGCACTCAGCGGCCGGACTGTAACATATTTGACCTACCTACGGGTCGAATCCCACTGAGGCTTTAATATTTTTGTCAGATTCGTGTCTGTAAGACTGTGAGTATGATATCTAGGTAACTCAGGAAATTTATAAATTTTGGGCAAAAAAATATTTTTACCCGACTATGGCAATGCCAGAAGTGAGGGTAATGATTTTAGTAGCCCTATTGGGCCAGCTTATTAGTCAGTAATACGGTGGTATGCGACCGCAGCTATACCCGGACATTAAAAAGTAGATTTATTAAGTTTTTCACAACATTGAATTCCATAAGTCTAGAGAAGAATTTCAGGCTGTCAGACGGGAATATTTTCTTGTGTCATGCTTTTCAGTTTGATTTTTGTCTTAGTTTATAACTACCTTTTTTGAATTTATGGTAAGTTTGTTCTTCAGAGCCAGTTGAGGATAAAATAACGTTGTAAGATTGATGCCTTTTTTTTTTTTTTTTTTTTTGGATGGGAAATCATCAAATGACCCCCTCCGCTCTGGGCGGAGCGGAAGGGAGTGTCAGACTTGTACTGACTAAAACCCATCCATGTTCCTTCGTTGCCCGTTACATTCCAGGGCTGCGGTGTCTCTTTCGAACAGTCCCGCAGCCCTGGCAGGCTTCGGCCCTTGCGGGCCCCTACGCTGTTGCTGACTCTCTTTGAGGCGCGCGTGGAACACGAACGCGCCGTCGACACGGCCTGTCGTCATGAGACGGACGGACGGTGAGCATGCCCATACTCACCGTCCACAGATTGATGCCTGTAGTAGTTCTTTTAAAATATCTGTATTTCGCGTATTGTAAGAAGCAGATTTACTGGCCCTCACATTTATTGTGGCGATCCAGTGTAGCGATATTTGCTCTAAGAGTATTAGAAGTATTAACGTAACGTATAAAGTTACGTTAAATATGAACGCACTTACACGGCACTTACAACTTTTTACTGCTGATCAACCTATTGCAGTTCTAATATACTCCTAAAAAAGAGATACGATACTTAACATTTTCGTAAACGTCTACTACAGAACAGAGGCATCCCAATGACTGCTAAAATAGCCGACAATAAATACATATTACACATCGGGTTTGAGTAAGAGATAATCGGCTAGCTATTCTACTCTACTTATTTATGAACGAGTACCTACATTTCCAAGATCCTGTGTGGGTAAAGTTTCAAATAAAATAATCGAATTATTCTATTCTCTATGTACATTTACGTAAAAAGACACTGGCACTGAATCTCAATATATTTCAGTTGGCACTACGTTACACATCGTACGCACAGTGCTGCCAACATACATATTTATGTTGTGCGACAGGAAAAAGCCATTGCTCACTTCCGTTTACCTAATGATGTTTGTTTTATTTTATTTTTCTAAACAAATAAAATTATTTGTGAATACATAGTAGCATGTTATTGCTTCTAACGTTAGTTGCTTAATATTTGGAGATAATAATGATTTTGGAAAGGTCTTTTTATGTCGTATTAGCTTCTGCCCACGGCTACTCCGATTTTTACACAATATCTTTATAAATTATATTATTCTGATGTGTAAGCTATGTTACTAAAAAGTTTCATCAAAAACCGTTCAGTGGTTTTTGCGGGAAAGAGTAACAAACATCCATTATCACAAACTTTCACGTTTATAATTTTAGTAGGAGTAGGAAGGATACTCTGGAGATAAAGTTTGACCGCTTCGTAGGGTGGCTAGTAAGCCACCCTAACTAAGGAGGTCGATTTGAAATGGTCAATTTATGTAGTCCACGCGGACGGAGCGAGGCAAAACTCTAATGATTAATAACTTAACTATTAATAAACAAACAAAAACTAAGCTTATCATGCGCTTAAATCTAATCCATGTATTCTGAACTTTCATCGGACTCTACCTGGGATAATATATAAATCCTGGTTCGTTGACCTGACAAGTTAATGACCTTACAGCCCCTTTAGGAAAGGTCACTGTATGGAATTAAATTTCCTAGCTGCCCTAAATTCGTATACAAGAATGAATTTCAGTAACTGTGATTTTAGAATTAGACAAATAACGGCGAAATAACGATAGTTCTGTTTTTGTGTCATTTGTTAAAATGACTGAATTTTTGTGTTTATATTTACAATTAATAGTAAATAAATTACATAGCTTTGATAAGCTTTCTATTTATCGTGAATTTGAAATTGAATTGAAATTATTACGTCATACAGAAGTTGTGATTAGTTGACCTAAATGACAAGAACGTAGCAAACGGGTTACAGGAGGTGAACAGCAAATTATGAGGGCTATTACAGTTTGTCACCTATCTCGCTTGCACAATACCTTATTTTTAAGAATGTTAAATGAAAAGATGCATTTTTGAAAAATGTATTCTAATAATGGTTTAGATTAGATAATAATATTAATTACCTGTCATCTAATCAATTTAAATTTAAAAATAGGAACAGCAATATAGGATAATACTTCTGCTCCTAAATTGATTAGATGAGACAGGTGACAAAATGTAAAAGCCCTCTTAAAGTTAAATAGGGTTCACAAACTGGGGGTTAGTGTTTTCGGAAATCAAATTCACGACATATATTATGTACCTATTTGATAAGTCAAAAAAGTTGAATTCTTCTGTTTCTCATAATTTCAGTTACCATTGTAAGTAAATATTACCTAACATCAAACAGCCTACCGGAAATTGAATCCTTAGTTTGATCAAGCTAGATGTTGCTAACATTGTGAAAAAACCAATCTATATAGTTTCTTTTATCCAGTCTTAAAAATACTGAGGCTGAGACGGATACACAGGAAATTGGCATTTGTAAGTGGATATTGACTTTTATACCTGTACCTACCGTTAAACGATACCTATTTCTAATTTTGTCGCTAAGTAGTATTGCTGTGTTTCAATTGGAAGAGTATGGCATAAGCATAAGCATAATCGGCCTATAATGTTCCCACTGCTGGGACACAGGCCTCCTCTGTGAGAGGGAGTGGGCCGTAGTCCACCACGCGGGCCCAGTGCGGGTTGGTGGACGTCACATGTTTTCGAATTTTTGGTTCTAGGACATGCCGGTTTCCTCACGATGTTTTCCTTCACCGTTAAAGCAAGTGATAATTAATTTCTAATACGCACATGACTTCGAAAAGTCGTCGGAGGCACATGGTTAAACCACTTGGCTATCACTGCTGAAGAGTATGGGTGCTGGTCTAATTACAGGCACAGTTCAGCTAAGAGAGCTCGAGAGAGCCGTTCGACTGTCGTGCGGGCGTCGTACGATAATCAGGCGGCTCTCTCAACGTGTCAAATGTATGGAAAAATACGACTACCACACGGCAGCAGTCTGACACCAATCGTTTAAATTGAAAGAGCCCTTAGTGCTTCGTGCGACAAGAATGATGTTCTATAAAGCCAAAAGTGACCTTATTGTTATATCTACTATAGGTAATAAAAGCCGAAGTTAGCCGATTATGTGTCTAAATCGATGTGTAATATTTACTGCCGCATTATTTACTTGTTTATTTCCAAAAAGGCCCAAAAAAATGACAATATACTGTGTTCTCGCCCACCAAGTAATCTTCGCTATACTGGACAAAGCAAGTGTATTACATCAACGGACAGTGAATAAGCTGGGGCATCAATCACACCGAACACATACGTCATCCAGGGGTCACACAATACACGTTTATGAGCTCCCATAAAAAATCATGTGAAATAAAGTGTATTGAAAAATATTGCGGGGAGTCTGTGGAATCAATTTAGTGTGGTGTAATGGTAGGATGGACTTTATTATATAAGGAGTTATTTATGGTGTTTGTTATTGTGTAGGAACTTTGTAGGGCGTTAGGTATAAGAATTTAAATCTAGCCGTTCATATAACATTAGCATTTTCCAATAATTGTGGTTATGTTTGTCCAAATTTTTTCAAATATATTGTAATATGATAAAATGTAACATTATAAACATCTGCAGGGTTAAAAACTTGACATGTTAAAAAAAACTAAAATGCATTTTCAAAAAAAAATTATGTGTAGTACCTAATTAAAATTCTACTTAATATAAACATCAATCAAACAGTAATACCAGTAAGTTAAAGATTTTAGAAAATAAGTATTACAATTATAAGAACGGAAAACAATTATAGGATAGTAACAGACCTCAGATCATAGAAACAAGGAGATATGCCAATCATAGCAAATTGGTACGGGAACAACTGATGCCACTTTTAGTACATTTTTCGACACAATTACGGGCATAATTAAGCGCTCCTTGTGAATAAAAAGATCTCCCATGCATTGAACATTCCGCACACCCTCAATCTAACACTGTTAATCGGCACTCAACACTAGCACTAAACTAAAACACTGTATTTATACCATCGATCGTGTTCGGTTCGTCGCCAGCGCGTACGTTTTTAATATGAGCAATTTGCTCAAAATCAGGCATCAAGCTCGATAGCGCCTTGGCACATCTCCCTTGTTTCTAGGATCTGAGTAACAGACAGTTATTATACCTACTAAAGTAATTTTCCAAAATAAATGGTCCCTCATTCAAAAATTCTCATCAATGATTTTATGGTACTTTATTGTAATAAATTAACAACAACAAAAATGGTTACACTACACTAAAAAGATAAAAATAAAAACAGGTTTAAAAAAAACCGACTTCCAAAAACTACACTAAAAACTATGAAATAAAAATGTTAAACTTCCATAAATAAAAATCTAAATGTATATCGAAGTCGGCGGGGCCTCTTCTTCAGGTTTTTACCTCTCAGCCTTTGAACAGGAAGAACGTGCGCAGTGTGTGCAGCGAACGTGCAGCTTGCTTTGCGCCTCGACAAATAAAAATTTTCTTTCAATCCTATATTTATGCTTAGGCCCCGCCGACTTCAATATACATTTAGATTTTTATTTATGGAAGTTTAACATTTTTATTTCATAGTTTTTAGTGTAATTTTTGGAAGTCGGTTTTTTTTAAACCTGTTTTTATTTTTATCTTTTTAGTGTAGTGTAACCATTTTTGTTGTTGTTAATTTATTACAATAAAGTACCATAAAATCATGGACAGAGCGACTTTGATCATTTATGTACTTTTACCGAGATCGATTACTTCCACAAATTTAAATAGGTACTTATATTCATAGATGTTGGTGGATGAGAGCATTTCAGTAAACAAAAACCGGGCAAGAGCGTGTCGGACCACGCACAGTGTAGAGTTCCGTAGCAAGAAGTATTTCAGTGTTCCGACCGCAAATACAAGTTTGTATTTCATAATATTATTATGAAATATTATTATTTTTACGGTTGTCAAACTCAAATAATTCAAAAATTTATTGACGTATCTTGTTCAAACTAATTTCAATCGAAAGTATTTATTAAGTGCTATAAGCTTGATTTTTTTCAGATTTTTCGATAGCGCGGTTGGAAAATTACAGGGGGGGGGGCACATTGTTAACGACTTTGGGAGCTCCTAGTTCACTCAATATGCACTTAAATAAAAAAGGTATTTAGAAACCTTCATGTTATTTTCAAAGACCTATCCAACGATATCCCACATGGTGGGGTGCGCGAAAATATTTTTTTTCATCCCTCAGTTTCATGTATGGGAGCCCCCCCTAATAATTTTATTTTTCGTAATTTCACTATAGGCCTTAATGGCGGCTTATAAAATACATCTACCTACGAAGTTTGATACAAATTGGTTATGAACTGTAGATTTGACGAGGGTGTGACAGACGGACAGACGGACAGACAGACGGACAGACAGACGGACATGAAGAAACTATAAGGGTTCCTAGTTTTACTACGGAACCCTAAAAACAGTGTTTTTTCAGTTTGTAATAGCAATAGGCTCGCTCCCTAGCCTACTATCAAATGCGACTTAAGCATGAAAAAATTGTGTGTACTATACACCTCTGTCTAACCTTGCGGGAAATATCGGGGTGATGTTATGTATGCATAATATCGAGATCGATTGCGTTCAGGAATTCATGTTACCTACACAATATCACTTTTTCATCATCGTGATGATGTCATCGAGATACACCAAAAATACCGTTTATTACACCTGGTTAAAAATCTACTTTAACCGAAGTTAATAAAATTTATATGGGACCACCGCGCGAGATCACGGAGGACGCGCGAGGTCAAAAAGAATCACGTAAATCGGCTCAGAAATGACGGAGTAATCGGTGTACATACATTAAAAAAAAAAAACAAAAAAAAAAAAAAAACAACCGAATGCAGAACCTCCTCCTTTTTGGAAGTCGGTTAAAAATACAAAAGAAATCCTTTAAAATATACGACCTACATAAAGTTATGTCTTGCGATCAGTCGTAAGTGCTCTAAGAATAGATCTTTTCCAGGTCCTCTCAGCGATAATTGTCAGGAGATAGGCAGTAGCTTCTACCTTAGACCGACAATTTAAACGTAGGCTAAGTTTGATTGGTTCATTTTAAAATAGTTTAAAATTAAGTCGATGAGAATGAGGGAATCATCCATTTCAATGAGTTATATGGAGAGAAAATGTTTTTAGCTGACTGTCAAATAAAACAACAGCGAAGTTTTAACTTAGCTTATCACAAAAATAGATAACATATTGTGTGCTTTATAGCCATAAAAGTGTTATGCAGATCAGTAGGTACCTATTTGACGTTGCCACGTCAAATAGGTACCTGCTGATCTGCATAACACTTTTAAACACATACACATAACTAGATCTAGATCTAAATGTCTGCCGATTTTAAATTGAGAATTCGTTGACAAAAATAAAAACATGTAGGTAATTATTTAAGTGTAAAACATGTATATCTACTTCTACACCAATAAATAAAATTAAAGTATCTGTCTGTGAATTCAAAATAAACGCCAACATTTTAATGGAAACTACTTTGTAAACGATGCTTAATCATAAATTACCGTTTTTAGATGTTTTGTCTATCTGAAATTTGTCGTGTATAAGTTCCGAAATGTCTACATATTAAGTCTAATATTAATTAAATGAATTAAATTTTCATGCATCAGCAGTACTGTCATTAAAAGCCTCTTACGAGACAACTTAAACCATTACTATAAAACAGGCATATACATACCTAGAAATAAAAAACCGACAGTAGATTCAAAGAATCTCTGAAAAGCACAACTTCAAAGTTGTAACTTATGAAATAATTCTTTGGAAAGCTAACAAAAACATGTTATTGAAGTAGCTTTAAGCTAGCAAGAACTTGTGGCAGCTAAAATACTTAGCACTCGACTATGTCGCGACTTGCTGCAAGTTGGGACTACTTGCATTCATTCTTTGTGTTTTCTTCGGAAACTGTTGGCTGACTTTGTTCATTATGTTATTTTAAGTGATTTTTCCGGCTGGTTTAACTTTGCCATCTTAGTCATTTTTGGTCATAGAATTTTCTAGAATAATACAATTTTTATAACGTTTTTGACCCTTAGAAATAGACATAGAGGTTCGCTATTGATTCGCATAAAATTTATCATGGTATATTTTTGCTTATCCTAATGGTCGTTACGCTTAGTACTTATTCTGCATAAATATTTAGGCATAATTTTTCAATGTAAAATACAATGTTTGCGGCTTAAAGCCACCTCCACCGCACCTTAACCTACTATGACAATGTAGAACTCATGTTATATTATCAAAATTAAGCCGAAAAAGTAAAGCCCAAATGATATATATTATTATGATATATTTATATATATTATATATATTTTGTTATATTTGCTGCTGAGTTTGTTGCGCCGTTTCTTCTTCGCAACTAAAACACTAGGAAGCGGTGAAGGGTGGGCGTTTTTGGGGGCTGTCTAATGTATATTGGCGTTCAAAAAGTGCTAATTGGCTTTAGCCCACTTTGAATAAATGACTTTTGAATTTGAATTTGAATTTGAATATGCCTATAAAAACAGTATGGCATAAAATATTAAGTCAAAGCAATATTATTATGTCATCGAAAGTTATGCTTATCTCGTTATGCCATAGTAGATTAGGATTTCATAAATAATTAGGCGAATGAAAGGGATTCCAGACATAAATCTTTATAATTGAAAGCTCTTTTTTTTTGGGGTTATTAAAACATACTTCTTCTTGCTCGTATCCTCATGACTGAGGGACGTGACTATGGTGCCTCGCCACCATCGTTCTCCAGGCCACTCGATCCTGCGCCAACTGGACGGCTGTCTGCAGGGTGGTCCCGGTGGCTTCTTGAGTTGTATCAGTCCACCTCGTTGGCGAGCGTCCTCTGCCCCTTTTCCCCTCAACCGCACCAGCAGCGCACCAGTTATTAGGAGCCTTTCTAGGCTATCTGGGTCTCTCCTGACGGTGTGTCCGAAAAACTTAAGGACTCTTTCCCGGCAGATGGTAGAAAGGCGCTCGCTTTGAAAACATACTTACAATATGTTAAACACACTACACAATACACAAGTGTACTCATTTCTCTTAGAAGAACCCTTTCCATGGCTCAGCAATTGACACAGTCCAGTCCACTTTATCCCCCAGCTATACTTCCCCAATCATTATCCGAATCACAAAATACTCCAACAGAATCCAGCAACAATTTCATTGCACTTCGTAACTGCGGTACGAAGTGAAACAATTTTCAATAAATTGCTGCTGAAATCAGAGGCGAGCACCAAACTTGTGCAACTGTTTTTCAAGTCAATCAGAAAGCTTGCTAATAGCCTGTACAAGTACTTAGTTGCTGGTTATTTTTGCATAAGTGCCGTCGACGTTTATTCCGGGACATCGGGGGACATAATTTCGCATTGAAAATGTAAATTCCCCAGAACTTCTGAGTACTTTAAGTTTCAGACGAGGATGGGTTAGGCCGGGAGTTTGGAGCGCGGAATATGAAACTAATTATTTAATGGTTGATATGTAAGGGGTAAGTTGGGAGGCTTGTGGCTAAGTAGCAGCCATAGATAGGTACCTAATCACTTTGTTACACGTCGAGATCGTTATGTGTACCTTGCCTTGGAGGGTACTTTAAACGAAAACGGATAGTCGAAACCACGAAAAGTATGTTTGCTGATGTAATCTTAGAATACCGGTATTACCCAGTAATTTTGTTGTGGAGGTCAATAAGAGTCGCTCGCACTTAGCCGATTGTTTTTATTTGGCTTATGTAAGAAAATTTTGACTTAAAAAAGTGACATAAAAACCAACTTACAGAATAAAATAATTATAAACTCCTACTCTAACGTTTAAACAAAGTACATTCAAGCAAAATGTACATAACAAAGCCACTATTCCGCCACAACAAGTACTCTCATGTAAGAACGTTAAAATAAATTTCAATTCTCTTCTAGCTCCCGGTTTATGCCAGAATTCGGGTGGACTGAATATTCGCCGGTCCCTGTTTAGCGCTCCACAACATAGCTCGGCCCAATCTTATAATAATTTGTCTGAACAAAATGTACCGAAAGCGTGTTGACGTCGTATTAATTATAATGTTGGTAACCATGCCTGATCATACAAACAAGGGAGATGTGCCAAAGTGCTATTGAGCTTGATTGATAAGATCAATGTGATCATGTCGCTGACGGACCGAACGTGCTCAATCATTTATATAGGTAGGTACAGTATTTTAGTTTTAAGTGTGATGAGTAACGAATATCAGTGTTAGTTTGAGGGTCATCATCATCCGTCTAGCCGTTTCCCAAACTAGATTGGGGCCGGCTACCAGCTAACTAGTTGCAGCTGATTATATTATCAATATTTAATGTGGAGCGACTGCCATCTGACCTCCATAACCCAATTATTGGGTAATACTCGTATTCGAATGTCCAATACCAGTTGTCAGACTTTCGGGCTCCTGACTACCCGTAATGACTGTCAAAGATATTCCTATGACAACCGGGACCGACTGCATAAATGTGCTCTCTGAAGTACGAAGAGGTCCCTATATCTAAAGAACTGTCACTTTGGTCACCCATCTAAGGACTGACCGCGAAGCGCTGATCAACCTCGCAGATCGATCGATCAGTCGTTTTGTCATTTAGCCACGAGCCCCTCAGTGTTAGTTTGAGTGTGTGCAGCATTTTTGATGTGTGGGAGATCTCTAACAAAGAACCGTTTGTAGTTGTGTGGCACACAGCTTTAACAATGGCGACAGCGGTTTCCGTACTTAGCAAATTAGTACGGAAACCGCAGTCGCCATTTTTAAAGCTGTGTGCGTCAACATATCTCCTTGTTTCTATGATCTGAGGTAACCAGTGTATAGTGCGATAAAGCCTTCCCAAGGGTGTCATGGGGAGTGATTAAGGGATTATCAAGATGGGTTATATCAGGCCTATGCTAATAGAATCACAGAATAGAATCATATTGAGTTTGTAACACACTTAGCGGCTAGTTTTGCCTATACCATCAGGATTACTGAAGCATTTACTCATGTCAGTGACGTCACATTACCTGGTCATACCCACACGCCCGTTGTCAGCACTATGCACCAGATAGATTCATTTCTGAACCCCAAGTGGTAAAAAAAAAGATTGGGAATTGTTTGGTAGGTTAAAAACACACCTTATATAATAACTACTTTTTCGGGATAAAAGGTAGCCTATGTGTTATTTCAGACTATAATCTATCTGTGTGCTAAATTTCATCCAAATCCGTCCAGCCGTTTCAGCGTGAAGAAGTAACAAACATACACACACACACACAAACTTTCGCCTTTATAATATTACTAGCTTCCACCCGCGGCTTCGCCTGCGTTTTCCGGGATAAAAAGTAGCCTATGTGTTATTCCAGGTCCCAGGCTACCTCTTTGCCAAATTTCATCCAAATCCGTCCAGCCGTTTCAGCGTGAAGAAGTAACAAACATACACACACACACAAACTTTCGCATTTATAATATTAGTGGGATGGGATTAGTGTGATCACAGATAATATAATACTTGTGATACTGTGTGAAGTGTGATTTCATCTCTCAAGGCTATCTTGTTCTATCAAATTCACTATACCAAAGAAACTGTACATAAATAACTGAGCACAAAGAAATAGCGTCTCGAAGATAAGCAAGTAAATATATTTCTTTCATCTCACATTAGAATAGAAATAACGTACAATTTCATTGGAAAATTCACATATTTCAGAAATATATGGCGAAGCTTTTGCGCGCCAAAAATATTACTTGCTATGAAGCACCAAGTGTGATTTATAGGGAATCGGGCCGCTGTGGCATACTAGTGCTGGTTCCTAGTTTTGTTTGGGTTTTTCGATTAAATACGCTGCAGCTTTTAGGCCACCATGTTGTTCCTTTAGAACGGAGTTTGTTTGTTTGTTTGAAAGCGCTAATCTTTGGAATTACCAGTCGGATTCGAAAAATTATCTTTGTATATGATAGCCAAATTCATGAGAAATAATAGTATAGGCTATTTAACATAACGCTATGACCCTTAGGAGCCGAGCAACGGGGGTGAAACCGCGGGGAACAGTTAGTTTAATATAAGATATGCCTCAGACGTGACTCAAGTATAAATGAGACAATATTTGATTTTTATCACAGTCCATGTCGATTGATGCCATAAAATTACAAGATACCTACGTTTCTGTAATTCTTTTAGGTTCGATTTACGGCAGAAGCGAGAATGTTTTTAGGGAAGTGGTTTGTTTTAAGGGAATATTTCCATAAAGCACAACTTTCTTTGTGTCAAGTAGGATTACAAAATTGGTCAAAATAAAGTGCCTCGGTCGTGAATCAGGAGGAGGAAGGATGGCAGCCATTACCCCTCTGTATACACGCCTGTTAATATTTAAAGTAGTTTCGTTGTGTTTTAGCAGATATTTTTCAAAGTTTGGTCTATCAAAAAAGTTGCTATCCTCAGACTGGCCACAAGACGTACCTCTATTATTCCTCCCTACTGCCCCATCATTTCCTCCTTCACCCAACTACATACAGGCATAAAAATGTACGCGCGCACCCCATTATCTCGATCCCATCAGCTGCTACCATGCGTCCTAATTACGCAATCAGTGCGGGCGAGAAACAAATGACTTTGTTTACACACTGTAGCGTGCGATCTGATGGAAGTAGTGCCGCGATTAATAGCCTGTTTAGTTTGGTTAGGGCTTGAGTGTGTTGTGGTTTAGTTGTAGATAGTTTTTCTGAGTTGTAAATAATATACACACAACCCAACTAACACTTTGGTGATGAGAATAAGTGCTTAGGACCTTGGGCTCTTACAATTCTCTTAAACAGCTCATGTAGCACTTATTCTTATCACTAAAATGTTAGTTGGAAACTATAATTTTGGTGATAAGAATAAGTACTACATGAAGTTATTAAATATATAAGTGATTCTCAAAAATCATATGACTCGAGCGGGATTTGAACACGCGACCTCTGCCGTACCGTATCGATGTCCGTTAACTGCAAAGTTATTGGTATTGAGTGGGAAAGACTGCATAGTTTTCCGATAGATGTCGCCAAACGCTCCTAAGAAGCGTTTACAAAGGGGTCTCAAATTTCAAATGAGTCGGGCGAGACCCGGTAGCTCAGTTGGCAGAGCACTAAGCCACGGTACGCCTGAGGTCGCGGGTTCAAATCCCGCTCGGGTCATATGATTTTTGAATCACTTATATATTTAATAACTTAATAGAAGCATAACATGGCTTTGACATGTTTCAAATTCACAAAAAAATATACATTTTTAGTACTAGATGAGCTGTTTAAGAGAATTTTAAGAGTCGAAGGTCCTAAGCACTTATTCTTATCACCAAAATGTTAGTTGGGAATGTATGAAAGTTATTGTTAACCACGTATTGGATTAGGCGTATCACAAAACGTGCTTTACTAATAGTCTATTGTTTGTGACACTTTGAGTCGTATTACAGAACCTAACTCAAGACTCAAGCATTACTTGAGACTAATTTCAAGCAATTTGATTGATTGAATCTAGTCTCAAGTAATACTTGAGTCTAGTAATATGACCTTTGGAATAAGGAATATGGGGAGACAAGTCTGATGTTGATTCAACAATGCTACAAGATTCATTATGTGATTCGTAGCGGATTACTCATCTTGCTACGGCGTAGCTACCGTAGTGACGTAGCAGCTCTACGACAAAAGACTATCACTACTTCTTCATTAGTTCAAGGGTGTTAAAACTGTCACTAAGGCTGGGGCCGCACTGGTACGGCAACAGCGACGATATGAACAAATAAATGTCGCTTGTTGTTTATGCAGTGCGGCCACCGACATAATGTTTATTAAATTTGAGTGTTTTCTAGAAATCGCCGTCGCGTCGCTGTCGCCGTACCAGTGCGGCCCCAGCCTAAAGGATTTGATTCTGCAAAGGGGGTAGCAGTGATCTTCTGTCTGTTAATAACAAACTGCAATCACCAATCCGTTTACCAAGAGTGATGAGTAAGTATTATCTGTGACATTTTTCATTAAGCGGCTCATAGAATCTATAAAATTGTAATAATTCGTGTCTGTACATTGAAGTTAAATTCCAAATAAAACAGTCGGGATAGGGTACTGGGACGTAACCAAGTAACCATGCCCAAAAATATTTGTTTTTGAGTTTTTGTCTGTTTGTGCGCGCATCCAACTTAAAATTTAAGCCACGTTTCATCTGATTTCTGTAGGATAAACCAGAGATACAGCTTGACCTTTTGGTAGTACTAGCCACCCTACAATACGGAGGTCATTTAAACTGATCATTTCATTGTAGTCCACGCGGTTTCTTCGGATTCCGGTGGGATAAACCAGAGATACAGCTTGACCTCTTAGTAATACTAGCCACCCTACACTACGGAGGTCATCAACTGGTCTTTTCATTGTAGTCCACGCGGACAGAGTCGCGGGCAAAAGTCTAATTATTATATATGCATATATGAGGGGACTAATTTCAAAACCCCCTAAAGTGACTTCGGACACATTTACATATTTTTGCACCAACATAAAGTTTTAAATTTTACTTTCAATATGACTATACGATAACTTTCATAACCCACTTAAATACACAGTAAAATCAGTTTAAGAAGTAATGTTAGTTGCAAATTCCGCTAAAATGTAAAGAAATATTTTAGATTTTCCACGTTTTTTTTTTATTGCTATGACATGACAAACAAATATCAAATATTTGCTATTTGCATTAAGTTTACCACAACATTTTACAAATAACATTCTTGTGAAAAATTTCTTCAGGATGATTTAGGGGTGTACGCACCGGGACCTACCGCTTAATAAGGCCGTTATTCCAAATGCGTACGGTGTGGCTATGTTTCAGACAATTGAGCTTGGTACCTGTTTAGTTACCCAAGTCCCTACTGACTGTGAACCTAGCCCTACAATATTGACCTAGCACCCTAGTTAGCCTAACGCCCTAACCTACCATACAAACCATACCAAACGTGGGTTACGTTGGTTTTACGTGCGGGAAGTCTGTTACAGGGAGACCTACGGTAACAGACGGAATTTGGGTAGGAACAGGGGTTTGTGTACGTCGTGCAATGTACACAGGAAATGGTTTTCTCACTGCCGATCCCACAGACTCATAGGATCGATGATGGCTAAAGGTGTCTTGGCCACAGTGAGAGGATTAATAGGAGATGAAGTAAACTCGGCTCCAGCTTGATGACTAATTTATTACAATAATTAAGTTTATTATATACAAATATTGTGGTCAATACACACTGATACCTATTTACATGTGTGTTGTATGTGTATTGAGCCGATGATGCGAAGATCTCAGTAGGTCACTGCTTAGCGCTGACGGTGCGCCAGAGTTACCGGCGCCTGTGCCGAATGTATGTCGCTGACGCTGTGGCTGTTGTTGGCGCGTTTAACTATTTGCATGTTCAAGGTTGAACATTCTGGCGCCTCTCAGGACCTAGACTGCAGTTGGTATAACTCAATAGTTTCGTGTTGATGTGGTAAACTGTACACAGGTTCCGATGTTACAGTTGGTTGGCCCGTTGTTCGCTGCTTAGATGTCTTGTTTGCGGCGAGCTCGTTTCGTCCTCTTGCTTGTTGGTTAGCTGGCGCCGTACTTGTTCTTCTGGTCTTGTGCTGCACTGTGACTCCCATCCATCTCAGTATTGCTGGACCGTAGCAAACTAAAAATAAAAAGATGAAAAGCATGATTATACAAGATATTGTACTTGTTAAGAATGTGTGAGAGCTAATTTGACTCCAAACAGTACTATCTAATTCGGTTTGTAACGTATTTTCTTTATTAACTAATTGTTGAAAAATATCTTTTGAGTTATCTACTATGACTTCTTCTTTGGAAATATTTAGTATGGATTTAGTTACCATGTGCGTATTAATGGGAAAATCTATTTGTTTTGAGTATGATGTTACAATCGGTACTGAAACAATTCTTTTAGCAGTTAATATGTTATTAGTTGTTTTAATTATGCAGTTATCTGCGATTCGTATTACACCAACATTTTGAAGCTCAACTTCTTCTCTTTGTCCATCACAAAGTATTGACGTCGTAACTCGATCTCTTACAATGAATAACCAAGTGTTTGGCATGTGAAGTTGTTTCCATATTATTTTATTGGATAAATATAATGTTTTGGTAGGACATTTCGTATGTGTCTGGTTTTTAAACAGTTGATCTACCATGCAATTTTCATTTAATTGCATGTTTTTCACGGCCCCGGGAAAGCAAATAAAATGGTTAGTCCATTCTAAACAGCGTTTGAACTCCTCATAGTTCAAATCAAAATATCGTTCGTTGTTGTAATCCAAACCTATGTAAGTTTTAGATACTTCTAAACTTTGGGCAGACTTATCAGAGTTTATCTTCGGGACTGGCGTAATATACATTAGGGTATATTTAGTTATCTCTTGTATAGGAAAATAGGAGTATACTTTTATATGAGTATTGTTTTCAGATATCTTGGTGTCCAGTAACTGTTGTTGAACGATTCTTAAATTAGAAGGTAGTTTTTGGTTTGCTGATGATATCAGGTCACTGACGTTGTTTGGTGTTAATACACTATATACTGTTGCTTTGGTTAGGTATATTTCTAACAATCCGTTATAATGATCTATGATTTCTTCCATGAAATTATATGCTAATTGGTAAGTCTGCATAATATGTATATTTACACTGTTGTGGTCGACTGTACTGAACCAATGGTCGTAACTCTCCATGTAAAATATAACTTGGTTTAGTTTAGTTTGAAATCCTATAAGTTTCTGTTTTATTCTTTCTTCAGTTTTGTTGACTTGTGATATTGTTGATATCATAAATTTGGTTTGATGGTTGGCAGCTTCAATTAATTTTTTTTTGGTTTAAATTTAATGACTCTATGTCTCGGTAAGCCTCATCATTCACTCCGAATATAGACGTTAATAACTGTCCCAATATGCCCCTTTTCTTTCTAGTTTGGTTCACTTCTGTCAAATATTCTTTAGTACGCTCAAATTTAGATTCTTCTTCTAATAGATGGTGGTATAATTGCTTGCAAAATGCGGAATTTGTTATTTTTTCTGCATTTGTACATAGTTGACTAAATTGTGACGTCACTGTTTTTATTTTGACAAACTCTTGCTCTAGGTGTTGTTTTTCATAATTTATTTCTATCCTAAATATTCCTCTATCAATGCTTGCTGTTCCTAGTTGTTCAACATAAAATCCTGGTGGGACCGTTTTTAAAGAGTATGTCGTTGTGGTCGATTTTGCTGAACCCAATATTTGTAAAATGATGAACAGCGATGTAAACCACTTGTATAATTTATTACATCGTTTAGGTTGATTAGTTTTGTTATTTCTTAGGATCTTAGCGGTATTAGTTTGTGGATTGACCGTTTTTGAGTTGATCCTGACGATTTTTGCAGTGTCACAACTCGAGATAGGTCGTCATTGCCCGGATGTATTTCCTTGATTTTTGCAAGTGGCCATTTGCTGGGAGAAACATTTTCATCTTTTATAATTACTAGAGTTCCAACTGACAAGTTTTCTTGATTCGTTTTCCATTTGTACCTCTGTTGTAGTTTGAGTAAATAGTCTTTAGTCCAGCTATTCCAGAAATCCTTTTTCATTTTTTGGATTTGTTTCCATCTGTTTAAGTGATCTGTATTAGTTTCCGATAGTGGGTCTGGTACCCCTACTGCTTCTCTTCCTATTAAGAAATGACTAGGTGTTAACACGACATTGTCGTTTATATCTTCACTTAGTGCACATAAAGGTCTTGAGTTTAAACATGCTTCAGTTTGATGTAAAAACGTGCTCATTTCTTCATAAGTGAGTGTCTGCTCTCCTATCACTCTACGCAAATGGTGTTTCATAGATTTTACTCCTGCTTCCCAAATCCCTCCGAAGTGGGGAGATGATGGAGGAATAAAGTGCCATTGTGTTCCAATGTTGGTCATCGTGTTTTGAAAGTCGTCAGACTGGGTTATGTCTAACATTTCTTTATACAAGTAATTGGCGGTGCCTACGAAATTTGTCGCATTGTCACTATACATGTGTGATACTGGACCTCTGCGTGCCATAAACCTTCGCAGTGCTGCTATGAACGTTTCTGTTGATAAGTCGCCTGCCAGCTCCAAATGTATCGCTTTCGTGGATAGGCAAACAAATATCGCAATGTAGCCTTTGTAAGACTTATGACCTCTACCTTTCATTGTTCTCACTGATATTGGTCCAGCATAGTCCACGCCTGTGTGACTGAATGGATACGATTCCGTCACTCTTGGTTTTGGTAATGAGCCCATTTTTTGTGAGGCGGTGGATGATCTGTATCTAGTGCACTTTACACATTTCCGAATGCTACTTTTCACTGTTCGCTTTCCTCCAAGAATCCAATACTTCTGTCGTATATACGCTAAGGTCAAACTATTACCTCCATGTAATGTGGTTAAATGGGCGTCGCGAACTATAATCAATGTTACATGATTGTCATGAGGTAACAGAATTGGGTGTTTCTGATCATATGGTAGATTGGAGTTTTGAAGTCTTCCTCCTACTCGCAGTAAGCCCTCATTATCAATAAATGGGTCAAGGCATGCTAACCTGGTTCCTTTCTTCAATGATTGTCCGGCTTTAATGGTTTTGTACTCTTCAGAAAATACTTCTTGTTGGACTAAGAAGAGGACTTTTTTAGTTGTTACATTCATTTCCATACAATTTAATGGTTTTTTGTTTTGTTGTTTATTTACGAATCTGTAGCAATATGATAACACTCGTATCATCTTTTGGAAGCTTGAAAACCTTTCCCAAATATTGTTTTTCGGTCGAGGTTTTATAGTTATATGATAACATCGTTTAATCTCCTCACATATCTCTGGTACAGTTTTTTTACTAGGAATGCTATCAGTTTTTAACCACTCTGGACCATTCCACCACAGAGATAAGTTTTGTAATTTATTTGGCACAATACCTCTTGTAATTAGGTCAGCTGGATTTTGTAATGTATTTACATAATTCCATTTCGCCTGTGGTAACACTCGTTGTATTTCGGATACCCTGTTAGCTACGAACGTCTTCCATCGCTCAGCTTCACCTTTGATCCAGCCGAGAGTAATCATTGAGTCCGTCCAACAATAAATATTTGCGATTTCCATTTCCATTCCAGTAATAACTTTCTCCATCAGTTGGGTTAATAATACTGCAGCACATAACTCCAATTTAGGTAATGTAGTTTTCTGCTTTTTTGGTGCTACCTTTGATTTAGCTTGTAATAGGGTTACGTTAAACATATTATTATTTTGTATTCGACAGTATATCACTGCACCGTATGCTTTTTCAGACGCATCACTGAACCCATGCAGCTCCACTCTCGAATTGCTTGAAAAATGGCACCATCTTGGGATGGAAATCTTTTCAATTGTCTTTAGTTGTTTTTGGAATTCAATCCATCTTGTTTTAATAGTTTCCTCCACGGGCTTATCCCACTCTGTGCCATTTGTCCACAGTTCCTGAATCATAAGTTTCATATTTATGACAACAGGTGCTAACCACCCCAGAGGATCAAATATCTTAGCGATTTCTGATAAAATAAATCGTTTTGTTGGTTTTTCATTCTGATTAATAGTAATCTGAAAACAGAAACTATCCTCTAATGGTGACCATAATACCCCTAAGGATTTCCTGGTTTCATCTAGCGGTATTTTCATCACTTGGTCGTCCTTGCTCTCATTCGATATGTTTTCTAACAATTCAGTGCTGTTAGACGACCATTTCCGTAACTTAAATCCGCCTTTTCGTAGCATATTTATTAAGTTTTCTTGTAATATTTTTGCTGACTCAACACTGATATCTCCTGACAAAATATCGTCCACGTAGAAGTCCTGGAGAGTTCTTTGGCTAGCTATTGGGTAGTTCGCTTTTTCATCAATAGCGAGTTGGTGCAGCGTCTTAATCGCTAAGTATGGGGCAGCTGCAGTTCCGTACGTTACGGTAGTTAATTCGTACTCATCGATAATATGTTTCGGAGATTTCCTCCATACTATTCGTTGGTATGTGAAGTCTTGCTCGTTAACTTTTATGTATCGGTACATTTTTTCGATGTCCGCTATAAATGCTATTTTGTGTTTACGCCAACGTAATAGTATAACTGCTAAATCTTGCTGTAGTCTTGGTCCCGTAAACATATTATCATTTAGACTTATGTTAGTACTTGACTTGCTCGACGCATCAAATACTACTCGTAGCTTAGTAGTTAGTGAATCTTCCTTGATTACTGGTTGATGTGGTATATAGTATTTACCTTGGTAATAGTCAGTACTAGTAACTTTTCTCATATGGCCCATTTCTAAGTACTCATTGAGAAAGTCTTGGTATCTTTTTTGTAAGTTTTCATCTTTGTCGAACTTCCGTTCTAATTGTAAAAATCTTGCAATAGCTTTTTTGCGCGAATTCCCGTAATCTACGTTGCGATTTTTGAATGGGAGTTTCACTGTGTATGTTCCATCTGGATTTCTTATAGTAGTTTTTTTGTAATAGTCTTCGCAAGCCTGATCCTCGTTGGACAATTGGTATTTTTCAGGAATTTCTTCTAATTCCCAAAACTTGTTTAGTTGTTGTACTTCTGTAGTACGTGTCATCATACTAATAACTGTGTTAGTATTGGTAGTATTGCCACAAATACCGGATAAAATCCACCCAAACTCGGTATTTTGAGCGATTATTCCGTCTTGCATCTTGTGTAACCCGTTTAATAATAAGTTACTATACTCTTGAGCCCCCAATATTATATCTATTGGTCCTCTTTTGTAGTACGTGGGATCGGCAAATAGTTTGTTTTGTAAACAATCTGATTTTAGTTCTGGTAAATTTTTCTCTGGTAAACAACCAGTTAGTTTTGGTAGCGTTATAAGTGTGACAGGTAACCTATATTCACTCGGAAATCTTGGTTGTAGCATGACATTGATAGAGTTTTTCGATGTCTTAGGTTTTTCGTCAGCAATCCCGATCACTTCGGTATGTATCTTAATACGTGGGAATGACAATAGTTGGGCAACCTCCTCTGTGCAGAATGATGCCTCTGAACCTTGATCACATAGAACCCTTAGTAAATGCGATGTCCCATCCGCCGAGTGAGTTTTTATTAAGGCTGTCGCTAGTAGTGTGGTTTTTGGTATATTAGTTTTGTTAATAGTAGACATATTAGTTATAGTTTTCGTTATTGATTTACTTGTAGATGGAGTGGATAACTCGTTCTTTTGTGACTCAATTTTAGAGTGTCTTACAGTCATATTATTGTTGTTCTGGTGTAAATAAGAATGATGACCTCTTTTCCCACAGTATCCACAACTTTTAGTGCTGTGACATTTTATCGATGTTTCATGAATCAAGCAATTTTTGCACATCTGTTTTTCGTATACGACCTTATTGCGATCTTGCACTGACAGCGTTTTAAAACTAGTACATTGGTAAATGCTGTGTTCGTGACTTTGGCAAAACCAACATACAAGTTTATCCACTTGTTTGGTTGTTGAATTTGATGACTCATGACGCGATTTGTGAGCAAAGGATTCTTCCCTGACTGAGCTTGACGCTTCCAGACACTTAAATCGTTTTTCTAAGAATTGCATCATTGCCGAAAATTCCTGTAGTTTATTAGGCTCTTTTAATTGCTGTTCGTATTTTTCATCAGTTTCTGAGTCCCATATTCTACTAAGTATCCTTGTCAAAATAGGATCCCAAGTTGAGATGTTGATGTTTTGACTTTTTAGTGCTTCTAGGTTCTCGTTAATTGTATCATGGAGATTTCTTAAGTTCGCGGCAGTAGTTTTCTTTAATTTCGACATACTCAGAATATTATCAATATGTTTAGTAATGATGATTCTTTCATTTTTGTATCGCCTTGTCAACAGATTCCACGCAGTTATGTAATTAGCGTCACAAACTGTTAAATGCTTGATCAGCTTAGCGGCGTCGCCTCGTACATGTGTTTTTAAATACTGCATTTTTTCCGTGTCACTTAACGATTTATCTTCGTGTATTATTTTCAAGAATAGATCATAAAAAGAATTCCATGACTCGTAACTTCCACTAAATGTTGGTATTATTATTTTTGGTAACTTAACCGAGGTTTTATGGTTGTTGTGTGGTGATTTGTGACCTATTTCTGCAAACAATTTTCCCATCACAAGGTCGAATTCCGTTTGTGTTTTCTCAAACATATTTTCTTGAAAATAACTGTGTTCCAACGTACTATCTTCCATTAAAATGAGTAAGTGGGTTTCTTCAATTTCTTGCCACTGCTTTTGTAAAGTTGTTACTAGAGATTCTAAATACCAACTCGCTTTCTCTTCAGTCATCGATTGAACTGCCGACTGTAACTTTTTCTGCATCTGATTAACCCGAAATAGTTGAATAAATAGTTTGGGTGACCTAATGCCTTCTTCCTCTTCGGGATCTATATCTTGTGGCTCATACAGTTGGTTCACTACCTGTAGTCTTTTCTCACACTTCAAGAGGTATTCAATAGCCTGCGTATACTGTGTATTGATAGCACTAAAGTAATTGGTAGTGATGTATTTGTGATCACACAACACATCTTGGTCTTTCAGTCGTAAATGGTTTTTGGACGTTCGAGTGAATATTTCTGTGAGTCGATTCCTCCTTTCCGTGATATATTTTAGAGTTTTTCTTGATGCTGAGTCTTTTTTGATGTTAGTGAATATTTGTTTTAGTTCATTGTAATCTGCTTCTTGGCTTCTTATAACTTCGTTTATTTCTTGTATGTCCATTTTTCCTAACTGTCCTTACTAGTCCTATTTGTTAAGAACCCTATTTGCCCTTTGATACGATAAGTGCGACTTGTCAAAATATCGGTGAAGCCGCTTGTGGGAGCCGATTTCCGATCCGCTATCGTACAAATTGCGTGTAAGTACGTCAGTCCTTTTACATACAACAACCAAGCGTTTGTTGAGTTATTACGCTAGTTTGAAGTACGTCTAAACGTCATTCAGTCAGTTTAATGCGTATGACAAGAACAAGAAGTTTTTATTTTATTAATTATTATTTTATAACGGTTACAACGTTTAAGTACCGATTTAAACAAATTACCCTGGTTTACCTAAAAAACAACTGCTCGAAGGACCAAAATGTACGCACCGGGACCTACCGCTTAATAAGGCCGTTATTCCAAATGCGTACGGTGTGGCTATGTTTCAGACAATTGAGCTTGGTACCTGTTTAGTTACCCAAGTCCCTACTGACTGTGAACCTAGCCCTACAATATTGACCTAGCACCCTAGTTAGCCTAACGCCCTAACCTACCATACAAACCATACCAAACGTGGGTTACGTTGGTTTTACGTGCGGGAAGTCTGTTACAGGGAGACCTACGGTAACAGACGGAATTTGGGTAGGAACAGGGGTTTGTGTACGTCGTGCAATGTACACAGGAAATGGTTTTCTCACTGCCGATCCCACAGACTCATAGGATCGATGATGGCTAAAGGTGTCTTGGCCACAGTGAGAGGATTAATAGGAGATGAAGTAAACTCGGCTCCAGCTTGATGACTAATTTATTACAATAATTAAGTTTATTATATACAAATATTGTGGTCAATACACACTGATACCTATTTACATGTGTGTTGTATGTGTATTGAGCCGATGATGCGAAGATCTCAGTAGGTCACTGCTTAGCGCTGACGGTGCGCCAGAGTTACCGGCGCCTGTGCCGAATGTATGTCGCTGACGCTGTGGCTGTTGTTGGCGCGTTTAACTATTTGCATGTTCAAGGTTGAACAAGGGGGTTTTGAAACTATATCCCTCATATCAGCTTTTAAAATAATTTCCATCCTAAAATAATACCCAGACGATGTCCTTCGCCCAACCGATTCATATTGCGCCCACAATTTTCTTACCTATAAAGAATTTCCTTTCTTTTATTTTAATTTAAAAGAGGCTCGAAGAGGATATAATCTCGCCAGTCCGGGGAAATTGATTTTGGGCGTACGTTCACAATATTGTTATATTAAATATGAACAAAAATGTCCTTATAGTATGTTTTGGGGTGATTTAGGGGGAAATAGGGAATAGTTGGGGGTTTGTAAGTAATGTGGCTGTTGTTTCTTTGTCTGGATTTTTATCTATATTATAAAACTAGCTGTGCCCCGCGGTTTTAGCCCCATTGCTCGGCTCCTAAGAGTTGTAGCGTGATGATAAATAGCCTATACTATTCTTGATCAATCTTGCCATTTCATTTGATTTAAATCTTTGGATTCAATCAGGGCCCCAATTCTGCTATTTCAATTGTGTAAGAATGGTGTCATAATGGCACCATTACGGTCAAAACCTAAGCTATCATTGGCTTAAAGTAAGACTATCTCTTTCGTCATTGATCAAAACGATGTCATTGAGAGACCATTCTGACACGATTATGACAATTGTATTAGCAGACTTGGGGCCCAGATAATTGAGAATTGAGCTAAACTAAAAGCTTGCGTAATTTGCATAAAAATGCATGTTTAATTTAATCTTTTAACAGAGATATTTTTAAAAACTTAGCTCGATTCAGGGTTGGAACCCACGACCACACTTAATAGGCTAGACCACGAGGACAAGGACCAAAGAGGCATTCTTATTATATAATTATAGCATATAAATGATAGCAAAACCAGCCCTGTACTCACCCCATAAAAGTCAGCCACCTAGAAAATATGACTACGAGTAATAATAAATATCCCTCTCCTATATAGCTTGATTTAAGTACAAATAAAAATATGGAGCGGATACCGAGGGTAGTTCGCGAACATTATAAATAATGCGGGGATAAGTATTTCTTACACTTTCCTTTAGTAGGGAAGAAATAATATTTTCGTGAATATCTTACACAGAAAGTTAAGGGATGAAAAGAAAGGTAAAATTATGTTCGCTGTAGGGAAGCTTCCTGTTTTTAAATATGATGATAATGGTGGTTTAAATCAGTGTCGTGCATTGGTTATAGGCAATTAAGCAGTGTCTACTTTATACAGGGTGGCAGGTTAGACAGTGGAAATATTTTAAGGAATCATTGTACTCATAATTATGAACAACTTTCACTATGGGACCAACCCGGAAATCGCGAAAAAACAATCAGCTGTTCCATACATTTTGTTGAGCTATGTGAACATAAATGGGAACAGCTGATTTTTTTTTTCACGATTTCAGGGTTGGTCCCATAGTAAAGGTTGTTCATAATGATGAGTACATTGACCTCTATAAATATTTCCACAGTCTAACCTGCCACCCTGTAATATTCAATTAAACTACTTTACACTTCAATGTATATTTTTGTAATTTTTTGTGAATTTGAAACATGTAAAAGCCATGTTTGTTGTGCTTCTCGTATGTTATATAATATATAAAAGATTTCAAAAACAACTGACACAGGCGGAGTTTGAACCCGTGACCTCTGCCTCACCGTGGCAAACTACGATGAAGCATGCCATTTAAAATGTTCATTTTAAATTAAAATTTAAAAAGACACCAAAAATTATCGTTCATACCCACTTTGTCCCCTTCATTCCGTAATACGCATCCCTATTCCGAGGTAAGTCGTAAATAACATCGCTTACACTTTTCACTCTCAACATGTTGCAAAATTCCCAACTTGCCAACACTCGTGTTACATGAACGTAACAAATTAAATTATTTCAGACTCTTTCGCTATACATTAAATTGTTGATGACATGTTTAGACGGCTGTATTTAATGACTAATGCCTTATATAATCCAATTTAGAGCGTTAGGTGTGGTAGATAAGATTTACTACTGAGACATGACATCAGCCCTCAGACATCAGCCCTATTTATAAACTGTGTCCCTGCTGCACGAGCCTCCTCTCAGAATGAGAAGAGGTAAGCCATAGTCCACCACGCTGGCCAAGTGCGGGTTGGCAGACTTCCCACTTTTACAAGAACTTTATGGAGAACTCTCAGGCACGCAGGTTTCTTCACGGTGTTTTCCTTCACCGTTAAAGCAAGTGATAATTAATTTGTAATACGCACATGACTTTGAAAAGTCAGTGGTGCGTACCTTGGGATCGAACTCGAACCTTTCGCCGTGAGAGGCACATGGTTAAACTACTAGGGTATCATAGCACTTCCGTATTACAAAAGACTTACTACTGCGAGACATAACATATTAAGGGCCAAGTTCACCGACAAGATAACAGTCTGTTAAATTGAAAACGGCTATTTATCACATCTTTTTCACGGCCGTTTTCAATTTATCGGACTGTTATTTTGTCGGTGAACTTTGGCCTAAGTATATTAATACGAAATGTGAGCGTTGTCGTGTGATGTCACGATATCACGCAGGCGTATCTAGATGTAGATTATGTTAGTAGCTAATTACTGTTAAGTTAGTAGTAGATAAGATAGATATAATTGTAGATAGTAAGTTTAGATAATAGCATGTATTGTTGCATATTAGTGGCGAAGGGTGAGGGGAAGCCGGTACAATAAAATAGTAACGTAAAATAATTTTGTTTTACTTAACGTTTTTTTACATATTTTGAATAGGCGAATAGGAATTATTTAAGATTTCGTATAAAAAAATACTTTATGTGTTTTATTTGGTGGCTAATACTAGCCCATGTTGTAGTACATAATATCTTATTAATCTTAATATTCTTAAACATAATACTTACAAAAAAAAAATGTTCACGGAAAAGATATTTGTTATCCAAGAAATCATTTCGAATTCCTGCATTTCCATTCCTCGCTGTCTCCTGCCCAGCTTCCATCCAGCCATCACTCCCCACAATAACCTCACGTCCTCATCATCAATCACTTCACTTATAAATACTCTTCACTTAATCATTTCAACCTCAACTGACCTAATTTATATAAGTCCATCTCCCCCCTTTTGCTTCTAACAATGCATTATTTTTCTGTTTGTTTGTAGAGATGCTTGTCAGAATTCGAAATTGAGACGATTTTTCGAGATTTTAATCAAATGGTTTGTTTTGCATGAAACGTCAGGTCTCTTTAGACGATTTCATCCAAAGAAGTACTTTATTTGCTTGTCATAATTTTAGTTTTGCCGCCAAGAAGCATTGGTGTCTAGTCCCATAAAAAGAATAATTTGTCGGTGAAATAACAGGCACAAGGAACATTATTTCTAATTTTTCTGGGTGTGTCTTCTTTTATCCAGATTTTTTTGTCAATCTTTTATCCAGAATCTTCTGATTGATGATGATGGTGACATAATTTCTGTATTGGATTAAAAGATGAAGATTTGACGATAGCAATTCTATAAATTCTATCTTATTTACCTAGCATTATTGACACCAAGAGGTTACCCTATTACAAAGTGTAGCGACAGCGACATCAAGTACTATCCTACATCGCGCAGGAAGAGTTTTCACAGCGATAAGCATATTATATACAGAAATCCAACATCAACTGGCGGGGCAGTGGCCCACCAGATAATACCATCTGGTCTGGTATGAGGATCCTCCCTTTTCAATGAAGAGACGTTCCATCTCGTTCTACCATTCTTCAAAAAAGTATTACCTAAATTCATACTCAGAAAAAGTTCTATTATTCTGTCTTACTTAGGTACCTAGTGTTGTATATAGGGTCCTACCCTTCATTTCTTGTCCGTTCTTCTCCATAGGAATCTACGTTTTGGAACGGACAACTAGCTTCAACTAACGGACAAACTGACTGACAACTATTGCTTGACTATTCAAAAGTGCCTGTAAATGGTCTAATTGAAATAAATGTTTTGACTTTGACTTTGACATACTCGAAATATTTTAAGAGGCACATCTATAGGTGGTAAAGATGCCATACAAACAAAAAAAACATTGATCTGAGTATTTTTTTTTTTGAATAAATAAATCAAATTATTTTAAATAAATTATTTCACACATAAAATACTATTTTCGACATCCATTACGCTTGTTTCTAATATTAATAGTAAAGTACGTAAAAACTAGCGTAATGGATGTTAAAAATAATATTTGCATGTGTTTCAAATAATTTTAAATTAATTTATTAAAAAAAATATACTCAGATCAATTTTTTTTTGGTTTGTATGGCATCTTTACCACCTACAGATGTACCTCTTAAAATATTTCGAGTATGAAGGGAAAGACCTTATAATTATAATCCCTTTGTCCAACAACAAGAATGTAGAGACCTAAAAGACTTCCCATATAATAACACATTTTCAAACAACAGAATAAGAAAACTCAAGCGAACATTGTTTGATGACCCGAAACAGATGAGTTCCGTTTAATTACAGCCACTCACTTGTTTACCCGTCATGACGTCATGCTTACAATTGACGTCACACAAAGCCGCTTGATAACTCAACAAATAATACTCGCAGAATTTATGGGGGGGAGACACTGAGAGCGCACGGTAATAAAAACCGATTTAAGTGATCGTGAATTGGAACAGCCTGACACGCTGCCTGATATCACCACGGGAACTGCCATCTTGTTTGCGAACGTTTACAATAATTATCTATCTATACTTATAATAAATCTGTAGAGAGGTCAATTCTGTACATGAAATATATTTTCAAAATAACTATTAGGGAGTGATTAGTGAATTAGTGATCGATACTGATGCCAAAAATGCAATCAGTAAAATTTTTGTCTGTCTGTCTTAATAGTTAAAGCTACATAGAAATCATGTATGACGGAAATGTACTACAGAAAGTTATCAAAAAAATATCCCACAACAGCATATGTCTATATTTTATGGTTGACTCACAATAACACGTGTAACTCCCGATAGCTTAGCAGTTCGGAGCTTTCTGATTGTATTACACACAAGGAGTTACACGCTGATGGAGTCGCGGGGACAGCTATTAATAATAATATTCTGCGGTTCCTTATTGCGATATTTTTCAACAGTATTGTGGATTGACATATTATATTTCCCTACTAAAATACGAAAGTTAATCTGTCTGTTACATCAAAACCATTGAACCGTGAGGAAGGACATACGCTACTTTTTTACGAAAAACGACGGAAACGCGGACGAAGTCGCGGGCAAAAGCTAGTTATTACTAAAGCTATTTAAACTATCTTTTACATAATACAACATGAGTATCCCAGATTTTTTTATATTAAGATCCCACCAAAAAGCTGTGTTCTGACGGCCGAAAATTTCACCAAAATTTTGTAGTAGTTCTCATTGTGTCACTGGGTTTAGGGTGGTGTTTATCTGCGGTATCATTATTAGCTCTTTCGCGTGCCTTTCATGTAATGAAACGATTTCATTGTTCATCGCGTATTTACGAGTAATGTTCTACTGACACAGATGCTTACACATATTTATTAATATTATGTCAGAGGATGTATCTTTATTTGTATGGTACTTACGTACTTAGTCGTGCCGATTCTGTTGTTTACGAACTAAACTAATTTAGTCTTATCTGTCTCTTTATACTAACATAAACATGAGAGAGGGATAGCAGATATTTAATCCTGTCAAATTAGTCCACTTGAATAGTTTTAATGTCAATTTACTCGTAATCGCAGAAGGTCAAGACTATTTTTCCGACAATGATAAGGGCCTAGATTAATTTGACAGTTCTAATTATTTTCTGTCTTTTTTCAATGATATTTGTAAGAAAGATTTGTGTTATTAAAATTAGTTTAATGCGATGTTCGACAGAATCAGCACCAGTATCAAACTAGATGTGCTCGTAACTTCGATCGCGCGGGACTTTTGGCGCAGCATGTTGGTCATGATACCCGCTAGATGGCAGTAATAGACCTTACAAATATTTGCATTCATATCTTCTAAACCCTGCAATATATCGAAATGGAACATAATACGAGTCAAGCTCAATAGCGCCTTGGCACAACTCCTTTGTTTCTATTATCTGAGAGTAGACGGTAAAATTCACACGCGGCACAACCAGTCAATAATTTCGCTACATTTTTCCCCTGGTCGCGTCCAAAACAAGGAAATATCTATTCCAAGTCCGAGTTTTTAAATTTACGAGTGCAGCCTGTGTTTACTTGAGAAAACTGATTACGTCTCAACGATAAGTACCATAAACAAAATCAGGCGATTTTAATATTTTACAGGGGAAAGTTTTCTGGCGTTTTTTCATCCCCTTTGAGGAAATAAGGAATAAAACGCAGCTGTCGTTCAGTTGCGCACACTTACCCTGCAGGGTGTAACTTTTTAATTACACCCCTCCCGACATTTTTGCCCCTGAGGGATATCTTGGTTATTTCTTAAGTTTTACCTATAAAATTGTTTGATTTTCTGGTTTGATGAAGAAAAACATGTTTTGTATTTTTTTGAGGTAGCTAGGTACTATACCTACTGAGTGTAAGAATATTATTGAAGAAGGGTATTTATTTTTTGATACTAGTTCGATTAACTACGAGACCAACCTTGTAATCAAATCAAAACTAAATTAAAATTTCGAAAACAACGACTTCGTTTGCATGAAAATGGATAAACATGTAGCCAGTGGTACTTTACCAGATCCCAGACCTTCTTTTTGTCAAATTTTATCCAATTCCGTCCAGCCGTTTCAGCGGGAAGGAGTAACAAACACACACATACAACGCATTTATAATAATTACTCAATAATCAACACTCAATCATAACTATTAGACTTACGAAATACATCGGCAAACTTATGAAAAAAAGATCTCATGAGGCGTTACAAAGGGATCTCAAATTTCGAGTTGACCGAGCGGGTCGCGGTAGCTCAGTTGGCAGAGCATTAGCACGGTACGCTACAGGTCACGGGTTCAAATCCCGTTCGCGATATTCGAATTTTGAGAATCTCTTAAATATTTAATAACTTAAAAAAAGATCATTTGTAAATTCTCTACCTGACCGAAAGTAGTGGAAATAATAATAACTTCAAATAATAATTACAAACGCCTTTATTCTTTCTCCTAAAATCAGCATAGCCTGCCCCCAAAATCATGATTTAAGCGCGCCAATATTTTCTAATAGCTGAACTGATTACCAATTAGTGTGGAGCCGGTCCAATCCCCAGGGAGTGGGGGGAGGGTGGGGGGTGACAGTGACAAACGACGGAAATATTTCACTGAGCCAGCCACCCGGGGACACTGTTGAGAGGGAATAGTAGACGCAGATGGAAGAATTGTGTGAATGCATCTGGGTAGAGTGGTAGCGTGAGTTGAATGTGGTGATGTTGGTTGTTGACTGATGCAAGTAGTAACTGAATAGAACCTCTCAAGCATACCTACAGTATTAGTAGTATTAGACATTAGTTGTAGTTACCAGCAGGCACTGGCTAAGGGTGAGGGAAAGCCGGTAACCCGTGTAACCCACAGTAACTGAGTACAATAGTATATATCAAGTATAGTTAGTATTATGTTAGTATAGATCTCATTTTATTTATGTCATGCCTATTCTAAATATTTAAAAACAGTGAATAAACGATAATATTATTATGAAATACAAACTTTTATTTGCGCTTCTGACACTGAAATATTCCTTGCTACGTAGGTAGATACTTTGACACGCACTTAGCTGTTTTTAGGGTTCCGTACCTCAAAAGGAAAAACGGAACCCTTATAGGATCACTTTGTTGTCTGCCGTTAGTCACCGGACCATAAGTGGAGCCATGTGCTCATAGATGACGCCACTAGAAGTATGAAGTAGCGCCATCTATGATCATTTAGCGGAACCTTTAGGGCGCGAGGCATAGTCGCACTTGTCCGGTTTTTTTTTTAATAAGTATCTTATACCGGTTAAAACACTCAAAGCCAACAGTTTAGCTGTTGAACTGGTAACTAAACTACTGTTAAAGTCGAACTGTGTGCATGTTGCCACTGGGGTCATCTTTAAACTCTTAGGTTACTTACTTGATAGTTCAGCATTTTACTCTTTGGTTAACTGTTTTTAGTTCTCAACGAGTTGTTAATGTTCTTTCTTTTAAACATCGTTGGATAGTTTTTAAAAGATTAAAGATGTTGCTTTAAACTTTCTGATGTTCACACACTGTGCGGAATTAAAACATTAATGTCTCATTGAATGGTTCAATGAATGAGAGGCAAGTTTTATACACTAGCCTTACTTATAGACGCCTCTTATTTTAACCACTGATTAAATATACAACTATCTTTGCCATTTGTGTGACAATGAATAGAGATGACAATTGACATAAGAGCTGTTTAATTTAATCATCGTCTTTTAGTAAAGAGATAGATCACCTGCCGACTGACTTTAAAATAAATTGAGCAACCTTAGTTTAGAGGTTTTCATTGTGTTTAATAGTCTACTGCCTATTATTCTAACCCTAATCCTAACTAGTCCTAAATAATATTATAATTACGAAAGTAAGTTTGTTTGTTTGTTATCTTTTCACTGATCATAATTAAATTTTGCATTTACGTTGTCAGGGGTACAAAAAAAGGTCAAGGAGTACCTTTCACCTAGAAAAAATAACTGTTCCCAAAGAAAAGAACAACAATTTTCGACGGTCACAATTTATTGCTTTAGGACGCTAGATGGCGCTACTTGTATATCATGCGGATGAAGTCACGAGCAAAGTGCTAGTGTCTAAATAATCACAATAACCCAATTAAACCACTACTGAACAAAAATAAACCCCACCAATTTCATGAACTGCAATAAAATGAACTGAAGCGCCCGACATCAAAGGCACATTTTTACATTTGACACTTTTTGTAATCAAAACTTTCCACGGACTCGTTGGAAATTTTACAGTTTAAAAAAAAAGAGTTGGCGGCAAAAAGTTGCGGGCGAATGTCACATGTGGTGCGGGACGCTGAGTTATGGTGCATAGTTTTATATTAAATTTCGCATAATTCCCGACAGTACTGTAGCGTGCAACTTGCGACTGCAACTGCGGTTACGTGATAAAGTTGTAATTATGCAACCAGTTGTTACGTGCGATTATAATTAATGTTAGTCATAGCATTTCAATAGAATACAATCTTTATTCTACGTCTATATCTGCTTAAGGGGATATCTACTCAAGTGTTTAAGGCGGTTAGGGTGGTTGCCTACAGGGACTTTTTGTAGCGATACAATCGCAAAAAGGCCGCGATTCAGTCGCGATACTGTCGCCGATCGAATTCCTCTGCCCGCGTACGTAATAAAAATTCTGCATCGCTACTATCGCGATACACCATCGATACTGATGCGATGCAGCATCGATAGTCATGCGCTGTAATAACTTACCTTCAGATCGCCCGAAACAGATGCGCGTTAGTAGTGATGTAGTCACGCGTTTGCTTTGATGCAGTTGCGCGTTGCAACGGCCAAAAGTAGCAATGCAGACTTCTGCATCGCTACGAAAATTCGCCATGTGTGACCTTCCTTAAATTGTAATAGAATATATTTCTGCTAGTACAAAAACATTTGAACATCCTCAAAAAAAAGTAAAAAGTTCTAATAGAACCAATGCCTACGTACATACAACTAACAATTTTATTGCAGCATATAAACTGTTGGTAACTAGCGACTTACAAAACTTCTAACTAATTACAATCAGTGACAACCACAACCGGCTGCTAGCTGCAGTATAAGCCGCCACCATCCCGGATGCTTCTCATTCTCTGATTGTAAAGTCAGCCGCAGACCGTCAGAGCATCTTGCGAGCACGGAACTTGTGCTGGCTCCGCGGAATGTTTCTGAACGCTCTGAAAATTATATTACGGGAATTACGTCGTGTCTTTAGTGAAAAAAGGAATATTAAAACTGAAGTCGCCGCTGGTTGTCTGTTTATGAAAATTGTAATTGGATGAAAAGGTTGATAGTACCTGATGTTGAATTTGAAGCTCAATTTATTCTCGTAAATAAAATTTTACAAAATATTGTTCAGATTTGGTTCCGATATAATCTCAATGACATACCTACCTATCATAAATTTTTGACGTGTAAAAGTGTTATTTTTAACCTATTTACAAAATTAATATCATTTATCATTTATCATTATCATTTATAAATGGTATATCCAACTAAATCGTCCAAATAAATAATTAGACATCGATTGTATCAAAATCGAGATTTCCTTCCGATTAAAAAGTTGGCCGATTAAATTGTGAATGTGAAAATTTTGTTGTTTGATTGTCGCTGTCGGTCTGAATTCTAATATGTACAATAAAAAAAATTGTACACAGCCTATAGGAAAAAACTAATTTTCAAATTTAACAACTACCAGAAAACACAATATTTTTTTATGTTTTTTTAGACGTTGGCCCACACTAGGATTTCTCCTGTATCGTGGGTGCGTTTACAAACACAAATTTCACATACACAAACAGTCAGACCTATGTGCAATGCGGGAATTGAACCCGCGACACGTTGCGCAGCAGCCAATCTCTCAGCCACTGCGACACCCGTGCGGTCAAATTCGAAGCACAAAAAAAAATCGAAGCACTAAACCACATTCTTTATTCCCTAACCCTCAAACAACCAAGAAACCAAAAACCATAAATTCAACGAACAGAGGACATACAAACAACATATTTATACCACGCTCGACGTAATTCGAAAAAATATATTCAACGGGCATGCAACCAGAGCCCAGGGGAGCGCCATTGCAAAATTTCCAATTTTCAACTCAATCCAATTTCAATCTATTTTCAATATCAGTCGATTGGTGTACTCGGTTAGATGCGGATGGGACGTGGGGAAACTTGTAAAGGATAGCAGGTGAGGACCGGGAAGGATCTGGTTAGGACTGGATTATGCAGCGGTTTAAGGCAGATTAGGAAGGAAAATTGTGTAAACTATTTTGTAATTTTCCTCAGATCATAGAAACAAGGAGATATAAGTTATCATAGCAAATTAGTACGGGAACCGCTGTCGCCACATTTAACGCTTCGCCAAAGAGAATGCGTACCTACTTAGCGCGCATCAAAGGTTTAGCCTGACGCCCGAATTGTGTTATATTATGACGGTATTATACAATCAAACAGAGCGCCAGCTTGATAGCCTGGCGCTCTGTTTGATAGTATAATACCATTATAGTATAACACAATTCGGGCGTCAGGCTAGGCTAGACACGCCGCGTGATATCACGCGGCGAGTCGGTACAGAATAGACAAGCTGGTCGTATGTCACTCAACAACACCAAAAATAATTATGCCTCGGGAACTCTTGTGACATAACACCTAATTTAGCTTCTCAAACATAAAGGGAAAAAGGGTACGGTGGTGTCAAGGAAAAATGAAACCAATAATAGATAATTCATTCTCCAATTTCATGCAAGCGCAGCCACGGGTCGGAGCTATCCTATTTGTTACCATTAAGTTGTGGTGCTGGGATAAGGTAGAATAAATTAAAATTTGGATTATCTGTGTTTGGGCATCCATTTTGTATATGAGTATGTATAGTTTGGGGTATTATAAATAAGCTTCGTTGCGATGCTTTATGGATAAAGCTTAATGGAAGTAGATATTAATGGTTATTGTAGGAAAAGGGCAAATAAGTTTCAAGTAAATTTTGTAGGCTATTGGGATCTGCGATCGTTTTAGATATTTAGGGATGGTTTTATTGGTTATTGTTACTAAGAAAGGTATGGCATATGGCTCAAATCTGGAGCAGCCCGACTGGGGTAGTACCTCTATCTTACAGAATACCACAGCCAAACAAATTTAATACAAATATTTTTATTGGAACAAAAAACACAATTTACAAAAATCTGTGTACGATAAAGTCTGCATTAGTATAAAACTGTGTCTAAATAACGCTACTTACTCTTCGGTAGTGTTGTGTTCCTGTGGTGAGTAAGGTCGCCAAAGCTTCTGAGGATGCGCTGTGTTGACAACCTGCTTGTCTCCTAAGCTGTTGGCACAGTGAATCCTCATTTTAAAGGCTGATATGTGACTAGTATTTCAAGCGTTTCATAGACTACGGTAACCGTTTACCATCAGGCGGGCTGTACGCATATTACCCGTCATCGTCGCATAAAAAAAAACCGGCCAAGTGCGAGTCGTACTCGCGCACCGAGGGTTCCGAACCATTTTTGGACGTATAAAGCGAAAAAAACCGGACCGCATAACTAAGTTTGTTTGTGAAGGAATTTTGATGATTTTGAAAAAACTGTACTAGTTAGGAACATCGTTTTATTTTTGGTGCCATATTTAGGTTAATTCCTGTCAACTCTAATTATTTCAGTTTTTTCGCCCCGCAAACTTCGGAGATAAGGGGGGGGGGAATGGTATTTTTTTAAGACATTTTTCATCATATGTCGAAAACTGTGAGACATAAAATAAAATAAAAATATATTTTGAAATGTGCAGATCAAGCCCTTTCATATGATAAATGTCACTTGACCTAGTAACCCCACTTTAAAATTTCGGACCCTCACTCCGGCCCCTTTTGCAATGAAAATAAACTAAATTTTTTGGACTTTTTTCATTTGCAATAAAGTTGAACAAGCATTCTTTATAACTGTTCCAAATTTCAAGTCAATAGCATAAGTAGTTGCTGAAATAAGCAGGTGTGACAGACAGACAGACAGACGAAGTCGCACCATAAGGGTTCCTTTTTTACCATTTTGGTACGGAACCTTAAAAACTAAAGACTGTGTGGTTTTTACAAAGAAATTGTCCCTAAAACATAAATCTTATCACAGAACACTACAAACGTCTGAAAAACGGTCCCTTAATTATTTGTTCTATTCACGTCATCCACAAGAAGCAAAAAGCTGTGTATAAGTCTAACGTAAGCCATAATATATCTTCACATTTGTATAAAATATGTTTACAAAAATGTCTACACCCCAACACACGTCCTTTGCCGTTTCTAAACTCGTATTCAGCATAATTCACGTGTAAAAATATGAACTCTAGTATTCTGGAATGTTCACTCGAATCGTTGGCAAAAGGTTTTGCACATTATGCGTGAATTCAGACGTAACGATTCGGTCTGACCGAGCGGTGAACTAAAAACTGTATACTATTTGTGGAAAATCTACATTTTGTATAAAATACTAGTGCTTTCGTCCGTGACTTTGCGTAAATCACACTGAATTTACTGTATTCTACTTACAATAGGTTTTTTGGGTGGTTAAAATTCAGCTAATATTTATTTCGGTATTTATGCAATGTAAATTCTAGAATTAAAATGAAACCAAATATTTTGATGCATTTATTACGAATCGTGTGTAAAAGTGAAAACAGTGAAAACCTTGTGAAAACATTATTCTTTGTGAAGGAAACCCAAAGAAACTGGCTGATGTCATTTTTCTAACCTCAAAAACTATCGTGATCCCGCCAATAAAACAGACTTTCCACCCACTTATTAGGATCTATCTACATCTATCTACAAAGCGGAATAGCGGCCATAATTCCAATTCCGAGAACGTTCCAATTTTAAAGAATGCAAAACACAGAGTACTGGCATGTAAGGTTCGTGCAAAAAACAAATTCGGTAACGAAATAATGGGCCGAATAAGTTTAATCTTCGGAACGTAGTTTGAAATTCAAATCGTGAAGACTCGGTAATGTCTGGTTGTGGTCGCTAACATCTATATGTAGAGGTTTTTGTGGTAAAGCAGAGATTATTGAAGATATGGGAACGTTTTGTTTTACAAAAATGATACCTAAACATCATTACACCAAACAGAATTTCGGAGATAAATTTGCAAGGTGAAAGTTGAATGTAGGTATTGGAAACAGAAAAAAAATTGAAGGAAGCAAGAGCTCGTTTTCGAAAAAAAAACGCTACCTTAATATCATTACACTGAATAGAAGAATTTTGGAGTTATTATTGCAAGATGAATGTTGAATATATGGAAAAAAAATTGGAAGAGTAACAAGCGCGTTTTCGAAAAAATTAAACGCTGGAATTTAATTGTTGAAATTTTTAGAGAAGTGTGGGTAGTGAACGCAAAGTCGAACTTGATGAAAATAGAAAAAAAAAAAACACGAGGATCAAAAATAATGAATTGATATTAGAAATCATAATTTTATAATTAAATAATGTATTAAAAATATAAAGCTGAACTGATGGGTTAGTTTGTTTGAACGCTCTTTAAAAAAACTATTTGTATATGATAGCCAAATTCATGAGAAAAAGTATAGGATATTTAACATCACTCTACGACCCTTAGGAGCTGAGCAACTGGGGTGAAACAGCGGGGTACGGCTTACAAATAAAATAAACTTATAATTATATTTAGAAAGTTTAACTGTTTATACAGGGTGGCAGGTTAAACAGTGGAAATATTTTAAGGGGTCATTGTACTCATCATTACAAACAACTTTTACTATGGCACCAACCCTGAAATCGCGAAAAAAAAACAGCTGTTCCATACATTTTGTTAAGTTATGTGAACATAAATGTATGGAACAGCAGATTTTTTTTTCGCGATTTCAGGGTTGGTGCCATATAACCGAAAAACAAATAAATATGTAATAAGTAGCAGATAAAAGCTAACAATAAATCAACACTCAAATACGTAGTCACATTGAAATTCTCGAAAGAACTAACCCATTAAAATCGCTTTCCAACGATTTCTTTAGCCAAAGTAGTGCAGGTCGATCCCCTGTAATTCCGTATGGTAATAACTGGCGGTTGGTAATGGTATTCATTGAAAACGTTCCCGAAGGAACTTCCCACAGATCAAGAGTAGACTAGATACCGCAAACCGTCCGTCCCAGCGTGCCCGAAAAGTTACATAGCACTCACTTGCCGCGTTCCTACTAGAATTCACTTTCAAACGCGTGAAACTTGACAAATAGTATCGTTGAAGACACACAAATGCCAAATTGTACCAATAATAACTGTAAAAACTCTTATAGGGTTGCCCAAGGCCTTTAAATGATTTGCGCGACAGCATAGTAGGTGAAAAAAAATGGCACGCTCGTTTTCATACTATTTAGTGAACATGCGGTATCTAGCCTAATCTAAATCTGTGGGACTTCCACTGAAAGAAAGAAAGAAAGAAAAGAAAAATTATTTATTGAGCTCGCACAACAGGTAAAAAAAAAAATACAGTTTAAAAAATAAAAATCAAAGTAAAACCTGGTGCGAGGCCAAAAGGCCACTAGCTCAGCATAATGCTGCGACCTAAAAGTGCCGCAGCGCTGGTATTCTGATAGGGCCCAGCTGCTTCTTCACAAGTCTCCACAAGCTCCACTGTTATTATAATTGAACGTTTTTTGTTGGAGCTGAATTAATTTTGAGGAATCGGAATTGGGATTGGTTGTTTGTGTCTTCAATGTTTCGATGGAATTGTTAAATGTTTGGAGAAGACAATACTTGATCATGTTTTGAAGATTTACCCTGCGCAATTCGTCAAAGAAATTGATAGATTGCTGATTTTTTTAAATGTTATAATGTAACGTTTCAAAGAAAATTTTAGTGTTAAAAAAAATAACTTCTAATTCTTACGTAGCTTTCATCAGAATTTTTCATTGTGTTTGCAATTACCTATAATTGTTTCACATACATAAACATCCAAAAGTTTTACCGTAACCGGTACACTTACTTACAGTATTCCCAAATTAATAATGCGCATGCAGATCTTCGCTAATTGTCGTATTCCCGGAAACACCGAATCATTGAATCGTAAGAGCCCTAAATTATGCATGAAGAAAATGCACTTAACCACTCTATATACTTTTTTTTTTTCTATATACTTTTTTGATTCCGGGAATACGACAATTAAAGAAGATCTGCATGCGCAATATTAATTTGGGAGTACTGTATAAATATTTCTTCTATTTTAGTTACTGCGCCATTTGACCCCTCAAATAAACTGAAGGCCCAATAAAAACAATGCTATTTTTCTGAAATTCTATAGTTATACGTGCCTGCCAGATAGAGTTAACCCCTACATAATTGGCCACAAGTGGGTAAAACTAAACGCTAAGGTGCCACTCGGCCCTCAGTTTCGGCAGTCCCGTATGATAATGTCCCCACTAGTATTCATTGGACTGGCGATGGAATTCGGGAGCTCCACAGTTTGAATAGTTTTCCTGAGAAATCGATTTTCAATGTAAGCGATTACAACCAGAAATTGTGGTGGTTTTTTGTAAAATCGAGCATCTTTATGTAAGGTTTTATGATAATGGACTTTTTTATGTTAACTTATGGGATTGTGTCCATGTCTGCTAGTTCAAAATCTATTTTCTTAATTTTAGGAATTTACTTAAAGAAAAGATTAATACCAAATTGTAGAAAAATTGATAAAACTCTAGTACATGTGCAGACTAACTACCTATGATTTTTTTTTTATCATCCACAATTCCTTATCTTTTACCAGACCACGTACGATATAATGGGTTTTCAAAAAAACATGAAAAAAAAAACAGTAATCTACAAATGTATTATGCAATCTTGAAAAACACATCATATAGTACTTGCTAACTTTTAACATAATTAAAATAAAGATTAAATAGAACCGCTAATGTAATGAGTTTATTTCAAAGACACTTTTGCGGAATTACCAATCGGCTAATATACAAATCATGTTTTTTTACCAACATTGCCTCTGAAACCTTTCGAAGGCTTTCGAGAACATGTTTTTTCAGGCATTTCATAAAGACTTGAGTGTCTAAGTGAAGATGTTTATTTATTTACTGAATGGAAAATGTTAGGTTCGAAATATGCAAAGTCTTGCTTTTATGATAAACTGTGTTATAAGGTAGTCAAAAGATTAGTAGGCCCTAGGCTTAGGTGAGGTAAGGTACTTAAAGTCTTAAGGTACTTAAGGTCAAAGGACCAATAGTTTTTTTCTTGTATGTATCTTTTCAAGTTAAATCTACAGAATACCGCAACCAATAGTGTTGTGTTCCTGTGGTGAGTAAGCGTGTGTGCGAGAGAGGTGACAAAATTTGAAAGCTCTCTCAATTGAAGAAGTTACTTTATTTTTAACTCAGATCATAGAAACAAGGGAGCTGTGCCAAGGCGCTATTGAGCTTGAGGTTTTAGTTTGACCACATTGTTCGTAATAAAAACGTACACGCCGGCGACGAACCGAACACGATCGATGATATAAATGCCGTGTTTTAGTTTAGTGCTAGTGTTAGTGTTGAGTGACGATTAACAGTGTTAGATTCAGGTTGTGCGCAATTTTAAATGTGTGGGAGATCTTTGCGGAGCGCTTGTAATTGTTTCGAAAAATTTTCTAAAAGTGGCAACAGTTGTTCCCGTACTAATTTGCTATGATGGCATATACCTATCCTCGTTCCTTTGATCTGAGATTTTTAGTCACAAATTTTACATATACAAACATCCAAACCCCAAACAGCCTACCTACAGACCACAATATGCGAGTATGTTCCATTTAGGAACCGAACCCTGCTCCGTAGAAGCCCGTACATAAATTCTTCCTTCATCCAATAAGACAGGCGCGCTTCATCTGCCAATCTCCGTAGTCCAAGTTCCGAACAGTTCCTATTACACTTGTTACTCTCAACTACTTGTCGCTGTTTGCCTACATGTCGGCAATATCAAAGTTTTCTAGTTAACGGTATCGTGTTGTTGACGGTAAACTGTTGCTAAGGTAGATATAGATAAGGACCTTATCACCGTAGCGAATTGCGAGCGAGGTCAAGACGAGGCGAGTCATCGCTGAACGCTACGCTCTGCCTTGCTTTGAACTCGCTTGCAAATCACCACTATGGTACGGCCCTAAGATGTTGCATTATAGTCATTCTGACTTCGCTTTTTCAGATGAGTAGAGCGTCAGAGAATTGACAACGTACGTGATGTGAGTGTTTTTTGAACTGGCATTACAAATTGGCTGCGGATTACTAGCAGTGTCCCGCGGTTTAACCCGCTTTAATTTAAAAGAAATGGGATTATTTACCCGCTTACTTCTTCGCCTAGCGTTCTTTCTTACTTTTTTTTTCGGCTCCTTAGGGTTATAACGTTATGTTAAATAGCCTATACCTTTCATGAATCTCGCTATGATATACAAAAAAAAATCGAATCCGACTAGTAGTTCCAGGGATTAGCGTATTTAAACAAACAATCAAACGAAAAAAACTCTTCAGTTTTATTAAATTAGTATAATATGGATGCGCTGTGAAATAGGAATTAAATATTTTTATTGTTTGCACACCAATTAGTGCGCTATGTGGAAATACTATTGGTGCGATTCGAATTGGTGCTCTTCAGATTAGTGGCGCTAAATGGTATACTTCAAAACATCAATAGTGTGGTGGAGCCTGTACACTTTCTGTATTTTATAAGTTTTAAATAACGACAAACAAAGCAGTTTTTATCAACTAACTTTGAAAGTATGGTAGTTCAGTGATCTTTTTCAAGTCGGCATGAGTTAATTTTCACATGGAAGCAGTAGCTCATGCCGTGATAAAGAGATTGGCTAGTCAACAAGGATGGCAGCGAGGTTGACTTCCTAGGATGCGCCTGATATGTGGCGCGCCGTGTTCCGCGCGCGCCTCTCAAGAGGAATTGCGGCCGTATATGACGGCCGCATAGGGTGACGGGGCCCGCCTTTCATTTGGCGGGCCAATACCTGCCGGGGGTGCGGACGAATGCGCAAGCGACTCCCGTGCCCCCGGCGTAAGGTAGTTGGAGGAACACCGGGGTGGTTTTAGTCAGTAAGAGTCTGACAGACCCCTCCGCCCTCCCCAGGGCGGGGGACAACCATGACGATTTCCACCTCGAAAAAAAAAAAAAAAAAAAAAAAGGGATACGCCGGATATAAGTAGGTTCTTACAGGTATCGTCACTCGGGGAGGCTCTTTACTTCAATCGATCGACACGACACTCAGTGATAATCCCAACTTACGAGCCGTAGGTCATAATTTTGAATCCTGGCAGGCACGTACCTGTAAACAAGCGAAAACATTATCATAAGTACATATTATAAGTATGCAGTCTCAACCTCTATTCATCCTTGAATTGAAAACAACAATACATGCGCTGTCATACCATTCATCTTTACGAAGTTTCGTTACATCACAAGAGTACGAAAAATTATGAACCGTAAGCAGTCCAGGCATAAATCAAATTCAAATTCAAATTCAAAAGTCATTTATTCAAAGTGGGCTAAAGCCAATTAGCACTTTTTGAACGTCAATATACATTAGACAGCCCCCAAAAACGCCCACCCTTCACCGCTTCCTAGTGTTTTAGCTGCGAAGAAGAAACGGCGCAACAAACTCCGCAGCAACACGATTCTGTCTTTCAGTTACTTTTGTTTTAAAAAATTATATAAATTTACGAAAAAAATATTAACTGAGCTTTTAAAACAAGATATATAAACTATAATACTTAAAAGTAAAATAATAATGTAACCTAACACACACCAATATACCTAATCAGAGAAAATAAAGTAAAAAACAATAAAAAATATGCAGTCGCAAAAGATGCTTTAAAGTTTAGGCGTTATTAATATTCTAGTTACTAATCGGTAATAAAGGCTGTGTGTCCGGTTACAAGTGCCTTTTATAGACAAATAAATTTTATTTGACAGTCAAGAGTCATGCTTGATAAACTAGGACCAGGGGCTAGTTATTTCAACAATATATATTAAATTAAATTACTGGGCTCAGTCAACAGAACGACCAGTCACCACAAGCAGCACCCGTTCACGAGTATGACGCAGAGGCCAGCCATCACCTCCCTCGCCATTTTAGAGGGAAGGGGGTGACCCGACCAATGACGCCACCGCAAGCAATGACGTCAAAGGGAGCATGACGAACCTGCTGACAAGAGGAAAGAATATCAAAAATGAAAAATAACTAATGAAAGAAACCTGCCCGAGGTCACTAGTTAACTGCATCACACTGTTACTTGAACTCTTCGTAAAAAAGAGAAAAATAAAATAAAAAAATTATACAGAACAATACAATATTATGTCAACATTTAACATTGTAGAATCTAGGTACTGAATGTCAAGATGTAAAATATAATTAATTCAAACATTGATTCAGAGTCGTCTTGTGCCTAACACAGCGACCAACAAGATCTATCGTCTAAATATTCCTTTAATGTATAGTAAGCCTTTTTAACTAGGATGGCTTTAATTTTAGTTTTGAAAGAAGGAAACGGCAGTTCTAATAAGCAAAGGGGTAGTTTATTATAAATACGTATACCGAGCCCTAAAAATGAACCATGTACCTTATGTAATCGATGGTAAGGAACACATAATTTATGCTTATTTCTAGTATTGAGGTTGTGTACATCACTATTTTTAGTATAAAGATTTATATTTTGCCTTATATATATTATGTTTGCAAAAATGAATTGAGATGTAACTGTTAAAATGTCAATCTCTTTGAAATGGTCCCTTAGAGAAACTCTTGCACCTAACTGATAAATAGCTCGAACAGCTCGTTTCTGGAGAATGAAAATACTTTCAATATCTGCTGCCTTGCCCCACAACAGGATGCCGTAAGACATGACGCTATGAAAGTAACTAAAGTACACTAAGCGAGCAGTGTCCACGTCAGTCAGTTGTCTTACTTTTCGAACAGCGTAAGCAGCAGAGCTGAGCTTACTTGCAAGGCACGCTACATGTGCGCCCCACTGAAGTCTCTTATCTACTGTTATACCTAGAAACACTGTTGAGTCAACAGTCTTAAGTGTCTCGTTATTGAGTATAATATTGGGTCCAAGGTTTTTTACATTGGGCATTGTGAATTTAATACATTTCGTTTTTTTAGCATTAAGTACTAGATTATTAATCGTAAACCAACATGTAACTTTTGAGAGTGCACTATTCACATCGTCAAAATTTTGTCGTTTTCTGTCTACCTTAAATATGAGAGAGGTATCATCTGCGAACAGTACAACATCGCAAATGTTTTTTAAATAGTACGGCAAATCGTTTATATAAATTAGGAATAAAAACGGACCTAGTATTGATCCTTGAGGCACGCCTAATTGAACCGGTAGGCCAGAAGACTTTGAGCCATTAATATCGACGCACTGAACTCTATGCTGCAGATAAGACACAATCACACCAAGTGCTACATTTTGTACACCATAATGACGGAGTTTACGTATTAGTGTATCATGGTGAACGCAATCAAATGCCTTGGAAAGATCACAAAACACACCAATTGCATTCTGTGAGTTCTCCCAGGCATTATATATGTGCTTGAGGAGAGCAACACCCGCATCCGTAGTTGAACGACCTTTCGTAAATCCGTATTGTTCACTATGAAGGAGGCCTTTTAAATTAAAATATCTTAATAACTGATTGAGTATAAGCTTTTCAAATATTTTACTAAAAGCTGGTAGAATAGAAATCGGCCTATAATTGCCTATGTCGGATTTGTCACCGGATTTAAATAGAGGTAAGACTTTACTGAACTTCATAAGATCGGGGAAAACACCCAAATCAACACATTTATTAAAAATAGTGGCAAGACAGGGGGCAACTATGTTGATTATATTATTCAGAAGTTTTACAGAAATACCCCAAAAGTCACCAGTGTTTTTAGGATTAAGTGACTTGAAAACGTTAACTATATCATACGGTGTTATTTGCTCAAATCTGAAAATGGAACTACATTCTTGTACACTATTACGCAGTATGTCTTCGGCGGCAGTCGCAGATGAGTTTAAGGAGCGAGTTGTTGCTATAGGTATGTTGGCAAAAAAAGTATTAAAAACCTGTGCTACCTCAGGAGGTCTACTTACTAATTTATTATTATCATCGATAATTTCAAACTTATTGTCACGAGTACATGACTTACCAGTTTCATTATTAATAAATTTCCAAGTAGCTTTTATTTTATTACGAGACTGTGAAATTTTATCACCTATATACTTGGACTTAGCCATAATGCAAACCTTTTTGAATATTTTAGAATAATTTCTGACATAATTTAAAAATGGAGGATCAAACTTGTATTTTTTCATACCATATAGCTCATATAGTCTCGCTCTACTTTTATAAATTCCCGCGGTGGCCCATTGATTAAATGAGGCAGCAGTACTTTTAGTCACTATAGTTTTTGTTTTGAAAACAGATTGAAACTCTTTTTCTACAATATTAAAGAGAACGCTATAAGTCTGGTTTGGATCATCAACATCTAATATAGATTGATTAATTTGTGATGCAACTTTTTCTTTAAAACGAGTGCAGCGGCTCAGCGTATACGGCCTATATTCAATTTTTTGTGGCTTGTTTTTAAAGCCAATGGGAAAACTAGCTATTTGACCACAATGGTCCGACGTTAAGTCACTTAAAACAGATACATTACTGGCGTCACTATTACTAAATATATTATCCAGACATGTGGATGAAGTTGCTGTAATCCTAGTTGGTTCAAAAACTAAGTATGTTAAATTAAACGATTTAAATAGATTTGTAAGCCTAATACTGGCTGGAGACACATCTAGAATGTTGACATTAAAATCTCCACATACTATTATCTTTTTTTTACTAGACTTAATTTTATTGAGTAGATCTTCCAACACTGATTCAAATAAATTCAAATCACCCAATGGGGGCCGATATACGCAAATAATAATGAATCGCTCGAGTTCAACACAAGACAACTCAGCAGTGCGCTCGATAGAAAGCTTTACTAGATCTAAGCGTTCTTTACATTTTAACTTATTTGAAACCATTATTAAGGACCCACCACGGATTGCACTCTTTCTTACGAACGCACTTTCAATAGAATAATTGTCATTATTAAAAAATGACAATTCATGACTTTTAAGCCAATGTTCAGTTAAGCATAGGACCTGAACATCATATTTCTCCACAAATAAACTTAATTCTAGTTCTTTGCCGGACAAACCCTGCATATTTTGATGTACAACATTCAACATATGTGGTCTACCCGTTGTCGTACCTAATAGTTTAAACTACTAGGCATATCAATACAAATGTTAGTATTAATACTAACAATATCCTTAGGTACATTACAGGTACCTGTGTCAAACTGTATATTGTATGCTAAAAGATTAGCAATCTCTCTCCTACAACTAGATGGCAGATACATTGTATCTTTTGTCAAAATAAAGTCAGTTATAAATTGATTTGTATCAAAAAATAAAATAGCCTCTCTGTGACGACATGTCCTATTATAGAGGAGCATATTTAAGTCAAATATGTGCCTGTTTTGATCATCAGTTAATGTCTGAGAGTATGGCAAGGCACATAAAATAAATTTACATTTACTGGTCTCATTGTGGTGTAACATCAATTGGACAATTTCTATAATGTCCTTTTTTCTTACAGTAAAACTATCCCCAAATAACAATATAATAGTGGAACTGGGGTTTAATTTTGTCATTTTAATATTATTAATTAGTTGGCTAAAACTGGCACCAGGCAAACAATTATTAATTACATAATGATGCGAACACTGATTAAATACACTACCAATACCTTGACCAAACTTGTCTGAAAAAACATATGTTATATTAGTTAAATTAACATTATTTGCATTTAAATTTGTAACGATGTCACAGTCACCACTACCTACAGATTGAGCCACTATGGGTATGGGTGTAACACACTGAGGCTCAGATGCCGAGGAGCATGTACAGCTACAAGAAAGGTGATTTGTTAGAGACTCATACCTCTCTGCATTGTACGTCACTAGGTCCACCAGCTCACAGGCCTCCTGCATGCGCTTACTCAAATCTTGTTGAGAAGCTTCATATTTAGAGAAAATATCCCTAAGAGCGCTTTCCTTGATAAACAGCTCCTCCTGCAGGCGCTGTGTATCGTTGTCATATATAGTCCTACACATGAATAATTCTTCAACGCAATTATCTAATTCATGTATTAAATTAAGATTTTTTTTTCTAAGGTGTAAATCATTATATATTATCATAAATAAATATTCAATGGCGTTCCGTATTAAATTTCATCTCTCTGTGTGTTTGGCGAGCTTCCAAAGGCCACGATTGCCTGGTACGAAGAAGAAATTTTCTAGAAGAGACTGAAATATGTTGTTTCATCAGAGGCGTAGTGTGGACTAATATAGAGGTGAGCGAAGTCGCATCAGCGAGGCCCCTTTTCTTTCATTCCCAAGATGTACCCAATAGACCTATTCTACCAAACTGCTTTGACACGACATACCTACACACACGGTAGTTACAACGGCCTCACAGTCGCACATAAGAGGGGCAAACAAACACGCTTTTTGGCGGTCTTTTTCGAGCGTAAAAAGCGTCTTTCGCGAGGCCCCTTTATGTGCGAGGCCGTAAGCGAAGGCCCACTCACCTACGCTACGCCACTGTGTTTTATCGCCATTGGAATGAGAAGCTAGGTCATCTCTTTTCAATAATATCATCAGCAGTGATAGCCGAGTGGTATAAAAATGTGCCTATCACGGCAAAGGTTTGAGTTTGATCCCGAGGCACGCACCGTTGACTTTTCGAAGTCATGTGCGTATTAGAAATTTATTATCACTTGCTTTAACGGTGATAGAAAATATTGTGAAGAAACCTGCATGCCTGAGAGTTCGCAATACAGTTCTCGGAGGTGTGTGAAGTCTGTTACCCTACACTTGGTCAGCGTGGTGGACTATGGCTTATCCTCTCTTATTCTGAGAGGAGGCCCGTGCCTAGCAGTGAGGCGGTATCTAGATTGGAAATAAATGTTCTAACTGTGGCAAAACCTAAATTACGCAAGTGTTTTCGAGGTTACAAAGAAAAAAATCATCAAATCAATCATAAATGGACAGGACATTTGAAAGTTTGTTTTTATTAATTACCTTTCATAATACAAGGCAATCCGTGTCTACAGAAATTAAAATAAAGTTCGCACCTTGGAGTCAGAAAAACTACACAAAAAAAAAAAATTGGCATAATCTTAAAATATGGTGAAATTAAATAGATGTTTACATATTTTTTTTAATTCTAGAATAATATAGACATATTAACAGCTTATTTTAGAACAACGCTCATATTCTGGACCAACCGCATAAATTTTAAAATTATGCAAAAATTACATTTTCTCAGTGCCCTTGTCCTTCTAACATGATCGCATCTAGTCTCCCTATCTCCTCGCCACTGACTATGCAAAATCCCGTCCAATGTTTTCTCAGCGCACTTCACTATACTATCCATTTTCTATCCATTAAGGACTCTTGATTCTTTCTCAAATTGTTTGTCCGCAGCTTCGCTTCCTGCTTTTGGAACTTCGGCTTTTGCGTCTTTGTTATCCCACGTTATTCGGTTCTGGTCCAGTTCTTTTGTAGGATATGGAGTACCAAGTTTGTAGTTTCTTCAGGATCGAATTTAAGGTTTGAAGTCAAGTATGTGTGTACTTTGGAACAGTTTCAGGAAATTATTTTTCTTATGTTTTCAAAAGTTGAAATTATTATGTAGTTTTTGTTAGAATGTACGTGTTTGTGCAGTGTCCGCTAAAAACAAAAGTCTCATGCTTTTCTCTAGATTTCAGGATGTCAAAAATTTTATACCGTATATTTTATTAGCACGTCGCCAACTATAAGATATAGAACTCAGGACTAAACAAATAATAATAATATTCCTACATTAATATACCTACACTACCTACATTGAAGATGTTCCAGAAAAAACAGTTGGGATAGGGTACTGGGACGTACAATTGGCCAGCGTGGTAGACTTAGTGTTGCGAAGAACTCGAGTCTTCAAATCCTATATAAACGGACTCGGATGATGAATTACAAGACTCGACTCACTACAACAGGACCCGAAGACAAGAGAACTAAATTCTTTACGAGCTCTTGAATGTTACATGAGAGCTCGAGTCTCTTTGTGCGCTCGAGTCCTTTTTATGCGGTGAGTCCCATTCAAGTCCTCTTCGTGTATGAGTCTAGCAATTAAATTGTTACATTTACAAGACGGGGTAAAAGGCTCAGATAAAAAAATAACTGTATTAGAGATTTTGTCTTATCAGGTTTTCTTTTTGTAGGCATAGTTACATAACCAGTAGTTTAAACTTAACGCCTATTTGAATCTTTTCGAATGATGAGCTTCAAGTCATGCTCCAAGCAGACACGCGTTCATTTTAAGACTCGAGTCCTTTGTAAGACTCAAGTGGCTGTTAAATGACTCGGGCTCGGTTTGACTCTAGACTCCGTGCCTTTTTAGCACACTGAGTCTTGCATAATTGAGTCAAGTCTTTAAAATTACGATTCGAGGACTCGAGTTCTTTGCTAGGTGGACTATATGGCCTATCCCCTCTCATTCTAACAGGAGGCCTGTGCCCAGCTGTGGGGCCTGTGGGACAGTTTATAAACAGGGCTATATTATTATACTATTTATATTACAAGCAGGTACTTAACCCGGCGCCGTTGAGGAAGGGTAAATATGACTCACGCTTTTTGATTTGGCTGCAGTTTTATTGTCTGTGTCTGCACGTTGCTCGGGTTCTCAGTAGCTGCAGTTAAAACCTTCCCCTTGCCTATACACACCATTGCTCAATCGACCGGCACTTGAGCACGGAGATAAGTGTGCTCAAAGTCAGTCAATGTAACAATTTCGTGCCATTTGATGTTGACTTATTTTATTGTTTTTTTGTTCTTTTTAAGGTTTTTTTTTTATGAAAATGACAATTAATAAACAATAATTAATAACAACATTCACTCCGTTTACTTTTGGAATCACCAGATGAGGATAATGTTCACTGAGCCGCTGCACTCGTTTTAAAGAAAAAGTTGCATCACAAATTAATCAATCTATATTAGATGTTGATGATCCAAACCAGACTTATAGCGTTCTCTTTAATATTGTAGAAAAAGAGTTTCAATCTGTTTTCAAAACAAAAACTATAGTGACTAAAAGTACTGCTGCCTCATTTAATCAATGGGCCACCGCGGGAATTTATAAAAGTAGAGCGAGACTATATGAGCTATATGGTATGAAAAAATACAAGTTTGATCCTCCATTTTTAAATTATGTCAGAAATTATTCTAAAATATTCAAAAAGGTTTGCATTATGGCTAAGTCCAAGTATATAGGTGATAAAATTTCACAGTCTCGTAATAAAATAAAAGCTACTTGGAAATTTATTAATTATGAAACTGGTAAGTCATGTACTCGTGACAATAAGTTTGAAATTATCGATGATAATAATAAATTAGTAAGTAGACCTCCTGAGGTAGCACAGGTTTTTAATACTTTTTTTGCCAACATACCTATAGCAACAACTCGCTCCTTAAACTCATCTGCGACTGCCGCCGAAGACATACTGCGTAATAGTGTACAAGAATGTAGTTCCATTTTCAGATTTGAGCAAATAACACCGTATGATATAGTTAACGTTTTCAAGTCACTTAATCCTAAAAACACTGGTGACTTTTGGGGTATTTCTGTAAAACTTCTGAATAATATAATCAACATAGTTGCCCCCTGTCTTGCCACTATTTTTAATAAATGTGTTGATTTGGGTGTTTTCCCCGATCTTATGAAGTTCAGTAAAGTCTTACCTCTATTTAAATCCGGTGACAAATCCGACATAGGCAATTATAGGCCGATTTCTATTCTACCAGCTTTTAGTAAAATATTTGAAAAGCTTATACTCAATCAGTTATTAAGATATTTTAATTTAAAAGGCCTCCTTCATAGTGAACAATACGGATTTACGAAAGGTCGTTCAACTACGGATGCGGGTGTTGCTCTCCTCAAGCACATATATAATGCCTGGGAGAACTCACAGAATGCAATTGGTGTGTTTTGTGATCTTTCCAAGGCATTTGATTGCGTTCACCATGATACACTAATACGTAAACTCCGTCATTATGGTGTACAAAATGTAGCACTTGGTGTGATTGTGTCTTATCTGCAGCATAGAGTTCAGTGCGTCGATATTAATGGCTCAAAGTCTTCTGGCCTACCGGTTCAATTAGGCGTGCCTCAAGGATCAATACTAGGTCCGTTTTTATTCCTAATTTATATAAACGATTTGCCGTACTATTTAAAAAACATTTGCGATGTTGTACTGTTCGCAGATGATACCTCTCTCATATTTAAGGTAGACAGAAAACGACAAAATTTTGACGATGTGAATAGTGCACTCTCAAAAGTTACATGTTGGTTTACGATTAATAATCTAGTACTTAATGCTAAAAAAACGAAATGTATTAAATTCACAATGCCCAATGTAAAAAACCTTGGACCCAATATTATACTCAATAACGAGACACTTAAGACTGTTGACTCAACAGTGTTTCTAGGTATAACAGTAGATAAGAGACTTCAGTGGGGCGCACATGTAGCGTGCCTTGCAAGTAAGCTCAGCTCTGCTGCTTACGCTGTTCGAAAAGTAAGACAACTGACTGACGTGGACACTGCTCGCTTAGTGTACTTTAGTTACTTTCATAGCGTCATGTCTTACGGCATCCTGTTGTGGGGCAAGGCAGCAGATATTGAAAGTATTTTCATTCTCCAGAAACGAGCTGTTCGAGCTATTTATCAGTTAGGTGCAAGAGTTTCTCTAAGGGACCATTTCAAAGAGATTGACATTTTAACAGTTACATCTCAATTCATTTTTGCAAACATAATATATATAAGGCAAAATATAAATCTTTATACTAAAAATAGTGATGTACACAACCTCAATACTAGAAATAAGCATAAATTATGTGTTCCTTACCATCGATTACATAAGGTACATGGTTCATTTTTAGGGCTCGGTATACGTATTTATAATAAACTACCCCTTTGCTTATTAGAACTGCCGTTTCCTTCTTTCAAAACTAAAATTAAAGCCATCCTAGTTAAAAAGGCTTACTATACATTAAAGGAATATTTAGACGATAGATCTTGTTGGTCGCTGTGTTAGGCACAAGACGACTCTGAATCAATGTTTGAATTAATTATATTTTACATCTTGACATTCAGTACCTAGATTCTACAATGTTAAATGTTGACATAATATTGTATTGTTCTGTATAATTTTTTTATTTTATTTTTCTCTTTTTTACGAAGAGTTCAAGTAACAGTGTGATGCAGTTAACTAGTGACCTCGGGCAGGTTTCTTTCATTAGTTATTTTTCATTTTTGATATTCTTTCCTCTTGTCAGCAGGTTCGTCATGCTCCCTTTGACGTCATTGCTTGCGGTGGCGTCATTGGTCGGGTCACCCCCTTCCCTCTAAAATGGCGAGGGAGGTGATGGCTGGCCTCTGCGTCATACTCGTGAACGGGTGCTGCTTGTGGTGACTGGTCGTTCTGTTGACTGAGCCCAGTAATTTAATTTAATATATATTGTTGAAATAACTAGCCCCTGGTCCTAGTTTATCAAGCATGACTCTTGACTGTCAAATAAAATTTATTTGTCTATAAAAGGCACTTGTAACCGGACACACAGCCTTTATTACCGATTAGTAACTAGAATATTAATAACGCCTAAACTTTAAAGCATCTTTTGCGACTGCATATTTTTTATTGTTTTTTACTTTATTTTCTCTGATTAGGTATATTGGTGTGTGTTAGGTTACATTATTATTTTACTTTTAAGTATTATAGTTTATATATCTTGTTTTAAAAGCTCAGTTAATATTTTTTTCGTAAATTTATATAATTTTTTAAAACAAAAGTAACTGAAAGACAGAATCGTGTTGCTGCGGAGTTTGTTGCGCCGTTTCTTCTTCGCAGCTAAAACACTAGGAAGCGGTGAAGGGTGGGCGTTTTTGGGGGCTGTCTAATGTATATTGACGTTCAAAAAGTGCTAATTGGCTTTAGCCCACTTTGAATAAATGACTTTTGAATTTGAATTTGAATTTGAGTGGGATAGTGAAAACGCAGATTAAGTTAGTGAGAAAATATAAAATACTTGTTTAGGACTGATTATGACCATGAATGTTAAGATAAACAATACATATCTTATTATAAGTGCCAAAACATGCTATTCAAGCTTTAAAATTTTACTTTTCATTGATTTTTATTGGTTAAGGTAAAAATGGACTACGAAAGTAGAATATTTACACGATTTCGGGTAAAAATTCATAATAAATATGTTAAATTCAAAATACGTTTTATATTCTTATAAAATTGATAGAAGATTATAATATATAAATTAGCTATTAACATTAATAACTACCTAAAATTAAGTTTATAAGTCGACTGATACATTTACCACCACAACGGCGCCGGGTTAATTACTAGTAATATTGTAGTAGGTATTACAAACAACGTCCCAAAATAAAAATGAATCTGTAAAGTATCAAAGTAAAACATAATAACCATTCCCCATTACCCGTCTCCCAAATATACAACAAAGCAGGTAGGTAAACCCCTGAAAACTGACCAAACATTGTACGTATTCAACATCTAAAACCCAACGAACCGAATTAAAATTTGTTTTTCAACTTCATTACTGCAAATCACGTTCCCTTCCACGGCTATGACCACGCCTGGACACGGGAAGCCAATGAACTAGTGTTCATACTTTTACGATGGCCACAGAAAATATAATACTATACGTACAGATGCTTCATCTCATACAAAGAAATGTGACCGATTTAGCGCGAGCTATCTTCGGCATTTTGCCGTGCTTAAAGAATTTTTCAAAATTTGAACAAATATTTTTCATGATGTATTTTTTCATGTTCTCAATTTTACAACTTCAATAACAAATCGATACATATAACGCCATCTATTATGAGTTATTTGAACAAATGTTCCTTTGGTCCTGATGAGACCCCGTGCGATGGCCCAAGAAGACAGAAGAAAAGAGAAGAGAAGAGTAGACGAGAAGATAAAACCATCTGTCTATTGCATAATAGACGTAGATGGTTATTAAATCCTATATGAAAAGCAAGCTTCCGCCCGTAGCTTCGCCCGCGTTTTTCGGGATAAAAGGAAGCCTATGTGTTATTCTGATTTATAAGCTATATAACGGTAAAATTTAATTAAAATTCGTTCAGTAATTTTTGCGTGAAAGAGTAACTAATCCATACATCCATCCATCCTCACAAACTTTCACATTTATAATATTAGTAGGAATAGTAGGATGGTGTCGCTCTAACCTGCCGTGTCATGCCTGATGTGCTTGGCACGTGTAACAGATATGATAAATGTGAAAATAGCAATTTTCCAACAAAATCAAGGCCAAGAAGGCCTCGAGCGGAACAATATGCTCCTTCTAAGTTCTCAGAATCATTTTTTCGTCTCTAGGTTTCTCCAAGTTCACGTGAACCGACGTTATAATAATAATAATAATAATAATGGCAACACCAAACAGATGTCAACATTTTTTCTACTCCGCATATAATTTACACAAATAAATTGAAATCAAATACAATTAACAGCAAGACAAGTCATAAATAAAAGCAAAAGAACTCCGTAACAAGAAAAATATCTAGAACAAAACTACCTATTTACAATAAATTACAAATGATGAAAAAAGCAACAATGACGTATGACGTCAAATGCGACAATAAAAAAATTCAGAAAATATCAAAATGGAAATATATGAATAAGGAATAGGAATGTTGACCAGAGCAGCCGCACTACGTGCACGCCCACCACCCCCGGGCACGTCGCTCAGCTCCGCCTCGCCGCCGCCGGAACCCGGATCACCAGTCACACCGGCGGCTGCAGTTGCGTCGAGCTCGAGCGACGAGTATTTTTCGCCGCCGACGTCGCCAACACCTGCACGTCGGCCGAGAAGAGGCCGGCCACCGAATGGCTTGGGATCTAGGGGCCAACCGGCCCCGAGCCGGGTCCCCGCTGCCGGTGGTTGTGTGCAGCGCATGAAATGGACTTTGCAAATAAACGAGAACGTCATGCGCGCATATTACGGGTCTACAGAGGGGGGAACTAACCTCACTGCGTACCGTGGTAGGATGCTGTCTATGTTCCAGGCACTAGAACCGGCCGTCAACGTCTCGGCCCAACGACTCTCGGATCAGGTGCGGGTTATCCAACGCAATCACAGATTGGACGACGCCGCACTTGATAGGCTGCGTTTAGAGGCGCTGAGCAACCGTGTCATCCCCACCCCGTCACAGACCGCGGTACAACCGTCAGTTACGGACGTAATCCCACCGCGGTCCAATCGCGTGGATCTGGAGGGGGATGATAGGGTTGCGACAGTAAGTAGCCAGTGCAACGAACAACTGGGGAGCGCACTGGAGGATGCGATTCGGGAATTTCGAACCGCTCCTGTCGAGCTTAGGCCACGATTACCACGTTTGCCCATGCACAAAAAAAATAGGGCATTGGTGTGTGCCCTGGATTCGCTGCTTGATGATTACTTTGAAAGCAGCGAAGATCTCCTCGATACACACTCAATCTTGTATTGCGCGGCAATTGCGGCATGTCGTGTAGCTAATGTCAAATTTCCTGACTGTGACAGAGTTACACGACCAAAATCAGCCACACCAGCCTGGCAGTGCAGGATTGAGCGTCGTATCGATGAGGCCAGGGTACTCATCGGCAAGCTATCCTGCTTCAGGGAGGGCAATAATCGGCCTAGAGTGATGCGCTTTGTGAGGCGGGCTTTCTCGGGGACTGGAATCAGTCCTCGAGAATATATGTCCCGAGTCACAGAGCGCATCGACTTCCTGAAGCAGAAGGTTTGTGCATGGGCGAACCGTATTCGTCGGTATAAGCGACGGGTAGAGCGATATCTCCAGAATCGCATGTTCCAGAGCGATCAGAGGTGGGTATATAGAACTTGGGAGCGACCTGAACAAGGTGATGTTGATGTGCATCGCCCGGATGACGATGCCACAAATGCATTCTGGCGCGGCATCTGGTCGGTGCCCGTCTGTCACGCTGAGGCTGGCTGGATACGTGATGTAGAGCGTATGTGTGAACCTATACCAGAAATGGAGGAAATAGTCATTACTCCACTAGACGTGGCCTGTGCAGTCCGCCCGATTCCAAACTGGAAATCACCGGGACCGGACGGACTGCACAATTTTTGGTTAAAATGGTTTCGTAGTTCACACATTCGCCTGGCATCGCAATTTCAGTCGGCCTTAGAGTCCGGGTCGCTACCACAGTTCCTTACAACAGGAGTTACCCACCTGCTCCATAAATCAGGTAGTTCCGCGGAACCCAAGAATTATAGGCCGATAACATGTTTGCCGACGGTCTATAAACTTCTTACATCCATTTTGAGAGCAAAAATTACCACCCATATCGAAATCAATTCCATTATGTCTGCCTCTCAGAATGGATGTAGGAACGGGTCCCGCGGTACTAAGGAGCTGCTCCTCATTGATATGGCCATTAGCCAACAGGTTCGTCGATCCCGAAAGGATCTGTCGACATGTTGGATAGATTATAAGAAGGCCTATGACTCGGTGCCACATGCATGGCTCATGAGGGTGCTGGAGTTGTATAAAATTGATGCAACTCTACGCGCCTTCCTGATGTCATGTATGGGGCAGTGGAGTACGGTTCTTCGCTATCCAGGATGTCGGCAGATTCGGGGGACCGATGAACCCATAAGGATTAAGCGAGGAATATTCCAGGGCGATAGTCTGAGCCCACTATGGTTTTGTTTAGCCTTGAACCCTCTTAGCACGCTGCTGGAGGGTTCGGGGCTGGGCTACCGGTTGAAAAGAGGTGGTCAGGTAATATCCCACCTCCTTTACATGGATGATCTGAAACTCTTTGCCACCAACAACTTGCGACTGATGGAGTTACTGAAGATAACTGAAACCTTCAGTAACGCCATCAGGATGGAGTTTGGTGTGGACAAGTGTGCAGTCATGCATGTAAAGAGAGGAGAGATTATGGAATCCGAGGGCACCCAACTTTCGAATTCCATACAACTTAGATCCCTCTCCTCAACCGAAACCTACAAGTATTTGGGTATGTCGGAAGCGTTGGGCATCAATGGAGCTGACATGAAGCAATCGTTGAGGGAGCGCTTCTTTGGCCGCCTGAAGAAAGTACTTAACAGTCTTTTGTCAGGCGGAAATAAGGTGCGCGCATTCAACGGTTGGGCCATGCCGGTTTTGATGTACTCTTTTGGCATACTCAAATGGACTCAGACAGAACTAGACGCCCTGGATAGGAGAGTCCGGACACTGCTGACCGCAAACCGGATGCATCACCCACGTTCCTCGGTCATGAGGCTGTACATCCCGCGGAAGTGCGGGGGCCGAGGCTTTTTAAATGCCAAGACCCTCCACAACCGTGAGGTGTGCAGTCTCAGAGAATATTTTCTCAAAGCCGACGTGGGTATGCACCGGGATGTGGTCGCAGTGGACAAGGGGCTCACACCGCTGTCCTTGGCTAAAGAGAACTGGTGCAAACCTGTAGTGCTCAGTACTAATGATCGCAGGGAGGTATGGCAAAGTAAGGAGCTACACGGGCGCTTTTATCGGGCCCTTCATGGACCCGATACAGACTTCTTAGCGTCCGTGTCTTGGCTACGCTTCGGTGACCTCTTTGGGGAAACCGAAGGTTTTGTCTGTGCAATTATGGACGAAGTTATCATGACGAATAACTACCGGAAATATATTGTGAAGGATGGGACGGTTGACATATGTCGGGCATGCCACCGTCCGGGTGAGTCCATAAGACATATTGTTTCTGGTTGTTCCCGTCTGGCTAACGGCGAGTACTTGCACAGGCATAACCAAGTGGCCAGGATTATCCACCAGCAACTTGCTTTGAAATACCGCCTCGTGGATTCAGAGGTACCGTACTACAGGTATGTGCCCGACCCAGTTCTCGAAAATGACCATGTCACGTTGTACTGGGATCGATCTATTATCACTGACAGGACTATTGTTGCTAATAAGCCTGATATAGTGATAATAGATCGAGTAGCGCGCCGCACGGTGATAATCGATGTTACCATCCCGCATGACGAGAACCTCGTAAAAGCTGAGAAAGAGAAACAAATCAAATATCTCGACTTGGCGCACGAGGTTGTTGACATGTGGAATGTTGACTCGGCTATCATTGTGCCGATTGTCGTAACGGCCAATGGCCTTATGGCCAAGAGCCTCGATCAACATCTCATGAGGCTCTCGTTAGGCGGCTGGGTCAAGGGCCTGATACAGAAAGCAGTTCTCCTTGATACGGCTCGCATTGTGAGGAGGTTCCTGTCTCTGGAGTCCTAACCACCGGTAGCTTGGACCCTGCTCCCCATACCGGTGGATCTCTATTTTTTATGTTTTTAAATGTTTTGTTTTTTTTTTTTTTTTTTTTATTTAATTTTATACTTAATGAAATATTTAAAAATATAAATAATATGTATGAAAAATGAATAAAGGAAAATAATAATAATAGTTATGATAAAGCGGAGCACCTGCGGGTCGCTGATTTACCGCCACGTTGGTAAAGCCGGCTATTAGCACCGCGACTAATCGCATTAACTCTGTTATTGTCGCACCACAGCGCGACGCGTTGAGTCGACAAAGCGAGGATTTGCGTTGGCGCAGTCAGTTGTTGCGATTTTGTTGACATGGACGTCATTTTGTTGAGGATTCGCTGTATTTTTCCAAATGAGACAGTTTTTGGACTGAAAATTCTAATTAACTGCAACAATATAGTTATTCAATAATTTGACTGTATTAGAAGCAGAATGTTCAAACAACTGACACACTTTTCATAATAAATGTCTGAGAACACCGTTAACTAAAGTTGATATATTCGAATACAATGAAAATACCATTTTATTACATTCCTTGTGTTTTCATTACCGCTGTGCTTTAGAAAATGCACTGATTCTCTTGAAATCAAAAATCTGCACCATGAATGGGTATCATAAAATCCGCAAGTTAATTATAATGAGTCGTATGGCTAATCGCAGTGACGCTTTGTCTGAACTGACAGAACAATGTGGTGGTCCCATTCACGAACAGTCTTTTGTGAACGCTCACGTTTAATTTATTGCACCTTTCTTATTCAGGAGTTGGGAACGAGTTTGTAATAATTCTCGGCAATCGCACACTCTATGCCTCATTTTTTTTACTGGTTTCTTGAGGATTAGTTTTGATTATTTTACTGTAATTTTTAGGACACATATATACTCGTCGCAGCAAATATTAAGATTGAGCTTTAAAAAGACAATCGGCTAGATAATTATTATCTTCTCTTATAAACAATTATTTGGTCACCAAAACTGTATTTTTAAGTATGTTAAATGAAAAGATGCATTTTTGGAAAATGTATTCTTATAATGTTTTAGATAATAATATTAATTAACAGGTACATAATGAAAACATTTCTACTCTGTCATCTAATAAATTAACGAGCAGTTATATAGGATAATACTTCTGCTCCTAAATTGATTAGATCACACAGTATAAATGTGTTTACCTTGTGACGGAGTCATCCTTCATTCATCATTTAGTGCTAGCAATCTTCCATTACTGGCCACTTCATCCTTCCAGATTTGAACTTTAAATTTCAAAATTAGAACATCTCATATTTTTATGCATTTATTTCATTGTTTCATCACTCTTTGTCTGGTCTCCGAAGAAATCGGTCGTGGACCGTTGAACCACTGTACTATTATTTATTACCTACAAATTATAATTTATAACAAGTGTGCAATACTATCAGTTATGAGTCTTTTTTATCAGTTATTGTTGTAACTTCTGTGTACAGTTATTAAGTGCTAATAAACCATCTACATCACAATTCCAACTCTCCCAATCCTGCTGTTTTATTTCGTATCAAGATTGTGACCGGAGGCTCCCTCTCATAGCTAGCCGAGGCTGAGAGGACAGAGGGAGGGAGGCCCTCTGCCACAACCTGTTAAATTAATATTATTATCTAAAATATTATAAGAATACATTTCTTAAAAATGCATCTTTTCATTTAACATTCTTAAAAATATGGTCTGTGCGAGCGAGACAGGTGACAAAAATGTAATAATCATCTTAAATAAAAGACTATCAGCATGCTGCTGATTTTGCCGCTAACTGTACCGAAAGTAACTTTGCAGCACGGCCATACTACAAAAGCATCGCAATTAGATTCAATTAACGGTAGGCATCGTTACGGCGGCTAATTATTTCACCTGAAGCCGTGCGGCCATGGGAAATTACTCCCCTATCGGCAAGTTTCGTACCACTCTTTATGGGGTTCCGTTAGGGGTTATTAGGTCGGAAATTTGGCTGTACAGTAATGTTTTATTCAGTATAGGTGAAGCTAATAAGGCCGGGTAATCCTTGGCGATTTGGAAAAGGAAATTTATTTGGCAGCGAAAGGATTTAAACAGGGTGTTGTGTTGAATAAATTTGTCACATTCTAGCTGGTATGTGGATTTTTTTTGGATATTGGATGGATTTTAATGAAAATCTTGACAATATTAGTAATATTTGAACAAGATTTCGACCTAGTAGAGCTTGAGAGAGGCCATTGGCTAGCTGTAAGTCAGCTTAAATCGTGCGTGTGGGGCGACCCCCGTCAGGAATTCCACAAAAAGTTCCAACAATGTACATATTTTTACACGGTAAAATTACGCGTTAAGGAACGTCGTTCAAAAAAATCAAAATCCATATACATCAGGGTTTATAAAAGTCAAACATTATTAGTTGTATGGTGGCTATTGAACTTGTCTGAAGATGCTAAACGCACTGCTTTCTTGTATGAGCCTACCTTGAGGAGTCGATAGTAACATGCATTCAAAAGATACATCAGCAAGTCGTATAGTTTCTGAAAACAGTGCCAAACAAAATATCGGTTGATCTAAATCCCGATGGACTAATCCATCTGTATTAGAGACTACATCTGAAGTACAATGCAGTAGTAAATCTCCCTCCCTTGGGGGGTAGGTAATCAGCGCGAGTAGTACGTAAACGAGGTGTCCGGTGCTCGTCCGGTGCTCGTCCGATGTTTGTCCGGTTTGATACACAGCGAAATAGGTAATCGACAGACGCATATAATCATAGATGGAAATTGTGGTTCATATCTGCTATCGGATTGTGTTGATTTCTAGCTCAGATCATAATGAAACGAGAGATGTGCCAAGGCCCTATTGAGCGTAACGCTTTGGCTTAATCAATGTGATCATATTGAAGATGCAGCGAGTGCAGCGACGGACCGAACGCGATCGATGATTTGTATAGTGTTTTAAGCTCGTATTACAGAACGATACTCAAGCACAGATCCCGCCTTGAGCATAGATTTGAAGCCATTGCTTGAAACTATAGTATTAAGATTTTTTATTTTTTTTTTTGGTTTATAAAAACGTTGCCCCATACTAGAATTTCTCCGGTGTCGTGGGTGCGTTTACAAACACATACACAAGCACTTTACTAGGAACAAATATTTGCTTTGCAATATTGGCGTGCGGGAATCGAACCCGCGACACGTGACGCAACAGCCGATCACTCAGCCACCATGACAACCGACCCGTCTAATGCTTGAGTCTTGAGTTCGATTCTGTAATAGATAATAGTGGGTCGAAAATAGCCGTTATAATTCCTCTGATTGGATGCCAATCCTACATACGGTAATTGTAGACAAGAATTTTGTAACGACTATTTGAGAGATGTTTATTAAGATCCATGTTCGCAAGAAAAATCATGATTAAAAAGTTTTCCTCAAAACGAACATCAAAATATTATTTTGTTTTTCATATTTAGCTTAAAAGACATCCGTATTATATACAGTACGCATTCATTCTCCAGATGTCGCGTCTCACTTTGAAGTATTTAATAATAGCAGAAAAGAAAAAAATACTTCATTAGCAAGCTGAGAGAAACGACAGCCGAATATAATTCCACTGAAGTGAAGTTGAGTGTGGGTAAGCCGTATTTAACGCGAGACGTAGCTTAAGGTACGGACACACGAATGGGACGAGCGGACGCGGGCGTGGAAGCGGAAAGGGGTATATTCCCTCCACCCCGGTCGTCCCGCCCCGTTAACGAGACAGTTGGGGAAAATTGTTGCATCGACCCCGGTAGTGAGAAGTTTTGATTGTCTGCTGGGGCTTATGACGTATTATACCCTCAGATTATAGAAACAAGGGAGATGTGCCAAGGCGCTATTGAGCTTGACGCTTTAACGTGATCAATATGATTATGTTGCTGACGGACCGAACGCAATCGATGATTTTTATACAGTGTTTTAGTTTATTATTTGAGTGACTAGTGACTTCAGCTGGTCACGAATAACAGTGTTAGATTGAGGATGTGCGGCATTTTTAACGTGCGGGAGATCTCTATAATTATATACAAAGGAGTGTTTAAAGTGTTGTGTGTGTGTGAACTTTAAAAGTGGCGACAGTGGTTCCCGTACTAATTTGCTATGATAGCATATCTCCTTGTTTCTAAAATCTGAAGTTACACTCCTTTAACATACCTATATGATTTTATTTGTTAGTGATTATTATCGTCAATGTTATTGCTAAACTTGCATGATTTCTTGCAACCTCATCAGATTGTTAGCAATCTTCGCTAATAGATGGCGTTACCAGTCTCATTAGTAACAAAATATATTCTCACTTTTTTTTGTATTTAATCTTGAATGCAACATAATGCCTTTGTTATCTGCATTTTTTATTTATTTCTCCGCGAGAAATGGTAATTCAATAAAAATCGTGCGTTTTTTACGAAAATCGCTTATGTCGCCGCTGCTATCGCGCCAGTGTGCCCAGCCCCTTAATTCCTAGGGCCCTGAAGCCTCTCTTTTATTTTACGTTTAATATTATTCCGGTAGGCTAATATTTGATGGGAGATCGGGCGGTTTTTGTTCGCAATCAAAGGTAGTCGCTGCGCAAACGAGAATTAACTTTTTGTGATGTATATTGTGGGCGTTTCTTTAGGTTTAGCAATGTTTGGATTTAGTTACTCTTTTGATGATAAAACCACTGTAAATTCTGAATGAAAGAAATTTTTTTTAATGTTTACTATGCCTTTTTAAAACCATCAGATTTTAAGTACCAATCCAATTACCAATCAATATTAATCTTTTAAATAATTGAGTCATTCTAAACAATATTTTAACCATAAGGAAATGTTAGACAGGCCTTGGCCAATCACATAAATTCATATGCTTAATTTAACAGGAAACATCGAATTTAGATTTAACTTAGAGAGTATTGGTAGCAGAGGGCACAGATATTTCCTTTAAAAAATGTCTTAGTTCATCATCCGCCTAGCCTTTTCCTAAACATGATTGGGGTCGGCATCCAGTCTAACTAGTTTTGGCTGAATATCAATATTTTACGTGGAGCGACTGCCATCTGACCTCCACAACCCAATTAATGAGTAATACCGGTATTCGAATGTTAGACCAGCTGTCAGACTTTTAGGGCTTCTGACTACCCGTAACGATTGTCAAAGATATTCCTATGACAACCGGGACCGACTGCTTAACGTGCTCTCCGAGGCACGGAGGGGTCTCGATGTGTAAAGAAACCGTTCTTTACACATCGAGACCCTTCCGTGCCTCGGAAAGCTCTCGAGATCTCGATGTATAAAGAACGGTCACCCATCCAAGGACTGACCGCGGCAAGCGCAGCTTAACCTCGCAGATCGATCGATCAGCGCGGCCGTCATTTAGCCACGAGCCCCTCTAAAAAATGTCTTAGTTAATCAGAGAAAATTGTGCCATCGAAATCAACCAAACAATGGGACACTTGAGAATGACCCTTTTACAGTAGGTATGTTTTAAGCAGTGATAGCCTCGTGGTTTAACCATGTGCCTCCCACTGCGAATGACCCTGACTTTTCGAAGTCATGTGCGTATTAGAAATTAATTATCACTTGCTTTAACGGTGAAGGAAAACATCGTGAGGAAGTTTTTGAAGGTGTGTGAAGTCGGCCAACTCCGACTTGGTCAGCGTGGTGGACTATGGCCTATCCCCTCTCATTCTGAGAGGAGGCCCGTGCCCAGCAGTGGGACAGTTTATAAATATGGCTAGTATTTTTTTTTATGTTTTACAGCCCTACTGGAAACCAAGTACTATAAAAGTTGTTCTTTAATTTGTCTAACATTATTTTTTAATTATTTTTAGCCGATTGCAAGACTCTTTATTGAGTAAATCCTTGGCTACATCCTCCGATTAGAATTTTCCCTTATCACACAAATTCGGTTACTCGTTATAGCCGCAGCCCCTTTGGAGATTATAGCCGTCACGGGCTATTATAATTATTTTGCATTTTAAGTACTTCCCACCAACAAAGTGGGTAGGTACATGCATACATTTTCTTAAGCTCACTGACCTAGTTTCAAAATTAATACGTTAATTAGGGGAGAATATTTGACGAGGTTTAAGAGAAATTAGACTGAGTATTACAAAGGTTTGATTGAGGTATACAGGAGATTTCTTCCTTATCTTGTGTCTGTGCGACAAACTACAATTACTTTATGTCTTATTAAAGAAACAGGATAGGACATTGTTGACTTGCTACCTATTGCCGCAGGTACATTTATGTCTTATGTGTTATGGCAATTATGTCCAGGAATCAAATCAAATCTCTGCAAAGAAACATCCAAGTATGTTTAGTAGCTTACCAGTGGAAATGCAGCTAACAGAAAGTGATAAATATTATCTATTTTGCAAAGAGTAATTATTGAACTAGATTTAGGTACTACTTAGATCATGTTGGTGTTTTCTGACTACATTTTAGAAAATACTGTAAAAAATACAAAGGTAGGTATCTTTTATAGTCCAGAATAATTTACACAGCCTCGCATTTTTGAAAAGAATTACAAAACAAGTTAATGTTTGATAATAATAGCACTTAAACACTAAACAGTGTAGGTACAGTGACCGCCATTACTTTTGTTACAACAAAGTGCTACAATTAACATACAATTTATGGGAGGGTGAAACGCATAGTTCTCTTGTTAGGATTTTTAAAGGCACATTCCTACATTGTCGGCTGTGCTTGACATTAGACTTATTAGTTTATTACATAACATAACTTAAAGTTATTACGTGACATAGAAATTAGACTTATTACACGACTTACAGAGCCAAGACATGGACACTCACGGTACGGCTGTTCCATTCATTCAAAGTTGCTCAGCGAACTATGGAAAGGGCTATGCTTGGAGTGTCTCTGAAGGATCGAATTCGGAATGAGGTGATCCGACAAAGAACCAAAGTAGGTGACATAGCCTACAGAAAAGCAAGCTGAAGTAGCAATGGGCCGGCCATATCATTCGTAGAACCGATGACCGTTGGAGCAGACGTGTTATTGAGTGGAGACCGCGAACCAGCAAACGTAGGGTAGAACGCCCTCAGCCGAGGTGGAGCGACGATCTTCCCAGGGTGGCTGGTGGTAGCTGGATGAGAGTGGCCGAGGATCGAATTAGATGGCGTGCGATTGGAGAGGCCTAGCAGTAGACTTCTATAAGCTGCTGATGATGATGAAATAACGTAACATTATAATGCAGCGTTTAAGACTGAAGCAGTCTAAAGAAAGGAAGCACTGAAAAAATAAGGAAGAAATCTTTCAGATAATAGGAGACATCAAAATAAAATACGATCATAATAAAGCCGACGCTCAATATCATACAGCTTATTATTGCCGATGTCATTATTTAAGGCTGTCCCTAAACAAAAGCCAAGCGCACATTACCAGCCACATATCATTTGAAAGTAAGCCACAAAGTAGACCCAAAGTGTACCAGAAAATATAGCTCCCAAATAACTCCAGAGAATTGTAGGTACTACAAAACAAATAGACAACGAATTGTAAGAAGTTCACGGGCCATTAAGCACCCTACTGATATGTATTAACTCCACAATAGACCTCTTTATTAGTGCGAGATTAATGGGCCAAGTTTGGCTGGATGATAGTGGGTTTTAGGTCATCTTAGTTAGCACATTTTATTTGTGTGCTTCTTTTTTACATGTATCATGTTTTTTTGGAATTTTGTGACGATATCATCATGTTTTAGTAAACAATTACCCTTTTCCGAACTTTCCGAACCCTTTACTTCAAAAACTGGAAAAAGAAAAAGTTTATTATACGTCAGTGGCGAAGGGTCATTTTTTGTAAGAGGTAAGCCGGAGCAAAAAATGCTTACCCGGCCACGAAAAGCTAATTTTTGTTTGCCTCATAAAATTACAGTGTTTTTACACCATTTTACTAACTTAATTTTTTTAACCGACTTCAGAAAGGAGGTGTCTATACTATTTGACAATAGTATACAATACTGTCTGTGCTATATTTCAAAGGGAAGTCAGTAGGAATCGTATTGTAGGGATCCTTCGCCACTGTTATACGTTATGATTTTATGAATTACTGTACAGTGTACATGTCACTAAAACAATTTTATTTGTCTATTATACAGGGTGTAATTTTAGTCAGTCAAATTACGAAAAGGGGTCATTGGATTCATCATTACGAACAACTTTTACTATGGGACCCATGGGACCAATCCTGAAATCGCGAAAAAGAAATCAGCTGCTCCATACATTTTCTGGAGTAATGTGAACATAAATGTATGGAACAGCAGATTTTTTTTTACGTTTGATAGGAAATTCCATGGCTTCGCAGATTTGAAGTAGCAGACCGTCTTTTACAAGAGGAAACTACACAATTTAACCATTTTCAAAATGACAATACAAAATGACAGCTGTCACGCATGATTTAGTTTTCTACGGCCTCATCGGTGTACTTTGGTACAGGGGTTCGCCCTTTTTTATCAAGTCCATAAGTAAATGGTCTAAGTTCCTAGCATTGAACAGGGAATAAAATATACCGTATATTTATTCCCGTTTAATGTAAGGACCCTAGACTTTTAAAAATATAATAATATAAACAGTTTTATTCTACAAATGACCGTTACATTGGACCGTTATTTTAAAAAAAAACTTTATCGTAAAATTCACACATTGTCGTAAAATTTTATTGTTTCAAGTCTGCAAACTTGGAACAAAGGGTACATAGTCGGCAATGACCCTTGCTATTTAGGGTTTTCACAGCTGTGTTTTGCTGAATTGGCGCACACAGAACTTGGGAACGTCAAATATTATCACCCTTACCACAAAAAAGATAGACACGCGTTAAACGCAAATGCTACTAAAAATAATACACACTTGTTTTAGACAAGTTAGTGCTAAAACAAGTACGTATTATTTTTGGTAGTATTCGCGTTTAACGCGTGTCTATCTTATTTGTGGTACGGCCCTATATGTCAGAGAGGGGGGGATCAACAGAGTATTTAGTACTCTCCCCTCGCGATGCAAGCAAGTGCTTGAAAAATGAATTGCAAAATTTGTACCGAACAGACAGACAAACAGACAGACAGACAAGAAAGCGAAAGCTGTTAAAAATCTAGTAGGTAATAATAAAAAGTAAAACTCCAAATATTTGAAGATATTAATTCAAAAATATAACAACTTCTATTTGATCCAATACTTTTTGTGCCATTGACTTCAACGGGAGTTAAGAATGCCATTTGCCCTTAGAACTTCAGGATACTCAACAGCAAGGATATTAAGCGGACGGCTCCTACGATACGACTCATTGGAAAATAATAGGAATTCCGCTTGGGAATTATTGTAAAGACCCATCTCCGATTGTTGAACCTCAATCACAATTCAATCACGGTCTGTTTTCATATCAGCCGATCGAAATATCATTGGGAATGTCGCGTACAGGACGCCCGCGAGAGGAATGTACGGGAAAAGTGAACGGCCGGGCCCGCTTTGCCATCAGCCTGTCCACACACATGTGATATCACCACAAGAACTGCCGATTTGTTTGCGAATGTTCAAGGGAGAATGTCACGGTGAGATTCTCTCTCGAACGTTCGCAAATTGGCTGTTCTCGGGGTGATATCACGGGGCGATACAGAATAGAAATATAAATATGGATAGAATACGTATAAAGTGAGTTACAATGCGATCAAACTAAAGATAGGATTGACCTTGCGCCTTTTATATTAAAAATTGAGCCGTTTTGTACTAAAAAATCTATTGTAAATAGATTTGGTAAATCTATGTGAAAAAAAAGTGATCGCAAATTAATTTTCTTTGCAAGCCTTACTTCTCAAGTGATAGTTAGTTGATAGTTCGAGGTCATTAACGTTCCTATTCTTATTTCGATCACATCGTACTACAGACGATTCGATTTCAATTGGCAATTTACTTCAATTGCCACTTAATTTGCCCGTGTGAGATCGGATTGGCGATTTACTAGACCAAGTGAACTAATCGACAATTTTAAATTGCCAATCAAAACGTGTCATCTGGCCTAGGCTTTAAGCAGCACTCACCGAGCTTGTATTTTAGTTTCACCAAAGATGAAAACTAAAATATGGCAGAAAATGCTAACTTATTTTGAAGCTGCACAGATATCGTCCCCGTAGAGCGAAAAGTCATTAAGTCGAAAAATCGATACATTTTTTTATGCTGGCCCGGTAGGTTCTAGCTCCCGTATGTTTTCCTACGTGAATGGGTTGCAGCGAAACGATTTCCCGTCGCGTTCCGAAACGATTTTCCTTAAGAATCTTTTTTATTCAGTACATACTACTCCAATTTAGATGGTTTACTCGTCATGTAAATGGAATGGTTACGGTATTTTTAAACACAAAAGAATCTGTGATGGATCTGACAGGCAGAAATTATCAAAGGATCTTATATTTAGAAGCCTCTATTTAATGTTATTTACATATCGGGAAATGTTTCTTTGAAACGGGCTTTCAAGTGTATTTAGGCGTGAGTTTATTGGATAAGAAAACGTTTTGATTGAATTATGTGTTGAAACGATTTTGTGAGCAGCTAAGTGTACATAATTTAGCAGTTCATTTTATTATAAACGGTTTTATTCTGAAGGATCAATTCCATGTCTTAAAATTCATTCCACAAGATATTTTTTATGATATTGATATTATAGATGTGGAAACCTATGTAGATATAGATACAGATATAGATATGAGACTGGCGTTTCACAATCAGCGCTAATAATTCCAATAACAGCTACTATTTATAGTTCCCAATATTGGGGGCGTTCGTTAATTACGTGAGGCGTTTAGGGGGGAGGGAGTCGAGTCAAATCTGACCCAATCTCACGTGGGGGAGAGCATTATTTTTCCCCCCAAGAAATAGTGCAAAATTTCGAGAAAACTGGGTTAAATTAAGTAAAACTTCTTTCTCCACTAAAATATCACTGATTCTAGACTACTACTACATTTTGTTTTCAATACTAGTCTTAACTGGTCTTAAATAAAAATAATTATGTATTTTTTAAATTAATTCAACGCAATCAAGCGCAGATTAACGTACTTAGTACACTAAAAATTAGCATTTTGAAAAATCTCACGTGAATTTAAAGGACAGAGAAGGAGTCGCGGCAAAGAGGGGTTGAGGGGTCGAAAAATCGTCAAAATCACCTCACTTAATTAATGGATACCCCCTTCATACTTACAAAAACCTTTCAAAATTGTCACAAGCATCCTAACAGATACACCAGAACAGTCAAAGAACCTGAAACTAAACTAATATCTCGGAATACAAAAGCACTCCTTACTTCAATTCTTCTCGGCGGTATTAGATATAAATCGTATAAAATTGAGCATTATTCTAGTCACTCGTCAGAGTAGAACGTGTCCGTTTCGGGGGGGTGAAGGAAAGGATTAAGGTGTAAGGTGCACGGAATGAATCGATGCCAAACACGTATTACGTACTGGCGGGCAGACAAGCGGCTTGGGAAGGAACTTTATTATTTTAGAACTGTTTTGTTGTAGCTTCTGACTTATTCTTGAGAAGTTTTTTTTGTGCTGTACTTCCAGCAGGCATTGTTATTTCTACTAAGATGGAAAGATCGCGAGATAGCAAAAGCCACTCAGATCAAGCTTGTCCGGATATAGGTGATCACTGATGCGCTGTGTTGTGATCCACGCCATAGCATAGCATTATGCTGAGTGTTCAGTTTTCAATTTGTTACCATAATTTTAATTGCGTGTCTTTGTGACAAATAAATAGTTTTTTTTCTTTCTTTTCTTTCACTATGTATCTAAGGCTGAGTTGATTTTTATCACAAAGATCAATAAAAGAAACGAAATAACGTTAACACCGCTGTTCCCACGTATACGAGCACGTCGTTTGATTCGTCACGGTCGAGCAGTCGGATTTATTGTGAAAGTTAGCTAATAAATAGTGTCGCAGCGTCGGGAGAAGTCGCGGGATTGAACATGTAGTATTAAGGAGTAGTACTACCGGCTAAGAAGTTGTACTGAAATATTAAGTTGCTCTGAGCTATCACGCGATTAGATTTTAATTTAGAAAAGTGCTATTTGAAACATTATAGAACAGAAGAGAAACAGCACTAGGGAATACTCAAATGGCGACCATAAATATTATAAGTTTACCCCAGTAATCTTAACTAATATGAGAGTACCTAAGATAATAATGCAAGTATGAGTAAGTTTGTTTGTTTGTTACCTTTTCACGCCTAAACCTAAACCACTGAATCGACCATCATGTTGTATAATATGTATACGTTGTCAGAGGTACAGAAAAGGACATAATTATAATACCTTTCTGCCAGAAAAAAGTACTAATCCCGAGGGAAAGAACAATAATTTTCGACGGTTACAATTATTTAGGACGCTAGATGGCGCTACGACAGTCAGATAAACTCGACATATACGACATGAAAAAGTTCATTTGAAGAGAGATTTAAAATCACTGGATAGATTTCAGAGGAAGACCACCATCAAAAATCAGTAGTTACAAGCCAAAGAAAATAATTATGCTTATGATTTTATGTTAGCAAACTAGTGGACGATTTGTTTGATGAAAAGTGAATACAACTGCGACACTAATGAGCCAATATACCTATTTGCGAATTTAGTAACTAAGTTGAAATCCTATCCATAATTTTACTGTCACTCTCATACTGTTAGGCGGCAAAATTAAGTAGGTATGCTAATACTTTGTTGGACGGTCCCTACCAAAAGATCTCTTTATAAATAAACATACATTACTACCTATGCCCGTGGGAGGAGATGGGATGAACTTTTCTTAGCCGTTGACCGAATCTCTGGGCCCCCCAAAACTTTTGTAAGGGTCTGATATACTGCATTTTTTCTTATTCCTCCATCAGACGAATGAGTACGATTTGCTGTGATTTATATCCGAAGTTATGGATCTTTATTCAATTGGATGAAACTTGTGGTGTCATTTATCTTTAGTTTTTATTACTTGGACAGGTATAGAGAGCATTATGTAGTCTATACAACATCTCACTAATATTTTATACGACATTTGCCCGCGACTCCGTCCGTTTGGACTATAATGATAGACCATTTTAAATTACCTCCTTAGTGTAGGGTGGCTAGTACTACGAAGAGGTCAAGCTGTATCTCTGGTTCATCCCACCGGAACTGGATAAAATGTAGCTTCAGATCTACTAGAAAACATGAACATTTTCCACGCCAAAAACTCACAAACTAAAAAAACTGACGCACTCCAAAAACCAACAAAACCAAAACCAAACATTAGTGGAAACCAAAAGTTTTTAACAAAACGCGAACTATTTATACACCCACACTTATAAGCCGTTTGGGGTACAATGCCCATGACATTACTTTACCCTGCCGACTTAACTTTACACTTCCCAACGCCCTTATTGCTATATCTTTACTGTTGGTTTTCCTCTGGCCGGGTGGGTAAATTAAGTTTGTTTTCCGTCGGTCACAGCTGTGAAACGCTAGGTCTACTCATTTGTGGTCATCCAGGCTAAATATCCTGGAGCTAGCGCTGTAAAGTACTTTATGTTAGTTATGCGTTATGTAATTCTGTTTGTTTCGGGTTTAGGCTGCGGCGTAGCGAGATAAGATACGCGATGGTAGGATATGATTAGCTAGATTATAACAAAAACTCACAACGACAACCTAAATGGGAAGATTGAAATAATAAAATAATATCAGAGCTGTTTATTTACTAAGTTATTAAATATATAAGTGATTCTCAAAAATCATATGACCCGAGCGGGATTTGAACCCGCGACCTCTGCCGAACCGTGGCTAGTGCTCTGAACCAACTGAGCTACCGGGTCCCGCCCGACTCATCTGAAATTTGAGACCCCTTTGTAATACGCTTCTTAGGAGCGTTTGGCGACATCTATCGGAAAACTTATGCAGTATTTCCAACTCAATGCCAATTACTTTGCAGTTATCGGACATCGATGCGATATCACCATCTATACATTATAAATGTATATTTTTTTGTGAATTTGAAACATGTCAAAGCCATGTTATGCTTATATTAAGTTATTAAATATATAAGTGATTCTCAAAAATCATATGACCCGAGCGGGATTTGAACCCGCGACCTCTGACGATTTTTGAGAATCACTTATATATTTAATAACTTAATATAAGCATAACATGGCTTTGACATGTTTCAAATTCACAAAAAATATACATTTATAATGTTTATTTACTGTTCCACTGCACCAGCCTCCTCTCAGAATGAGAGTGGATAGGCCATAGTCTACCACGCTGGCCAAGTGTAGGCATTACTTTAACACATAAATCTACCAAAAAATATTATGCCCTATAGAGCATTTTACGTAAAAAGTCCCTCCTGTTTGTCACTCCTGTTTAGGTCTTAACGTTTTAAGTTTTTTGTAGATTTATGTGTTGTAATAATAATGCCTAGTACACTAAAAAGTGGTGTACGAGAATTGGTATGGAAAAGAAACTTCCAACACCGTTAAAAACGTAACATATTGATACTTGGGGCAGCTAGCATAGCGTCGAACGCTCTCTAAGTAACGCTAGAAAATGCTGTCATTATGTCAATATATTGACGTTGACAGGTATAAGTACCGATGTGAGTTATGAACACAGATTGCGCATGTTCATATTTGGCTCAATAGACAATAGACAGTTGACAATACGTAATAGAGAATAGTCCAATTAGACGACGAGCATCCACTGACGAACCAATCGCATGCAGCCCCGTCTTCTTCATTCCTCCAAAGAGACCGAAAAATCAGCTAATGCGCAGGTGCCTTTTGTGCTCATAACTGCTGCCGGCACTTATACACAGTTAGAAAAACCGGGTTAAAAATAAAACAAAACACAAAGAAGTAACCTAAAGTTATATTAATAAATTCTAGGAGTACACGAAGCCACAAGAACTAGACAGATAGCTTGTCGTATTACTTATGAACTATCGGCGATACGTGGTCCGGTTTCCAAGCGTCCAGACCGAATGATATTTATGAAATTGACTACTCGCTCCCTTGTGGGGGTAGTATGCTATTTTGGCTACATTTTTATTACATTATAGGTTGGTAAACAGTGAGGCTCGGTTAGTTGAGTATTTATGTTATGTAAAATCTGAACCTGGTGGATGGTTAACTTTCGGAATGATATACTTTAGAGATAGAAAGAGCTTTGCTGTATGTCAAGTTGTGAAATAAGAAATATTTAGAGCTAGTGCGTACCCCCGAGATGACACGCAGGGGCAGCACCCGGCTACTGTGAGAAGTGGACAAGGGTCGTATCATAGCGAGTGGGTGCAACGTAAGAGGCTAGCTCGAGGAGTGAAAGAAATGAGAATGAGATGACGGCTGATAGAGAAGTATGGAAGAAGACAAGCTTCGCCGACCCCAAATAAAATTGGGAAAAGAGCAGGAGGATGATGATGATGTTGGTAAACAGCTCAGATCATAGAAACAAGGGAGAAGGGAGATGTGCTAAAGCGCTATTGAGCTTGATGCTTTAATTTGCCCACATTGGGCGTAGTACAAAAGTACACGCTGGCGACGAACCGAACACGATCGATGATATAAATACAGTGTTTTAGTTTAGTGCTAGTGTTGAATGACGATCAACAGTGTTAGCTTGAGGGTGTGTGGAATTTTTCAACACAATTACAAGCGCCTCTCGTGAATGTAAGGATCTCTTTATATTCACGAGGGGCGCTTGTAATTGTGTTGAAAAATGTACTAAAAGTGGTGACAGTTGTTCCCATACTAATTTGCTATGATGGCATATCCCCTTGTTTCTATGATCTGAGGTACACAGTGAGGAGAACCATAGGCCCAACGCGTGCACAACGCAAGCCTCACATTCACTTTGACGTTTGATGCGGTGAGCAACAGACAAGTACCCGCGTGTGGGGCATGATTTTTGTTCGGAACTGCTTGTCTAGTAGGGACATATAGGTCAATGTCATCATCCGTAATCCCAGTCACCTTTTACGACCCTAAATGCAGAATTTGTAGCATTTTCTCAACCTACCCCAAAACAAAAGCACCCTTATGCAAGTGCACCGCACCATAGTTCATGCATATTTCATAGGACGATCGTGGCGTATGTTACGGCTATTGATTCTGTACGGTGTTACGGCCCCGGATATCCGGTCGACGGTTTTCAGGTCACCGAATACTGTTTTACTTAGCAGTTTCTTTGGATGGCTTGTACTCACGGTAAGGAGATAAGTATGCAAAAATATGCAAAATGTCAAAACTTATTCGACGGTAGTTGGTACTTTTTGAGCGTCATCGAATGCTTTTTGTTGCAATTTCACCATTAAAGCTACTTACAAAAATACTCTATGTAATTTAATTCTTAAAAATTAGGTTAATATATATGGATGCGCCATCTGTGGATATAATATGCAAACTTCATGCTAGGTCGATGAGTTAACTTCTTCAATCTACCGCATGCAGATCCGTGGCGCTAGGGCGCAGCCACCGCGAAGTCCCCCGAATTTTCCCGAACTTACGCGAAGCAGAAACGAAGCGGACGTCATTAGTTCCTTTAGCTTCTACCGTCGTCGTTTGAGCACGTTACCGTATCGCGCGCGCACCGGTAGTAGTCTACTCGATGCTTTTGATAGATTCCCACTGTTTAACCGGCTACCCATCAAGAACTGTCTGTGAACATTTACGAACTGCTTTTAAAAACGCGCCATTCCTCACGGTTGAACTAAATTAACGCTTGTGTGTGACTGCATGTGCTGTGTGACTCCCTTTCTTGACCATGACTAGCTGCCATCGGCTGTGCATGTCTACAAGGGCAACGAGCCGGCTTACTGGTGAGTGCATGTGCTTTATTTTAATGCTTTCTTGTTTGGTGTGAACACGGCTCGGATACATCTTTCTCCGCTCCATATAAGGCACAGAGATCACCATTTCGCACTTTATTGAGGGTACTTCTCTTTGTTTACATCAAAATACCCTACAGTTACTATAGTTTTTAGGGTTCCGTATCAAAATGGTAAAAAAGGAACCCTTATGGTGCGACTTCGTCTGTCTGTCTGTCTGTCTGTCTGTCTGTATGTCTGTCACACCTGCTTATTTCAGCAACTACTTATGCCATCGACTTGAAATTTGGAACAGTTATAAAGAATGCTTGTTCAACTTTATTGCAAATGAAAAAAGTCCCAAAATATTTTTATTTTCATTGCAAAAAGGGCCGGAGTGGGGGTCCGAAATTTCAAAGTGGGGTTACTAGGTCAAGTGACATATCATATGAAAGGGCTTGATCTGCAAATTTCAAAATATATTTTTATTTTATTTTATGTCTCACAGTTTTCGAAATATGATGAAAAATTTCCAAAAAAATACTATTCCCCCCCTTATCTCCGAAGTTTGCGGGGCGAAAAATCTGAAATAATTAGAGTTGATAGGAATTGACCCAAATATGGCACCAAAAATAAAACGATGTTCCTAACTAGTACAGTGTTTTCAAAATCATCAAAATTCCTTTACAAACAAACTTAGTTATGCGGTCCGGATTTTTTCACTTTATACGTCCAAAAATTATACGAGGGTTCCGTATAATTTTTTGGACGTATACGGTGCGCGAGTACGACTCGCACTTGGCCGGTTTTTTTTTTGTGGGTATTCTTACATCACGTGATCGCTATGACTAAGCTAGCCTCCTAGATACTTACCTAAAATATTTGGTACGGTCAGGGAAAGGGATTCTGTAGCAGGTACACTATCATTCATAATTAGGTATTGGTCATAAATTCAACATTCGAAGTAATTCGGATTCGCATTTGCTTCGAAGTTTGAATATACGACCAATTATGAATGATAGAGTGTACCTGCTAAAAATCCCTTTCCCTGACTGTAAAGGACGTTGGTAGTTTTGGGCTTGATATGGTACAGTAATAAAAGCTTAACCAAAAATAAAAATATATTTTAATTGTTCTTTGCCTAATTTATCTTAGAGATTAAGAATTGGAATCAAAAATCGCAATAAATAAGAAATAAAATGATTATGCCGTTGACATTTTGAAAAAACCAATAAAACAAAAACGGGTGCATGCTGGCTGGCGCGTGCCTCCACAGAATATCATGTCGACAGCAACCAAAATCTTTGAATTGAGAACTCATTAGTCCGGCTATACTTGATTGGATCATTCACACCATACTTAACCTCACTGTCACAAATACGAAGATTTCTCTTTAACCCAATTACGTACAAAAACAAATAAAAAATGAATTTAAATACTCTTGAAATACTCGATCACACCAAACTAATTTCATATTTGTACCGACATACACAATGTGAAGCCCAGCGTTCTATGGGCGTCTGCCGTGTCATTTGCTTGTGCTTACTTGTATTTGCTAGTGGCTCCATCAGTAACAATATTAGCCTTCAACTAGTGGCCGCTATTCACACGCGAGCCCATCCGCCGGATTTGTCGCTGGCGATAGGTCCGCGAACAAACCTGCGTGTGAATGATAGGGTTCGGCTTCGGCATGTTCCGCCCGAAGATGCTTCAGCGTTATTGATTCGCGAAATAAAACGTTATTGATTCGCAAATTAATTTTCTTTGTAAGACTTACTTTTCTAGTGATGGTTGACAGTTCAAGGTCACGGACATTCCTATTCTTATCGCGATCGCATAGCGATTCAAGTGACCTTGACAAAATACCAGTACACGTATAGACCGTTATGATACAGGTATTTTCGCAACTGATATCAAGCCCTGGATACAAGTGAATAAATTATACAAATAAGATCCCTCTACATTTCTGTTATATTCTATTTTTTTGCTACACAATCCATTTGTGTAATACATTGAACGTTCCCAAGGTTCTCTATTCAATCTAGGCTGATGTATCGTACCGAGGAACAAAACAACTACCAGATACCTCCTTTTGCGGCCCCAAGTCGGATAAGAGCTAGTTCTAGCATAAGACTAGGTGCGTTACTAAAACTGTGAACTTGAGAGACATTTGTTGATATTTTTAATTGCTGTTAAATAGCATTTGTGACAAGTACCTACACTTTTCAATTAAGCCGAGGTATTGAAAAGCCTCCTAGGAGTGACGTATGTGTCAGAACCGCTTGAGAGGTGTCTACAATATAGTATAATTAAGCATGTCTAGCACGTATTATCCGTCAGGTCTTCCTGGTTGATAACGGCAACCATAAGAAATTAATCTTACATTTAAAAAAAAAACAAAAGTATTTATTCCAATTCCAAACGCTGCCATAAACTTGACACTTATAATCGTAAGGAATTGAATTATACTAATAATATCTTGATTTAAAAGAGTAACCATGGAGTTTCTTGCTCGTTCTTCTCCATAGAAACCTACGCTGAACAAGCATCTAGCTTCATCTTGCTGACTCCTTGACAATTTAAAAATACCTGTAAGTGATTTAATTGAAATAAATGCTTTGACTTTGACTTTGAAAGAAACTCGAATGTCATTTAAAAGTCAACCTTTCATGATAAAATTATTAAGATGAATACAGGTTAAAGTTTGAAATGATCTTTTGAGGTAAGACCTCGGTCATAACTATAATATGTAGTATAGGAAGGCTTCGGTATTTCTTTGTGTATTTGGTAAACATGAATATAAATAAAATATCACTGATTGCATACAAATTGGGGATGACGTTTGTTTGTTTTTCTTTTACTTCCCAAACAAAAATAGTTGCAGTGATAACAGAATTCTGATGTCTTGCGAATTACCCATAAGGGTATGAATGTATTGTTTTATTCGTCCTAGCGGTTATGTGACCTTTTGTTAGTTAGGTTTTATGGTTTTCCTCTTTGCTGATATTTGGAATAGTATACGATGAATGAAAATTTCTTGTAAGGTAACTTTTAGGTGAGATATTGTAGTTTTCATTGGCGGAGGTACCACACATAATTACTGGGACTACTACTAGGTTCCCACTACTGGGACTTGAGTCTCTTTTCAGTGAGACTCTGTGAGAGGTGGGCCATAAATGGCCATAATCCACTATGCGTGTCAGCTTAATATCAATAATAATTGGCCCATCTGCTAGGCCAAATTAACAGTCTAATCTATACATATAAATAAAATTGAAGTGAACAACTTTTTGCTAATATGAAAGTAAGTATATATAACGATACTTATAACAAAAAAAAAATTCTATATCTATCTGTTTCTGTTCCGGATTATCTTCGAAACGGCTGGAACGATTTTGACAGGACTTTTACTGGCAGACAGCTGATGTTATAAGGAGTAATTTAGAAGTCCGGGCGGGTCAGTTAGTAAAAAAATAAAATTTTAAAGTGCCAAGTCCACAGTGTACCAAGTCAAATCATTGCTATTGGCCACAGTCCAAACTCGTAGACTCGGAGCGTCCTAATATTGAATTTATACGATTATTAACCTATGGGACTTGGGATCGGAGCAGCAATGGTGCTCGATAAGCGATCGTTATGTAAATAGCGCCTGTAGTACTGATACAGAATATCACTTCTTTTAAGTAGGTTAGCTTTTATGGTAATGGGGGTAACCGGGTGCTTTGTTTTATGTGTATGTATCTATAGCTTCACTGGTGGAGAAAAACTACTGCGACTATCACAATTTTTTTAATGAATTTTTAGCGCTTACCTACTCCCAAGGTCTATGACGTCATCGCGGGAGGTGGAGCGAGGATCAAACATGTATTTTTATACATATAGCCATGTATCTCATGGCTCGCACCCGGTCTTTTTAACGATTTATCTATGTTTTTTTATAACTTTTGAACTTTAGGAGTAAGTATGAAGGTTTTAAAAGCACATGTTTTTCGATACACAATTTTTCTGGAATGTCCGCTGGATCGAGGAAGATGTTCGTCGAATTCACTTCAAAAGCGAGTATATTGGCTGTACTATCTTGCTAAATGTACTACCGCAAAGCGAAATAACCGAAACAACCATTGCTGTTTGTTTAACCACGTTAGCGTTCTGAGTTTTGGCGATTTCGGTATATTATACCCCGCTCTCGGCGATTATAAATGTCGTTTGTCGTTTCTGCAGTGCGGCCACCGACATATGTTTATATGAGTTTGTTTTCACGAAATCGCCGTCGCGTCGCTGTCGCCGTACCAGTGTGGCCGCGGCCTTACAGTGTAGTACCCGAAAAAATAAAGTTCAGATAGTTATGCCTATCTAAACAGTATGCCAAAAAAAATATGCTAAAGTATTATTATGCCACAAAAAATTATGCCTAACTCGTTATGCCAAAGTAGGTTAGGAATTTAAAAAATATGCGAATTAAAGGGATCCCAAAATGGAAAATCAATTATTATTGTAGATATACCACATGAATAAATAACCGTATTTATTCATGTGGCTATACTATAGCTGACCTTCTTTAGCACGTACTAAAGAAGGTCATATAGCACCACATAACAAATTCTCTTCTCCATCAAATAAATATAATAAATCCATGGCCTTTCTATCCCATGAAAGCATAGGTTTCAGTATAATTAACGTAATGTGTAATGAACAAGTTTATTCACACGTGAAGGTGATATGGCGGAATAATTTACGTGTGTTTATCTGTTAGAAGAATGAATAATTAAAAACTGTTCAAATGTTGTTTGCTGAGAAAGATATTTTTAGAGGAATTTCGAATTTGAATTTGTCTAATCGATGCAACATACAAATAATGTGAACATTTGTTTGAATTACTGTCTGTTTGCATTTTTATGGTAAAACTGCTAAACCAATTTGGTACGGAGATAGTTTGAACTACGGAGTAAATACTTGAACCCTAGCAGCGAAGGATATGAAATAGTTTTTACCAGGGATTAAAGAAGTTCTCCTAGGATGTGAGAGAAACCGGGAGCAGCAGCTAGTGTTATAATACATAAACATAACATAAGCGAATTATTTATGTATAACAATAGTTTGTGGAACCTATTAAAAATAAGATTCTTGTGAGCCTAAATAAAGGATTATCGAACCAAATTCAAACAAGCAAATCGTTCAAAGATTAACTTACATAAAAGTTTAAAACTAATATTTGGATAAAAGTATTGTATGAAAATATAACAATTTTAACTGTGGCAATAGCGATTAGCCCAGTTCGACGTAATTAAAACTCCTTTGTTCACATAACAAGATACAGACGCATGATAATATTAATGTATGCCCAAAGGTAGGTAGGCAAATAATAAACACAAAGGTGTATCGTTAGGCACACCTGTTGTTCGTAATCTTTACAAATTATTGTACTCTGCCTACTGGGGCCCAAATGGGACCTATGTACGAAAAACTTATGAAAAAATTAAGCCGTGTAAATGTTTGCTTTTCGGTCCCCTGGAGTTTTGTAGTAACTATTAGGTAACCAGTCGTAACTTGTTAGGGCCTAAGTGAGTGCTCTTGGGTACAAAAGGTTGTAACTTGTTAGGGCATAGCTCAATTGGGTATAAGTCCCAGGTAAAAAAGGTGCGGTGTTTAAGTTAGTTCGACCCTAGGTATCACAGGATATAACCAGCCTTGAGGGATTTGGAAATGTTAGCTAATATACTATTACATCATAATAAGTATCATAAAATCATTTATGTATTTGCTACACATTTTGTATGTACCTACTTTTACTGAGATCGATTACTTCCACGAATTTAAATAGGTACTTATATTCATAGATGTTGGTGGATAAGAGCGTTTCAGTAAACAAAAAAACCGGCCAAGTGTGAGTCGTACTCGCGCACCGAGGGTTCCGTATCGGTTTTGGACGTATAAAGTGAAAAAAACCGGACCGTATAACTAAGTTTGTTTGTGAAGAAATTATGATGATTTAAAAAAAACTGCACTAGTTAGGAACATCGTTTTATTTTTGGTGCAATATTTGGGTCAATTCGGCAATTCCTATCAACTCTAATTATTTCGATTTTATTAGATGGTATTGTACTAATGGTAGAGGCATGGTAAAAGTTGCGGGAATCAGCTGGATACGGGAAGCATAATACTGGTCCATGTCATCGCTTGGTCCAGGTCTATGTCCAACAACAGTGGACGTTTGTTGGTAGAAATGATGATAAATACTTCTCTGACAACTACAGACTGACTCTTTGTCGTCAAAGTTAAAGCATTTAACCATTTCTTTACATTTGGCATCCTACAGGTACTTTTGAATAATTGGGAAGGAGTCAGTCAGTTACCCAATGAGAAGAAAAAAGATGCCAGTTCTAAAGCTTGTATTCCTATGGGGAAGAGCGGGCAAGCATCTTACGTCTTTCTACTTTATTAAAATTTGTCTTATGTATTTGTTTTGAGCAGTCCTATATCCAAAAGAATTTTCCGATGTATTTGCACAGCATCTTAAGGCTTTGCTCCATTTCATTCTCCAAAAAATCGATTCCTGGTTCTCTATTTATTCTAACTCGGGGTTTCTCATAGCAATTTACCGGCCCCTCTGCAAGAAACTATTATCCTGCAACATAAAATATACCACCTATTTGTATACCCCAAAGAAGTCCCATTATACCGAACAAAATACTGTAGGAACATAAAACAAAGTTAAAGGTGCTCCGGCGTCCGGTTTGCAATCCGGGGCCTTATGAAATTCAATGAGCATTTTGTCTCACTCAGAAGTACATATGTGAGCGTGTCTGTAATCCTGTGACTTTATTGGTGGTTGGAACAAGTGAGAAGAAAAAGACAGATTTGCTTTTTTGGCGTAGTATGTATTTTTGGTTCACGAGATGTGTCAAAGCGCTATTGAGCTTGACGTTTTGATATGACCAATGTGATCATTTGGAACGTCCTTCTACTTGACACTGTCAAAAGTGATACTTTTGCGTCAAACTGCAAGTGAAAGTGACACTTTTACGTCAATCTGCAAGTAGAAGTGACTTTTTTGCGTCAAACTGTATGTCTGTACTTTTGGGTCAAGTGGAGGGGCGTTTTTTCATCACCAACGTTATTTTAGCAGACTTCTTCTTAGTTCTCACGCCATTTTCTTCTCGTTTCTTTCTCCTAACTTGTCCCAAACAATTCCACTATCGCACCATAATCCGGCTTGACACGTAGCTAGCTAGATCTTCCCGTGAGTGACTTGTACTACACTTATCTATTTTGGCCGTGGGACTTCCAACATTGTGTCATAATTACAGCTACTCGTTATTGTATGTTCAAAATTACTAGCTTTAGTACCTATTACTGATATTAAGATAAGTACCCTGTGTCCAATACTGAACCGGAATTTTATTTAGCGTTCTTTTAAAATTAGCGTTCTTTCTTTTTGCTCTGCTCCTTTGGGTGATAGCTTGATGTTAAATAGCCTCATGAATTTGGCTATCTCCTACAAAAAAAATCAAATCCAACTGATAGTTTCAGAGATTAGCGTGTTTAAACAAACAACCAAAACCTCTTCAGCTTTATTAGGTACTATTAGTATAGATTTGCATTTGAATCCAAAGTTAGTACACATCTAACAACATTAGGTGAACTAAAAACTGAACGAAACTGAGACCTAAACAGTTTCAATAATATATTAGACGGTGCTTTGGTGGAATAAATGGGGTGTTATCAGTTAAGAGCCCATTCTAATGAAAATTCTCTGTAATTTCCATCCAAGACTGATTTCTGCGAGCCGAGCTACCGTCGTGTCTGAAACACGGCCCAAGTTATAAAATGTGGTCTAAAATAGAGCAAAATTGTCAAAAACTTAAACCAGACTACGACAAAAATCGAACTGAAAAGAATGAAACAAGAAAATATTTCTATCTGATAGCCCAAAATTCGTCTTCAGTTTTGTGAAAAACTTAATAAACCAACGTTTTAATATCCAGGGTATAGCTGTGGTCGCATGCCACCGTATTATTGACTAATAAGTTGGCCCAACAGGGTGGCATGCGACCACGGCTACACCCTGGATATTAAAACGTACCTCCCTCCTTTTAGCTTCGCCGTAATCGGGTAATAATTTTCTTTTCTTGTCGTATTTCCTGTATTTTGTTTCATGATTGATGATGCTTCCGGCATACTAAACGAGGGGCATTACGCGTAAGAAAGAAAATAAAGATGTTTTTTTAAAACACATAATTTACATAATTACTTTAGGTATACTCGTACAAAAGAAATCATGAGCAAGTATAGTCTCTTCTAACCACGATTGCAGACGGGTATTGGTGTGCCTTGGTTAGCATAATAAAAGTAGTCCAAATATTGGTTCAAATATTGATTATATTTATAAAATAATAACTCCCGCCCGCGGCTTCGCCCGCGTTTTTGGGATAAAAAGTAACCTATGTGTTATTCTGATGTATAAGCTATATTACTGTAAAGTTTCATCAAAATCCGTTCAGTAGTTTTTGCGTGAAAGAGTAACAAACATCCATACATCTTTACATCCATACATGTTCACATCCTCACAAACTTTCACGTTTATAATATTAGTAGGATTTGGCATAAAGTTTTTCGCATAATAGTATATAGGCATAGTAGATCGTGACAATATTGTTTTCATTGTCATAAATTTTAATTACGGATTTTTTTAGGCATAAGTAATTTGAGTTAACTTATTGTATATTATAGAGTATAGCTACGTAAAACATTATAGCTAGTCGCTAATAAACACTATTAAGAGCAGATGTATTTGTAATTTACTTACAAGATTTTGTTTGTATGACAAACAAAATTAAACCTAAACACTATGTACGACAAAGATTATTTTAGAAGTATGTCCATATAAAACTACCTGATTACAAATAGACACTGAAAGCAATTGCTTTGAGTGAGAAAAAGTGTAGGTACACTAGCGAGAATTTAATGTAGTTTCAGTTTAAAAAAATATGCTCAAATTTTTTTCCTCAATATTTTACACTATGTACCATAATTTAAGGGTAAGTTCATTTGTATTCATTGCGCGCACTCCCTGTCAATCGAGTGCGTCCCCTCGATGAAGATTGATGGGAGAGCTGCCGCTTAAATAAACGGCTGTGTCTACACACGACAATCATGTCAACATCCCTTGTGTAACTATTTTAATATGTGTGTATGTGACCTATCAGTTAACGTCTTTGGAAGTCAATCAGTACATTTTCCTGTTACGTAGATTGTGTACGAGTATGCATAAATATGTACCTATAAGACAAATGTGGCAATAACTGAATATTATCTACCTATAGCTATACTACCTAATATAATGAAGCTGAAGAGCTTTTTTTGTTTGTTTGTTTAAATACGCTAATCTCTGGAACTACCAGTCGGATACGAAAAAATCTTTTTGTAAATGATAGCCAAATTCATGAAAAATAGTACCTATAGGTTATTTAACATCACACTACGACCCTTAGGAGCCGAACACGGGGTTGAAACCGCGGGGCACAACTAGTACTATTATAAAACTGTAAAAAAGCCGTGTTTGTACATTGAAGACGTTCCAGAAAAGAGAATATTGGTAAAGAAATCAATACACAACGACAAATGATTTTGTTAAAATGGTTTTCATAACAAAATACAAAGCTTCTCATTTTTTCATTAAATATAAAATTGTGCGGGCAATAACGACAGCCACAGCCTAGGCTTTCAGTTGTACTAGTTGTATTCGAGACATTTTGTCACAAAAAAATCATTTTATTGTACTTTACACTACAAAAAATATAGATACAGAAGGTTCACGGATCATAGCAAAATGTAGGGGTTTTCCGTTTGACGTGTAACATTCCAAACTGTTTTTTATGAGTGGTCTTTCTGTTCGTTCGTTTCTCGTGGCATCATTGTGGTACTCGACCAACGAATTTAAAATGCCAGTTCGGGAATCCGTACAAATCGACGAAGCTTTCTGTTCAATTTTATTTTATTGTAAAACGCATAGTTAGTTTTGTTGATGTCCGCCGAGCGTGCGACCGTGCGACCGTGCGGGCGTGTGAGCGTCGATGGCGTATCGAAAAACCTAAAATGCCAGCAACTTTTTTATCACAAATACACTGTAGGCCATGCGCACCTATAAAATTAAGTTTTATGCCCGTTCATTTGTTTTATAGATTGGATCGCCAGTTCGTTTTTGTTTTTAGATTGGAGCGAAATTGTAATTTGGATGTTAGGTGTCGAGTTGTACGTGTGTGTATTGGAAATTGAATCACTTATTTGTTCGGAAACGGTGTTTGAATATGATGTTTTGGTTCCGTATTGGGGTTATGAAGAGGACTTTCAAATTGTAATTAAACCGCCTTTGCTTTTGGTAATGAAATAACGAAATATGTTTGTGTTCTAAATTGCGTTGTGTACTTACTTAAGGTTTTATACATGGTTGGGTTTTAGAGCTACGATAGGATAGGTTTTACAAGATATACATAATGCAGGATAGGTAATTTATCTAATACAATAAGCAATAAAACATACACAAAAAGCCATTTTTACAGCTTTCTTTCTTTTATTTTTAAACCACAAACGTAATACTCAAAAATTTCCATCCACTTGCCCATTTGTCCTCATACGTAAAATGAACACAAGAAAAATACAAACTTAAACTGAATTGCATGCCAGTTTCAACACACTGTACACTTTATTCTGTCCGCCACAACACGGGCGCCGTCGCTTGTCGCTCGCAACGACATTCCAATTCCATTTTGTGGCTTTGTGACATTGTGGCACAACTTGTCATATTTATATGACGTACAACCCGCGTAGACGAGTATTATGATATGTGGAACTAACGTGGAATAATGGTGGGTAAGCGTGCCAAAGATATGGGATTTTTAGCGAGTCGAGGTGAGGGAAAAGAGTTCATAGATTATTTATTGGAACGAGTGCATTGACTGGTAGAAATCGTCATGTAATGAAAAAAAACCGTTATGCCTCCTTCATAAATCTAAAACTCACGACAAGCGCTCGCGGTCTCCGACCAGTACCATAATTTAGGACCGTTATTTTTTAATTATATTAGCAACACAAATGCGGCGGAGCAGCACGTGTTCTCTCATAACATTAAAGCTTCCCACCAAAACTTAAATGTCTTTCCACCACCTAAAATAAATGCAAGGATTTAAAAAATATAGAACGGTCCCCGTAATATGTCAGATTTCCTGCTCAGCTTCGTACGTCATCTTAACGGATCAGCGACTTCAAGTTTTCTGCAAACCGGCACGAGTAAATATTCGTACTCGGAATGAGAGTTTAAATTATGGATGCTTCTAGTTTTTGAAGTCTTTCGTTAATCTTTGTACTTTGTATTGTATGATTCCATAATATGATACAGGAGAAATTGTAGTGTGGGGAAACATTAGTAAAAATTATAGTAAGTAATAATAAAAAGAAGTGGATTATTTGTGCTATCACTGTCTGCGAGGCAAACACAATAGTTAAAGAATCACCGTGAGCATTATGTAGTCCTTGGACAGGAAAAGGGTTAAGGAATTTGTTGACGTTATTTTGATTAATTAAATGATTGCAACAATTAACGACCTATGAAAGTCTAGGCACAATAATTACACAGCAGACGGAGTCAGACGCGCATGATAATACCGTGTCACAGTGACACACAGACACACACACCATATTAACAACTTTTTACCATAATTATTACACCATCCACTAGTTCAGACGGCGCGTCGTTTTAAAAGCTTTTTTTGTTTTCTCCGAATTTCAGACTAGTCTAAATAGACATTATTAGAAAACTCAACCATCCAATATGACCTTCAAGAGGCTTTAACATGAATTACAGCTAGGGTTGCCATACGTCCCTTACATACGGGACTGTCACCGTATTTGACCATCGCGTCCCGTATTGCTACATGTCATATATTTCTCCCGTTTTTCGAGACAAAATATGGATATGGGCCAGAGCTGAGTGGCGCAAGCGGCCGGCGGAAGATGCGGAGGTGCGAAAATCTTTGATTTACATTTTCTTATCAGTACTATAAGGGCTAGGGATTAAATACTGGGAACGAAACTCGCGTGTCAGCATTTAATTCGTATGCTTGGAACTTTTAGAAGAAATTTACAAGTAAAATAGAAAAGCGCAACTAGTTTAGATGGAAGACTCTCTTGTTTTCTTACAATGTCACAATCTATTCACCTTACCACATAAAATATAGACACACGTTAAACGCGAATGCTACCAAAAATAATACACACTTGTTTTAGACAAGTTAGTGCCAAAACAAGTGCGTATTATTTTTGGTAGCATTCGCGTTTAACGCGTGTCTATCTTTTTTGTGGTACGGCCCTAAATCGCTGCTTGTCTCTTAAACCATAAAATAATCAAACCAGCCTACTTTGAAAGTATCAAATAAATCATAAGTACTACAGTACTTATGATTTATTTGATACTTTTGATGTTTACTACGATTGAGATCAAAAGATAGCTGTTAATAAGATGCGTGTGGTTTGTTTTTCACTATGTTTACGCATGCTTTGGTGTAGTTGAATCGTTTCGGCGTTGAATCTGTTAATGTGTTTTGGGTACCTATCGAAATATTAAAACGTCCCGTATTAGTTTCTAGAAATTATGACAACCCTAATAATTTAGTAGCTAAAGCGTTGTAATAGCTAAAAGCATGTACTGTTAATTATCTATACAAATATTATAAAGAGGAAAGATTTTTTTGTTTGTTTGTTTGTACCGAATAGGCTCCGAAACTACTGGACCGATTTAAAAAATTCTTTCACTAATAGAAAGCTACATTATCACTGAGTAACATAGGCTACTTTTATCCCGAAAAATACAAAAAGCGTTTTACAAATAGATGTTTTCGTTTCTCTGTATTTATGTATTGAGCACTCAATCAATCCTTAAGATTCTTTTGTCATCACTTTTAATAATTTTATTTGATAAAAGTCGCCTCACACAAACCACTTAAAGTTTTCATAATACCTATTAGTTGAACTTGAGATTCGCAAATTAACGATAAAAAAATCTACAATAGTGAAGAAGTTTGTTTATTTATTTGTAGGTAGTAAAAGTCGTTATAGGGTTTCGTACCTGAAGGGTGCCAACAGGAACATAATACTACAGTCAACGCATCTGTCCGTCCGACTGTCACAAGGCTGTATCTTATGAACCGTAATAGCTAATTATAAAGAGAGAGTGCGAATTTTGTAGGTTTGCATATACAATACAGGGTAAAATTAAAACCAGTGCGGATATTTTAGGAGGTGAAAGTACTCATGAATATGATCAACTTTTATTATGGGACCGACACTGAAATATGAAAAAAAAAATCAGCTGTTCCCTACAAAAATGCAATACAACACGATCAAAATGTATGGAACAGCTGATTTTTTTTTTTCATATTTCAGTGTCGGTCCCATAATAAAAGTTGATCATATTCATGAGTACTTTCACCTCCTAAAATATCCGCACTGGTTTTAATTTTATCCTGTATGTAGGATAAACTTCGGAACTACTAATCCGATTCTAAAAATTCTTTCACTAGTAGAAAGCTATATTATTCATAAGCTACGTTTTATTCTGAAATGCACATTTCCTGTGGCTCACGCGAACGCAGTCGCGGGCAAAGTACTAGTCATAAATAAATGTGACAAAACGAGTCAACAGCGCAGACATTTTTATTTATGTTTATTTTCTACATTATTAAAATCCAGGGCCTCGTAAACTTTTTGTAGAATTACTTACTTCAAGCTTAGCTCGCTTGAAGTAAGTAATTCAATTTATATTTTCGTAGACAATTTGGTGGTACGTCTGAGTCTACCTTAACTAGGCTAAACAAAAGTCAAGTACGCCCTGACATTCAAACTTAGCTCTAATAATTCATAATCGAGTCTTTGTAGGCTTCGTTGCTTTGCTGTTATTGTAATTTTTTTCTGTAGTAATAAAAACAATGAAAGTAATTTACGTTGAGTGAAATTGTGTTATTTTTCGTAACAAAATTGACGCGTCTAAAGTGGAATAGAATCTATTATAATACAAGCTTTTTTGAAATAAAAACATTGTCTGCATGGATTTAGCAATTTATAGATTTATTGTTAAATAAAGTACCTATTCAATTTAATTGATTGAAATAATAAACGCTGTAACAACAAAATTTTATTGAACAACTACCATACCTTAATTATTTTTTATATAGGTAATAAAAAATAAGATAATTAAGTAGGTACATACAGACCTTAAAAAAACCGGCCAAGTGCGTGTCGGCCACGCACATAAATCAATGTTTTAATATCCGGGATATAGCCGTGGACGCATGTCACCGTATCACTGACTAACAAGCTGGCCCAACGGGGTGGCATGCGACCACGGCTATAGCCTGAACCATATTTTATGTCATCCGGATTATAAAAACGAATCGATTGACACCTCATTCATCAAAATCGGATGAGTAGTTTAGGCGCTACGGTGGAACATTCATAGACTGCTAAAATCATAACCCTTCCTTTTGGCTGTGCGTAGACGGGTAAAATTACATTCACAATTTCATACACCCATTCTATATTAATTAAAGTGAGCCACGAGGGAGTTAATGAAGTAATATCTCCGTTTAAACATCAGATCAAAGGGAAAACTTCATTGGGAATTGTTTGTCAAGTTGTATAAGAAGCGAGCGCCGCCGCGGGGCGAGGTTATCTAATTAAACCACTTGTTTTACTGATACGTTTCAGATTTATAGCGGCGTGGGCGGTCTCAGAACAAATATAGAGTTAGATTGGTTGTCAATTGAGGTTGGATATGTGCTAGTGTTTAGGAAAAAGTTAGAAAAAATATTTACGTAACGAGAAAATTGTCTTGTAGTAAATAGTGTTACTACAAGACAATATTCTCGTTACGTAAATATAGGAGAAACCATAACTGTTCTAGCTGAGACTCCGTTCGCGTGAATGTAGGAAACCAATAAGTACCTAGGTACAATGTTTTAATTTTCTTCATACCAACTTTATCAGCCCCAGTCACAGTCACGCCTTTAAATGAAATTAAAAAAATAATAACTTAAATAAGTTAAAACCGCCTTCAAAAAGATCACATTAATGTTACCTATCTGTGAAACAGTTTTGGAAGTCGCTGCCTATGATTTTTGATTTGGTTTGATTCGGCAGCGGCATACCACTGTTAGCTTCTTTATGTAGCAACACCTCTTACGCTTGCTACATGAATGTCACAATACAAATATATGTCTGCGCTTCAGTGCAGAAAGGAAATTGAATACACAATCTCAGGAATCGACCGCCTCGGCCGGATTACGAGCCGCGACAGGGCTGCCAACCTTATGGATTTTCACTTACATAACCTTCTTACTTAACATAGAACAAGTTCTATGTTGAAAAAGATTTTTCAATACAAGCTTTTATAATTAACGCTTTCCAACTCCATCATGAGACCGTGGACATCATATAGAACCAGAGTACTCGTGAAGACAAATCAAATAAACTCAAATTCGAAGGGGTTGCGTCGTTTAGTTACAGAGTTCCTATGGCCACCTTCCAGCTCCATCATCACACCAGCTCTATGATGTCATTATATTGAATTGTCATACGATTAACATAAGCATACAAAATTTCAGGTCAATCGAACACCGGAAAGTGGGTCCAATTTAACATGTAATATTTGATTACTCACAGACAACGCGACATGTGAAACTAAATAAAAGCTTGTAAAATAGAAGTAATCTTTAAACTCAGTTTAAAATAAATAAAGTGACAAATTGGTTTAATTGTCTGTCATGCTCACGACCTACTACCTCCTACTGATCAAGAAAAACATTTTTATTTTCACTTGATGCTTGTCAGGAGAGATTAAAAAAAATATATAAAAACCCGACCGCAGTTTGCCTTAGTCTTACCTGGTGTGATAGAACCACCAAAAAAGAAGGAAAACAAAACATTTCAGTCGGGACGCATTATATGACTATACTACCCGAAAACACTGGGCCCGACTGCAATGTCCCTTTTATATGAGCAACGGGGGTGAAACCGCGGGGAATAGTTAGTATCGGAATGAAATAAATTAGACTATCATCGTGACAAATACATGCTAATCGATACAGCAGCCGTGTTTCGCGACAACCCTTCACAAACAAACGAACAAAACGTATGTGATAGTATCAATATTAAAAGTTGAAGGCACCGATTTGAACCAAAGTTTAATGAGAAAATGCATTACGATAGATAAAATACATTACAAAGTTTTACAATGTAATAACATTCATTCTTATGGATTTTGGGTACAAGATAGATATTGAATGGATAAAGATTTTGTAGATATGTCAAAAGCATTGTGAAAGAGATTCATCAAATTGTCTAGCCAGACAAACAAATATTTTTTCAAGAATATGGGACTACTTTATCTGAAAATGTTTTTACTAACTGTGTGTATTTGGCTCAAACTGTCACAAATTATTGTCCTAGATAGTTTTAATAAAAGTGAAATATAATACCTAAAGATATTTTGTACCAGCTGGCTGGTGGGGCTGGAGGGGCTCGTGGCTAAATGACAGCCGCGCTGATCGATCGATCTGCGAGGTTAAGCTGCGCTTGCCGCGGTCAGTCCTTGGATGGGTGACCGTTCTTAACATATCGAGACCCCTCCGTACCTCGGAGAGCACGTTAAGCAGTCGGTCCCGGTTGCCATAGGAATGTCTTTGACAGTCGTTACGGGTAGTCAGGAGCCCAAAAGCCTGACAACTGGTCTAACATTTGAATACCGGTATTCCCCAATAATTGGGTTGTGGAGGTCAGATGGCAGTCGCTCCATGTAAAATATCGATATTCAGCCGCAACTAGTTAGACTGGAAGCCGACCCCAATCATGTTTGGGAAAAGGCTAGGCGGATGATTTAGTACCAGCTGCGTGTCCATTCTTTACCGAATCACCGCGTGATATCGCCACGAGAACTGCTTTGTTTGCGAAAGTTCGAGCGAAAATGTTACGGTGAGATTCTCCCTCGAACGTTCCCAAATAAATTGGCAGTTCTTGCGGTTCGCGCGGCGAGTCGGTAGGTATAGAATAGATAGGCTGGTATCTAGTATCATAATATTTTACTTTTATTAAAACTATTTAGGACCAGGGTGGCTACTCTGTAAGTCCGTCAACGAAGAAACGGGCCCGTCCGAAAGTACAATAGACATAAGATTCCGTCAAAACAAGTGTCAAATTCAATTTTTCGGACGAATAATAACACAGGGACAACTGTCAAATCGTGCTATCATTCATTCTTAGTTCGGGCCCCGAACTAATCTTAAGTCCGTAGGTGATACGGAGTAAGAAACGCCCGTAACTAAGGTCGAAACTACGGATTTCGTGCTTAGAGAGTAGACCCCCAGCTACCAGCTAGTACTTAATATTAATAATTGTGTAAGTAGTAGCCCTACATTCCAATAACAGTTCAGATACAAAATATTTATCTACACCTAAACACTGGCGCGTTTTATATTCCACAATATACGAGTATATTATATATACCCGCGTTGGAATGAGGATATCTTTACAATCATGTGATGTAATTTATTGTAAGGAAATATGTATTGGGAGATATTGTTATGTTGGAGAATCGCTCCTTGTTGAGTTTCCCGCAAAATATTTTTGAAGACGTATTATTGTGTAGCCTGTCTATTGTGTACGGGGGGTCGTAACCCCTGAACAATATTTAGCGGGAAACTCAACAAGGAGCGATTCTCCAAATATCAATATCTCTACACAGTACAGAATAGAATAGAATAATAAATAGAAAAATATTTGGTATCTAGTACCAAATATTTTTATTATATTTTACTTTTTAAGAAATCCCTGCACTTTAATACTAAGACTTGTTATTGTGTACATGGTGGAACAAAGATGGAGCTATACAAGACAAAAAAAACATAATAGCCAATACATTATATTCCTCTCAAACCATGACTAAAAGAGAAAAGTATTATATTTCCCCATTTCGAAACACGTTATTCTCATACAGTATTAAAACCGTGGCTGGTTTCCATTTGCTAATCCTCTAAGCTTCAACACCTTGCCAGAGGATTTGCTGCAAGGATTAAGATCCTGAAAAGTAAAAAATAAAAGGAATTTTTCAACATTTCTCAAAAGAAAAGCTTGTCTGAAAAAAATTGCTAAACACGTTTCAAGGAAACAGGAAATAAATGGAAACCGTTTTTTCAGGTAAGCGCTTGAATCGAGCTCTGATAACGATTCGAGACTTAGATTCGATTAGCGCGGATAAGAATTGATGATATCTAAAGAATATCTTGGGTTTTAGAGTTAACGTTATAATGATTTTGAACAATTTTCTACATCTGTAGATACATACTACCGTGGTCAACACATTTAACTACCTTGTTTCTGAAAGCCTGGTCAATCAACTGATTAGTAAATCTGCTGTCAAATCTCACGTCAGCTGTTGGAATTGGTTTACCGGTGTAACATCGGCCAATCATATCACATGGTATGAGATTGGACAACGGATTAAATTAAATATTCTTGCTTCTTTTGCAAATAAGATTAATTTGTCACTATTTACAAACTAATCAAAAATACCTATCACTCATTCAAGCCAAATAGTCTGATTATAAAATAAAATAAAATAAAAATTGTTTATTTCAGATAATATAATCCATAAAAAAATAAAATTAAAGACAAAAATTCAAATTATATTAATAATATTAAACTAAACTTTAGGTTGTAAAACTTTTATTTAACAGTTAACCAACGGTTTAAGTTTTATTGGTTACCAAAATTCATAGGTACCTTACTATAAAAAGTATTACCGTGTGTCCGTATCCAGTCCCACCCCATCCTTGCGCCGAACTCACCCCATCTCTAAAGCGATGCTATCACCCGCGTACTCCTCCGAGCTATAGATCTCTGAGATACCGTACTCCCTTGGATCGAGGTCGAACGTAGTCTCTTACATTTGATGGAACACTTTGTTATCGTCGCGTTGCTAAGATGATTTGTGTTGGTCTTATTTTATGTTAAAAATGTATAGCTACTAGGCTTTTGCCCGCGACTCCGTCCGCGTGGACTACAACAAAATGTCCATTTTAAATGACCTCCTCAGTGTAAAATGGCTAGTAAGTACTACGAAGTGACAGCTTCTCTGGTTTATCCAAAAGGAATCAGATGAAACATAGCTTAGATTTTAAGTTGGACCTCAAGCTATCAAACTGTGAATACCACATCAAAATCAGTTCAGTACTTTTTTGCGTGATGCAACAGACAAACCGACAAAAATAAAAAAAAAATGTTTGGACATGTCTACGTCCCAGTACTCTACCCGTCTGTTTTTTCTGGAATATCTTCAATGTACCTACAGACACGGATTTTTTTACATTTTTATAATAGTAGGTATAGATATAATCATTACCCTTCCTTTTGGCTTTGCCGAAGTCGGGTAAAATGGACATCAGACAACCATTTCACGTACAAGAGCTCAAAGTTGAAATCCTTTGACCTACACAAACCTAAATGTCTTACCTACAGGACATCCTGCCAACCTGTGTTCCATCCAGATTAGCCTGCAATATTCTGTCTAGAGGACAAAGCTATACAGTGCCCAGTTATACAGTTATACAGTGCCCAGTAAATTGGTCGTGAGCGGCGACAATTTGACGTCAATTTGGCGTTATTACGACGCTGTCTTGTTGCCTCGTAAATTTTCGGGGAGTAGGATTAGGGGAGATATGCACCGGTTTTTTGAGTCTTTATGGTAATCATTTCTACGATGAGTTATGGTGTTATGTGTCTTTGTAGATAATATGTAATATAGCTGTGTCTACGTTTATTGAAGTAACACGTACAAGTGGTTCGGAAACTATCTACAAGTTCCTAATGGACAGATTAACAGAGAGACGTTGCATTTTATTAGATTCGCTTCTCATGAAAGCCTCATTGGAATTAGTTAGATCTGTGTACTTACTTCAGCTGATTGTATAATGTTGACCAAATTTAACTAAATTATTGGCTCTAAATAACGTCAATTTGGAGGCAATTTGCTGCTATTACGTTGATGTCTTGAATTTTCAGATAAGGTAGCGAACACATTAGTAGAAGATTAGCGGAAACGTTTGACACGTCGAGAGAGCCGTCCGGTTGTCGTGCTACACCCGCACAGCTGTCGTATGACAGACGGACGGCGCTCTCGATTTGTCAACTGTATGGAAAAAAACAATCGGCGGTGCGCAGTCCGATACCCGCACGGCTGCCGCACGAATACCGCACTGCAGTTTGACACTAATCGTCTAAAAAGTGCCCATAATCAAAGAAGGAAATATTTTTATTTACAAAGATTAAACATTTGGAGAACCGTATCACAATTTTGTTCATATTTGTTATAATTTGTGCAAGGTTTTTTTTTCTGATTCTGTTTTATAAGTCAAAGTAATTCTAAACGGATCATAAAGAGCATACTCCTTGTCTTATCATTTAGGTCTTACATTCACCAAACTTAAGTTAAGCGTATCGATTAAAAAGTATTTCCATTGATATTTTTTAAAAAACTTCAGTAGAAATCGTCCATGGGTGATATGGATAAAATAAGCATTAGAGAGAACGAAACAGACAATGTTTCGAAGAGTGTATCGGAGCAAATGGCGACTGTCTCGTTCGTATGATGAGTTTATAATTAAACTGTCAGAACTCGCGCGTTTCGATCTCAAATACGACATTTTGCTAAATTAATGTTTGTCCTGAAGTATTTTGTATAGCACCAGCCCTGTAGGTACAGGGCAGGTTAAATGTAGCTACAGAAAAACCTTTTTATGACAGTGTACATAAGTAATAAGGCATTGCAAATCTTGCTTTCACAGATTCACCCCGTCTGTAATCCTATATCTATACTAATATTATAAAACTGAAGAGTTTGTTTGTTTGAACAGGCCAATCTCTGGAACTACCAGTCGCATTCGAAACATTCTTTTTGTGAATGATAGCCAGATTCATGAGGAACAGTATAGGTTAAATATAACATCACGCTACGGCCCTTAGAAGACGATCAACGGGGGTGAAACCGCGGGGAACAGCGCGTAAAAATACACCCACATTTTGCTCATATAAATAGTGCAGCAAACTATCAAAATGCATGAGAGTCAGCCAGTGGCGTAGCTACCGGAGGGCTAGACGGGGCAGTGCCCTGGGGCCCCCAAGCTCAGGGGGCCCCTCGGACTCTGACTTACAAACTATGAATTGAACTAGTGAAAATTTCTCCCACATTCGGAATATGAATAAAACGAATAGTCGGTCAAGAAAGTGGTTTAAAAATAATTACATAATTAGGATTCCGTACCCAAAGGGTGCTCAACGGGACCCTATTAACGTGCCTCCGCTGTCTGTGTGTCTTTCACAGGACTGTATTTTTTGAACGGAAACAGGTTTTCTTTTATTTTCATAAAATAGTTTTAATTTGTTCATTAAAAGAAGTTATAATTTGTATTTGATTCTTAATTTGATTAAGGAATCGACTGTATTACGACGAATCTGGATTTCGACAAATCTGGAGTAGGTACGTCGAATTCGGAACACGACGAATACGAAACAAACGATTTTAAATAGTTTAGTTGGGGCCCTAGTTTATTTTTTGCCCTAGGGCCATAGGTTACCTAGCAACGCCACTGGAGTCAGCGCCTTTCAAAATCGCTCCGTTACCACACACAATTCTCACCTTATAGCCTTCGGGACAGCGTTTAACCGTAATAGTGACTAAACCTGTATTTTCACATGTTACGTGAATCTTGATAATGGATTGATGTTGGAAAGACACTATCATGTTCATAATAGTCTCCTAGTATTAGTATTTAGTTCGTCTAATCTTGAAAGGAAGGTTTTAAAATAAGGTTAGGTTATTGGCGGTGTTACATTGAGGACAACTGAATTCTCAACCCAGACTTAGGGAGCTATGACTCGACGAACATTACCATCATCATCTGCCTAGCCTTTTCCCAAATTATATTGGGGTCGGCATCCAGTCTAACTAGTTTTGGCTGAATACCAATATTTTACGTGGAGCGACTGCCATCTGACCTCCACAACCCAATTAATGGGTAATACCGGTATTCGAATGTTAGACCAGCTGTCAGACATTTAGGGCTTCTGACTACCCGTAACGATTGTCAAAGATATTCCTATGACAACCGGGACCGACTGCTTAACGTGCTCTCCGAGGCACGGAGGGGTCTCGATGTGTAAAGAACGGTCACCCATCCAAGGACTGACCGCGGCAAGCGCAGCTTAACCTCGCAGATCGATCGATCAGCGCGGCCGTCATTTAGCCACGAGCCCCTCAAAAAAGGAAATTTGGGTAGGTCCCATAAAGTCCTGAAACTGTCAGACTGAATTTCAGATCTGGGACTGTAACATAATAACCCACATAGTACTCACATTTACAATTTATTATAATATAAAGTTTTATATTGAAAATGTTTTTTCAAAAGAAGCTTTTATAGTGACCACTTCCCAGCTCCATCATGAGACCCTGGACATCACTTAGGACCTAAGTCTACACTACTTGTCAAGTCAAATCCAACGAGCCCAAACACGATCGAGTTATGTTGAGAAGTTGAGGATTCCCATGGCCACCTCATCACCTCATCATGGGACCATGTCCATCGTACCATATTATTGCATTGTCACCGAGGTTACATAATTGTGTTCGAAATTTCGATTGGGGGGGGGGGGGGGGGAACTGGTCTAAAGTTCTGTTGCAAGATTTTGCCCCCCACTAACAGGGCAAGTTAAAAATCTTGTAAATTGTAATGTCACATTGAATCTCATTATGTATAAGGTACTTCAGTACTCCCCTAATTTGTAATTGAAACTAGTAAACATCATAAACATCATTAACATAATTGATGTTTGTCAATTTGCCTACTAATTACCTCTAAATCGACAGCTCACATAAACCACGGTATTATCACCGAACTGCTGTATAAAAGCGATAAAACTGTATAAACAACAACCAGTACCACCGTGAAGTCGTATATTTTGACAGGCTGCAATGGCCCAGCAATTATGTTAGATGCATTTATGGCCGACATATTGCACCATCATTAGGTGCGACGATATTAAAACGATATTTTTACGATGGTTCGGTGTGCAACAAAATTATATAGGACGTTGGTAGTTTTGGGCTTGATATGGTACAGTAATAAAAGCTTAACCAAAAATAAAAATATATTTTAATTGTTCTTTGCCTAATTTATCTTAGAGATTAAGAATTGGTATCAATAATCGAAATTAATAAGAAATAAAATGATTATGCCGTTGACATTTTGAAAAAAACTATAAAACAAAAATGGGTGCATGCTGGCTGGCGCGTGCCTCCACAGAATATCATGTCGACAGCAACTAAAACCTTTGAATTGAGAACTCATTAGTCGGGCTGTACTTCATTGGATCATTCACACCATACTTAACCTCACTGTCACAAATACGAAGATTTCTCTTTAACCCAATTACGTACAAAAACAAATAAAAAATAAATTTAAATACTCTTGAAATACTCGATCACACCAAACCAATTTCATATTTGTACCGACATACACAATCTGAAGCCCAGCGTTCTATGGGCGTCTGCCGTGTCTTTTATGTGAAATGTCACCTAAAATCGTATAGTTTTTTATGTAATAGTTCGGACAATACTGCAAGGTGGTAGCTGTGTTGATTGTCTAGGTTACGCCGCCTACCGTGGTGGTTACTGCCATCCACATAAACTTGGAATAGCTCAAGGTGTTTTCCAATTTGGCCTTGTAGCATGACTTCAACTGCATACACGCTGTTTGGCAGCACTAAGTAGTTCTCAAAACTACTGTTATAGATCCTTACTTTTAAACGATACTTAACTTAAATAGCTCTTAACTCAGTTGTAATTTCTATTTATTGTCATAGAAATGACAAGGATAGCTGCACCTATATTTAATTAGTTGTTAAAAGTGACAAGTTTGTATAAGTAAAAGGGATAGAAGTAGACACTCATTATTGTCACCAACTCTTGTGTCTGTTACCATTGGGGCATGAGATCAATCAAGATCCAATCGCGAAACCTTTTTTAACTATGATAGAATCGTACAAGGTACCTATCAATAGCAACTTTGTCATGTGTGCGTTTGTTCATAAAAAAATCAATGTTGTAAATATTATCAACACCATTTTCCGTCAAAATCACACAGAGAAACGATATTTGGTTTGATCGTATACTGTATCAAACCAACTATCATCGTGCCTCTGCATACCCGCTCAGTTTAACATAATGTATTAGCATGAAGTGTGTGTCAGTGGGGTCAGCAGATAGCGTGCTCGTTACGTGTAACGATTCGTCGATTGTTAAAACAATGTTATTTGCGAATACATTTGCGCCCAAGTTATGTACCAAAATTGTTTAGTACGAGAATTATGGGAACACAAATTTGGGATTGCTCAGTTTATAGTGCAGGTAAATTTATGAATTTTCAATTTATGTTTGTTTTGATTGTGGCTTTTGAGCTATTATTATGTAACAGTTACATTATTTCAATGTTTTTGTATGTATCAGTGGTAAAGGGTGAGGGGAAGCTGAAACAATAAAATAGTAACAAAATTATAAATTAAAATAATTCCGTTTTACTTAAGTCAAACCTATCGTTTATTCACTGTATTTACATAATTTTGAATAGGCGAATACTGCGAATAGGTGTAACATAAGTAAAACGCAATTATTTATAATTTTGTTACTATGTATTTTACTGTATCGGCTTCCCTACACCCTTCACTCCGAGTAGGTTTTGATCTAAGTAGTTTCGGTTTTGATCTAAGTAGTTTCTAATCTTATAATATTAATGTGTAATAGTGTGTCTTACTCGTATAGTGCTGCTATGTATTTACCGTGCAGGAATAGTGAAAAACCTTCGTTAAAAATATATAAAAGAATAAAATAGAAATACCAATATTCTTATAACATGTGAAATTGACCTGATTTCTAAACTGAAGCTAGAAAATTCAGATTTAAAATTATATATTAAGGAAGTTTTCGACACAAAGTTTTCGACATTTTCCATCTAAAGCCGATAAACTAACCAGCCCATACAATAGTCCTGAAGGGTACTCCGACGCGCCACTTCCCAGTTATTTCCTAAACATAGTAACGAAACACGCCGTAAAACGAAACAACTACACTTTGTACAAACGAGAAAAATCTCCAGAATTCGTTACGAAAAGTTTTGTGGAAACAAAAGTAATTTTCCAACGAAGCTAGTTAATAACGTGTTCTGTATTAATTTCCTGTTTAATTATAGCTTCATTAATTATTTTTATCATCCCTGTTCTGTTTCTGTTTCGTTGCAAGTTGAACCGGATTGAGTTTTTTTTTTGTGTCTTTTTTATTCAACCAATGTTTGTGGTCTTTTATTTTCTTTGCTTTTAATTTGTTAGCTAATTGTGAAAATGCTAAATCGAACTGTTTGCTTTGAAAGCTTTAAGGGACTACACAGAGACTATACAGGATTTGCACAGAGTGACCCTGTCAAATGACTTTGCTAAGTGAACACGCCAAATAACCCTGCTAAATGCCCTCTTAAATGACCTTGGTCCTACCAAATCATCATCCGCCTAGCCTTTTTCCAAACATGATTGGGGTCGGCTTCCAGTCGAACTGGTTGCGGCTGAATATAAATATTTTACATGGAGCGACTGCCATCTGACCTCCACAACCCAATTATTGGGGAATACCGGTATTCGAATGTTAGACCAGTTGTCAGACTTTTGGGCTCCTGACTACCCGTAACGACTGTCATAGATATTCCTATGACAATTGGGACCGACTGCTTAACGTGCTCTCCGAGGCACGGAGGGGTCTCGATGTGTTAAGATCGGTCACCCATTCAAGGACTGACCGCGGCAAGCGCAGCTTAACCTCGCAGATCGATCGATCAGCGCGGCTGTCATTTAGCCACGAGCCCCTCAACAAAATGGTCCTACCAAATGATCGTGCTAAACATTGACCTATATGTCTAGACAAGCAGTTCCGAACATTAAACATGTCACACTCAAGTGTTGTGCGTGCACAACACTGGCCGTACATTCAATTTGACGTTTGATGCGGTGAGCAACGGACAAGTACCCGCGTGTGGGGCATGATTTTAGTTTGGAACTGCTTGTCTAGTAGGGACATATACGTCAATGGTGCTAAATGACCTTGTCAAATGACCCTGCTAAATAACCCTCTAATCTAGAAAAAACATAAAACGTTAAGATCTAGATAGGAGTGATACACAGGAAAGGCAACATAGCGCCAAAGGCAACTCTACGCACTATAGTCACACTATTAAACCCAAAATGAATGAGATAAATTTTATAATGTTGCCATTGTTAATGGTAAACACACCGCATACTATATTTTGTCCAAATAACACCACTAATATAAATCAGGCATAATGTATAGAATAGCGTCATCATTATTTAGTGCACTGCATTGCCCTAGTTTGGATAATAACGGTGCAATATTCAATTTAGTTTTAGTGCTAGGTACAGTATATTCTAATGTTAAGTATTAAGTTATTACGAGTATATTCGAATAGAGATGGTGCGGGTTGGAATAGAGATGGTGCGGGTTGGAATAGAGATGGTGTGGGTTGGAATAGAAAAAACATGTGGGGTAATTGCGTAACATTCTCGTAATGACGAATCTAATAATATACAGGGTGGCAGGTTAAACAGTGGAAATATGTATTTTAAGGGGTCATTGTACTCATCATTATGAACAACTTTTACTATGGGACCAACCCTGAAATCGAGAAAAAAAAATCAGCTGTTCCATACATTTATGTTCACATAACTCAACAAAATATATGGAACAGCTGAATTTTTTTTCGCGATTTCAGGGTTGGTCCCATAGTAAAAGTTGTTCATAATGGTGAGTACAATGACCCCTTAAAATATTTCCACTGTTTAACCTGCCACCCTGTATAATAATAAAAGCAAAATTATCTTCTTTATAGCACAATGCACACTTTACAAACCTCTATGTTGAACACGTATTCCAGCCCCAAATCCGCCACACTATGTACCCAAATCAACATACACAATTAGATTAAACAAAAAAGAAAGGACTTAAAACAACACAGAGGCAACAATAGAATCGACGTACTCCACCTACTTTACATTCAGCCCCACATGTCTGCAACCGACTTTATTCGCCTCACGAAATAAATCTTTCTTTATTTATACTTTCAACTAACCTATTGTTTTTTCTCTCTCGTTTTTCCTCAGTGATTTGGCCGGAGTTTTTTCTCGTGTTGTGTTTGGTTACCTCGGTCACAGATAATATAATACTATACGTACAGATGCCTCATCTCATACAAAGAAATGTGACCGATTTAGCGCGGGCTATCTTCGGGCTATACATTTTTCCGTGCTTAAAGCATTTTTCAAAATTTGAACAAATATTTTTCATGATGTATTTTTTCATGTTCCCAATTATACACAAACTTCAATAACAAATCGATACATATAACGCCATCTATTATGAGTTATTTCAACAAATGTTACTTTGTTCCTGATGAGACCCCGTGCCTCGCCTCAGGTGTCCCATTATTTGGTTGATTTCGGTGGCACGATTTTTTTAGGACATTTTAACAGGAAATATCAAATCTAGATTTAACTTAAAGAGTATTGGCAGCAGAGGGTACAAGTATTTCCTTTAAAATGTCCTAGTTAATTGAAAAAAAATGTGCCACCGAAATAAACCAAACAATGAGAGTCCTGAGAATGACGATCCGACCTATTGGTGTTACAGTTGACAACCCTATAGTAAGGTTGTTGGTTGTTGGCTTTGACGATAAATATAGGTACTTTTTAACCGACTTCAAAAAAGGAGGTTCTGTATTCGTCCCGTATGTATGTATGTTTGTATGTGCGCGATTTTCTCAAAAACTACTGATTCGATTTGGATGGGGGTTTCACTAACGTAATCTACATAATTTGAGAAAAGTTTAAGTATATAATACATTAAGTAATCATTCCTATGTACAAAGTTATATGCATAAATGTACTCACTACGTAGAAGATTTACTGTTGAACGAATTCGTGAAAGTAATCTAACACGGGATAAAGAACTAAAAAGGGAAAAATAAAAAACTTTTTTAACAAAAAATAACCGACTTCAAAAATCCACTACAAAGAAAATAATAATTTTGGTTTCGGAAGTCGGTGGCAAAAAAAGCAAACAAAAACCAAAGCCACCGACTTCCGAAACCAAAATTATTATTTTCTTTGTAGTGGATTTTTGAAGTCGGTTATTTTTTGTTAAAAAAGTTTTTTATTTAACTTACAAAGATGTCGTATCCCTTGTCAATTAGCTGTCTATATTAATATTTTAGATCATAGAAAAAAGGGAGATGTGCCGAGGCACTTTTGAGCTTGACGCTTTACGCGCACACGCTGGCGACGGACCGAATGCGCTAAATGATGTAAATACGGAGTTTTAGTATAGTGCTAGTGTTGAGTGACGATTAACAGTGTTAGATTGAAGGTGTGCGGAATTTATAATGTGTGAGAGATCTTTATATTCACAAGGGGCGCTTGTAATTGTGACGCAAACTGTTCTAAACGTAGCAAAAGTGGTTCCCGTACTAATTTTCTATGATGGTTTGATGGCATATCGGCTTTTTTATATGATCTATATTAATAAAGCTGAAGAGCTTGTTTCTTTGAACGCGCTAATGTCTGGAAGTACCAGTCGCATTTGAAAAATTATTTTTGCATTTAATAGCCCAACTTTTGAGGAAGGTTATAATTATGTTATTTGACATCACGTCACGTCACTCAGGAGCCGAGTAAAAAGAAAAACTCAGAAAGAACCTAAACGAAAACGAAGTAGGTATTAGCGCGAGCGAAAAAATAAGCCGAATGAAAAAGCGGAGCACAGTGAGTCTACTTCTTAGATCATAGAAACAAAGGAGATATGCCATCATAGCAAATTAGTACGGGAACAACTGATGCCACTATTAGAACATTTTTCGACACAATTACGGGCATAATTCAAATTCAAATTGTTTATTGCTTCATGTATAAATACAAGGTGTTATACATAGGTAGTAGTATAAAAAGATCTCCCACGCATCAATCATTCCGCACACCCTCAATCTCACACTGTTAATCGTCACTCAACACTAGCACTAAACTAAAACACTGTATTTATACCATCGATCATGTTCGGTTCGTCGCCAGCGCGTACGTTTTTAGTATGAGCAATTCGCTCAAAATCAGGTATCAAGCTTGATAGCGCCTTGGCACATCTCCCTTGTTTCTATGATCTGAGGTCTACTTATAAAGACTAGAAAAGCTAATTTCCGTAGTAGGTAAGGCTGCAGATGCTCGTTTGAAGATGTTGTTGAAAGAAAAAGCAAAGTCTGGCTAAGGGCTGGAGATTCTATTATGAATAAAAATATGTCGTATTAGGTACCTACTAGCCATTCAAAATCACATTTATGGCCAGTTTGTTAGCAAATATCTGTTTACAAGTAATAAAATAAGTCAATTATGAATACCAAAATAATACAACTCCCAACACAACATCATTAACATAATGTGTATAATAGAGGAAAGAGGAAAGCATACTAATTTTCTTTGATGACGGAACAACTGGTCGTTGAGGCGGAAGTGGGAAGAAATTTGTGTCCCACACCGGAGTTATCCACTAGTTGAATAAGTAGTTCATTATTCGTAGTCCAGTGGACAAGGAAAGTGCTTGAAGATTATAATCATACTAGCTGTTGCCCGCGACTTCGTCTGCGGAAAATGAATGAAAAGTAGCATGTGTTTTTCCAGGTCCCAGGCTACCTCTTTGCAAAATTTCATCCAAATTCGCCCAGCCGTTTCAGCGTGAAGAAGTAACAAACATACACACACATACACAGACACACAAACTTTCGCATTTATAATATTAGTGGGATATTTTGTTTTTGTTGTTGCATATTTTTTCTTTTGGCAAAAAGTTTAAATGAGCCTAGAGTGACCAATTTTCCCATTGAATTCGTAAACGTACAACGTAGACGTGATGAAACTATATGGGTTCCTAGTTTTACTACGGAACCCTAAAAAGACAATCATAAAGCAAGACAAATGTATCTAATTAATGTTATTAAAATATTCTAACGTATTCTAAATCGAAATGAATATAGATTTAAAACTGACAGATTTATTAATATCTCGACTATTCATCTATTCATTAATTAAAAACTGTTCTAGAATATGAGGCTTAGTTTTAAGGATTATAATTTTATTATATTCTGAACAAAGCTAGGTACCTATATGTGCAGTATTAAAAACTATATTCACATAAAAATTTCAGCAAAATAACGAAAGGACATTATTTTATGAAATAACTCCGGCTGCAGTACTGACGTTGTTTTAATCTGGTAAAAATGTTTTTTTACTTTTTATCTCCAGAACTCGACGTATTCCAATGATTCATTGTTTTACGAACGTGTGTGGAACTGAATATGTTATTTTGTCTTTTTTTGGTTAAAAATATTAAATGTGTATAATTTTGCTAAGTTTTATAAAGCAGTCTGTGATTTTTTTGTCGTTGTCATTTACTGGACGTTCCGAGTGAATTTTGTAAGTTTTTTGTTAGTTATAGCATTATATTTATTTTATGAAATGACAGATTGTAGAAAGAGTTCTACTGTTTTAGGCTGCGTTCATACGACACACGCCCGCTACGCGCACCCCACACGCGTCAGCACCCGCGCCTAACTCGCTTTGAATTTTTTTGTATTTAATTTGAGTCTTATGAGTTTATTACACATCAATAGATCTCAAATTGCATTTATCGAATTCCAACCGCACGCGCGATGCGCCCGCCCCGCGATATCCCGCACACTACTTCGATAAATGCAATTTGAGATCTATGACGTGACGAATGAAACGTTCAACAGTTGAAAAATTACCAATGTTGTTAGAAGTTCCCGAAACTTCATAAGTCACGAACGTCTAAATTGTACGTAGTACGGCATTAAAATCACAAAATAGAAATACAACCCCAAAATGTTCACGTTACCTAAATTAAACTCACATAAACCCACACTCAATTCTCGCACACCGATGTAAATTCACTGAACACCCGATAAATTCCACAATTCCAGCCATTAAAGTCATTAAAGTCGTAAATAGGTAACCGCGGTTGCCGTTCGAGGTTCGCCTAACAATATTTTATTTTAATGTTGGTAGCACTGAAATAATTAGTCGTAGACGTCAACTGAGCAGAAACTTTGTGCAGAAGGGAGAAAACATTGGGAGATTCATCACTCGTTACTTAAGGGTTGATGTACTGTAAAAAGAGAAGCGGAAAGTTGTAGTTCAGCCGGCCTAGCATGACCACGATAGAAACGGGTTTTGTCTACATAGAAATAGACAAAGTGACAGATTGTAGAAACATTTCTACCGTTTCATTCATAAAACGTAGAAATGTTTCTACAATCTGTCACTTTGTCTATTTCTATGTAGACAAAACCCGTTTCTATCGTGGTCAGGCTAGGCCGGCTGAAACGAAATTTATAGCGTTTGTTGAATAATCAGCAAGTTTAATCATTATTATTGACAACTAGCTGTTCCACGCGGTTTCACCCCGTTGCTTGTCTATTTGGGGTCGTAGCGTGATGTTAAATAGCCTATACTATTCTCATGAATCTGGCTATCATACACAAAAATATTTTTTCGAATTCAACTGGTAGTTTCAGAGATTAGCGCGTTTAAACAAACAAAAAAAGTTTTCAGCTTTATATTAGTACCTACTAGCTTCCGCCCGCGACTTCGTCCGCGTTTTTCGGAATAAAAGGTAGCCTATGTGTTATTCCAGACTATAATCTATCTGTGTGCCAAATTTCATCCAAATCCGTCCAGCCGTTTGAGCGTGAAGAAGTAACACACATACACACACACACACTCACACACACACTCGCACAAACTTTCACATTTATAATATTATATAGTGTGATTCGGGGTGTAAGTTTAGTCAGTGGCAATTCAAAAAAGGGTCATTGTACTCATCATTTTGAACAACTTTTAATATGAGGCTAACCCTGAAATCGCGAAATAAAATCAGCGGTTTCATGCATTTCAGGGTTGGTCCCATTGTAAAAGTTGTTTATAATGATAAGTACAATGACCCCTTTTCGTATTGCGACTGACTAAACTTACACCCAGTTTATTAGTTTGTACCAATTAGTACCACTATAGTCTCACCCTTTACCGTTGGCAGACCCCCCCCCTTATCTCCGAAGTTTGCGGAGCGAAAAATCTGAAATAATTAGAGTTGATAGGAATTGACCCAAATATTGCACCAAAAATAAAACGATGTTCCTAACTAGTGCAGTTTTTTCAAAATCATCAAAATTCCTTCACAAACAAACTTAGTTATGCGGTCCGGTTTTTTTCACTTTATACGTCCAAAACCGATACGGAACCCTCGGTGCGCGAGTACGACTCGCACTTGGCCGGTTTTTTTTATTTTTTTTACTTTTTTGTTTTTCCTATTCCTTCTTTGGAATAAAATAATTTATTCGTACTTTTTTAATAGTAGTCCACTACCGTATTGTGCAGCGGTAGTTAAATCCTGCAATTAGTTACCGGAGACGCCGATATACCGGCTTTGAGTCGGCAGTCACGTAATTATTGTTGTTTTAACCGTGTTTCTTGTTACTGAAATATGAATTTCTTGAATGAATTTCATCAGTTTCGCAATATTTATGAGTGAAAATAATATTATGGGTTTTAAAAAAATCGGATCAAAAAGTTGCGTAACATGCTATGGTGTAGGTACAGTGGCGGCAAAAAGATTTCTCCTAACCTATATAATGATATGTCAACATTTGCACCGATAGTTCGGATTTTCCTGAGTTTATAGATCTTTATGCACGTGTCAGAAAAATTATATTGGTGGGTTACATTGTTATAGATATATGTTAGAGATTATTTGTGATTTATCAAGTATTTATGAATATGTGCAGGTAGGTATCCAAAAAAAAGGGATTTTATTATAAAATAACACAATTTAGGCAAGACTAGACTTTTATTTTTGTGACTCGAAAAACTAGTTGCTCATTCCAAAAGAAATTACCGATGGAGAAGAATGAGCAAGAAACTCCATGGTTTATTTTATACATATTGTTTTCATCATGATATACACAAATTAAATTTAGTCATAACCATTGTAAAACATGTAGGTAGAAAAACAAGAATATTCCTACATAATATAACTGGATCATTTAGACAATCATTTTCATTTAAATTAGCAATTATAAAATGAGGATACACAAAGCATAGCAATATAGCAACACAGATATAAAGATATTAAATTAACATAATTTTAGAGAATAATAACACTGTACTTAACTCAAGTGGCACCTCGTAGACACTACTTCACAAAAACGATGATTAGAAAAAAGGTCCTCAACTAGCCGATCACCTGGCTTTTATACCCTACCCACCATAATAATGGTGTCAAACATTGTGCCGCCCTTTTGAACCAATCATATATTTTTACCGAATAACATTTAATATTGATAAACTTAATGAAATCTAATTTGTTAGAACTGTTTTAAAACATTAAAGGATAATTAATGTATTTTTAAATCAATATATCTGTTATCTTTAAGTAAATTCGATAAAACATAACATCAACTGAGTTTGCTATATTTATCATTTGAAACATATAATGATATCAAAATAGGATATTAAAACTGAGAAATATTTAACTGCAATTATTGATCAATTAATACAATTAAACTTAATGACACAGTAAAATAAGTTTTTATATTTTATTTTGGCAAAATCACAATGTAGGTTTCGTTCGGAAATTAAATCTTTCTTCTAAAAATGCTTATATTTATAAAATAATTAATGAAATACAAGATTAAAATTCTCCGAATCCGATACACGCGACTATGCCAACCGCAAAAAAACGATATGCGTGAGACATTTTCTAAAAGATGATGAATTTATTTTGAAAAATGATAATTTAAAATTTTCTGCAAAATTCGAGTGTGATGGTGCTCAGTTAACTCGTTACCATGGGACGAAGGGATCGCGGGACCACTTGCTAAGCCACTTCTAAGGGCTCTTTCAATTTAGACGATTGGTGTCGGACTGCTGCCGTGCGGTAGTCGTGCGGCAGCCGTGCGAGTGTCGCACTGCGCAGCACCGATTGTTTTTCCAGAAGGCGCCATCTCCACGGGCGAGTTTATCGCGACGATTCCGCTCTCCTATCGCCGAGTAAACTCCACGATACAACGATCAGCGTATCGTCGTGCCTCGCGGTTAAGTGCGTCACGGAGATCAAAGGAGGCGCAGCGAGTACGCCTCGTTAGTGTTAGATTGTATATCGAAAAAAAATCCTGCTAATTCAGTTTAATTAAACAGTCATTACCTAAATGCATCTCCATTGTAACAATTACGTAACTTCGAAACTTGTTCGTTTGTTTGTGTGACATTTGAAATCCTAAATGTTGAACAAAAAGCCGCAAATGTCTCGACACGAAGCGCAATATTGATGTAAAAAAAGTTTTTTGTAGCGTTACGGGGTGCCAGTGAGAGCGAATGGTATTAACTTTAGTGCGAGTTCACACAAAAACTCACCCTTGCAGGATTGTATTACTAACACCATAAACAACAACTTTTGTTCTATGCCTTTTTACAAAAAATAGTGTTTCAAGTTTTTGTTGTACTACCTATCGGACACGTTTTAGATCTGTATTTTGTAGTAGGTACCTACTAACTACGTTACGTCTCCCATGCGCTGTTATTCATAATAATTTACGAAATAAGTACATACACTGTGGGCTGTAAGATCAATCGTAGATGTAAACGTAACAGAGTTTAATTTCCCGTCTTCAATAAAATTGTTTCCTACTGTTTCATGCTTAGGAAACAATCGAAGGCGGGAGGTTAAACTCTTCCGTGGTTTAGCTACGATTGATCTTACAGCCTTATGAGTTTCCGCGCTTTGTACACAAAATCCAGATCATAATTATTATTAACTTTGTATGAAAGTAAAATCTGATGAATTATCAAAAGTCATAGAACAAAAGTTGTTGTTTACAATGTTAGTAATATAGTCATGAGAGGATGTTAGTATTTTTTCAATAACCCTGTATACGATCAAGAACCTTACAGATTCCAGGAGTTTCAAAGAGCCAACACATTGCTGAACATATAGGTAGATAGTAATAGCACTTCAGATCCATTTTCTTTATTTCTTTCACAATTCAACAGTCGGAAAATAAAAGTGTGTGATCGCTGTGACTGCGCCCGCGCCTCGTCGTGACGTGTTAATGCTCGTTGATGGATGCGCGCCGCCCTCCACAGCGCCGGATTACCACGCGCGCGCCGACAGATTCCACCGACACATACTTTTTGTTACTAAGTACGTCTGTTTGGGAATTAGGTTTTAAATGCTTTTAGGTATGTTAAATATGTCTAGATAAAAATATTTTGAAAGAAAAAGATTGGTAGATTCATCAAGTACCCCACACACAAAAATAATATGATTCAATAGAAGTCGTCAAGGCGAATAAAGACGCCGCTTTTGAGCAAATTATGTCGACACCAAAACATTGAGAGCTCGCGTTTAAAAATGTGATGTGCCTGAACGGAATTAAGTTTAATTTAAATTCCATTGGATGTAAAAAATGAAAAAAGTGCTGCGAAACGGCGACAAGTGTCTGGCAGTAAAATGTAGTAGATAAAAATTTCTATTGACTTGTTATATACTCGTAGATTTTTGTGGGTACCCAGATGGATTGAGAAAACTAATCATTACCGGCTGAATGAATGGGAAATAAGTAGAGGACACACATATTATACTGTCACATAGTGTACAACCTCCTGGAGGTCAAAATCAATTGCCTTTTTTTTGCGACAGATGAAGGGTTATGTTATAGATAAAATTACCGAGGCGAAACCGTAGGCAATCGAGTGGTCTGGTCATCTGGTGCCTGCGTTCTGCAATGGTGACGACGATTTTAGGTTACAAAAAAGAATAGAAATAATGAGATAACATTTCATCAAGTCATCACATGTCTAATACATGTGATGACTTAATGAAATGTAATACCTGTTCCTGACCCAGGAATCGAACTCAGGATTCGAGAACGAATCAGTCTTAAGAGTCCAGATAAAAATACCAACAAAAAAAATGCTTTCTAGTATTTCCAAAGATTCGGTTAGCAGCTACTTTAAGTATGTACAATTAATAAAACATAGCCATCCAATTTCGGACTAGAACGCAGCATATAACTTAGAAAAGGTTCCCTCTCTTTTCTGCGAACATTCCTGCAATTACTCATCGACACAATATCGTTTCTTACCGGAATATCGGTATTCAGTACCGTATGATACAATATTTCGTTGCAAAGTACGTCACGTAATAAATGCCTCGCTCGTAACTCACGCAGTACGTACATATCTCATCGCAGTAAATCGCTGGCGAACGTAAATTGTCGCAAATGCTGTTTTTCAATGGTTTATCGCGAGCCTCAGATCATAGAAACAAGGAGATATGCCATCATAGCAAATTAGTACCGGAACAACTGATGCCACTTTTAGTACATTTTTCGACACAATTACGCGCATAATTAAGCGCTCCTTGTGAATAAAAAGATCTCCCACGCATTAAACATTCCGCACACCTTCAATCTAACACTGTTAATCGTCATTCAACACTAGCACTAAACTAAAACACTGTATTTATACCATCGATCGTGTTCGGTTCATCGCCAGCGCGTACGTTTTTAATATGAGCAATTTGCTCAAGATCAGGCATCAAGCTCGATAGCGCCTTGGCACATCTCCCTTGTTTCTATGATCTGAGTCGCGAGCCAATATGTGTCGTGTTACGGGAATGACGGACTGGTTCAGTAATTATGTATGCGGTGACTCTATTAGTATACAGGGTGATGTTTATTCATATTGGCCTGGATTTTCCGAAAGGGCACTGGCAGACGCCCATAGAACGCTGGGCTTCAGATTGTGTAGGTCGGTACAGATATGAAATTAGTTTGGTGTGATCGAGTATTTCAAGAGTATTTAAATTCTTGTTTTTGTACGTAATTGGGTTAAAGAGAAATCTTCGTATTTGTTACAATGAGGTTAAGTATGGTGTGAATGGTCCAATGAAGTACAGCCCGACTAATGAGTTCTCAATTCAAAGGTTTTAGTTGCTGTCGACATGATACTCTATGGAGGCACGAGCCAGGGCGCGTGCACTCGTTTGTTTTATTGTTTCTTTCAAAATGTCAACGCCACAATCATTTTATTTCTTATTTATTTCGATTTTTTATTTCAATTCTTAATCTCTAAGATAAATTAGGCAAAGAACAATTAAATTCATTTTTATTTTTGGTTAAGCTTTTATTACTGTACCAGATCAAGCCCAAAACTGCCGACGTCCTTTAGGCTTGGATTCCAGTCTAATCAAATGCGGCTGAATAATCTTATTGTATTGAATGAGTATCTATACTATTATTATAAAGCCGAAGGGTTTGTTTGTTTGAAGGCGCTTATCTCTAGAATTACCAATCGAATTCCAAAAAATATTTTTGTGTATATTATTGATAGTCAGTTTTATGGGGAATAGTAGGTATAGGCTATTTAACATCAGGCCACGACCCTTAGGAGCCGAGCAACGGAGGTGAAACCGCGGAGAACAGCTAGTAATGAATATGTTTTTAATTTTTATTCTACGACAAAAGCCTTTGTTTTGTAGACTGTAAATTAATGCGTGTAGAATAAATTATTAGATCTGAATCCTGATAAAGGTCTTTATAAGCCTCTGGGAATGACACATCCGGTAATGATGAGGGTGCATGAATAAATTATGATACGTTACGATTAAAGTTGCTGTAAATGTTTTGTATTTGTATGTTGGTATTGGTACTCACTTTGTTTAAATTTTTAACGGCTGGGAAAGACGAAGCAGGTAATGATGTATTTTCCTTGCCTTTTAATTTTGTTTCATTTATTATTTATTTTTTAACTTCGGGTTTGATAATAATTGATAATTATTATAGAGGATATATTTATCCTTCCTATAATAATTATCAAATATTATCAAACCCGAAGTTAAGAAAATATAATAATTCTGAAACATTATGATTCTTATTACTACCCGACTGCAAAAGAAAGGTAATGTTTTTCGACTGTACGTATATATGGGAATGATATGGGTATAATTTTTAAATATTACAAAGACGTGTTTTTTTATTTTTACTTAAATCTTGTTTTAATGACTTTGGTATGTTATGTTAATCAAATATGTTATACTTTTATTGTGTATTTATTTTATTAACTAAAAAAAATTCAAATACTTGCCACAGTAGGTACATTAACCCGTGCGATGGCGCGCATTCAACAGTTACGCGGATAGGCGCGCGCGAGCAAAATGCTCACGCTTGGATAATCGTGTTTTTTATATTAAAGTTAATAGATAATTCAAATATAGCTGTACCTATGAATAATAAAACTCTTTTTAAAATTATTTATTAAATAATATTATTAAAATAATACTTTATTAAAAGAAAACAATTTAGTAGCGCTTCTGGCATTCTTTTACAAAACATTGAACGTAAAATATTCGTTTAACATATTTTCCTTAAGTTTATGATATGTTTATGATAAATAGGTATGATGCTGTGATAAAAAAATGCTCTTCCATGAGGTTATTGTGAGTGTTACTTTGCAATTATGTATGACACATATACAATACATGCTCAGTGTTGAGTAATTAAAAGCATGAAAATACATGCTTTTTTTGAGCTACATTTTTTTGGTCTAAGACACAGAACACACAATTTTCTTGGTCTGATGGTTGTATTGGAATCACATATTAGGCACAAACCCTTTTATTACCACTTTTACACGAAAAAAGATGCTCTACATACAAATCCGACGCGAAATAGAGGGGTATACAAAATCCAGTAATATTAATTATATTATCGATCTAAAAAAATCACACCATTTCTTATTATTTATTTCTTAACTTTATAATAGGAGCAGTATTATAAAAATAAAGCATTGTAAAATAAAAAACTTCGAAGAAAATAAAGAATTTAAAGCAAAACTAATATTAATAGTCCATAATAAATATTTTAAAAACGCGTCAAAGAACATTACCTCTCCTCATAACTGTGATTATCTATATATATATATATATATTTATATATATAGGTATGTATGTATGTATGTATTTATGTATGTAGTTTAATATACATAGGTAAAATTATTGCAGTTGCATTTTAGTTTATTTTATTCTATTTACACACTGTGTCTACGTTTCTCATCCAAATCTCCTGTCGCAGGTCTGCTGGAAGAAATTTCATATGAAATAAGCTGTACCTTTGTACTCAATAAATTATTATCTTATTACATTTTAAAATTTATAAGTGTACATAGATAAATAAATAAATGCTAACGTCGCGTTAGGCGCGTGATGAGCAAAATGCCGCATCACGGTGGACTACAACTCCCACAACTGCTTTGCCACGCGGTTGTGGGTGCTTATAGAGAAATGCAAATAGCACTGCGGGAGAGAACAGGAATAGCTAGGAAGGTACCTAGGTGCTTGTCTAGCTAAACCGTCACAAACTAGATTAAAATATCTAAATAAAATTCGTGTGAGCAAAATGCTCATAGCGCGCCTTCTCACGGGTTAACATGTTTTTACCTAAATTTTTTTAACATATCTATACCATGTGCCTATACCCTCCAATGAATTATTACTGTTACATATACGTTAACAAAATTACCTACCAAGTACTACAACTAGAAGCCACATAAACACATTAATTAATTACTCTAATTGCGACCAAACTGATTAAATCCCACAACGCGAGCCTACAATAGCACAATAAATTCGACCTTGTTTAGATTGTTTCCAAATCAATTTCCAGTAGAACAACCACAGCCTAAATAAATAATTGATTTGTGGTTGAGCCGCCGCTCTTATCGATCAATTATTTCATCTGTGGCTTTTAACGCGACCACGTCTAAACACTAGATTTAATTTTTAGCGGAAATATATCGTAAAAAGATGGACTTAATTCAAATATCGAATAGGTAAATAGACAGGTGTAGGTACCGGCACCAGTCATGAGCACAAAAATCACCTGCGCTTTTTCGGTCTCTTTGGCGGGATGAAGAAGAGGGGAGGCGCCGAGGCTGCACGTTGCAGTCGATGCTCGTGGTCTAGTGGACTATTTTCTGTTACGTATTGTCAACTGTCCATTGTCTATTGGGCCAAAAATGTACATCTGCGATCTATGCTCATGACTGATGGTACGGTCTATACTTATTAGAGCGTTGTAGCTATATAAGCGTTGGAAAACAAAACGAATTCTATGGAATTAATGTATACTTTGTTATTGGAAAGGACATTGGTTAGTTAGTACTCAAGAAGTGTGCTTCAAGTTTATATAAAATAATATGCACCGAATGCTGAATATCCTTTTGAAGTCGGTCAAAATGATTTTTCTCCATTGCTGCAAAACGAATGACGATACGATTACAGATCTTTTTAATTCATAAGAACTTATTCGCTGCTTAGTCTGCATGAAAATTGATAGCCTATGGGCTTTTTCAGATCCCAGGCTATCTCTTTGTCAAATTTCACTCAAATCCGTCCAACTGTTTCAGCGTAAATGAGTAACAGAGACACACACGCAAACTTTCACATTAATAATATTAGCGTGATAAAAATATCAGTTTCATAACTCGAAAGCCAACAAAAGGTATCACAGACGTAACATCAACAATTCGTCCACGAGAAAGTACTTGACCACAGCGTAAAAATAAGGCAAAAAGCCCACCCTTTCAGCCTCTTTTCAATGCTGGCAACATTAAGATCTACCATTTTGACTCGACCAAACGGAATAATTTAATAGAGCGGAGCCTTTTGCCTGGACCATTTCCGTTGCTTAACTTTTAAGGTTTTTTTTACTTTTTGACTCATTTTTTTTCGACTAATGTTCGTACTGTTGCTTTTTACACTGGTATTTTGCTTGTAATTAATGTCGCTGTTTTAGGCTGTGACATTTTGTCTGTTAATGTTGGCTCAATGTGTTGGTAAGTGTTTGTTTCTTTGTTTTATCTCATAAAAGTAGCCTAAAGATTCATGAAAGGAAATGTGTGACACCCAGATTATAATTATCGGAGAACACACACCGTGTTCTCCGATAATTATAATCTGGGTGACTTCCAAGTCGCGAGTGAATCGGTTCCTTCAAGGCAAGCGTGCTCCATCGTAAACCGCATAATCGCTCTACATCAGGCAAAATGGTGACCATACAAACCTATTATTAACCCTTAACTACCTACCCCCTATTTGAGTCACGTAACTACCTACCCGCGGTCTGTGAGACGTCGGAAAAATTAAAAATACCAACATGTTTGGAAAATGAGTTCTAGATTCAAAGGAACATAAATCAGCAACTTTTTATTACTCATTTCTAATAATTAAATAATCAACTCATGCATACAAATATAAATTTCAATAAAAATACGCTTATTTCAACAAAATTGCAAGCTATCAATTTTATACTTTTTCCCGTACATTCGCGAACTTCCTTCAGCATAAAATCATCTCGTAGGTATATCAAGATTCACATCATTACAGTCTCCATTTGGGTAGGTCCTGTTCATCTGAAGGGTCGATCTTCAACCAGCATGCAAAAATCGCCGAGAAAAAGTGAAAAAGTTTTTTACTCACCAAAAGTAAACGCGCGCACGTGCGACTTTGACATGCGCAGGCGCGGCTCTGCGGGTGGCGGGGAGAAGGTACATGGACGCGCGAAATGTAAAAATGCGCACATACGTAGTTATTCCCCAAAATAATAACGCTGGTGTCTGTGAGACCGCGGGTAGGTAGTAAAGGGTTAAATAAAAAAAAATATTAAATGTTATTATAAGTAAAATGTAAGTATTTTTTTTGCCATTAAGTTTACTTAGATTCTTGTTCAAGTCACGATTTTCGAATTAAAATCATTAAGTTGAAAACCTATCAAACTTTAACACGTTAAAATAACAGGGCCTAAGGCGCGACTTATAATATTGTGTCCATAAAAACCGCGTAATAAATTCTTTGTGTAGACAGGAATTTTAATTTTAATTTTCCAACAGCAATTACCTAACAAAGTGGCCATAAAACTGGCTTCCACGCCATAACACCTATTGCCGCAAACTTGCACGTAAATAGCGTGGAGACGAGAAAGTTTCCAACTATTCTATTGAGGGGAACTCCCGCGCATAACTGTATAACTATGTGGAGCCAGGTCATATTGCAGCGAACTAGTGTGGAGTAGTTTGGTATGTGTACTGAATGTACACAATTGTTGGCTGTACTGAGTTTTAAATACTTTTGGTACACAAAGTACCTACCGTCTTTAACACACGTTGAACACACATGGTACTAAGATTAATTTCCAAGTCGATGTTGGTAAGAAAATAAATAAGAAAACCATGTGGTTCTTTCTAAGGGGTAATAAAAACCAAATTGCATGTATTTTCTTCTGATTTAAAAAAATATAACATAAGTACCTAGACTAGACTAGACCTAGACTTTTGCCCGCGACTCTGTCCGCGTGGAGTACAATGGAATGACCAGTTTAAATGACCTCCGTAGTGTAGAGTGGCTAGTACTACCAAGAGGTCAAGCTATACCTCGCACCGGAATTAGATGAAACATAGCTTAGATTTTAGGTTGGATCCCAAGCCATCGAATTGCAAAAACTACATCAAAATCCTTTCAGTACTTTTTGCGTGATGCGCGCACAAACGGACAAACAGACAAAAAATAATCTTTTTGGGTATGGTTACGTCCCAGTACTTATCTTCAATGTACAGAAACGGCTTTTTTACAATTTTTATAATAGTAGGGATACATGAACCATGAAAACATAACACTCCTTTTTTAGCAGTCGTGTAAAAAGGCCTGATTTTATGCTATATTTCTCGTATCAGGTATCAAAACTTAGCTCAAACGTCACACCGGCCTCTCAAGAGCTCATCAGAATAGCCTATAGATAGCCAATCAGGTGAGGCGTGCGGTGAGTGTCATCGTGGGTGCTCCATGTGTATGAGTCACCGGCCCTCGCTAATGCGTGCGCCGTGTCGCGCCACCCACGCTCTAGTGTTTGCTGCCACCGTCTGTACACACCCCTATTCTGGACGTATTGAGATTTGAAACTGATAAGGAATATAAAGAAGGTGCAATTTTACTCAAACACATCATTTATTGGTCGAATTTCGATCACAGACGATACTGGTAAGTTATAATTGGTTTAGAATTTGTTCGAAGCAGGGACCGATTAATCGGGTTAAAAGGTTATCGGTTAAATCTCTAACCCATATTTTTGGTTAATCTTAATGCAGTGTAACCGGTTAACCCTTTAATATGGATACCGTTACCGGTTAATATTGCTGATTAACCCGAATGAAATAGAACAAAAATGAAAAAAAAAAACCGGCCAAGTGCGAGTCGTACTCGCGCACCGAGGGTTCCGTATCATTTTTGGACGTATAAAGTGAAAAAATCCGGACCGCATAACTAAGTTTGTTTGTGAAGGAATTTTGATGATTTAGAAAAAACTGTACTAGTTAGGAACATCGTTTTATTTTTGGTGCCATATTTGGGTCAATTCCTATCAACTCTAATTATTTCAGATTTTTCGCCCCGCAAACTTCGGAGATAAGGGGGGGGAATGGTATTTGTTTGGACATTTTTCATCATATGTCGAAAACTGTGAGACATAAAATAAAATAAAAATATATTTTGAAATGTGCAGATCAAGCCCTTTCATATGATATGTCACTTGACCTAGTAACCCCACTTTAAAATTTCGGACCCCCACTCCGGCCCCTTTTGCAATGAAAATAAAAATATTATTGGATTTTTTTCATTTGCAATAAAATTGAACAAGCATTCTTTATAACTGTTCCAAATTTCAAGTCGATAGCATAAGTAGTTGCTGAAATAAGCAGGTGTGACAGACAGACAGACAGACGAAGTCGCACCATAAGGGTTCCTTTTTTACCATTTTGGTACGGAACCCTAAAAAGGAACAAAAATGAACTCTATGCGTGAACCGGTTATTATTAGGCTGATTAACCCAGAATACGGGTTAAGCTTTATGCAAGGATTTTCACCAAACCTGTAACCTTTTCGGTCCCTGGTTCGAAGTAAAGAGAATTTGTTTTGTGGTGAAGGAAATTAATTAAAATCTTGTTGTTTTGTAACTAAGGACTAATATAATCAACATATTTATTTTTTTAGACGTGTGTGTCTTTTCAAGGCTCGAGGGGCGCAGTTACTATTGGTTTTTGAGACTTGGGATATAGGTTTGATTTTCACAGAACTTTTTATTTTTATCGAATATTTGATTGGGGCTTTGGTGTTTTTAGGGTTTCGTACCAAAATGGTAAAAAAGGAACCCTTATGGTGCGACTTCGTCTGTCTGTCTGTCTGTCTCTCTGTCTGTCTGTCACACCTGCTTATTTCAGCAACTACTTATGCTATCGACTTGAAATTTGGAACAGTTATAAAGAATGCTTGTTCAACTTTATTGCAAATGAAAAAAGTCCAAAAATATTTTTATTTTCATTGCAAAAGGGGCCGGAGTGGGGGTCCGAAATTTCAAAGTGGGGTTACTAGGTCAAATGAAAGGGCTTGATCTGCACATTTCAAAATATATTTTTATTTTATTTTATGTCTCACAGTTTTCGACGTATGATGAAAAATGTCCAAAAAAATACCATTACCCCCCCCCCCCTTATCTCCGAAGTTTGCGGGGCGAAAAATCTGATAATTAGAGTTAATAGGAATTCACCCAAATATGGCACCAAAAATAAAACGATGTTCCTAACTAGTGCAGTTTTTTCAAAATAATCAAAATTCCTTCACAAACAAACTTAGTTATGCGGTCCGGATTTTTTCACTTTATACGTCCAAAAATGATACGGAACCCTCGGTGCGCGAGTACGACTCGCACTTGGCCGGTTTTTTTTGAGACCATACGTTAAAGGAATAATTCTTGAAGCAGGGAAACTTTGTAAATACCTAATTAAAAACCCACAAGGACCTTGGTAAATTAATCTTGATCCTAATGCTACCTAGAATATTTCAATTTGCGATTACAGGTAGACCGTAGTTACCACAGGATGCATCAATTGAAATTAAATGCTCGCTTAAGCCCACTGATCTGCTAATAATTGTGCAGTATTGCAAAGTTCTAACGTATTCCTTTGATTCTATAACGTTGCATGTACGAACGGTAGCATTTGGTTACCCCTCAGATCATAGAAACAAGGGAGTTATGTCGTTTAACTTAAAAATATTAGTCGTCTTACCACCTTCTATTTCTCGGCAACCCCTTGGCCGATTTGACTCATGTTCGAAGTCAAGAATTTTTTACCCGACTGCGCCAGAAGGAGGGTTATGTTTTTTTATCTCTTTAATTGAAGAAACATGAATACATACAGACAATAAATATTGCCTAGAAATCCAACTAGTCTCGTGGCATCATGAGCGTATGTACATTAATCAATTATTTAAATCAAAATCGCTTAATTTCATAAATTGTAGATTATAAAGGATTCTACTACAATCTCGCCAAGATATTTCAGAATCAGTCAATTTAATGGACAATCGACAAGTGGAATCCATTTGCACGCCTCGACGAGGGCGCAGGGTCGTGAGCTGCAATATTAGGCGCCCTGAGAGTGCACACTTAGCCTGTACGGCTATAGCCGGTGTTTGGTGAGTGCCTAATATCAGGGAAGTCTCCTTTGTGCCGGATTATAGGTACCAGTGATGCCAATACTGAAAGGTTAAATGTTTCAATTTTGCTTTAATAATTTTATGCTTTTTCCCGCAACCGTCCGCGTGGACTGCAAGAAATGATAATTTTTAAAAATGACCTCCTTAGTGTTGAGTGACTAGCACTACGAGGAGGTCAATCTATATCTCTGGTTATCAGTGAAATTAGATGAAATGTAGCGTAAATTTTAAGTTGCACCCCAAGCTAATAAACTGTGAAAACCACATCAAAATCCGTTCAGTACTTTTGGCGTAATGCGCACAAAAACAGACAAGCAGACAGACAAAAATTAAAAAAAAACTTTCTTTGGTTATGATTACGTTCCAGTACCCTATGTCGACTGTTTTTTTTTTGGAATATGTTCAATGTAGAGATACTTACAGCTTTTTTATAGTTTTATATTAGTACTTATAGATAATGTAAGTACCTAAATACTTACCCAAGAATAACGCGCTCACAGAATTTTTACCTTGAACATTGCGTTTTCTACACTGAACAAAAAAGTCTTAGTAGTCCTTGGTCATAAACAGGTTGGAAACCACTGATTTAGTAAAAAAGACAGCCATGAGCCATGGAGGTATAGGGTGAGTTTTTCACAGAGATCACCCCTGTGAAAAACACAACCTGTATAACGAGAGATTATTGTCTGCGACTCCTACAGCACCTTTCGATAACACAACATTGTTATTTAGAAAATATATTTTATCTTCTACACGTGTAGAATATTCGCGTGAAAAAGTCTTTACCCAATCAGGGCTTGTCAATTCTGTGATGCATCGCCGAGCGCCACCTGCCTACGTCTGTCACTCTTGTCGGGGAATTTAACGAAAAAACGTGAAAAATAATATTGATAAAAATCGACTTGAACAATTTTGGGCGAGACTCAAAGGACCATTTTTAGGGTTCCGTACCAAAATAGTAAAAAAGGAACCCTTATGGTGCGACTTCGTCTGTCTGTCTGTCTGTCACACCTGCTTATTTCAGCAACTACTTATGCTATCGACTTAAAATTTGGAACAGTTATAAAAAATGCTTGTTTAACTTTATTGCAAATGAAAAAAGTCCAAAAATATTTTTATTTTCATTGCAAATGGGGCTGGAGTGGGAGTCCGAAATTTTAAAGTGGGGTTACTAGGTCAAGTGACATATCATATGAAAGGGCTTGATCTGCACATCTCAAAATATTTTTTTATTACACTTGGCCGGTTTTTTGAGATTTACTCGCAGATACTGGTATTTTTTTAGGACCTAGAACTGTTTTCTAGAGGAGTTGTTAGAATTGAAATTCATCAGATATAAAGGACTAGCGAGCCATTATCTCTGCTTCGCAAATCGCCCGGGTGCAACCTACTGATGTGGCGACATGTCAAAACATCAAGATTTATGTGCTGTATCTAAGTAAAATATTATCGTATTACCTATATAAATAAACCTTTTGAAAACCGCATTAAAATCTATTGTGTAGTTTAGAAAATTAGAGACAAAGACAGACAAAAAAGTGACTGTTTTATATTATTTAAATAAGACAAATTGTAAAAAAAAGTACCTACATATCAGTGGCGAAGGGTCAGTTTTTGTAAGAGGTAAGCCGAGCTACAAATGCGTACCTGGCCACGAAAAGCTGATTGATAAAAGTAGGCAATACTGCCTGTGCAATTTTTCAAAGGGAAGCCGGTAGGAATCGTATTGTAGGGACCCTTCGCCACTGCTACATATTTCACTTACAAGCGTTGAGGACAGACTATTTTATAAATTCCTAAAAAAATAAAGTGTTATAATAAAAGCAAACTACAGCTGTATCCGACCCGAAATAAAAACATAAATAAAATCGATGTTAATATCCGAGACAAAAATGTTTCACATTCTTTCTCGAATATCGGGAAAAAAATATTAAGTATCTAAAGAAAAATGTTCGAAAATAATAGGGTCTACGTTTATTTTTTGCTCAATTACTCGTCTGGAATTCTGGTGAAAAAACGTGTTATTTAAGATACTAAGCCCCAAACTAGGATCAGATGGATTCCCGGGAATTTGAGCAGAGATTGAAGATTGTTTTTGTTGATCTCAATTTTCGCGGAAATTATTGCTTTATTTCTGACTTCAAAGGTTACGATTTACGATTGATCATCTCTGTTCGTCGCGGAAAAGGCGAGTCCGCTCTTTCTCCTCTCACGTGTTGCAAGGTTACCTAAGAATTATAATATACTGACTGCTGACTACCGGCTCTTATGGGTCGTAGCGTGATGTTAAATAGCCCATACTATTCTTCATAAATCTAGTTATCATATTTTATTATACGAAAGGATAGGATTTTGGATAGATAGGATTTTCGATACATAAGATTTTATTTATTTATTTAAAATAAGCACACCAACAATACAATCGCTTACATTTCATTAACAATATAACTGAAAATTGTCATTCTAGCAATCATACAGATAACAGGTATGCATGACATTGAACGTGAAATCAATAATCGAGAACAAAAATGAGAACAAAATTTTTTGTCGAATCCGACTGGTAGTTCCAGAGTTTAGCGCGCTCAAACAAACAAACAGACTTCAGCCCATGCTATTCTTCAGCTTTATAATACTAGAGCCCGGCAGTGGAGAGGGGGCATGACGGCATAAGAAAGCGTCATGCCATACGAGTCGGTTTTACCCAAAAGGCGCACCAATAGAATATGTTTCACGTCAAAAAGTGATGTCATTAGTGGAAGCAGTTCAATGAAATGGCCAATAGTAATTCTAGTTTTATAAGCTTATTTTTACTAAAAGAATAAAGTACTTGTATTATAACCCCTTACGTAACGAGCTTGGTCGGGTCAAGGTAAAACCTCTCATCTTACGTAGCCCGTAATAAAAGCTTGCTAAAGTCTTGAGCTTTCCAAAATAGAACAGAATCATAAAAAAAACTCTATATAAGAACTCTAGGCATATTCATAATACAATTTCATAGTTTAATCAAACCAATTCAGGAGATCGCGAAGTATCGGAAGGCGCAAACAACCTAAATTAACCATAAAACAATTAACCCTTTATTACGACACGTTGAAACTTGGAATAGGCTCCACGACCAATAAAACCATTAAAATTCTAAACTCAGCGAGCCATGCTTTTGTGATAATAAGGTGCTAAGTTACAAGTTATAAGCGAAAAGCTTTTCAGCCCTACGGCTTATTTCGCTAAGGAGATGAATTTTAAATAATAATGAAACACGTGTTATTTTATTTCTTATAAGAGTTTATTTACAAAGTGCCACCCTTTTTCACCCTCTGTGCACCTAAAAAAAACCCTCTGTGCACCTTTAGGGTATTCAAAAAGTATTTCCTCTACCACTGGTTAAATGAGTTAGTAAGTTTTGTATCTATAGATTCGACATTTTTTTCATCATAATATCAGCTAAAAGACGTCTACCTGATATTTAGGCCTCCTCAAGCATCACCCGACCGGTCCTGCGCAATTGTCTATCGATCAAGGCCTTGTCATAGTTCCTGGTGGATATAGGGCCCTCTCCAGTTGCACCTTATAATTTGCTTCTCTGCTTTCCTCATTCAGTCTACTGCCGTGGTAGTCTTCATGTTCTTTAGAACATATTTTTTCCACATTACTACTTTAGGCTTCATAGCCTAAAGTAGTAATCTCTATCCATAAGTGACTTTGATCATGTCCAGAGTCATCTCTGGACATGATCAAAGTCACTTATGGATAGAGATGATATAGATGATTATGTTGGGAGTCATCAATGATATCAGCTCCATCCACAATTAAAGAAGAGCAAAAAGAAAAGTACTAGTCAAATATCTAGTACTAGTAAACTATCTAGTACTGGTGAAATTGCGTCACCTACAATAAACGCCGCCGCTTATCCCGTCCACCGTGACCTAGAAATCTTGAGACAATGACGGTGTTTGGAGAAAACTCCTTCTCATCAATTTTATGGTACAAGTTTTGACTCGGAGTTGGCCAAGATTCGTGGCGTCATCATATTATAAGCGGTTACAATAATTACGGGAATCACAAAGGGAAGCGAACGGGGGATTACTCAGAGCTTATGAGTGAAGTTTATTAGTCAAAATTTTCTATAGTGTAAAGATTTATAATATATGAGAAAAGTAGTGATATTATTTTACTGAACTGCTTAAATAAAAACCGTTTTCCCTTCGACTTTCGAGAGACGAGTAAACTTGTTTAAATCCCAAGTAAAGGAAAGCGTTACAGATCATCTATTAAATAATTCTTTATTAAATGTAATTGATTGTAATAATGAAGCAGTGATAGCCTAGTGGTATAATCATACGCCTCCCGCGACAAAAGTTCGAATCCGATCCCGAGACTAAATTACTTGCTATAACGGTGTAGGAAAACACAAGATGTTTATCAAGAACTTTATGGTGAGATGCCTGAGAGTTCACCATAAAGTTTTTGAAGGTGTGTGTAGTCTGCTAACCCGCATTTGGTCAGCGTAGTGGACTGTAGCCTATCCCTTCTCATTCTGAGAGGAGGCCCGTGACCAGCAGTGGAACAGCTTATAAAAACAAGCCCAAGCCTAATATTACTATTATCAGATGTAATTGTGTAATTAATAAAGCGTTTGCCTTCCTATGTGGAGAAGATTAGCAAAGCTGCGATGTCATTTATAACTATAAATCCTACTTCCCACGCACCAAAAAACATATTACAAGAACTCCAAGACTTACGACACAATTCTTCTTTTTCAACACACGTCGCATACAAAGAAAGATGGTAGTAACCCTAATTAAAGGCGCTAGGCTAATTACAGCGACACGCTGAATCCGGGCCTGGCGAGACGGCAGACGGCTTAAAATTGTCAAGACGCGTTATTTGAGAAGACATTCGTTACAAAAGAAGGCTCTCGGGGGCGTGTGGCAGGGCCGCTGCGGAATTAGGGGTGCATGAGTGGGTGTGAAATGTTCTTTTTTGGTACGTAGTGGGAAAAAATTGTGATGGAGAAAAGAATAAAGGTTATCAAAAAAGTTAGCTGGACACGAAACTAGTGATAAAGTAGGTTCTATCTTCTAATCGTACCAATTTTGTTTAACTTTTGCACCTGTCAAGTCAAAGTCAAAACATTTATTTCAGTTAGATTTTCAGGCACTTTTAGATTGTCACGAAATAGTTTTCAGTCTGTTTGTCCTAAGTTGAAGCTAGTTGCTCGTTCCAAAACGTAGATCCCTATGGAGAAGAACGGACAAGAAACTCCATGGTTACTTCTTTCTACAAATCTAATTCCAATTTTTTTAATTACATTGATACCCTAATATTATGTAGAACAAATGTAAAATATTTAAAAAAACCTTTAGATTAAAAATAAAATAAAAATCGTCTAGAAAAATAAAAAAAAAGCTTGCAGTCCAGGGATGACCAGTACCAAGTGATGTATAAATGCCCATTTTTAGGGTTTCGTACCCAAAGGGTAAAAAACGGAACCCTATTACTGAGACTTCGCTATCCGTCCGTCTGTCTGTCTGTCTGTCTGTGTGTCTCCAAACTGTATCTCATGAACCGTGATAGCTAGACAGTTGAAATTTTCACGGATGATGTATTTCTGTTGCCGCTATGACAACAAATACTAAAAACAGAATAAAATAAATATTTAAGGGGGGTCCCATACAACAAACGTGATTTTTTTGCTCGTTTTTGCTCGATATTAATATATTATATATTCACTTTAAAAATAAATAATTAAATTAAAATAAAACAAATATTTAAGGGGGGCTCCCATACAACAGACATGATTTTTTTGCCGTTTTTATAGTTAATGGTACGGAACCCTTCGTGCGCGTGTCCGACTCGCACTTGGCTGGTTTTTGAAATTTGTCAAGACCTTGCAGTGGTAGCAAACGTTTTGCAGAAACATTGCTACAGTAAAAAGCTGTTATTTTGACATTTCAATTTTATTTATTTTCACTAATTTTAATTTACATGTAGATATGAAAATATGTGAATACATATACGATGAATAAACAAACTAACATTGCCAACTCCAAAAGAGGAATTCATAAAATTAATTATTGAAGGTTAGGGCAATTAGAGCGTTCGCACCAGACGTAAGCTAACTAAATCCGGCCCTGTTGGCAGGGGGGATGAGATTAATCCCTCCTGATGGATCGCTATCCCCAATCTGTTTTTGCGTAAATGAGAATAAACTGTTTGTTCAACCTGTCACCTATAGCTGTTTTTTGTTTGTTTAAGCTGCTTTTGGATGGCGAGATGAGCTGGTGCTGTAATTAACGTCTTTGAGTCATAATAAATAAACTTTTAAGGGCTGATTTTTGACTAACAGTATAACACTTCAAAGTACCTATCTTCTTGTATCAGTATATAATTGGTTTTTCGAAAACGGCTCTTACGATTTGGATGAAATCTTGTATTTAGATAATGTTTTTAACCGACTTCCAAAAAGGAGGAGGTTCTGCATTCGGTTGGTTTTTTTTTTTTTTTTTTTTTTAATGTATGTACACCGATTACTCTGTGATCTGTGAGCCGATTTACGTGATTTTTTTTTCATATGGTAGAAGAAGCTCGCGAGGTGGTCCCATATAAATTGTATTAACTTAGGTTGAATAGTTTTGTAACCAGCTTCAATAAACGGAATTTTTCGTGTATATCGATGACATCATGACGATAATAAAAAAGTCATATTATGTAGGTACACGAATTCCTGGACGCAATCGATCTCGATATTATACATGCATAACATCACGCTAGTATTTTATCGCAAGGTTAGGCAGAGGTGTATAGTACACACAGTTTTTTTTATGTTCAAGTCTTATTTGATAGAAAGTTAGGGAAAGAGCCTATTGCTGAAAAAACATTGTTTTCGATTACTGAAACGTACTTATCCATAAATATCTTAGAAGGTAAGTGTTAGGGTCCGTGCGGGAAAAAATGGACTGTATTATTTGTGCTGGTTTATTCGTGGAAAACCATCTAAAGAATTTACATTAAAGTAATATTCGCGAACAATGTCATTTTGTGCTACAACAGACAAGAAGAAGAAGCAGATGATGCGCGCGCAGCGCGGCTGTCTCAGGGCGGAAATCCGCTGTGTTTAATGTTGCCACTTCAGTGCGTGGACAGTAAGTACCTATTTAAATTCGTGAAAGCAATCGATCTCGGTAAAAGTACATATACAAAATGTGTGTCAAAGGCAGTATATTATTAAAGTCGCTCTATCCATGATTTTATGGTACTTTTATATACGTAAGGTATTATTATAAAAATAAAAACATGACATGTTACACTACACTAAAAAGTTAAAAATAAAAAACAGGTTTTAAAAAAACCGACTTCCAAAAACTACACTAAAAACTATGAAATTAAAAGTTTAAACTTCCATAATTAAAAATCTAAATGTATATTGAAGTCGGCGGGGCCTAGCATGAAAATAAGCAAAATTGCAGATGAACAAGGAATAAAAGGAAATCTTAATTTCCACGTGCACACACTGCGCACACCCTTCCTGTTTAAAGACTGAGAGGCAAAAACCTGAAAAGGCCCCGCCGGCTTCAATATACATTTAGATTTTTAATTATGGAAGTTTAAACTTTTTATTTCATAGTTTTTAGTGTAGTTTTTGGAAGTCGGTTTTTTTAAAACCTGTTTTTTTACTTTCCAAGTTTATCTACAAGAGGTAGAATTCTTCAGAAAATTCCAAGGGAACATCTACATGTTTTGAAAACACTGCAGACAAACATGAAGAAAAAAATGCGGTTGAGATACCCCCGTCAGGAACGAAGTTCAAATAATGTACCTACATAGGTAATTATTCGTATGAACGTTTCTTTCATTACACATTTTTGCACTGGAATTTCGTTCCAATAAACGTGGAATAATTACAAATAGTAACGGTACTTTTCCAACCAGCATTCATAGTTTTTTTACCGTAGGTACATTTAACAGGTCAGTATTAATCCTCGTTGACAGGTCAGTTTCTCTAAGTTGTAGCACAAATAAGGATTGACTACCCGGCTCTGGTCTCACTCTCTATGTTTGAATCGTGACGGCGCTGTGATCATAGGGATTAAGAAGCTACGTCGGTGACGTTTTGACGACCATGATTTAATTGAGATATTCCATTCTGCGAATAGTTTCATCATGAATAAAAAGAAATGCGGTCATCGCCTAATAGAGAGATATCCGGCTAGCAAGAGGTAGGGTATTTGCAACCCATCTTTTGCACTATTGTCAATAACCCTTACTAATAAACGATGATTAAATTTAACAGTTTAAGGTCAGTTGTCATCTCTATTTATTGTTATTCATACAAATTATAAGGACAGTTGTATATTTAATCAGTAGTTGAGCCGGAAGAGCCATTATTTTATAAGTGATGGGGTAAGTTAATAGAAGTCTTTTGAGCAAAGTCGCCTCTTTTGAGCAAAATGTATATATAGATCTTGCACGATATCAAAACATCGAGAGCTCGCGTTTGAAAATGTGACGTATATGAACGGAATTAAGTTTAATTTATATTGCATTGGATCTAAGGGTGATTTCATAGTTGCGCTGACCGTCAGCGCGGTCGGCCAGCGCGCCTCGTACGCGTCTCACTATGAAACAGTACAAGGCATGTCTATCCCGTGGCCCGCGCCGCTTACCCGCTTGTTTAACGCAACAATACTCTACCAGACTTGGAAATTCAACCCGGGACCTCAGGGTTAGAAATAGCGCTTCCGACTACTAGATAGACCAACGGGGCAATCAGTTAGACCAATTTAACTTTAAACTTAAAATATACCTAACTACACTGAAAAAATTTAGTTATAATTAATCAAACTTTTGTCAACCTAAACACAAGAAGTCGGGTAAAAAAGTGTAGGGTAAAAACTTTGCAATATGTAACCAAAACTTATAGGTCGAAGTAGTGTGGTTAAATATTTTTTTTAGTGCAATTTGTAACTACAAATAATTGTCCATCCTATGGATCGACACGGCTTATTTGCCAGCTTAAAATAAAAATAATCTACAAAAATATCTTAGCACCCGCAACCTCAAATCGTTTTGAAGAACCAGTCAGTTATACCACTTCAAAATTAAGCAATACATCACATAAAAATATGAATATTTTCACGGATCCCGCTTCCACCTGTAAAATATAATATTCAAAGGCAATATCTCTGAGCGATTCCGAGAACCTATAAATGTTCACCATAAAAATGACGTTACCCACTCACATATCAGCCAAGTGAAACAAAACCTTACACCTTCGCAATAATGATGAGTAGAACTGTAAAGATAAGTTGGTGAACGTAAATATTAGCACCTGAATAATCTGTTATATGGTCTGATATTTATTTCTTTCAATGTATTAGTGCCTTCCTAAGCTGAGGTCGTTCTTCTTTTATGTATGGCCCCAATAAAATACAAGCATACCTTTGGAAACTTTTAATTAGTTGGAAAATATTAGCAATTTCTAAATAGTTCAGGTTTCATCTAGGTCAATTGATAACCAAGACAGACCTTTCGCTTTGACCAGCTGGTTATAATTGGGTTATTGATTTTGAAATCTGCCCTTTGAAGTTTGTTCTAGAATTTCTAGGCAATCACGATTTCATGGACACGTAGTTTCATCGGGAGACTATCTTTGAAGTTCATAGCTGTACTGTATAGGGTAATATTTTGGGTTCGCAGATGTTTTTGGTTTTCGGAACATGTAAAATATTATAGTTATCTTTCAGATAGGTAGTCAGTAAATTATTCATTGGGCAAACTATCAAATGTCTAGTATGCAGTGGCGAAGGGTCCCTACAATACGATTCCTACCGGCTTCCCTTTGAAAAATAGCACAGGCCGTATTGTCTACTTTTATTAATCAGCTTTTCATGGCCAGGTAAGCATTTGTAACTCCGGCTTACCTCTTAAAAAACTGACCCTTCGCCACTGCTACTATGTATTTATAATACCTAGTTTAAGTTAGCTATATTTTTTCTCCACAGTCTAAATCATTAACCGCTTCCAAAAAATACAAAAAAGGCACTAGTCATGCTAATAAGCAAACAGTCAATATCCCTGAACAAGGCACACCCTCCAATAGGGCTCACATGATCAAACCTTGAAACATACAGTATGTTAATCTGATCCAACCCAAATTAATCTCTACAAAGCTTGTTGTGACATACAAATATATAAATCCTCTCAATCCTCAAGGACAGTGAAATATTCAAGGACACCACATTTTTATGCAAGATGGCCGCTGGCCAAGTTTTGAGAAAATAACAACCACAACAAAAGTGCCCCTTTTGTTAATGGTCGAGAAAAATGCACCAATTTCTGGAAGAGAATTTCTTTTGCAAATAAAATGTATGTGGTCCTTAGGGAAAATAAACTACAACGTATCTTGAAGTAAGTCAGTATTCATAGTTAGGTTGACATCGGAAATAATAAGACTTTGTTTTTATTTCTCAACAGTCTTGTTTTTTCTTGAGAAAAAAAAAAGATTCTGAACTCTGTCGTATTATCTTTTACATCAAAAAGGAAAAGGTCATACTTGATCTTAATTAGCCCCCACGTAAACTAAGGCAGATATTTGTAATTAAAAAAAAAGGGTCTTGAAGATAATTTCACTATGATACTTTAAATACCAATAGTACGACATGCAGTCCAAGTTTTAGTCCTTAGATCTTCATCATAGTCTACAGCAACATCCATTCGCCTAGCGTTTCCCAAACGAGATTGGGGTAGGTTTCCAGTCTAACTTGTTGCAGCTGAATATCAATATTTTACGTGGAGCAACTGCCATCTGATCTCCACAACCCAATTATTGGGTAATACCGGTATTCTAATATTAGACCAGTTGTTAGACTTTCAGGCTACCCGTAACGACTGTCAATGATATTCTTATGACAACCGGTTCCGACTGTGTAACGTGCTCTCCGAGGCACGGAGGGATCTTAATGTGTACCTACAGAACGGTCACCCATCCAAGGACTGACCGTGGCAAGTGCAGCCTAACAGTCTCGCTGCCATTTAGCCACGAGCTTCTCTATGGTCTAAACTAAAGCAACAGATAAACATTTTGTAGAGTACCGTCTTCAATTTCAACATAAATGCACCACCCTCTAACTAGATACAGGTGTTCTTAATAACGAAACCTCTTAAGCTTCAACTACTAAGCTCAGCATCCCAACTTTGTAAGAAAAATAACAACTCCCGGCTCGCGAGCGTTATGATTATAACACGGCCATGTATCGTCACCGCTTCCCAGTAAACTATTACACGGAGGTAAGTGAGTCCGTAATTTATTCGGGTAATCGTGTAATTTGTCGCAGAGGATTGGTGTAATTTGTCCTCAGGTGCGGCCGAGCCGCTTGTTTTCTTGGAAATACGTATAGTGAAGGATTTTTTGAGTAAAATTTTTCGCTTTCCTTGTTTTGTTTTTGCTGAAGTTGGGGTTTTGAAATGTTGCTTTGAAGTTGTTGCTTATCAATTTGGGGTGAAATGAAAATGAAGAAGTTAAGTTTTATTTTCGTCGTCTACACTTTAATCATCGCTTAGTGCCTAATGCTCCATCCAGTATTAATAATACGTCTCTCATGGCATCGGATAATGCTGTCTAAGGTTCATATTACGAGAACCGAACTCAAGACTCAAGCATTATTTAAAACTAGTTTTAACCAATCAAATGGCTTTAAATCTATGCTCAAGGTAAGATCTGTGCTTGAGTAACGTTCTGCAATGAGCCTTAGAGAGCTGCTTTTATTTATCTTCGATTTTTAATCCTGACGATTTAAGGGACAGCACGTATTTCTCAATAATAAATTAATGTATTGTAAGTGTCGTAACACATAGATACTTAAACTCAAGAACAAACATTATGTATAGGACAATAACTGAATTTTCTTCCACATGAATTGTGTAGCCAAGCGTCTATTGCACTATCCGGATTGTCATAAGCGTATCCTAGAATGCAACACGGAATGAAACGGTAAAAAAATCTAGCAACAAAATGAGCATTCAACGGTTGTTGCTACAACTACGGGGTTGTTCCAACAAGTTGTAAGCAAAGTGATTGCAACATGTTGGTACACATTGTCGAGTGGTGATTAACTGCAGTAGGCAGCTGATGGCGTGGATGTAAGTAGTATGGAGGAGGCATTGAACAAAAGGGGGTGCGTTGTTGAGGATTTCCTTATATAACAGCTGATAAAATAATTGAAAAGGAATTTGTAATGATTTGGTTTTGAGTTGCTGAGAGTTCGGAAATTATTGTAGTCTAAGATTTAGCTTTTCGGCTTAAAGTAAAGCTTATGAGTACTAAGTAACACTGTGAAAGGAACAATTGCATAATAAGTCTAAATTAAATAATTCAAAACTTGCTTCCATCATTAAGCGTTATCTACATATTTTATTTGGGTTTAAAATATTAATAAATGGTTTAAATTTAATTTAATTTTAACCAATTGAAAATCCGTTTTCCTAATCAAAAGGCCAGAGCCATTTTTTGCCGAACCATTTCTAGTCCTTAAAACTCATCGTCAGAACAACACAGCGGTCGTAAACCTTTGGTAAACACAGTCGCTGTAAACTCGCCTATGATTTACGAGCGAGCGCGTGCACTATAAAAAATGTTTAGTGTCAAAATCAGTCTATACCGAAAGTAGTTATAGTTATTATTCTTTGGCGAAAGAGTGAAAATCCTGACCTATTTTCCGCTTACAATCATTTTTGATGAAGGTTTGCATTACCTGATTTTTGGGTGGGTCCATGACGAGGCAGATTTTTTTGGACAAGTATGTAAATTGTGTTCATTCAGAGAATTGTGTATTTTTGTATTCCGTAACTAAACATTACAGTCTTGTCCTGTCTAGATGAATTATAAAAGTGGGTACAATAATTTTGATGATTGTAAGTGGTTTTTGTAGTTGAGTACCTATGTCTAATAAATAATATTGATGATTGCAACTTGTTTTAAAACGTAAATGAAGAAAAATACTGACAACGTTACAAATTCAATTAATGTACAACGTAGAGAAATATTAACTAGAAAGCTGCTGTAATAAAAATGGTAAAATATAGATTCCTGGTCGTCCGATCCCGACCGCCAAGCAGGGGCTTGACTTAACTAAAAATAAACAAAACATCTATTGCTAAAGAAATTCACCACTTAGTACGAGTTCGAGCAAATTGATATTCGGCCGACGTCCCAGAATTTTTCAAATAAAAAATAAACAAACGCTAAACAAGTCTTGTCCCAAAAAGTACTTATTTACCTCAAACCGAACTTTCTTCAGAGTTGCTCTGACACGGCCTCTTGATAATTTAATTTTTTTTCTCTCGTAGAAGACGTATCTTATTACGCATTCGAGTCTCGTGCCCCACTATTTATTCCTTATACATTCGGCTCACGTAATAAATCACAGTTATTTAATCTACTGAAAGATATATATGGGTATTTACCCGAGTATTTCTCCCATAATATTTGTTGAATGCTGTTTGCGGGGCTCATATAGTTTTTAATCTGGAAAAGACAGATATAATGGTATGAAATACATAAATGACGCATAAATATTCAACTATCTATCTTCGTATTCTTCGAATGTAGTTTTTATTCTTTGTAGCTCAGTTTTTTCTGAAGGGTAATAAAATTTGGGAAAGTCACCGAAGCAGAATTCGTATTCATAATATTTTCAGACTTCAATTGAGTTGGGATTTTGTCAACTTCTTTGTACACTTTCTAGACTTATTCCAGGAATTTGTTTAGTAAACTTTATCAATATTATTTAAGTTGTAGCATGTCACGTTTCTGCATCAACACGGAATATTAAATTAACCTTATTGTATCTTCTTTTGCATGTTTCCAAGCGATACATGTTAATTTATCACCGTGCCATAAACACCTACTAAAAATCAAGTTAAATAATGGCTCAAAATTCTACACGGTATAAAGGTTATCGACCCGTAACCTGCAAGCTTCTATAACCGATGGATTAGCTGCAAGCTAACGAAATATCGGCACCTTAATCCAGGATACTGGGAGGTGAGTGAAAAATTAGATTGGCGAACCCCGGACACGGAACCTAGCCATAATCTCATTGCCTTGGACCAGTGCGAGGGATAAGTTACACGAGAAATGGATGTGACAGTTTTTGATTGGAGAATGGATTATGTGGGCTAGAAATGGAAGGGATAGAATGTTGTTATTAAATATATTAGAGACTAGCTCTTTGCTCGCGACTCCGTCCCCGTGGACTACAATAAATTTACCATTTTAAATTACTTCCTTAGTTAGTACTACGAAAAGATCAAGCTGTATCTCTGGTTCATCCCACCGGATTTGATGAATTGTGGTTTGAATTTTAATTGGACTCCAAGATACCAAACTGAAAATCACATCAAAATCCGTTTGGATTTTGATGTCATTATATACTATAGAAAACAATAAGCTAAGCGTAACATGGTTTGAAATGTTTAAAAAATTTACAAATAAACATTGAATGGACCGTTAAATATGCAAATATTTTTATTCAGTTTTAATTACCTAGATATCAAGAATGTTCGATTCACTATTGATTTTCCATTATTGAGCATTCCTATCCCATTCGAAGTTCCGTAAACAGACAGCAATAAATAAAAGTTCCGACCTTTTTGGATGCAGAAAGTAAATTACCAAAAATTTAAGGGCGAATAACATCAGCTAAAATTTTCATCGCTAAGATATCGTCCCTTGTACCAAATTGTGTGCCCAAAAGGCACCACGCTACAGGAATATTTGTGAGTTTTTTTACTAGGACACGGCAAATGCGAACCGAATCATTTCCTACTCGTATTGATTCTATATCGTCGGATTTACTGGATTTTAGATCAAAAAGGTACTAGAGAATATTGGGTTAAGTGCTTGCCTCTAGGTTCGATCGACAGATTCCATCAGGATTTTAGACCTAAAAATGTTGGTCAACTACAAAGAACTTTATAGTCTAGTCAAGTCTATTGTTATATTTACCCGACTGCAGCAAAGCCCAAAAGGAGGGTATAGTATTTCACCTGTATGTTAGTATGTATGTATGTATGTATATGTGTATTTCTGTTTCTGTGTTCCCTCCTAGAGACTAAAAGAGCGAACGGATTTTAACAAATGAGGTATCATTAGATTCGTATGGACGATTCGTATTTTGCTCTAAATTATTTCGATATCTTCGTATTCCTTGTCGCTCATCAGACAGCACTTCATCTACTCAAATTCCCCTGTTCCACTTTACATAAATTTCATTCTCATACGCATCTTCAATAGGGAGTATCAATTTCGTACAATAAAAAGTATTCGTAACGAGTACCCACAAACTGGAATTTCATTACGACAAACAAATGTATCGATAGCAGAATTACATTATATTCAAAGGGAAATTTCTGCGATGCTTATAATGTATCGGGAATTATTGTTCCGAATTTTTCTTGCCCTCAATAATAATGTTTTCTTTGAAACACTTGAACAAAATTGTTGGGAATTTTAAGCCTTATTCAATGAATTTTGGAATATTAAACTTTGTTTTTGCTGTCTTCTGTGTTGGTTCGTTTAGTAAACACAATGTTGAGAATGTAAGATTTGTTGCAGATTTATATATTCTTGTTTCCTTTGTTTTGCCTTTTTTGTTGTTTGTCGATATTATGGTTTAGTCTGTTGCCTTAGGGCGGCCGTTTTCTGTTTTAGCACAAAATCGATTGATCTTAATGTATTGATATAGGAATTTTGTTCACCTTCTATTAGTGTCTACAATTTCTTCGAACTCCTAATAATTTTATTACTTTTACTTCAAGTTTTATATTACGGAGTACATACCTATCTTTTTAAAATTTTGAATAGATTGAGTCCAAAGCTCAATTGGCTGCTAAAAAGTTGGGTATCCTCTCGAAGGTGCGGCGGTACTTTACGTCGGAACAGTTGCTTCAACTGTACCAAGCACAGGTTCGTTCGTGCATGGAGTACTGCTCGCATCTTTAGGATGGCTCAGCCAAGTACCAGCTTGAGGCCTTGGAGTCTATTGAGAAGCGTGCGAAGAAGCTCATCAGCAATGACTCCCTTGTTCAGACCAAGCTCCTAAGTCTTGAGCATCGGGGCAAAGTTGCTAGTTTATCGGTTTTTTATCGGATACATTTCGGAGAGTGTGCCTCAGATCTGCATGATCTAATTCCATCCTGCCCTTTTTTCTATCGGACGGCCAGAAGCACAAAAAAGCACCATCGGTTCATGGTTAATATACCTAAAACCCGAACGAAGCGCTTTGATTCCACTTTCACTGTGAAAACCGCCAAACAGTGGAATGCGCTGCCCGAGTGGGTGTTCCCCGACAGTTACAATCTGGGTGTAGGCAAGCGTGCTCCATCGTAGACCGCATCATCGCTTTTAACATCAGGCGAGATGGCGGTCAAACGCAAGCCTATTTACAAATAAAAAAAAAATCCTTGAAGAACGAATTATAACGTTACTATAATTGGAAGCTGCTTTTTATGAGAAAAGTTTTAAAAACCAATTTTAGCCAAGAGAAAAACACTTTTTATTAGTCTCAACTATAAATCGGACAAGAATGTTTATTAAACTGATTTTTAGTGGGAAGTTAGTACCTAACCGATATTAAGTGCTATTATTTACTTTAAAAATTGAATTTTTATTAAAACTTCAATCTCAGTAATAAACATAATATTGATTTTACACACGGACACCACGGCTTGTCTTGCAGCCGGAGTGCGGGCCGCATAGCACGACACGCGAATATTAATGACATCATCCGTCGTGCTCTTGTCACCGTCGGCGTGCCAGCTGTATTAGAACCCAATGGCTTGGCACGTGACGATGGCAAGAGACCGGACGGTATGTCATTATTCCCGTGGAAGATGGGAAGGCCTTTAGTGTGGGACGCAACATGTGTCGATACTCTTGCGCCTTCCCATCTTCCTAGCTCGGCGCGCTGTGCGGGCACTGCCGCTGCGGCTGCGGAAAGCCTCAAGCGGCGGAAATATGATAAACTTATCAGTACCAATTATATTTTCGAGCCGTTTGGGGTTGAAACCCTAGGGCCGTGGGGTCCGAGAGCTCATCTCATATTTAAAGAGATCGCAAAACGATTAGTTGACACTTCCCGTGACCAAAGGGCTGGCTATTACTTTGGCCAAAGTTTAAGCATTGCCATTCAACGTGGCAATGCCGCCAGTCTTTTGGGCACGCTACCAGTTGACGGCGATGCGGAAGAATTTTTTGATGCTCTTTAGTTGTAGATGTATTTATAATTATTATAAGGTTTTTTTTTGTTTGTAAATAGTACTGTATTTACCTATATTATGTCATTATTGAAACAATAAAAAGTACAATATTGATTTTATAAACTCATCAAACTGAACAGTTTGTCCTAGATACCAACGAGTCTATCTATACAACGGAATGGATTTCAAATTCTATGACAGTTTGCTCTCGACTAATCCTGTTGATGTCTTTATCGATATTGTGGATAAGCTGAGCGACGATATGCACGGCTTGGCTTTTGAAGCGGAATGTTGTTAGAACACAAGCCATCGTTCATTCCCTTGATATTAATCTCATGTTGTCTAAAATTTGATTGAATTATCTACGGCACTAAACTACGATTTTTATGTAAGTAAAATAAAAATTATAGACCGAAACTTCCTTTCATTTAGCAGAGGGATGTAGACGGTTTTTGTATTCATTATGGCGGTAGCAGAGGGTTAAGGGGGCAGGTTAGTAATGTGATGCAAGTATCAAATATTAATAACAATAAAAAAATCAGGTTTAAAAAAAAACCGACTTCCAAAAACAACACTAAAAACCATGAAATTAAAAAGTTTAAAGTTCCATAAATAAAAATCTGTTTAGGCCCCACCGACTTCAATATACCTATATTGAAGTCGGTGGGGCCTAGCATAAATATAAGCAAAATTGCAGATTAACGAGGAATGAAAGGAAATCTTAATTTAGCGCGGCGCGCGGCGCAAATCAAGCCGCAGGTGCACGCATTGCGCATCCTTCCTGTTCAAAGGCTGAAAGGCCTGAAAATCTGAAAAAGGCCCCGATTTTCCGGTAAAACTGTTTCACACAACATAATTGTGATTTTATTCAAGGCGGTTTTTAATTTTTTGTTGTTATTAAATTTTTCTATTTTGTGTGACATAATAGTCGCGTGTGTAGGAATAGCGTAAATTCATTACCACGAACCAAACCTATACCATTTTTTGCTGAATATAAAATATACCGTCAAGATACACAAAGTGAACTAAATAATTATTTTATTGAAGCTGGTAAAAAAACTACTCAACCAAAGTTAATCAAATTTATCTAGGACCACCGGACAAACTATTTCTATCAAATGAAAAAACAATGTTTAAAATTAGGTAGTTCTTAATCCGCGAAGATATCAGGAAACAAGATTAGACGAATTGAATATCTCCTCTTGTTTGAAGTCGCTTATGAATGGTGATCGTCACAAAGATACTGCAATTCTAGTGTTATAGTTCAATAACCTTTTCTCCTCACTCTATACAGGGTAAAATTAAAACCACTACGGATATTTTAGGAGGTGAAGTTACTCATGAATATGATCAACTTTTATTATGGGACCGACACTGAAATATGAAAAACAAAATCAGCTGTTCCATACATTTTGATCGTGTTGTAGTGCATTTTTGTAGGGAACAGCTGACTTTTTTTTCATATTTCAGTGTCGGTCCCATGATAAAAGTTGATCATATTCATGAGTACCTTCACCTCCTAAAATATCCGCACTGGTTTTAATTTTACCCTGTATAATAAATAGATCAATAAATTACCAAAATGGACCTATTTTGGGCATTAGCTAAACTAAACACATAAGAGTCATCAGTTTACTAAGCGCGTGTATTCGCAGCGACTGGGCACGTGCACAAACATGCATTAGCATAATCAAACGCGGCATACTGCGTGTGGCAGATCACACACTGCGGAGGAAAACGCCGCGTTTTTCCGAGTTTTATGTTTGTAGATAGCGCTCCTAAGATGATCTTTGGAATTCATGGATGTAAGACATGTCCTGTTACATAATTGTCTAACTATATTAAGAACAAACTGAGCTGCCCTGGCTTTGCACGGGTAAAGTTTAATCTACAATACAAACATTGAATTTCATGGGTTTTTTTTGCGAAGAACTCTAATTATTTTTCTAAAATAAAAGTAGCCTGAGTAACTCCTTATAATATCAGCTATCTGCCAGTGAAAGACCCGTCAAAATCGGTCCAGTAGTTTCGGGGATTAGCCGGAACAAATAGACAGAAGACAACTATTAAAAAAAATGTTTTAAGTATGTACCGTATTATACTTTCATAATTATGCATTTAGTAAAAATCTGTTATTTTTACATTATACAGATACTACAATTTTATTTATTTGTATAGATGTAGGTATACAGGGTGGCAGGTTAGACAGTGGAAATATTTTAAGGGGTCATTGTACTCATCACTATGAACAACTTTTACTATAGGCCAACCTTGAAATCACGAAAAAAAAAAACAACTGTTCCATACATTTTGTTGAGTTATGTGAATATAAATGTATGGAACAGCTGATTTTTTTTTCGCGATTTCAGGGTTGGTCCCATAGTAAAAGTTGTTCATAATGATGAGTACAATGACCCCTTAAAATATTTCCACTGTCTAACCTGCGACCCTGTATACATCGATTGATGCGAATAATATGCAACGTGCTGCCAGTTGATTAACATATTTTAAAATCGTAGTTGGGTTTTTGTTTTTGAATATCTTTTATAAAAAAATACATTACTAGCTCTATTTCCTAACCTAACATCAATCTCAGCGTTATTTCTGCCCAGTGCGTCGCCACACAATATCATCTCAAGATTATGCTGCATCTACCCACAGTCAGTTTATCGTGTCAAAACATAAACTGTCTAGTTAATTTCTTGCTTAGCTTAAACATAGCATCACGCCTGCATTCCGAATAGGTTAGGCAGGGATGTATTGTACATTACGCCAATTATGTTTAAGTCCCATAATAGGGGGCGAGCCTAAAACCGCGGACGCACCGGAACGCACGACGCGACGCGACGCGACGGCGGCGCGCGGTGGTGACGGCGATTTCGTGAAAACTTCATATAAACATAATGTCGGTGGCCGCATTGCAGAAACGACAAGCGAAATTTATTTGTTCAGGAAATCACCGTCGCGTCGCGTCGCGCTTACCGGTGCGGCCGCGGCCTAATGCCATTAACCGGGAATCAATACAGACTCTACTATTGAGAAATTCTTAATAAAAAGCCCAATAATATTTTTCCAAATTATAAATGTATATTTTTGTGAATTTTAAATGTATTGTTGTTAAATTAGGTAAAAGGAAAATTCCACTTATTGACTTAGCACACCCATCTGAACCGTACCAATTCGAATCGCACCTATATTATTCCTCATAGCGTACCCATGCAAAACAATAACAAGATCTAAAAACAACTGACACGGGTGGGATTTGAAGCCGCGTCTTCTGCCGTACCGTGGCGACGCTCTGACCACTGTGCTACCGTGACCTGCCCGCATCAGTTGAAATTTTAAATCTCTTTGAATACGCTTTTTATGAGAAAGAGTTTTATTTTTTTTTTCACAAACACAGCATCCAGATCCGTTCAGCTGTTTTGGCGTGATTGATTAACAAACATCCATCTAAACTTTCTCATTTATAATACCTGAGTAATTGAGTATAGATTAGTAAAGATTAAAATAATATTTTGCCCGATCCGGGGAATGAACCTAAGTCCCCACGCTGAGCAGCCACTAGACCAAAGAGGCAGTAGACAGAGTTTAGTCTTCACTTAAGTCGATCTGAGGATCTAAAAGGTTGACGACGGGCCTACGTGACTTCTTTCGTATTTTCCTATTTTCTGTAAGTACCTACCAAATTATTTTAGGGTTTGAAAGAAAAGGGCAAGAAAGAAATGTTCGGGATTGGTTATTAAATTCGATTGAGGGTTATTTGAGCCTCAAGACAAGTTGGCACGAGTGTTGAGCTATTAGACTAAATGTCAACTTATTGCCGAAATTGTCGGAAAAATGATGTACAGCGGGAATTTTATAGATAAAATTGCCTCTAGAATATTTTTGACCTCAAAAACAGATCAAACTAATATCTCACCTGTATTTACGCGAAATGTACTAACAGCTAAGGGTGAGGGGAAGCCAGTACAATTAGTAAAATAGTAACAAAAAATAATTCCGTTTTACTTATGTTATACTCGCCAACTCATTTGGAAATACAGTGACTAAACGATAGGTACGGTTCCAGTAAAATGGAATCATGTATAATTTTACTAGCTTCCGCCTGCAGCTTCGCCCGCGTTTTTCGGAATAAAATTCGTTTTTCGGCCTATGTGCTATTTCAGACTATAGTCTATCTTTGTGCCAAATTTCATCCAGATCCGTACAGCCGTTCTGGCATGAGATATGAGTGACGGATACAATGCTCAACAAAACTGAAGCTAGCCGATTATCTCTTTCTCATGCTCGATGTGTAATATTTACTGCCATTGATTGTAATGAGTTTTCACTTTGAAGACGCCAATCCTCCTTAGCAACATCCTTTTAAAATCGATCTATCTTTTGCGAACTAAAAACAATTCTACAATAGTTACCAAGAACTTGTCAAACAGCTAATCCATTTCAGATTCAACACCTAAATAATTCAAATCTAGATCAAACTAAACTTTATTTAATACAAAACCTTTCGTACTAAATAAAATTGGAAGAAGATTAAATGTAACCCTAAACTGCCACGAGATCCTCGACGATCAATTTATCTCGAGGTCCAACGGTCCATCCGAAGGACATCAAAACAAATGCTACAATTTATTTGATCCATTTTCTATCGCACACGTAGTACATTTGGAGATGTTTCGCCGAAAATTTCTAGCCCCCGAGATGGAGTAATTTAATTTTGTTGCTTTTAAGATAGATTTTTTTAGAGATGGGTACTTGTCGATTGGTAATGGATGTTGAAATTGTGGAGTTATTTGGATGATTCAAAATATAATGACATTATCATAGCAATCAATGGGTTAGCTTCTGATTGCTAATATACAGGGTGAGAAAATCAGCTGTTTCGTAGATTTTGACGAGTGATATGATTTTTTTAACGAATAGTTGATTTCTCTTTCATGTTTTAAGGTTGGTACCGTACTAAATCGAATTGAATACTGCAACTTTAAATGTGTTTCTCAGTCAACCTATAGGTATACCTACTATTTGCTAGACTAGCAGTTCTCAAATATTTTCTCAAACCTTTTGAAACACTGAATGTTTCACGGAACCCCAAACAAACAACCTGGTTTTTTTAATCACACAAAAATAGGTACTTTACATAACACTGTACATACACACCTAGATTCTTTAGTTTTTGACCTTAGCGTTGTTACTTACAATACTTACCTACACATTTGTAGTTTTATTATGAGGCGTTTCATCTCATTTTTATTGGCAATTGGGTACGGGTAGCTAGGCCGAGCCCTTGCAAAGGTTCTCCAGAGCCCTAGGGCTCCGCGGAACACACGTTGAGTATGACTGTGCTAAACAAAGACTACACACCATTGTTACTCTTTTGTTATTTTCACGGCGGTTTTTTCTAGTTTCCAAGTAATTAGAAGTTTTTGTCTAGTTTCGTTTACCTATTAGCTTAAAAGTTCTCGTTTGGGCTTCGAATTTCTATGCTCTATAACCAAAAGTCTTTATGTATTCCGTGGTGTCTACGTTTGTTTCGGTCTGTAGTTAGTTTATGTAAATTAAAGTGTACATACGGCAAACTGGACATCGAAATATATATTTCGTTGGAATTTGCCGAAATGGGCCACAGGAGGTGAACGTTTCACCCTTTGAGTCAAGTATTAGGCGTACAGGAATACTATAAAGATTGTTTGATTGAAATTTGTCGTTTATGGCTATTTTTTTTCGGCAAATATCTGAGCGTTAGGAAATGAAATAAATAAGACATTTTTGTATTTTATTCCTCATTTTATTAATCAACTAGCACTTTGCCCGTGACTTCATCTGCATGATCCACTAGAACTGTCCTTTTTTCGGGTTAAAAAAAAATTCTTTAGCACTTAAGAGTAAAATAACTTTTTATTAGTGAAAGAATTTTCAAAATCGGACCTGATTTTGAAAATTAACTATCTATTGTAAGTAACTTAAGTGCTGAAGAATATTTTTTACTACTATTATTAAATAGTATAGATTGGTATACAAAAACCTACTGAGTTGTTATATTTTTTTTTTATCGCCAACAAATTAATCTTTTTTCTCACTTTTTTCTCAATCAGATGACCTGCACCACAAACGAATCTAAAATTGCTTTACAACGTAGTACAATATCTTTCTACCACTAAGCAACTATTCGTACGTGATCGGACGGCCACAGTGAACGGGAAAGAATGAAAGAAAATAATTCCGAGGTAATCATGTAACTGGCGAGATAATAACGGACCTCTGGGTCGAATGATAAATTGAAAAAATAGGACCACGTTTGTGTTAATTCCTTTTCGAAGGTTCGAGACGATTTTCTTGCTATCCGTGTGTGGGAATGGTAAAAACGGTTTAAGAGTAGAAATTTCTTTTAAAAATTAAAGACATTGTTGTTAATTTACAGTAAAAAGAGAACCTGCGATAGAATGACCCCCGTCATTCAGGGTTAATTGTTAGCCTCGTATTTAATAGAAAAAGATGTGAAAAAAAAGTCGCATGGAGGGGGCATAATGCTTTTTCCTTACGTGACGATTTGTAACAGTCAACTCGTACCGCAAGCCGCGTTAAAGGAACTTCGCTCCCAAATAAAAAGGTACTTATGCTAGATACTACCTTATGGATAGATTTATCCAATAAATGTTTGTTTTTACAGAAATTTTGACTCACAAAAGTGTGTAAACTACCCAAAATCGTCAGTTACCACCACAAAAATGAAGTCAGTTTAGTAAAACGACGATATCAAAATGAGCTTTAAAATCAAACGTTACAATGTTATTTATACACACATCAATAACACAGAACAAATAAATTAAACGTGAACGACATAAAATAACGTTAGTGTCGTGTCACCATGATATACGATGTGCCGCGGCTTCGTTTGTAACTATTGACACAAACACATTTTTGTAGCACTCGATACGTGATTATGTTTTGGACAAAAATATTTTTGTGTTATCTCTGCTCGTCTTTAAATTATGATCTTCTTGATAATTACTATGAAAACCCGATCTAGGCTCGTTTAAAGAGGGGTGCAATTGGCCCCTCTGACTCATGGTTATCAATCTAAAATGTTTTTTTTTTCATATAAAAATTGCTGTAATCACCCCTGATACGAACTACGTAACGTATGATGTTCCCACTGTTGAGAATCAAGGGTCTGTGAAGAGGAAGTGGGCCGCCATCCACTAATTACCTACTGAGTGCAGTGCAGGTTGGTGGACGTCACATTTCTCCGGAGTTTTTGAGACAAGACAACTTTTTTAACCTTAAAAGGTGAAGGAGAAATGATAGTCATTCTGTATAAAATTCTGATATTCAATCCTACTAATATTATAAATGTGAAAGTCTGTGAGGGTGTATGTTTGTTACTCTTTCACGCAAAAACTACTGAACGGTGAATTGATGAAACTTTACAGTAATATTATTATAGCTTAAATACATCACAATAACACAAAGGCTACTTTATATCCCAAAAACGCGGGCGAAGCCGCGGGCGGAAGAGTATTCGATATAATTTCTTGTGGAGGTTTATGTGTGTTACAATTGCTACTTTGTCGTGCGAGGTCAGGGCCAGTCACTAGTTTAATAAATAATATATTTAAAAAAATCCTGTTTCCAAGAAAATCTATCTCTAGGAAATGGTTATTGGCAATGATAGTAAGTATTGGCATTGGCAATCTTTCCTCAAATCTTTTTCCCCAAAAATATTACAAAAAAAAAACACAATACCGAATTACCGATACCAAAGTATTGAATTCCCTTTTGATTCCACCCATCTTTCAAAATGTTATCGCTCAGAAACTACCTGTTTAATAGAGCGCTACCACAATAGTGTCCCTACGGAAAAGTCACAGGTAACAATGGCCCAATACCTCCCAAATAAATCAAACCTTGGGTCTTACTGAGCATTGTGTCTAGCCGTATTCTGTACAAACACAGAATTATCACCTTTAATACCACCTTTACAAAGCTCATAATTCTCTGAAGTGTCTACTTGTAGTCTTATTTTGTGGTGAACTATCACGGGAATGTAAGCTGTATTGTTAGTGACATAAAGGTGGTGTTTCCGTGAGGTGTAGATACATTAATCAACGGCCGTCAGGTTGACGTACAAAAGCGTCAAATGTTCGTTGTGAATGAATGAAGTAATTTGTTGTAGATTATAATTCAAATTCAATTCAAATTCAAATTCAAAAATCATTTATTCAAAGTGGGCTAACGAATTAGCACTTTTTGAACGTCAATGTACATAAGACAGCCCCCAAAAACGCCCGCCCTTCACCGCTTCCTAGTGTTTTAGCTGCGAAGAAGAAACGGCGCAACAAACTCCGCAGCAACACAATTCTGTCTGTCAGTTACTTTGTGTACGAAATTATATAAATCAAAAGGATAAACTAAATCACAAAAGAAAAAAGAAAAACTATAAATACTTAACAAGTAAAAAATGATATAAAAATGTAACCTAACACGCGCCGATACACCTGATCAAAGAAAATAAATAGATGTAAGTACTTACTCATTATGTCATTACCATTACTAAAAACAAAAAAAAACCAGTCGCAACAAGATGCTTTAAAAGTTAAGTTACTATTCGGTGTACAGACCTGTGCCAGGGTACAGGTGCAATTCATCAAATAAATATTTGACAGTCAAGGGTCATGCATAATCTAGGACCAAGGGCTAGTTGTTATTTCAACAATGTCTACTAAATTAACTGGGCTCAGTCAACAGGACGACCAGTCACCACAAGCAGCACCCGTTCACGAGTATGACGCAGAGGCCAGCCATCACCTCCCTCGCCATTTTAGAGGGATTCATACAATTCAGTACATAGTGTTTGTTTTGGTTTAGGCTTTACTTCGTTTTGTTTTATTCGATAAAATTTTGAAACTCATCATAATTTATCATTAGGGAACAAGGAATGATTCCATGCCTAATTGAATTTAAAATAGGCCATATTTTATCCACCTGTGGTTGCCGTAAAGGCGAACCAGTCGGCTTATCACGAATAATTTTGACGTATGGTATCGTAAACGTATGCGAATTACTTAATGTAGGTATATAAATATTATGTAGCAAACGTATATTGTCAATTCAAAATATATCATACGCCTACGATATATTACGTCAAAATGATTCGTGGTCCACTGTAATCGTCAAAGTCGGCCCGAACGACAATTTCATACTGACTTAACGATTACTAACTCAACCCTTTGGGGGGAATACACGCGTGATAGTGTGTTCATGTTGCTGCAAATTATAATTTCTAATAACCTTTCACAAATACGACCAAAATTCATATCATTTCAACATACAGCGGTTAAGAACTTCAGCCATAACCGTGCAAATACGCAGATAACAGTAAAAACATTATTAATTGATAACATGGCCGCCCAAATCGCCAATTAATTCAACAATTATAACTTCTAACTATATTCATAGGGCGTGTACAGTCAGCTTGGTAATTTTCTAATTGAATAAAGGTTTATTTTACATACTTTTTTAAGTGTATTTGAATATTATGAGATAGTTTGTTGTCCCCTTTCTTCTCGGCTAAAATACGAGGAATTGATGAAGCGTGGGTATTTTTGGGAGCACTCTTCTATAGCCATTGACATTTAAAAAGTGCTGAATATCAGCCTAAATAACTCATATACGCACACTAAGTATTTACAAACTAAAAAAAATATATAAAAAACAAAAAAAAAAAAATAGGCATCAAAATATTCGTCCGCATCGCTGACAACGGGTAACGTACCCAAAAGGCTGGCTGTATGGCCACATTGAATGGCAATGTTGATAGTAAAAATAGGTCAGTCTCTTGGTCACGTTAGTAGACTAGCCGTTTGGCGATATCTCGGAAGAGAAGCCGAGCAATCGGACCTCATGACCCTATCAGCCTAATTTTGAATAAATTATTTTTGAATTGTCGCGTTCCTATGTGAAATTCAATAAGTCACATAGTTTACTTGCAACAATACGTAGACCAAACAAGACATTTGCCAATAATTACACTAGGAATATTCTATTATGGTTGACTGTACACGAACGTTTAAGTATAAGCGGACGCTTAGCGCACGCATATGAAATTCAATGAGCTAAGCCGAGCTCAGCCGAATTGAGCCGAACTGAGCCGAACTGAGCTATTATCTCCCTATAGTTTTGTTTAAGTTTACACGAGTGGTTACTTGGGTTGGATAGGTTTGGGATAAGTATGAAGGGTAAGGTGTGAACAAAAGAGAGAGAATAACATACAATTATATACCTACATATATTTTGTTGTTTAGTCCAGCGCAGCGGTCGGCAACCTGCGGCCCGCATGGCTCCTTCTTACGACCCGCAATCGTTTTGAAATAAAGTTCTTATTATTCGGAATTATTTTAATTTTGCAACAAAAATGATGATGAATAAAATGTAAACATTTGTGGTTTTGCATTTTTACCGGTAAGTGCAAAATTATGAACAAGTGTGGCCAGCCTTTATTACATCTTGCCACCGTAGGGCCCTTGCCCGCTAAAAGGTTGCCAATCGCTGGTCTAATCCATATATTTATTTTGATACAAATACTTTAAAAATGCAAAAATAGCTCTGTTTGTTAAATTTTCACGGATAAACGGCTGCGCCGATTTTAATGATATTTGTTATGAAGATACTTAAACCCTTAATATACTAGCCTTGTGCAACCGGAAGTAAAAAAAACTAGCATAGATCAGTAAAAACTTAGTTATCGTTTGGAAAGTGTTCAGAGGTCCTGGAAAAAATACTGAAAAAAATCATGCAAGCTGGTCTTCAGCAATCAGACCCTCAGATACGCGAGGTTCAGAAATAATTACAAACAATAATTACGAAACTAATACTTTTATTTGCAAAAACTTGATGACAGAAACTCGTATTTATTTATTTATTTATTTTTTATTTAACAATTTATGTACACACAATAGAATTTACAGTGATAAATTAAAAAGTGATTGGAGTACAAAGGTACTGCTTATTTCAATAGAAATTTCTGCCAGCAGACCTGCGAAAGGAGAGATGAATAAAAAGAAATGTAGACATAATGTGTGTGAAAGCATGTAGAGGAGATTAGAGTGAACGTCTTAAATAACACAAGAAGTAAATAAACATAAATAAATATGTTATAATATATACTTATATAAATACATATGCTAATATATACTAATATGTAAATATAGCTACAGTTAAGAGGAAAGGTAGTGCTCTTTTACACGTTTCTTGAAAAGAGAGACAGTTTTCAAGTTACGAATGCTAGGCGGGAGTGAGTTCCACAATCTTACAGCATGAATTGAGAAAGAGTAGGAATAAAAGTCAGTTTTATGGGGATGAAATTTAAGAAGGGATCTGAGATGAGATCTGCACGGAGCGTCACTGGGGCGAGCGTAAGAAAAACGCTCACGTAAATAAGAGGGGTAAGACGGATTGTGAAGAATGTTATAGAGGAGACATAAAATCCTAGTGTTCCTGCGAAGGCGGATAGGGAGCCACTTGAGTTCCTTGCGAAGGTGAGAGACGTGGTCATACTTTCGAAGACCGAAGATAAAACGAATGCACAGGTTTTGCAAGCGCTCAAGCTTATTTAAAAGCTCCTCTGTGGCATCTAGGTAACAGGCGTCGGCGTAGTCTATAATCGGCTGAATGAGTGTTTGGGCCAAAGTGATTTTAGTCTTCAAGGGCAGAAGACCCTGGAGGCACTTCAACGCATGGAAAGAATAATGCACCTTTCGACTGACCTCGTTGACTTGAGCACGCCACGAAAGATTAGAGTCAATAATGACGCCCAGATATTTGGCGGTATCGGTATAGTCAATTATGATACCATCAAGATATAAAGGCGCTAAGGCTGCAACGTCAACCGTATTACGGACGTATCTGCTGCCTATAATCATGGCCTGAGATTTAGTAGGGTTAATTTGTAGACCGAATGATCTAGCCCAGTCGCTTATACAGACCAGGTCATGATTCATGGCAGCGATAGCGGTACTCGTGTCGGCCACTTGAAAATGACGGTAAAGCTGCAGATCATCTGCGTAAAGATGGAAACTGGAAGAAATCACTCTAGTAACAGAGTTGATGAAAATGGAAAAAAGAAGAGAAGAGAGAACGCTACCCTGAGGGACACCCTCAGTGAGATTACACCAATCAGAGAAGGTCTCCTCAAGGCGAACACACTGAGAGCGTCCCCGGAGATAAGAATTAAACCAAGCTAAAGCAGAAGAAGAGAAGTTAATAGATTTGAGGATACCCAGTAGAATGTCGAAATCCACGGAGTTAAAGGCGCTGCTAAAGTCAAGCAATACAAGAATAGTGAGAGACTTATTCTCCATTGCCCAGCGGATATCGTCAGTAACCTTTATGAGTGCAGTCACCGTACTGTGACCCGAGCGAAATCCAGATTGAAAAGGGGAAATTATTGAGTTTGACGTTAAGAAAAATGTTAATTGTCTGTGAACTATGTGCTCAAAAACTTTAGAAAGAAATGGGAGAATAGAGATAGGTCTAAAGTGAGTTAATAAATATGGATTAGTAGTTTTAGGTAAAGGTATAATATGAGCCTGTTTCCAGACGGAAGGAAAAGAGCAAGAGGTAAATGAATAATTAAAAATGTGAGTGATTGCAGGAAGTAATGAAGGAAGGATAGGATTAATCATTCTTGAACACAACTTGTCGTGACCAACAGCTGAAGAAGAGATAGCGTATATAGATTTCTTAACGTCATCCTCAGCAACATCGCTAAGGTCAAACTGGGAATATTGTGGGGCTGGCAGACTAGAGAGATTGAGCAGTGTAGAATCTTTGACACGCGGATCAATAGAAACAGGGGAGAGAGAGAAATGTTTGTTGAGATCATTAAGATTGATATCCTTGCAATGGTTAATTGGTGCTTTTCCTATACCTACAGTCTTAAGAAATTTCCACACATCAGCAGGATTGCGATTGTCAAGCGAATCATGGAAGTAGCGTCTCTTAGCATCCTGACACAGATGACTGCAGCGGTTACGCAAGGACTTGTAATAAGAGAGGTACAGCTCAGAAGGCCTGCGCTTATACCTACTCTTAGCATTATCCCTACGTGCCATCATTTCCTTAATATTTGGCGTTATCCATGGTGCAGGGTTATGTCTTACTTTAACACGTCGGATAGGGGCATGCTTATCATACAAATTAAGAACGGTTGTGTTGAAGTAATTCACTTTGTAATCGATGTCTGCGCTCTCAACTAGAGGAGTCCAGTCGAGATTGTCAGCATCGCGTTGCAATGCCTCCAGATCTATACCCTTATAGCTACGGAGATATAAATATTGGGACTTACGTTTAGGAACACGAATACGATACGAGAGGTAAATGAGATCGTGGTAAGAAAAAGTAGCAGTAAGTTGTTTGTTTGTTGTTGTTAAGTATGTTATTTAATCAAATAACATCAAATAATGATGAATAATCCAATACAATTACTAAAAATTGATCTACTTACGTGCGGAGCGGCGCCTCCGCACGTAAGGATTAAAAGACGCAGCCATCCCTCATGCGTATTTCAACGAAGTGGCAGGATGAAACGTGCGCGCAGAGTGCAAAACTATTTTTTATCTAATTTTTAGATAGAGTCATGATAGATCGACGCCGGTTGTGTCCGCTAAAGTCGTTTACATATATTTGCTTAGAATTTTGTAAAGTCGAAACTCATGATCACTTTAACTCGGCTGGAAAGGGCTAGTTCCGCCCGCGGCTTTGCCCGCGTTTTTGGGATAAAAAGTAGCCTATGTGTTATTCTGATGTATAATCTATATTCTGTAAAGTTTCATCAAAATCCGTTCAATAGTTTTTCCGTGATCTTTCACGCAAAAACTCGGGACAAAATCGCAAAAAAGGGTTTGTTACTCTTGTAACAAACATCATACATACATACATCCATCCTCGCATTTATAATATTACTAGGATTTTTCATCCGAATACTTAAAGTAGTTACTCTAATTAGAATTCTACGCACTGGATGTTCCAGCAAAGGAGTTACCCCATATTATTTACAGTCATCATCATCTGCCTAGCCTTTTCCCAAATTATATTGGGGTCTGCATCCAGTCTAATTAGTTTTGGCTGAATATCAATATTTTACGTGGAGCGACTGCCATCTGACCTCCACAACCCAATTAATTGGTACTACCGGTATTCGAATGTTAGACCAGCTGTCAGACTTTTAGGGCTTCTGACTACCCGTAACGATTGTTAAAGATACTCCTATGACAACCGGGACCGACTGCTTAACGTGCTCTCCGAGGCACGGAGGGGTCTCGATGTGTAAAGAACGGTCACCCATCCAAGGACTGACCGCGGCAAGCGCAGCTTAACCTAGCAGATCGATCGATCAGCGCGGCTGTCATTTAGCCACGAGCCCCTCAGCCCACATTATTTACAGTACCCAATCTAATAATCATGTAAATACGTTTCCAGCTCAAATGTTAGTGTTTCAGTAACAACTCGCATATATAATTACGTTTCGATAGCACTTCAGTACACTTGCGACTAAACACAGGTAGTATTCGATAGCAATACATTCGATTTTACGATACGTAGGAGTTTCGATAGGGTTGCCAATATCTCTTTTAATGTATCTGAACAGTTAGTCCTGATTTTTGGGTAAAATCGGCTACCTAAAAATCAAAATCCCAATTATTTGTACATAAAACAGTATATATTAGTAGTAGTATATATTGTTATCCCAAAAATGTTATAGCTTTTTATTGGTACACAGTTTTGTTAACTGCATTTACGGGATAGCAAAATTTATAAAAATAAAACATCTGAACTTGAAAATTCTATCAACCATTCTCGAACATATAAAAGTCGGACTTTTTTAAAAGTATGATACTCGTAGGTCACCGGTAAAAATATAACGTCATAGTTTACTACAAGATAGAGACATCCCTAAGAGTGTCAGTATTCTTTTAACTGATAAAAATCTGAGTTCTTGTGAAGTTAGTGCCGCTGGGACGCTAATGCCGTTCGCGCAGTGACGCCGCGGAATTCTTAGTGAGGGACAAAAAAAACATTGTGGGGAAGTGCGTGTTCGAGTTAGAGTTAAAAGGTTCTGTAGGTATATTTCCTTTATTTTAGAACGAAGTTCCTTAACACGGGTTGCGGTAGAAGTTGACTGGTAGAAATCGTCACATTAGGAAAAAGCGTTATGCCCCCTCCATGCGCCTTTCTCTCTCTGTGTCTCTTCTCTTCTATTATATACGAGGCGTAAGGAACTTCATTCCCGACGTGGGTCCCAGAGTCCAGTCGTCTCCAAGAAATGACATAAACATCTTCAAACAAAGAATAGAGAAAGAACTTGTCATACAAGCATACGATAAACATCATTTATCAGCAAACTTCTAAAAATAAGACATTACAATAAAAAATTTTGCACGCTCACCTACGGAACCTTAAACCATCAATTTTTTCCGTCGGCTCGTTTCAGAGGCTCGTTTAATTTGCTCAATGATTTACTTGTGCTCGAAAAAGAAAAATCGAGCGTTTATACTTTGGAGTTCGACGTCGATAAACGGAACGGTTTTGCATTTTAAACGAGTTCCTTTACAGCCTTGTTGAGCTAAGGAAATGTACTTAGAAATGTTATCTCATCTCATGATGTCGTCAAAGAAAAACAGCATTTAAATCATTGTGCGGGTTTAATGCTCACCTTTTTATCAGACGAAGATTTTTTTTATACTTATACCACAGATAATATAATACTATACGTACAGATGCCTCATCTCATACAAAGAAATGTGACCGATTTAGCGCGGGCTATCTTCGGGCTATACGTTTTTCCGTGCTTAAAGCATTTTTCAAAATTTGAATAAATATTTTTCATGATGTATTTTTTCATGTTCTCTTCAATATTATAAAGAGGAAATATTTTTTTGTTTGTTTATGCCGAATAGGCTCCGAAACTACTACATGGAATTTAACATTTTTTTTACCAATAGGAAGCTACATTATCACTCAGTAACATAGGCTACTTTTTATCCCGAAAAAATGTACAGTTCCTGTGGGACACGCGGACGAAGTCGCGGGAAAAGTAAAGTAAAGTAAAGTAAAGTTTATTATCACATAATAAGAGAACAACCAAACTTACATTATTGTCCGTCCTGCACATTAAAATAACAAACGTAGGTAGGTATGTTTGATTGTTTGAGTCTGATTCCCACCATCTTCCGTACTAGTATACACTGTCTCACGGTAAGATAGTCTTCCTCACTCCCAAAACAATGACATTACATTGACTCAACATAATTACACTTTAATAACTTAATAATAATGTAACATAACTTCAAGTAGCTTGAACTTACAGAGAATTAATATTATACTAATTGGCGAGCAATTATGAGGGTAATCTGATTCGATTACTGAAAAAATGTTGTGGGTGGATTTAAAATGTAAATAGTATATGCAAGGATTCTAGACAAAAAATATTATGTTGATAATTATGTTAGTGATAAAACTAAAAGAAACAAAAGTAATAATAAGTAGCCGTACTAAAATAATAATATGCAATTTTATAGATGTGATGGGTGAAGTGTATTACTGTGTGTGTGGTGATGTGTAGTGTATACTGTATTTTATGTCAGTTAGTCTGGGACAGATCTATGTATATGAGTTGATGATGTTGTGTAATTGGCGGAATTTTGTTGTATGTGTGAGGAGATTAAGCGCATGTTACATGTGCATATTATGTGTATGCACGACTGTGTATACACACAACATGCATGAGTGTCTGTGAGTTATGTGTCTTCATGACAGTGTTATCAATATCTGTTCTGTGCTTTCGTAGTTGAGATTTAAAAAGTATGTATCTATAACAGTTTTGAGTGAGTAGAAGGTTAGATCACGTAATTTGATGAATTTTGATAGGTGATTATAAATATGTGGACCAAGATAGTTAAAAAAATGTTGTGCAAACGATGTTCTAAATGAAGGGATTGTGTAGACCAAATCCTTTCTACGCCTTGTCGTAAAATCTGGAGGTTTTTTGTGCTGCAGTAGGACAGCATTTTTAATAAAGTTAATAAAAATAAAGTGCTAGTATTAAATATTTACACAAGTTATTATCTTATGCAGTGATAGCCTAGTGGTTTAACCATGTGCCTCCCACGGCGAATGGTTCGAGTTCGATCCCGAGGCACGCACCACTGACTCTTCGAAGTCATGTGCGTATTAGAAATTAATTATCACTTGATTTAACGGTGAAGGAAAACATCTTGAGGAAACCGGCATGTCCTAGAACCAAAAATTCGAAGACATGTGACGTCCACCAACCCGCACTGGGCCCGCATGGTGGACTACGGCCCACTCCCTCTCACAGAGGAGGCCTGTGTCCCAGCAGTGGGAACATTATAGGCCGATTATATTATCTTATGCTAGCTGTTCCGTGCAGTTTTACCCCCGTTGCTTGACTCTTAAGGGTTGTAACGTGATGTTAAATAGCCTATTTGTCATGAATCTGGCTGGTAGTTATACTTATAATTATTATACTTTATGAGCCTTAAACTTATACTTATCGAGTTTAATATATCTAACTGGTAGTTCCAGAGATTAGCGTGTTCAAACAAACAAATAAACTCTATTGCTTTATAATATTAGTATAGATAGATATACACCAAATATTTACAAGTTAAAAGAAATGTAGGTAGAGAAAAAAAATACAGGCATAAAATATTCGTCCAGGTTTGATTGTAGCCTACCATTATCTTCATGATTGTCACTCAATGAATGTTGGACAAAAGTTACTCTTAGGTATAAGTTCCCAAACCAATCTATATCTGGGCCAATGACAGATGTAATTTTTATGTGACGATACACTAAATAAATAAGGACGGCATTAAAACATCTCTATTTCGTTAATTGAATACACAAAACATATTAAATTTTTAACACATAAGTATTCTAATGAACGGCATTATATTATTTAACTGAAACGAAATAAAATGACTCAACACGTTCCACCGTCCTAACGTATGCAAGTTCCCACGGTAACCTTGCGAAATTTCCCTCTAGAAAAATGCTCACAAGCAAAAATCAGCTAAACACACAATACACCTGAGCAGCTCAATTTAGAACAGCTTGTTCGACGGCTCAGGCGGGGCAGCCTTTTTGCAGCTAAAAGCACCTCGATTTCAGAACATTCGGTCACAATAAAGATACACACAAAAGGACCACAGCACAACATACATAGTCATAGGACTTATTCACACATAGACACTGATATGACTGAAATTTTGGACAGTCCTGTTCCAAATTGTTCCAATGTACTTATACAGTAGTTGTTATCTATGTGTGTGTGCTCAAAAAAAGTTGTCATCACTGGAATTTCGGAATAAAATGTTTGTGAGTTCGTAGCATGCAGTTGGCGGCACGTAGCGCTACGGCGCTCGTAGCCGCGTAGACGCGCTACGAGTAGTTTTCAATACAAATTGCTTTGAGTCGAGTCTGGTACAGAATTTGCGCTACATTGCGATGTAAAGTTTTATTTCTATGTTTTGAACGTTTGATTGTTGGATTAGTTCGAGTTTATTGTGGGGAGACACAAAGAGTTATGTTATTGTACTTGTATTAACAATGGTACTTTGTGGTGTTTTTTTTTATTTCCGTGACTATAATGAAAAATGTTGCAAATTATTTCAGTTGATAAAAATTAAACATTTATTAACTTCTTTATAACTGACTTTTCTCTTCTCTTTTCTCAGCTTAATTCAATAACATCTCATAAATTATACGATGCAAAATACTTTTCTCCACAATTTCTAGAGATCTCCGTTCAATTTTATACTAACTCACCTTTTATCAATAAATTAAGCTACCACCGCCAATTAAGCGAACATCGAGTCCACCAAAAACAATTTCCGAAAACTGCAACAAGACAAATGGCTCGCCGATAGCTAACAAACACCATAATATGACCCCTCATCTATCGCCCGACCCCATGAATCCAATACACTCCACTGTAACCCGGCTGTGATAAATTATTACAAATGGCGGATAAACGAATATCCACAATCCAAGTCACGCGTTATACTCCACTAGAAATAGGTTCTTTCTTTATCTTTTTGCTAGTATTTCGGGTTGTTTGGACATCTTTAAATATGAGGAATAGGGCTTTAAATGTATTATGTTTAACTAGCTGTTGCATGCGACTTCGTCTGCGGGGAAGAGAGGGGCTCGTGACTAAATGACGGCCGCGCTGATCGATCGATCTGCGAGGTTAAGCTGCGCTTGCCGCGGTCAGTCCTTGGATGGGTGACCGTTCTTTACACATCGAGACCCCTCCGTGCCTCGGAGAGCACGTTAAGCAGTCGGTCCCGGTTGTCATAGGAATATCTTTGACAATCGTTACGGGTAGTCAGAAGCCCTAAAGTCTGACAGCTGGTCTAACATTCGAATACCGGTATTACCCATTAATTTGGTTGTGGAGGTCAGATGGCAGTCGCTCCACGTAAAATATTGAAATTCAGCCAAAACTAGTTAGACTGGATGCCGACCCCAATATAATTTGGGAAAAGGCTAGGCAGATGATGCATGCGACTTCGTCTGCGTGAAAATTCATGACAAGTAGCTAATGTGCTTTTCCAGGTCCCAGGCTACCTTTTTGTCAAATTTCATCCAAATCCGTCCAGCCCTCAGATCGTAGAAACAAGGAGATATGCCATCATAGCAAATTTGTACGAGAACAACTAATGCCACTTTTAGTACATTTTTCGACACAATTACGCGCATAATTAAGCGCTCCTTGTGAATAAAAAGATCTCCCACGCATTAAACATTCCGCACACCTCAATCTAACACTGTTAATCGTCACTCAACACTAGCACTAAACTAAAACACTGTATTTATACCATCGATCGTGTTCGGTTCGTCGCCAGCGCGTACGTTTTTAATATGAGCAATTTGCTCAAGATCAGGCATCAAGCTCGATAGCGCCTTGGCACATCTCCTTGTTTCTATGATCTGAGGTTTAGCCGTTTCAGCGTGAAGGAGTAAGAAAAACACACACAACCTTCTACATTTAAAATATCAATGTGATAAGGAAAGAGTCTTTTGGTGATGGTGATGGTGATCCAGTGGTAACGACCCAAACAGTCGTGTGACGCCCACATGTCGACTGTATAGAAAAGAACAACCGGCGGTGCGCAGTACGACAGCCGCACGGCAGCAGTCCGACACCAAACTTCTAAATTGAAAGAGTCCGTGTTCTTTTGCCTCATCATCTGCCTAGCCTTTTCCCAAATTATGTTGGGGTCGGCTTCCAGTCTAACTAGTTTCGGCTGAATATCAATATTTTACGTGGAGCGACTGCCATCTGACCTCCACAACCCAATTAATGGGTAATACCGGTATTCGAATGTTAGACCAGCTGTCAGACTTTTAGGGCTTCTGACTACCCGTAACGATTGTCAAAGATATTCCTATGACAACCGGGACCGACTGCTCTCTGAGGCACGGAGGGGTATCGATGTGTAAAGAACGGTCACCCATCCAAGGACTGACGCGGCAAGCGCAGCCTTACCTCGCAGATCGATCGATCAGCGCGACTGTCATTTAGCCACGAGCCCCCCGTGTTCTGCCTAACCCGTCGAAAACACAGGCGTGATGTTATAAGACCCACAACGTTTTTCACACATTGTACCGGTTTTCTCGAAAACTTGTGTAACAAAACATTTAGTTTCATGCTTTCGCACCAAAGAGTTTAAGGATTATAAGTCTTTTTATGTTAGATAAAATACTTTTATACCATTCCCCCTCTAAAAAGCTTATTTTTTTCACTGAAAACAGTGAATAAAAAGCACTTTTACTCACTGTTTTGATGTTTGAAAATGGAACACACCAATGTATTCGACCACAGATTTAAAGAACCTATGCTAGATGCGGCACGTTATTAGATTGTATGAAAACCGAACGTGTCATCTTTTTTATACCTACGATAACTTCACCCCAGCCATTTAGTGATGTGCTCAGAGTAAACAGAATTGTTTCAATCACTAAGCGTCACTGAGCTAACAGACTTTTTTTAGTACGAACAGTCGAACATGCAGGGCACGCTTGGTCGTGGCTTGCCGTATCTAGTGTAAGTGTAATCTGTGTATTCGACCTATATTGATGTGTTCTAAATTCAATTTGATTGGTCGACATTTTCGACAAGGAGTTTAGCATTAGAATAAAAACTGTTTTGTGTTCTTTGCTGTCCTTAGTAAATTGGCGCTATTTTGAATAATAATAATAAATAATAATAAATTATTTATTTATACCAGAAAGTTACAGACTTCAGACTTAGGGGTTTAGATACAATGGATTTGGTTAGTTCAGCTTACTTTAGTATTAGGTTTATATCTATTGCAGCAACATGGTGATAGCGTCAGAGATAAGGTGTAGAAATCTGAATACAGTATAAAACCCTGTCTCTTAAACTAGGGTAACCTGTATCTTAAGAGACAGTGTTCGGCCTAGGAGGATGATTCATATGATTTAACAATTTGTGGACTTTACAACTTGTGGATTTTGTCGAAACTAAACCATTTAGTTAAAAGGTATAAATAGGTAACTGTGAAGAAGAAGATATGCATACTATTCTAGGTATAAGTGGGTGTGTTGAAGTAGACGTGTTTTGCGGGAGTGTGTGTGGGGGTGTGTATGTGAGTATGATGTTGTGTTATAGATGTAAATTGAGTATAGTTGTTTGTTGATTTTTATTATGCGATGTATGTAAGTAAGGACTCTGTTTGTGAGTAATCCTGTTGAAGAAGCCATTCTATCACTTTCATTTTGACTTTATGTTTATTTAGATCAGTAATGTTAAGCTTGTTATGTGTTTTTTTGTATATGTGTGTACTCAATGTGTAATATTGGTGTCTGGCAAAAGTAGTTTTGTGCTGAGTGCCTGAGGGTAGATTGCATCGTTTGTTGGGATCAGAGGGGGGAACGCTAGCATGTTTTCTAAGGACGGATTGAAGGACGTAGAGTTGACGGACTGTTAGAACCCTGCAGTCCGAGTAGAGCTGGGTTGTAGGAAATCGGTAGGGTTTTCTTGTCATAACTTTGAGTATTGCTCTCTGTGCTCTCTCAACTCTCAAGAAGTTCGTTTTAGTTGCACCTCCCCATACAGTGATGCAATACCCAATCACAGATTGGCAAACTGCATAGAAAATCATCTTTAAAGTATCAGGGTTTGCCGAATCTCTAAGAGACTTGAAGATATGAATTAGTCTCATAGTTCTAGTGGTGAGGGCATCAAGTTGTTTATCCCATCTTAAACCTGCGTCGATGTGTACACCCAGATACCTTACATGCTCAGTTCTTGTGATACAATACTGTAAGTTGTACGAACACAAAGTTTAGTGTTACTTTAATCTTTAATTTTGTGTTTGTTTAGTGTTGTTCTAATCGATTAAAAATGCATTTTAGTGATGAAGATGTGTTAACACCTGAGTTTGTGAAAGAGAGGGCGGCCGATATAGTGGAAAGGTGGAAAGCTTGCTACCCAAAAAATCACGGCTGGTTTACATCAAAGCCAATTTAACTTTACTTTTTCTTCATTATATGTATATTTTCACTTAAATCTTTCTTTTTCTCGTAGTCATGGTATAAAGTATAGTATGCAACTCTTGAATAAAACGGATTTATATCGAGGGCCATGAATCGCTCGCGTCGCTCAGGATTCTAACACTTGAATCACTCGCTACGCTCGTGATTCAATCATCATGAATCACTCCCTACGGTCGTGATTCAATCGTTAGAATCCTTCACTAGCTCGTGATTCATCTATGGCCCTCGCTTTAAATCCGTCTTTTATTCACTAATTGCATAATATACTATTACATTGTTAATATTACTGTCAGTTACATGTAAATGTTACCTACTTTAAAATTATTGTATGCCATTATGGCGGGTCATAGCGGTGTACAATTTCGGAAACATGTAACAACTTATTGCTTACCTATGTACCACAATAAAGAATAATTGAATTGAATTGACTAGTTATTTTGACATGCAGTGAGTTGTCAGGATTTTTAAAATAAAATTGTCAGACATGATTCTTTGAGAGATGCGTAAGGTTAGTGAATTGATATTTTAATGAATTGTACGATTGATTAAGCTCATAATAAATATTGTTATTGCGTTGGTTGATCTGTTCTTTAAATTCTATGACTCCCTTCTGAGATACGGTTACACTTGTAGCTATAACGTCCAGAACAGGGGTAGAACACAGAAGGATGCATAAACGAATACCTTTCACGGCTCACTTTGTCAGTGAAGTCATCCGCATCGACGTACGTTGCTTTGAGGAATTCCGATTGGAGCGCCGTCTTCAATAGATACAGCACCTGTATTGTACGATACAAATTTAATTCAACGTTGGACGGTAATTGTGTCGGTTTTGTATCACTGCCCTCTATTCCGTTGAAAGGAGGATGGTTAAGGTGTTAAATTTTGAAAGAAGTCAGATGGATGGATGGTTAAATACACTATTTAAGCTATGTTTTTATGAAAATAGTTGTAGGACACATGGTCTGCTAACACTCGATGAAAGGCGTAAAGTATTGGATATGTGTTTGCTTTATGATATACTCAATGGACGGGTGGATTGTCCGGAGTTGGTCGCACAGGTCAATTTTAACTAGTGTTGCCCAAGTGCAAGACCGAGACGACTCTAACCCCGTCTTTGGTCTCGGTATTGCATCAATACCTATAGTCGTGGTCTTGGTTTTAGTATTGTACATTCATTCTTGGTCTTGGTCTTAGTCTTGCTGTAATTAGGTGGTCTTGATCTTGCGAAAATAATTGTTACAAGACCGGTTTTGGGCAACACTAATTTTAACACTCCTCTACGACGCACGCGACATACGCCAATGTTACACGTGCCTCCTCACTCAACTAATTACGCCAAAAATTGTGTACTGACCCGTATCGCTCGAAGTTACAACACTGAATTCTCGCAAGTTGATCTATTTAACTGTACTAGACCTACATTCAAAGCATAGACAATAAAGACCATTAATGAAAATGGATGACAAATATCTATGCTCTTATACGGCATAACTTATTGCAAAAATTTATAGAATGCATAGTATTAATATTAAACTTTACTTAATTATAGGTATTAATATTGTAACTTTTGAATTTAAATCTTTCTTGCTCTTTTTTGTAGTCCGTTCGCATGTCTTATACTTAACCTAGATAAACAGGGAAACCTTTTATTTATTAGCCTTAGCATAATAGCATAATCGGCCTATAATGTCCCACTGCTGGGAAACAGGCCTCCTCTCTGTGGGAGGGAGTGGGCCGTAGTCCACCACGCGGACCCAGTGCGGGTTGGTGGACGTCACAGTTCTTAGAATTTTTGGTTCTAGGACATGCCGGTTTCCTCACGATGTTTTCCTTCGCCGTTAAAGCAAGTGATAATTAATTTCTAATACGCACATGACTTCAAAAAGTCAGCGGTGCGTGCCTCGGGATCGAACTCGAACCATTCGCCGTGGGAGGCACATGGTTCATCCACTAGGCTATCACTGCAGATTATTAGCCTTACTATACTGTAATACACATACTCTGTAACATAAAATATGTATCGCTGTTGATTTTCTAAATAAATAATTAAATAAATAAAAAGTTTCCTAGAAAAGCGGTGCCGTCACACAGCGGCCGTAATGTAGCGCCCAATGATGTTACTGTAAAGTTGTATAAGTATAGAAACAAGATGACGTGGTTTCTCTTAAGTGAAAATTCACTCACCCATTTAATCCTCATAAAAAATCATCTATGGTTAGGTACATTTTTTTTTATTTATAGCCTTTATTACTGATATCTTATTATAACAATATTGCATGCATAATTAGTTGAATTTATAAATTAAATACAATTCTATTATAATGTGACAGTTACATTATTTTTATGATTAATTTATGTATTTTTATTTTATGTTCACGTACCGACATCAGCATGTCTTGTGACATAGGCCTCCTCCAGAGACTTGCACGCTTTCCTGTCTTGTGTTAGCCGCCGCCAGGTCGGTCCTGCTATATCTTTCATGTCATCCTCCCATCTTTTTCTTTGTCTGCCTCGACTTCTCTTTCCATCCCTTGGGTACCATTCTGTGATATAGTTTGTCCACTTTCCTTCTTTGTCTCGCATCATGTGCCCTGTCCAACGCCATTTCAGTGTTTTCATACATTTTGTTACATCCTTCACCTTAGTTCTGTACCTTATGCTTATTAAGTTTTGTTTATCTATCTTTTTAATGTTGATCATGTTGTTGTTGGTTAGGTACATACGTAACATATAATAGCCATATAGCCAGCCCACCGTGGCTATACTCCGCTATCGCGAGGCCACTATATCAAGTATCTATTTGAACATAAACCGTTTATCGCCGTGCTATCGCTCGGACAATGGCGGCCGGGGGGCGCGGGGTGACATCCGCTTCCGACGGAACCGGAAATGGCTGATGTGTGACTTTGTTTTGCACCGTTTGTTGAGCGTCCCTTATTTACCGTTAGTAATAGCTGTTAATATATTTTGAAATATCGTTAGATGGAGACAGGATGTGACATAATATAGGTACCTATGTATGAGTTATGTTTGTTGTAGAAAGTGGCTCTTTTATTTTGTAACGGAAAATATATTCTAATCAACAAAAAAAAATACTTTATTTATGTCGGAATATTTTTCGCTGTTAAGTTTGCCTTTGATAAAGAAAAAAATATTGGTGTGCCGATTGCACGTTTAATTCTCCAACTGAGCTTGTAATAGGATTGCATTTACATCCTTAATGCTACAGGTGGACATCGAACTTAGGACCTATCATTTACCTGTCTAAAACTGTGCAATGAACCACAGTAGAGTAAAGTCAAGGGACTCGTACTTACTGAAATAATAAAGAATTGCAACAGCCATTAAAATATTTGATTCAATTATTTACATTGTAAAGTTTTTGACCTAAATTATTCAGATTAGTCAAATTTTTTTACAAACCACTAACGTCAAAAGGATTATTTAATTGAACCGTTTATTTATTCGTAGCTATTTGTTCAAACTAATAAGTATTGAATAGATTTATGAATCATACTAATTAATCCAGCTTGACCCATTCGGCCTTATAATAAATTCATCAAAATGCTTCACTAATGTAATATAAATGAATATTATGTTATTGTGAATGCTCGAATATTAGTAAATATATATATGATAGAAATATGATTTCATGCCTACCTAAGAATGATTAACTAGCTTAATATCCGCACGTCATTTAGGTGACCACTGAAAATCAGCGCTGGGTTGTGGTCTATGCCATAGCACAGCATTATGCTGAGTGGTCACCTTTTGTCGCAGCAGACACAACTATGTACCTACCTTGTTGTTTTAATTTGTTTCCTTAATTAAGTGCATGTCTCTGTGACAAATATTTCTATATTTATATATATATATATATATATATATTTCTTTCTTTCTTTCTAAATCTTAGATTTTACTTGTTTTTAGGATTAACCAACATGAGTTGGTAAATGCTAGATTTGATATAAAATAAGACGATTATTCGTGCTTTTACCATTAGAATTTTGCTAATGCTAGGTTTTACCCATGACGATAAGTAAATGTTGGTTTTGGAAATAAAATAATGTACTTAAACGTTCGAGGGGAAATCTCACCGTGACATTCTCCTTCGAACGTTCGCAAACAAATTGGCAGTTCTTGCGGTGATATCACGCGGCGATACAGATAGACAGGTAGACCGCTAGTTACTTTCATACTTTTATAAGCACAGAGCTGAGCAAATTCGAACTAATTATTATCAATTAGTTCGAATTTGCTCTGCTCCGTGCATAAATAAATAAATAAATAAATAAATAAATATTAGCCCTGTTTATAAACTGTCCCACTGCTGGGCACGGGCCTCCTCTCAGAATGAGAGGGGATAGGCCATAGTCCACCACGCCGGCCAAGTGCGGGTTGGCAGACTTCACACACCTTCAAGAACTTTATGGAGAACTCTCAGGCATGCAGGTTTCCTCACGATGTTTTCCTTCACAGTTAAAGCAAGTGATAAGCTCCGTGCATGTCACAGCATTATGCTGAGCGATAGCCGTTTTGCGCGAACGTGATCTTCCAAACAGTTTTTTTTTAATAAATTTTGTTATGTGTTTTTGTGCCTCATTACGACGTAAATAAATACATTTTCCTTTCTTTTCTTTCTTTCTTCTTTATAATTTCAGAGTAGCCAAGCCATCGGAATCATTTGTTGATGGCATTTGAGTACCTATAAATGAAAACAAAACACTGACGTCACTGAATACCCATAAATTCCTTACTGTGAACAGTAAATTGAATACTTGACGCCCATAAATTATCGCCACATACCGTGACGTCATAGCGCATAGTTACACTCTGCCTAGGATAATAAATCAAGCTGTTATCTCTATAAAACTGTCTATAGTTACATACACATACTTTAAACTTGTCTGTCTTGGAAATTGGGTGGGGTTCTATTGACAGCGTGGGAAGGTAAAATATTTCCAATTTTAGGGGGCCATTTTATTAGGCATTATTCTTTTGTTATTCTATACAACTAGCGACCCACCCTGGCTTTGCACGGGTGCTATAAACCTTCCTCTTGAATCACTCTATTTATTAAAAAAACTCGCATCAAAATCCGTTGCGTAGTTTTAAAGATCTAAGCATACATAGGGACAGACAGACAGCGGGAAGCGACTTTGTTTTATACTATGTAGTGATGATGGTGGCAAACATGCGTATGGCCCTGATGGTAAGCAGCAGTGGCGAAGGGTTCCTACAAGACGATTCCTGTCGGCTTCCCTTTGAAAAATAGCACAGGCAGTATTGCCTACTTTTGTTAAGTAGCTTTTCGTGGCCAGGCAGGCATTTGTATCTCCGGCTTACCTCTTACAAAAACTGACCCCTCGCCACTGGTAAGCAGTCACCGCAGCCTATGAAATGCTTGCAAAACTGAGCAACACATGCCCGTTGCCGACTCTTTAAAACAAGGATTCGACAGGTTAAGGGACTACAAGGCCCCCACTGTCAACACAGCGCATCCTCAGGAGCTCTGGCGACCTTACTCACCACAAGAACACAACACAGTTGGAGATACTTTACGAGTCGGGCTGCTCTAAGGTTTGGATTTGGAACTAGACGCCATAGTAACTTCTGTTCAGCTTAAAAAGACCTATCTAACGACGTATCATTCATGGCTAGTTGAGGTGGATTGGTATCAAAGGATGATGCAAGAAAATGTATGAACTCTGGTGAGTTCATACATTTTCTTGCATCATCCTTTGAGCGGGGAAGGAAGACTCATAAACAGTGAAAAAGTTTTCATAATATTAATAAGAAAATGCTTTTAACGCCATAATTATCTTATAAGGACGCCAGCAGCTACGCCAAAATGGATGCCAGACGAGATTAGTGTGAAAACAAAATGAACATCCTGGCGTCCGGGCTGATGGCAACGCCAGCCGGGACACGCATACATTTCTTCGATGTTCATTTTGTTTTTATACTAATCTCGTCTGGCATCCGCTTTGGCGGCCTGTTTAGCATCTCGCGGATGTTTTTGCTGGCGTCGCTGCTGGCGTCTTGATGTGATGTGGCTCTTAGGCGAATCATACATACCTGTATTTGTATAGAAATCACGCATAGAAATCACACACTGAAAACGCATTCACGCGCGGGGCTGTTGTTTCGTCGCCACGCACCCCGCAACGTAGCGTGGGGCGGGCTACGTTGCGGGGTGCGTGGCGACGGAACAACACGGGTATACAAATACAGGTACTTGCAAACAACAGGAGATCACACACTCCCGCGCTACGCTGCGTGATGCGGTGCGGTGTGCGAATCGCCTAATGTTATATTCTCGCTATCACTGATACTACAAACCCACTCCCACTCAGCTCACGTCTACGTCTTAAGATAAAAGGCAATATAACTTGCAACATAACATTTCTATTCAGATTAGTTCTAACAATAGAATATCGACTTCTTCGCTTCTACGCTTTATTGATGTCGCATGGCGGCTAACCTACGTGGTGAGGATTCTAAGCTCCTTATTTGTTAAAATGGGCTCTTTATTAACTTAAATCTCTATTATTATAAAACTGTACAAAATCCATGTCTGCACATTGAAGATATTCAAGAAAAAACGGTTGGGATAGGGTACTGGAACGTAACCAAGTCCAAAAAAGAATAGTTTTTGAATTTTTGTCCGTTTGTCTGTTTGTGCGCGCACCACGCAAAAAGTACTTAACAGATTTTGATGTGGTTTTCACAATTTATAGCTATAAATTTTTATATAAGCTATAAATTTCATCTAATTCTGGTGGCGCTGCCGGATGGGTTCCCCGATAGTTAAAAACTGGGTGGCTTCAAGTCACAAGTAAACGTTTTCTTCTAGGTAAGCATGCCCCATCGTAAACTAAACAGTATCATTGCTTCACATCAGGCAAGATGGTGGTCAAACGCAAGCCTGTCTAATTATCTATATTAATATTATACAGGGTGATAGGTTAGACAGTGGAAATATTTTAAGGGGTCATTGTACTCATCATTATGAACAGATTTTACTATGGGACCAACCCAGAAAATAATGAAAACTAGCGTGAATCTAAAAGTGCACGTGGGTAACAAATGGAGTGTTGTGGCAATCTCTTAGCCGCCGTGAGCATGTGTTTTGTTTATTTGATAAATGGTTCTATAGTAAGTTCGCTAACCCGAAATTTTTCCACTAACTTCGGTAAAAGGTGCACTGTGCGGGTAAACACAGAAGTGTGAACACCAATAGGATAGAAAGGTACATTTATACTTTATAATAATTATATGTATCGGTATTTTCCCTGTACTTGTAGTGTGAGATCTTGCTTCTTGCTTTTCATGATTCTATGTCAACAAAAAAGTTTTAATTTATTTGCGAGTGTCAACATATGCAGCATATTAATGGCCGTATTTATTGCGAGTGTCAAAATATGTAGCATAAATGTCAAAAGTCATGTCCATTAAATAAATACAGCCATTTATTTAATGGACATGACTTAGAAGCTTGATTTTTTTACAGCTCCCAGGAACTGTAAACTTATGTATTTGACATTAATTTCAACATGATACTTTTACGCGTTCTTGGGAAAAGGGGTTTAGGTAGACAGATGAATAACGAAGTGATCCCTTAAGGGTTTTTTTTTTCGGAGTACAGAAACCTAAAAAAATAAAAAATAATTTTCTGTGCAAGGTTTAACTTCTGCGACAAATCTATACATTGTAGGTATATTTACCACATAATGTTTACAAATACTTTGCACGAGTAACAATGATAGGTCTATTTGTTACGAACAAAGAAGGTATGTACCTATTAAAGTAAAACATTTTCTGAAAAAACTTCTTCTTAAATGTATGATGTTCCTAATTAATAAATTTGGACAAAGTCAGCGCGTTAATTAATTAACTATGTCAAACCCTGGACTGCGATAGGTAAAGTTGATTAATAGATTAAATCAAGGTTTACGGAGAAAAACCGCAGGCTGTTTGTGATGTAACCTAATTATCCTTACAGCGAAATTTCTGTGTTTTCCTGAAAAAAAAGTCAGTCACGCATTAAAAGGTATTAAAAGCAGAAATGCATTTAATTTTGGCATAATTAAAGTATAATGGACAAGGAGTGCAGAAAGCTATTTTTTTTTATGAATTACGATCGAATTTCGACCACTGGGCGATCATAATTATAATATGATATTAATAAGTATTCACTTAGGAACATGTTCAAAAAACAGGCAGGCCAAGTAATGAAGTTCCAATTTTGTTTTATTTTACAAAAAAATTGCCACAGCATCTAAAATTTAAAACCATAGCAGTTAAAGTCAACAAGCTCGTACTGAAGCGAACAAAGCGCTGTGATTTAAAGCGCTTCCCGTTGCACCAACTATTTACGGAGTAAAATCTTAAGCCGCTTTATTGCGCTAGATCTGATGCACGGTATGTAGTACTAACGATGAACTGATTGGATTTTTTCAAAACTTTATGCTTTAAACATTAACAGCCGTCCCACAATAAATATAAACACGTGTTCAACACGAATTTTGCCAAAATGGTGTTTACGCCCTTTGAGCCTTAAGAAAGCCATACTATATAGTATAGCACAGTGTGAACGCGTCCATAACAATGTATGGTGCGCGATATTGTCATGCTATGAGCTATAAGTATTTTATAATGCTATATAGTATAGCGTAGTCTGAAATGAGCTTTATTATTATTACGTTAGTGCTTTCTCAATTTAGACGTTTGGTGTCGGACTGACAACCAGTTGTACCTACGCAGTATGACACCCGTACTGCTGCCGCGCTGCAGAAGTAAGGCAACAAACAAACTAAGTGTCTTATTAAAACATATAGTTTCATCGTCACAAGTATTTAATGGAGATGATTTTTACCGTTTACAGTATCTTATTTAGAGGTATAGTTTAAGCTTTAAGAGATAACACGATGTATTCAATGCGCGACGGAGTAATCATTTGTGAAATTGCTTCGAGCGAATTTCGCGTGACTCGATTCATAAGGATAAACTAAACTTTACCCGTGCGAAGCCGAGGCAGGTCAGCTAACAGATATATATTAGGACAATTTATTCTAAGCCTGAACTTAACTTAGCCTGACTCTTCCTTAACATCCTCAGAGATATTTCAAAAATGTTCAACAGAGAATTCAAGAATTTCGAGCAAAATCTTCACTTATTTTACGAAGAAGATTTTCGCCTACCAAAATAGAATTTTACGATTAAAATTCCAATAATCTAAATACTCAAATTTCCTCATTATTTTCTAAAAATCGTTAACAAATGAATCCAATTAATTCGATGCTGCCGTTACAGTAACCGAAATAAACAGTTTTAACAATTAACCGGTACGTAATGAGTGCCTGCGGTAACTGTAGCGTTAGATGAACTGTAAACGAGATTTAATTAATATAATGTTATGCGGGGCGTATGGTATGCGGTCTCTAAATGAATTTCGATGGTCGGTTAAAAGTACACACCATAACATCTATATCACTCTCTCATTCGCTCTCATGGCACCAGCATGCGGCGCTATTCCCATATGCATACCTTAAGCATGGTTTCTCTAAGTGTAAGTGTGTAGTAAGTAGGGCACGCAAACCCTACGGCGCTGCGCAAACATACAGGGTGGCAGGATAGACATTGAAATATTTTAAGGAGTCACTGTACACGTCATTATGAACAACTTTTACTATGGGACCAACCCTGAAATTGCAAAAAAAAATCTGCTGTTCCATACATTTTGTTGAGATAAGTGAACATAAATTTAATGTATGGAACAGCTGATTTATTTTTCGCGATTTCAGGGTTGATCCTATAGTAAAAGTATATAAATATATACAATGACCCCTTTAAATATTTCTACTGTTTAACCTGCCACCCTGTATACACTTTTGTTACCGACACCTGACACTGTTATAGAAATCCGTAGTTGCTGTGTCCGATACCGGTAGTTGCTGGGTCCGATACGATTGCACCCTGCCGAAGTTGATGGTACCCCTCTGGGGGATTTACGTTATGGTGGCTGGCAAGTGTGTGCGACACGCATGATGGCGCGCGCGACTGAAAATGTGAATTCTAGGAGGTTCGCAATCATCTGGGAACTTTAATACGGGTGCGTGGGGCCATAAGTTTAAAAAACTTTGACTTGAATTTCATCATCCACCTCATTAGCCTGGCCTTTATCTTTGTGGGTTTAGGTCACCTTCCAGTCTGACCAGGGGCGGCTGAATATCAATATAAAACGTGAAGTGACCCAATTCTTGATGCCGGTATTCTAAGGCTTTGATTCATGTTAATAATCAAAGTTCTAAGGTTAGACCATGGCCTTATACCTACTACAAAACCTTACACGTGTACAAGTTGACGTAACACGAAAATTACGAAATTGTGTTGCTTATTAAATATGTTTTACGGTACACAGTACACACTATTGCATGATTTACACATTTGTGATTTGTCACTTGTAAATAAATTGTAATTGTAAAGTTTTTTGGGATAGGGCCCAGTTGTCGGACTTTCGGGCTTCCAAGTACCTACCCGTAACGACTGTCATAGATATTCCTATGACGAGCGGGATCGGCTGTCATCCTACAAGAAATTAACCAAATACTTATTTAAAAAACCGGCCAAGTGCGAGTCGTACTCGCGCACCGAGGGTTCCGTATCAGTTTTGGACGTATAAAGTGAAAAAAACCGGACCGCACAAGTAAGTTTGTTTATGAAGGAATTTTGATGATTTTGAAAAAACTGTACTAGTTAGGGACATCGTTTTATTTTTGGTGCAATATTTGGGTCAATTCCTATCAGCTCTAATTATTTCAGATTTTTCGCTCCGCAAACTTCGGAGATAAGGGGGGGGAATGGTATTTTTTCAGACATTTTTCATCATATGTCGAAAACTTTGAGACATAAAATAAAATAAAAATATATTTTGAAATGTGCAAATCAAGTCCTTTCATATGCCACTTGACCTAGTAACCCCACTTTCAAATTTCGGACCCCCACTCCGGCCCCTTTTGCAATGAAAATAAAAATATTTTTTGACTTTTTTCATTTGCAATAAAGTTGGACAAGCATTCTTTATAACTGTTCCAAATTTCAAGCTGAAATAAGCAGGTGTGACAGACAGACAGACAGACAGACGAAGTCGCACCATAAGGGTTCCTTTTTTACCATTTTGGTACGGAACCCTAAAAACTAATCTCGTAAGTTCATCAATCAAGAATAACAGCATCACAAAATCCTTCATAAACCCGTACTCAAGTTTAACGATAACACTCCTTTAACTTGCAGTTAAACAAAACGTAAAGTGAAATCGTAAAACGTTGAAGTTTAAGCTTTAATCAGTTGTATGTCGCCCGTAACATACCATCAAAGTTTCTCTATTTCCTATTGCATGTTAAGGTGTGGTTCCTGTACTCGCGACTGAGAATTGTGACCGAGTGTATAGTGGGACGCTATTGAATAATGATAATATTTTATATCAAACTAGACTTTTGCCCGCGACTCCGTCCGCGTGGACTACAATGAAATGACCAGTTTAAATGACCTCCGTAGTGCAGGGTGGCCAAGCTGTATCTCTGGTTTATCCCACCGGAATTAGATAAAATGTAGTTTAGATTTTAAGTTGGACCCCAAGCTATCGAATTGTGAAGACCACATCAAAATCCGTTCAGTACTTTTTGCGTCATGCGCGCACAAACAGACAATGAGACAAAAATTCAAAAAAAAAAAATTCGGGCATGGTTTCGTCCCAGTACCCTATCCCAACTATTTTTTCTAGAATATCTTCAATGGACAGACACGGCTTTTTTACAATTTTATAATAGTATAGATATACAAAAACCTTCCTCGAAAATGTGTCCTTCCATTGGTGAAAACCGTATGAAAATCCGTTCAGTAGTTTTTGAGGTAATCGATATAGACCGCAGCCACGCGTGCTAATTTGTTGAATAGGTATAAAATCGAAATGGCAGAAAACGTCATCGCCGTCATCGCTTAAAATTTCTGCCAGTTCACTCATATAACCTGCGTAAAAGAACTTCGTTCCAAAAATACTAGTGGCTAAACCTCAGATCATAGAAACAAGAGAGATGTGCCAAGGCGCTACTGAGCTTGACGCTTTAAATTAATCAATATGATAATGTTGCCGATGAACCGAACGCGATCGATTATTATCAATATACCAAGTATTAGGGTTCCGTACCAAAATGGTAAAATTATGGTGCGACTTCGTCTGTCTGTCTGTCTGTCTGTCTGTCACAACTGCTTATTTCAGCAACTACTAATGCTATCGACTTGAAATTTGAAACAGTTATAAAAAATGCTTGTCCAACTTTATTGCAAATGAAAAAATTAAAAAAATATTTTTATTTTCATTGCAAAAGGGGCCGGAGTGGGGATCCAAAATTTCAAAGTGGGGTTACTAGGTCAAGTGACATATCACATGAAAGGGCTTGATCTGCACATTTCAAAATATATTTTTATTTAATGTGTCTGAAAAAATACCATCCCCCCCCCCTCTTATCTCCGAAGTTTGCGGAGTGAAAAATCTGAAATAATTAGAGTTCATACAGATAGGAATTGACCCAAATATGGCACCAAAAATAAAAAGATGTTCCTAACTAGTACAGTTTTTTCAAAATCATCAAAATTCTTTCACAAACAAACTTAGTTTTGCGGTCCGGTTTTTTTCACTTTATACGTCCAAAACTGATACGGAACCCTCGGTGCGCGAGTACGACTCGCACTTGGCCAGTTTTTTTACTTTAGTGTGAGTGACGAGTGACGAATAACAGTATTAGTCTGAGAGTGCGCGGCATTTTTAATGTGTGGGAGATATTACAAAGGAGCTTTTTTATGTTGTAAAACGCACACTGCTTTGAAAGTGGCGACAGTGGTTCTCTTACTAACTGGCTATGATAAATCAATGACTATAAAATAAATGATAACCACGCGACCATATATAGCAGTGTACTTATAGGTACATCGAGTATTGTCAAAAATCTTCAAAAAGCACGTTAAGATTTTTAATCTCGACTTTCGTATGAATACCAAAGATTGTCGGGAAAGGTAGTCAGAAGCCAGCTGGGAGTATCGATATTAAATTCTCTATAAAATTTAATATCGATACTCCCAGCTGGCTTTCGACTACCTTTCCCCACAATCTCGCGGATTCTTAACCGCGAATCGGTAATCGCATCATCCCACACAAATGCTCTAAAACCAAAAACCACGCGTCTCGTACAGAAAGACCAAACAGTAACGAAGTTAAAGCGCTCACAATTAGATGGTGCCATCTATTACCAAGTTCCGACTATGTGTAACTAACTCAATTACTTACTGGTACAGAAATAGGCGCCATTTGACAATTTGGGACCAACTTGTTCGGTTATCAAACTAAGGTGGGCCAGATGTTTCTTGAAGTTATTTATCGTTTGGAGAATCAAACAGAATTTACACCGGTTTTGTGGACTGGATAATGTTTTTTGTCGATATTTTTGTTCATTTTGTCAAATAGTGCTGTATTCTGCAGTATTTGAGCAGTACCTACCTATTTTTTTATCAAAAACCAACAAGAAAATAAATGTCTGAAGATCATATTAAGGTTCTTTTCTTAAATTCTGATGATTTTGAATGATAATTGAATTCAAATAATTCAGCACAGACTCTATGTGTTGATACTATAATAATATTATTATCGACCAATGGAATACTTGAATGTCATCTACTTGTATAAATGCAAAACGCTCCTTGAAACTCTTTACTTTGTAACTCCATTGTCAATTAACTCAACTACTAATAGAAGTCCGTAAGCTAATGAACATGTCAAAACTCCGGCGAGTTGAAAGGAGACCTGTTCACACTGTTCCAGCGCCAATTATGAACAAGTATGTTTGAATCAAACATGATTTGTGCTATCGCTTAGTTGTTTCGGAGTTGTCCGAAGTTTCGGGTAACTGAGTTAGTGGAAGAGAAATGGTGGTAATTATTTTTTTGGCTTCTGGGGAAATGGTTCTTCATGCTAAATTGCTGAGTTGTATCCTTACAACTCAGCAACTTAGCACAAAGATCCATTCCTTATGATTGTTGGTAGTTTATAATTTTAAAATTTGAGTCACCTACCTACTTCAAATGTTGGTTCGATTCTTGCAGGCAACAAATATTTTTGTTTCAGTTGGGTGTTAGCTCATCTATGTAAACGTGTTTGTAAATGCACCCGCGTTACAGGAAAAAATCCAAGTGAGGGGCAATTTATTTCGCTTATTTTTCAACGTGGCAATGCAGCCAGCCTTTTTTTGGGCACGTTACCCAAGCAAGCGATGCGGACGAATGTATAAATAACATTTTTTTTGTATTCTTGTAGCCTATTAGTACTTCGTAAATATGTGTATAAATAGGAGATACATTAACGGAAAGTGTATATATAGGTACATATATTAAAAGTTTGCTATCTTACTTGTAACTCTCAACTAGGTTAGGCAGATTCAATTAATAAATTAACTGTGTAGCAGTGGCGAAGTGTGAGGGGAAGTCGGTACAATTTATTGTACTTAAGTTAAACGGAATTATTTATTTTAATAAATAATTCCGTTTTATTTATTTTAATTTTTTTTTTTTTAAATAATTCCGTTTTAATAAGGCATACCTTTCGTTTATTCATTGTATTTGCATATTTTGATAGGCAAATGACCTATGACATAAGTAAAACGGAATTATTTATAATTTAATTTCTTACTATTTTATTGTACCAGATTTCCCTCACCATTTGCCACTAGGTACTGTTTAAGTGATTATTTTCTACAAATCGCCAGATTTTTATTTTTAATATCACGCATGCATGAAACTCATCCTACTTTTTTGGCTTTGCCGTTACCAGGTTTAATGTGTCACATTTATGTCATTCATTATCATTATTCAAGCAACTATTGATTGGTAATAATATTGGCAAACATCAAATTCCAAAATATGAGATAAATCAGATCAAAATATAGAACCTAATATTAATTAAAAGTTTCAAGAAGGCTAAACTAGGTTGAATCAAGAGAATTGAGACAAACAGAAAGTTTCAAAGTTGCGTCTTATGGGAACAATAACAAAGTATTACATAGTTTCCACACTTTAATTTAGTTCTTGCTATAATATCAAAAAGCCGAATAGAGACCAATTTAGGTTTGAGTTCAATTCTTTGTTTTATTATCTTCTACAACTTTACCGCCGGCCACAAAATAACTCAGATTTTCTAGTAATAAAAACATCCCGGTTTTAACCAGATAATCTTATTGTTACCGAAATAGCCTTACCCTATGTGTACCTACCTACGTTCTTTTAGCGCATACATTTATAGAATATCTATAGGACTAAACACAACAATTATAACTTAATAGTATTGCTAAGATATAAAATATCAAAGAGCTGTCCTTCGCTCATTATCAACAGCACAAATCATGATGATAATCTTTCTCAATTACACTTTGTTGTTATTTCATCTCATCTTAAATAACAATAAATATTTTAGAAACTACAATTAAAATAATAATATAGGTAGGTGCAAAACGGATTTTCCCATACAAACAGAAAGTTTTACAGCTTCTTATGAGTGCTATGACAAAGTGCTATATCGTTTACACGTTAAATTAGTGCTCGCTATAAAATCAAAAAGCCGCCGTTGGTGGCTGCATTTACACCGAAATGTAATATACATTTAAAAATTGTTGGTAACAAAAAATATGATGTTAACCTTGTTTTTGCGGTTTCAGATAATGTTATTATGTATATCGTAGATGTATGTATATAACTTCATACTGATATCACCAAGTTGAACAAACATTATTATGGAAGTTGTTCAATTTTGTTGTTCAATCTTTTGTTTATTCCGTCTTCTGGTAATATAGAGTTTTGTCGCTATACCATCAACTGCCATCTATTACCACTTTTGTAAACGATCAAAGGGAAATTGCCATAATCACCATGGATCAATGGATGGGGTCAATGGATCCAGTGATGATCGCAATTTTCGCTGTTATAAGCCGATAGGATGATACAGCTCTTTTTCTTCACGCAGTAGTTCAAGTTTATAAGAGTATACTAAAACTCATAAGTGTTTGTGTGCATAAATCTTACTTTCAGGATTGTTTAAATTCTGCTGATCCGATAAACAAGCCGAAGAGAGACGATCAAAATACGTAAAACTCAAATATTTAAACTTGCGAACCGAATTTGATTTCTATTGCTAACACTCCAATTTTTATCGTCGGCACACAGTAAACTTTTATGTTTATCCATAACATTTCTATTTCACGCTAAAATAAATGAAATGGAGTTGGTGTATTGTTTTAAACTAACGAAAGAGAACAAACAATCAGTCAAAACGCGAGAGTTGCTTGCCGGGTCAGCACAAAAGGATTTTATTTATTTTCTGTTAAAAATGGATTGAAAATGTCAGTGTGTGACTACATGGTTTATGGTACCTACGAATTGTACCTATCTATACAAATATTATAAAGCTGAAGATTTATTTGTTTGTTTGAACGTGCTAATCTCTAGAACTACCAGTTGGATCTGAAAAAATATTTTTGTACATAATATCATAACCAGATTTATGAGGAATAGTATAGGCTATTTAACATCACGTTATGATGCATAAGAGCTAAGCAACGGGAGTAAAACCACTAAGAACAGCTAATACTTACATTATTTCATGATAACTATAACAGTATCGAAAAACTGTGGCTTAAAAGCTGTAGTAGTTTTTAAAAGTATCACGAAAGAAGTTGCACGCTTGTTATGGTATGTAAGTCATACTTAGAAAGAACGCCATAGTGGCACACAAACACATATAGCGACAGTTTTTTTTTTTATAATTTCTTGATAGAAATAGGTACTGACTATTGCACAATTTATTATACTTACTACCATGTTTCGCCAAAAACAACAAACGTGTGCACTGTGTGCAGTCAGGCATGAAGTTTTAATAGTGTATATTTATTTTTAACCGACTTCCAAAAAGGAGGAGGTTCTGCATTCGGTTGTTTTTTTTTTTACGTGATTCTTTTTTCATATGGTAGAAGAAGCTCGCGAGGTGGTCCCATATAAATTTTATTAACTTTGGTTGAGTAGATTTTTAACCAGGTGTAATAAACGGTATTTTTGGTGTATCTCGATGACATCATGACAATGATGAAAAAGTGATCTTGTGTAAGTACATGAATTCCTGAATGCAATCGGTCTCGATATTATTCATACATAACATCACGCCGGTATTTCCCGCAAGGTTAGACAGAGGTGTATAGTACACACAATTTTTTTATGCTTAAGTCGCATTTGATAGAAGGCTAGGGAGCGAGCCTATTGCTATTATAAACTGAAACAAACACTGTTTTTAAGGTTCTGTACCAAAATGGTAAAAAAGGAACCCTTATGGTGCGACTGTCTGTCTGTCTGTCTGTCTGTGTCTGTCTGTCTGTCTGTCTGTCACACCTGCTTATATCAGCAACTACTAATGCTATCGACTCTAAATTTGGAACATTTATAAAAAATGCTTGCCAAAATTTATTGAAAATAAAAAAAGTCATAAAATGTTTTTATTTTCATTGCAAAAGGGGCCGGAGTGGGGGTCCGAAATTTCAAAGTGGGGTTACTAGGTCAAATGACATATCATATGAAAGGGCTTGATCTGCACATTTTAAAATATATTTTCATTTTATTTTATGTCTCACTGTTTTCGACATATGATGAAAAATGTCTGAAAAAATACCATCCCCCCCCCCTTATCTCCGAAGTTTGCAGAGCGAAAAATCTGAAATAATTAGAGTTGATAGGAATTGCCGAATTGACCCAAATATTGCATCAAAAATGAAACGATGTTCCTAACTAGTGCAGTTTTTTTTAAATCATCATAATTCCTTCACAAACTTAGTTATACGGTCCGGTTTTTTCACTTTATACGTCCAAAACCGATACGGAACCCTCGGTGCGCGAGTACGACTCATACTTGGCCGGTTTTTTTGTTTACTGAAACGCTCTTATCCACCAACATCTATGAATGTAAGTACCTATTTAAATTCGTGGAAGTAATCGATCTCGGTAAAAGTAGGTACATACAAAATGTGTAGCAAATACATAAATGATTTTATGATACTTTATTGTAATTATAAACAACAATAAAATTATTACACAGGTTACACTACACTAAAAAGATAAAAATAAAAACAGGTTTAAAAAAAACCGACTTCCAAAAACTACACTAAAAACTATGAAATAAAAATGTTAAACTTCCATAAATAACAATCTAAATGTATATTGAAGTCGGCGGGGCCTAGCACGAAAATAAGCACCATTGTAGATTAAGGAGGATTGAAAGGAAATGTTAATTTGTCGAGGCGCAAAGCAAGCTGCACGTGCACACACTGCGCACGTTCTTCCTGTGCAAAGGCTGAGAGGTAAAAACCTGAAGAAGAGGCCCCGCCGACTTCAATATACATTTAGATTGTTATTTATGGAAGTTTAACATTTTTATTTCATAGTTTTTAGTGTAGTTTTTGGAAGTCGGTTTTTTTTAAACCTGTTTTTTTACACGATAAAATTACACGTGTTGTTTTCCAATCTGGCGACACAACCTCCCGCTCTATGGTACTGGTTGGAGACCACGAGCACGATTGCATTGAGTTTAAGGTATATGGAGGAGTCGTGATGCTTTTCCTTACATGACGATTTCTCCCAGTCAACTCTTACCGCAAGCGCGCGCTAAGGAACTTCGTTCCAAAATACGGCACAGCATCTACAAACCCATTTCAGCTCGCTTCGGTATAAATGCGGTCCGCCCCGACAGCCAGTAATTCTCGATCTCGGCCAACGAGGCAAGTTTAATGAAATTCTTGCTGCCCCTATCTCCGTACTATGCTTACACCGTGTTTTTAACTTCGCACTTTCCCACTGCTTGTTTTGCGGATAGATATGAAAAAGTGTGGTGGAAAATACATGGAGGAAAGCGTTTAAAAGGATGATCTTTAAATTATCGGTATGGTTCGAGTAATTTGCTGGTGGAAAGGCCAGCTCGGTTTGTTTTCTTGGTTCTTTCTTCCGGGCTTGGTTCGGGTGGATATTTAATTTTGTACCTAGCAGTGGTGAAGGGTGAGGGAAAGCCGGTACAATAAAATAGTAACAAAAATTATTAATAATTCCGTTTTACTTAAGTCATACCTATGCGTTTATTCATTGTATTTACATAATTTATTTTGAATAGGTACTTGTAATGTAATCAAAATTATTTATAATTTTGTTACTATTTTATTGTACCGGCTTCTCCTCACTTTTTGCCACTAGTACCTGGCAACATTAATCTTTACTTATTTTTCTAAAAGCTCACGGTAATTAAGTTACGTACCTAATTAATTTCTGTGTTTTATGCCTAGTTTCTAAAGGATCAACATTTTTCGTGGGAATTCTTATTAAAAATAAAAAAAGTTCAATTATTTTTATCTAATTCATTAGAATGTAATTTTTTTTATTTTATCGTGATTTTCTTTAAATTGGTAAACAATTTATTTGGGTATAGTTAATTAATAACAAAATTGTGTTCAATAAAACTACAAAAATCTTAGAAAAAGATAAATGTAATAGCATATAATTTTAAAGAATGAGCTACTTTGCTATTATGAAAATATTTTCGTTAGGTGCTGCGCGAAAATTTTCCATGAATTATATTAAAATATGCGTTCATTAAAATTGCAATAAAAGTAAATATGCGCAATTTTCCTCTTGCACTTCAAGAATTCAAATCAAAAACAAACATAATGAAAAGAACGAAATGAATACACTCTTTTCTTCGTATAAATTAGTTCTTCAACTTTGCATAAAAGTCGTAGATGTTTCGTCGGTGAATAAGTTAATTACTTTTTGGTTAGACGAAAAAAGTGTTAAAAAAGGTGTAATAAATTATCCTTATTACAGCTTTAAGTCTGTTGGGAAAAGTTCCTTCTCTCACTCTGACGGTATCTATGTTCAGCGGTTGTACTTTTAGTCAAAGTCAAAGTCAAAACATTTATTTCAATTAGACCATTTACAGGCACTTTTCAATTGTCAAGCAATATTATAGTTTTCAATTAGTTTGTCCGTTAGTTGCGAGATAGTTGCCCATTCCAAAACGTAGGTTCCTATGGAGAAGAACAGACAAGAAACTCCATGGAACTGTTTCTCAACAAATTCGATTACAATTTCTTTGATTACATCTACCTATAGCAATATTACGAGTATAAAGCTGAAGAGTTTGTTTGTGTGAACGCGCTAATCTCTGAAAATAACAGTCAGATTCGAAAAAATCTTTTTGTATATGATAGCCAGATTCATGAGAAATAGTATAGGCTATTTAACATCACGCTACAACCTTTAGGAGTCGAGCAACGGAGGTGAAACCGCGGGGAACAGCTAGTTGATGATAACGTTTTAAGACAGACAACTTCTACCGCAAGCTGCGATAAGAAATTTCGTTCCAAGATAAACTAAAATATCTAAATATGTAATAGGTAGGTAGGTACTAAGTCAAACACACAATTTGAATCAACCTAAACCTTCAAGTCAGCCATGTTCATTTATGAAAAAAATATCATCCTTTTTGTCTTACAAAAAGAATATTTTGTTCATTTTCCGTAGTGCGTGTCACGTCGATAGCTTGTCACGGTTCCTAAAGGCGTGTTAACGGCCCTTTGAAATACGCTCCAGTTTTTTTCCGAACGAGAATTTCGTTCGAACATTTTCATGTTTGAGTTTTTTGTGTTTATAACTATGTGTATTATAAAATATATTCGGTATTTCATGTGCCCAGGTTTTATGAACAATATCTAATAGGTATTGAATAGAATTATAATAATTCTCATTACATGTTTAATCACTAGTAAAGTTGTGCCCCGCGGCGTAAATTAAATGGCAGGTAAAACCACTGTTTAATTTATTAAAATACGAGTAGCATAAGCATAGTATGCATAGCATAGCATAATCGGCCTATAATGTTCCCAGTGCTGGGACACAGGCCTCCTCTGTGAGAGGGAGTGGGCTGTAGTCCACCACGCGGGCCCAGTGCGGGTTAGTGGACGTCACATGTCTTCGAATTTTTGGTTCTAGGACATGTCGGTTTCCTCACGATGTTTTCCTTCACCGTTAAAGCAAGTGATAATTAATTTCTAATACGCACATGACTTCGAAAAGTCAGCGGTGCGTGCCTCGGGATCGAACTCGAAACATTCGCCGTGGGAGGCACATGGTTAATCCACTAGGCTATCACTGCAGTAAAAAAAAAAAAAAAAAATACGAGTATTCGCTATTATTTCGTTTTCGTTTAACGTTATTGCTAACTTTTATTTTCTTTTTGCTCGGCTTTTAAACGTCATAGAATAATGGCAGATAGCATAAACTACTTCTAATGAATCTGGCTATCATATACAAAAAGTTTTTTTCAAATCCAAGTGGTAGTTCCAGAGATTAGCGCACTCAAACAAACAAACTCTTCAACTTTATTGTATCAGTACAGATACCCATCATACACGACTATTTGCGAGTTGACTCGCTTCCGCCCGTCCAAATCACTTTTTTAGGGTTCCGTAGTAAAACTAGGAACCCTTATAGTTTCGTCCCGTCCGTCTGTCCGTCTGTCCGTCTGTCACCTCCTCGCCCTCGTCCTCGTCCACCTCGTCAAATCTACAGTTCATAACCAATCTGTATAAAACTTCGCAGTTAGATGATTGTCTTCTGTGAGCCGCCATAAAGGCCTGTAGTGAAATTCCGAAAAATAAAAAATTTGGGGTGACCCCCATACATGAAACTGAGGGATAAAAAAAAATATTTGCGGGCACCCCTTCGTATGTCTTTGAAAATAACTTAGAGTTTTCTAAATGATTTTTTTATTTAAATCCATAATTATTAAGTGAACTAGGAGCTCCGAAAGTCGTTAACAATGTGTCCCCCCCCCCCTGTAATTTTCCAACCGCGTAATCAAAAATCTTTGAAAAAAATTAAGCTATCCAATAAATACTCTTGATTAAAATTGGTTTGAACAAGATACGTCAATAACGTTTTGAAATATTCACTATTTTCAGTTTTGAGTTTGACAACCGCAAAAATAAGTTTGTAATTTATAATAATTTGTAATGTATAATATTATGAAATACAAGGTTAAAAGACTGAAATACTTATTGCTACGGAACTCTAGACAGTGCGTGGTCCGACACGCCCTTGCCCGGTTTTTAATTAATCATTATCACACCAAATGGAATCGACCTGAAACCAATAGCGTTCGCACATTAATTGGCTAGTTAGACTATAATTAATGCGATTATCAATTGATTACAGATGTTGAGAACATTCAATTAGCGCGAGTTGGGCTGGCATACTAATTGAATTAAATGTGATTGTTTGTTTGTAAAATAGTCATTGTTTTGGGGTTTAAAATAGTTATTATGTAAGTAGGTAATTGAGCGATTATCGGATACATTACATAATGGATGATAATTATAATGATTATGTTATAAGCTGGGTAGTGAACGGTTTGACGATGAGAATCCTACTTCCTACTAATATTATAAATGTGAAAGTTTGTGAGGATGTATGGATGTTTGTTACTCTTTCACGAAAAAACTACTGAACGGATTTTGATGAAACTTTACAGTAATATAGCTTAAACATTAGAATAACACATAGGCTACTTTTTATCCCAAAAATGCGGGTGAAGCCGCGGGCGGAAGCTAGTATAATTATAAATGCCTCTTCTCATACAAAGAAGACACAAGAAAATCATATGATAAGGACACGCTTATAATAAGCGATTTTATTATATTATGTCATTATTCATTATACTACTAAAACACCCGCTAGGTGATTCAATGGCATTAATTTTAAACAGCTGTTTGAGTAATGCGCCTTGTAGTTGTAAACTCCCACGGGTATAGTTGAATAATGACTTAACTGGATAATACTAGCGCTGAACTTAGTTAGACGTTAAATATTATTAGCACTGGCTCTGATGATAATATCTAGGTAGATAAATAGATGTGGTGTGCATTAGGTATTGCGGCATTTTCAGTAACAACATCTTATGTTATTGTTAGACTATTTTTAGTTAGGTTAAAATATTTCATCGTCATCTGACATTCATCTCAGGAAAATCATATTATTTTTTCAAATCCGACTAGTAGTTCCAGAGATTAATGCGTTAAAACAAACCAACACTTCAGTTTTCATATATTTGTATAGATATATTTGCCTAAATTAGATAGCCTGTTGTATCATCTTATAGGGCTTGTACTATAGATACTATAGATGGGCAATATTATTTTACGGCGACACTCTTGCTGCAATTTAGCAAGATATTGCAGAGATATTCTAGCAATGTGGCAACAGCTCTATTGCAGTAGAATATAGTTCGTATAAGTGCAGGAATTTATGGCTGTAGAACTGAGCTAGTGAGATATAATAGTGGACAGCGAGGCTGGTCTTGTTGCTGCAGCAGTTATTGTGGTGCACCATCATTTAATTTTATTGCAATATCACCGTGCTATACTGCAAGATTACGGCAATTGTTCCACTGAGTTCCACGATATAGCTCTCAACTCACGGCTATACAATTAGAGCAAGAAATCGTCAAAAATCTAGCCCGTTTAATAGCCATTGACCTATATGTCTAGACAAGCAGTTCCGAACATTAAACATGTCACACTCCAGTGTTGTGCGTGCACAACACAAGCCTCACATTCACTTTGACGTTTGATGCGGTGAGCAACAGACAAGTACCCGCGTGTGGAGCATGATTTTTTTCGGAACTGCTTGTCTAGGGACATATAGGTCAATGTTAACAGCACCTTTAAATATGTAATCGACAGAAAAGGTCCGAACAACCCAAATGATAATTTCGTACTAATACCTACATAGAGACAGTTTGAAACAACCCATCCTTTGGAGTAGGTATTTCTATGCTTATACCGTCTAGATGGTACTTCTGTTCCAAGAAGGCTAAGTCCCACAGACATAAGTACAGATTCTATAATATATAGCGGCCATGTTGACTGTACTTGCTTAGTTCGCTCTATTTGGCCAGAATATTTGTCTCCGGTCCCTGTAGTGTTACTATTCCTAGTTTACAACTCGTGCAAACATAGGATTATGTGTTGGCGTGTTGGGGCCAATGTTGAAGCAAATATTTGCTTTTGGTTACGCAAGATGTGAAATTCTATTCTTGAAGTGGGTTTTGGAAATTGAAGAGCATGCATCTAAAATAAAGTATATTATGAGAATAATTTTCTTTGTTGAGAATATTCTTCAAATAGTGGTAGACACAAATATTAAATATTTATACAATTTTATGAATATTTTATGAATAAAAGCGACCTTAAAATTGAGTTTTCTTACAGCAATATTTTATGTGATAGAGATACTTAACATCTGAGAGAAGAAATAAGTGCACTATGGGCTAAAATACTCTAATTAAACAATAGATGACTAGAGGCTAGTAAGATAGACAAGGAAAATGAGTTCTCAAATTCCTTGCTCGCCAAGTTTGATAGAATATGCCTTTCATTATTTTTATCTGCTTATAAAATTGTAATCTGAAATAATCACGCATTTGAAACACCATAGAACTATGATGAAGAAGACTAACTTGTCTGTTCTTCTCTATAAAGCTTTACACAAATTAGAACATAGCAAATACTCGTAACTTCTTAAAAATTCATTAACATTACTTTTTGGGAATAGTTTTATAGATAATGCTCTCAACCAAAGCCTTACCCTGGATAAATAACCTACTTTTAATAGGCATAACGTGGCAAACCGATGATCAAAGGACCGGGCTATTATTTTCCAATAACCAAAATAAAATATTATCCTAAATCCAAACGAACATTTAAAATTCTAACAAAATTTTAACCCGCGGACGCGACGAACTAAAATGTAAAGCCTATGGCAGTTAGTAGCTGTCAATACAAACTGTATGTCGGACACCCCATTTTTAATTGGTTTTAGGCCATGCAGGCTAAAAAACGCAGTGCTAACAACGTTCGCCAATCGTCCACCTTTGAAACTAGGCCTTTTATTGAGAGGGTTGTGTAACGTCAATGTGTGAAGTTACAAACTAATTTTAGAGCGAAACTAGACTTGCCCGTGACTCCGTTCATGTGGATTATAATTAAATGACCTCCTTAGTGTAGGGTGGCTAGTACTACAAAGAGGTCAAGCTGTATCTTTGGTTATCCCACCGGAATTAGAGAAATGTGGCTGAATTTTAAGTTGGATGCCCAGCTATCAAACTAAGAAAACAGCATCAAAATCCATTTCTACTTTTTGAGTGCGCGCATTACTAGACAAACAGGCAAAAAATATACCAAACAGACAGATAGACACGAAAGCGAGTTAATAAAAACGTGGTACTTAAAAGAAATTGCGTCCCAGTACCCTACCCCGGCTGTTTTTTTTGGACTATCTTCAAAGTACAGACACAGTTTTTTTTTTCAATTTTGTAATAACCCTATAACGAATGTTCATTCAAGATAAATACTAATTTTTGTAACAATTATGCTAAGATTTATTACTATTTAAATCTTCATGTCTCGCCTAGCAACGTAATAGCTTTGTTAGGCATCAGAATCTGAAACCTTTATTTTGAATCACAAAAAGTTTAATTCCTCAATTATTACCCCATCTAGGTACCAGTCGTGCACGTCTGAACTATAGACTAACTACTAACAAATTTATAGAGTACCCATAAATCAATCCAAAACGAACCAAAGTTGAGGATTAAAGACGTCGGGAGCCGTAACGTCGAGGGCCGTAACGTCTGAGCTAGGGTCCAGTTTAATATAAGTTGTGTGACCTTGGGTGCAATGGCGACGCCGTCTGCCGCTTACGACTGTGCCCACAAGTTTGGGACGATAAATTACTTATAATAGAGGGTGGGGTTCAAATTTTTGGATTTTAATGGCAAGCTGCCTGTGATGATAGTTGATCCTCTGAAGATAGAAGCTTCGTTGAATTTTCTCACTTTTTGAACGAAGTTCTTTAACGCGGCTTGCTGTAGGAGTTGACTGGTAGAAAACGTCACGTAAGGAAAAAGCATTATGCCTTTCTATCATATAAAAGGCATAAGAAACTTCGTTCCTGACGGGGATCCCCCGACCGCACACGTTTTATTTTTCAACAAAGATATTTTGTGAACCATTGTAGGTATATCACCCGTCGCGCGTCGCTCGAAGAAAAAGTTTACTTGTGCTACAATTATTACCATGTTGTACTTTCTAAACAAGGAACTCTACTTCGGGGTAAAATAATAAATATACTTTATTCACTTAGTATAGTAAGTTATTTGTGTTGTATATAGTTACATCAGCTATGAAATTAAAGTTAGGGACCAAACAACCAAACAAAAAATCAACCATAATATTGCTGCAAAAATAACTAAACAAAAAGTATGTAGCATCAATAAAGCCATGTCCAGTCAATGTATAAAGCCATAAACGTAAAACATAACATTACCTTAATTTTAATGTAGGACACAAATTAATTCCGGGCCTGCCAACATTGAAATAAAACCCTTATTAAATTATACTGGAATTGTAAACAAGTGAACATGTGTAATTTATTTAACGTTCAACTCAGATCATAGAAACAAGGGAGATGTGCCAAGGCGCTCGCTATTGACCTTGAGGATTTAGTTTAACCACATTGGACGTAATAAAACGTACACGCTGGCGACGAACCAAACACGATCGATGATATAAATACAGTGTTTTAGTTTCGTGTTGAGTGACGATTAACAGTGGTAGATTGAAGGTGTGCGGAATTTTTTATGAGTGGAAAATCTTTTTATTCACAAGGAGCGCTTGTAATTGTGTCGAAAACTGTTCTAAAAGTGGTGAGTTGTTGTCATGGTCAGTTGTTCTTGTACTAATTTTCTATGATGTCATATCTCCTTGTTTCTATGATCTGAGCGTTCAACTCATGTGGACGGGCCGTAATGTGTGTTGAATTAGAAACTTGAATTATACTGAGAGTTTCACTGGAATCATTTCGGCTTGAATTTTGTTCGTAGTTTTGATGTTGGAAGTTAATGCTGTGGTATTAATACAATTACTTTGTTTGTAACTAATTTTGTTACAGATTCTTTTGATTTATTTATTTATTTATGTACACACAAAACACATATAAAAGTATGAGAGTAAGACAGATAATTGAGCACAAAGGTATATATATATTGATGTTATGATATTGAGAGCAACTGATAAACGTTAGTCCGGTTCGAGGTTTGACAGTGTCAGGATTTTCTGGTTTGAAATTGTCAACATTAGCGATTATTATTGACTGCTCCCTATTATTAGCTGTTCCCCGCGGTTTCACCCCCGTTGCTCGGCTCCTAGGGTCGTAGTGTGATGTTAGATAGCCTATACCTACTATTTCTCATAAATGTGGCTATCATATACAATAAGTAATTTTTCGAATCCGACTGCTAGTTCCAGAGATTAGCGCATTCAAACAAACAAACTTTTTAGCTTTATAATATTAGTATAGATTCCAATGGAACAGCAATAGACTCTCTCACCATTCCGACCTCGCCGACGAGGCCCGTCACACGTCCCCATCATGACCCGAGTCCGTCGCCGCGTATGACTCAGTCCCCTAACCGACCATTGCTCGAGCCAGCCCGCGCTGAGCCTGTAGATTTAAATTCGACCCAAAATAATGAACCGATCCAGCTAGTAGTCCCTCCCTCTAGTTGCCCTCCCCCCAGCGACGCCCTAAGCCGAGGTCCGTACCCCAGTAGGGGGCGCCCTTAGCGTGTAGTCGCTTAGTTTGTAGTTTACCTTAGTTTTAAGCCTGGCTGGAGGCATTTGTAAGTCCTCACCAGAAGTCCACGTTAAGCAGTGACGGCTGTTAAAAGCCAACTGCGAGAGACCCTGTCAAAAAAACAAAAAACAGAAGACTCTCTCTTTATTATTCAGGAGTTCGGGACTGAAGTTTTGTCATTGGCAAAATATTAGTACATAATACTCAATACTCAATCGTTTATTGCGTTCCATAATGTTTATAAGGTGGACTATAATAATTATAAAGTTGATCATTATGGACCCTAATAAATTGTGTCTGTGTATTCTAAGAGAGAATCAAGAAAATATACAGACAAACCCTTATCACCCTAGTTCTGTTAAATGCGACTAATATCAGCAGTACCTAGAAACTAACACTAAAACTTCACGAAATCACAAACATAACCGTACATAATCTTCTCAGTATTATTACAAATTCCTGCAGACCGTATTTCTGCTAAAACAAGAACCGTTTCCTGTAATTCTATAATAAAGCTTATTTAGCGTCAATGAAACAGTTTCAAACAGTTAATTACTCGAATGAAACTTTTTCAGAAGGGCTTCGAGGAAATTCGTTCGTAAACTTAGCGTGGGATCGCACGATTGTCGCCAATTGTAGCGTCAATCGACTGTCGCCAAATTAAAGGTACTAAGACTCCTCTAATTTGTAGTTCCTCTTGGGACAAGGGTAGGGCTGTCAACTGTACTATTTTTGAGATATTGGTTTTTGTGTGGATGCAATAATCATTCATTACGACTTTGCAAAAAAATCTTCATCTTAATATCTTTATGTTTTTGGATGTTGTAAATTAATATTGAGTTGTAATTTATTACCATATAGCATGTTGATAATAAAGTCCATTTTTGTATAACAATGATAAAATGCAGTTTTCTGAAGAAATTATAAAATTTGAAATTGTATTTTACTAAAAATGTGAACAAAGGCGCCGAACGCTCATAAAAAGTACTTAAATAAAAAATAAAAGTACGTTGCAAGACTTAAGAGTCACCAATAAAGTCGTGGTACCTACTTAGTAAATTAACAAACACGAGTTTCTTTCGAGAAAGCAAAAAGGCTATTGAATCTTTCCATTACAAAAATTTCTAACGATCAATTGAGTACAATCGACACGGAGTTTTTGTTAAAAATGTGTTTTATTTTCAAAAAAGCGGCATTGGACCAATGTTTGTGCTAAAAATGATTCGTCCAATATTTTCTCTCGAATTATTATTTTTGTATGTTGTTCTAGTTTTGAAGAGGTTATCCAAACCCAGTTTGCTTATTCTATTTTCTATTTTTAACCGACTTCAAAAAGAAGGAGGTATACAACTAGTTTGTATTTTTTGTAGGTTTGTTATGTGATATCTTCGCCGATTAAGAACCGATATTTTTTTTTTCATTTCATAGCAGAAACTTGCACAGTAATTTTTTAACCAGGAAAATCAAAGACTTTCGAAACTGTTTCGCACATTATTTTGATCTTTTTGAAGGCGATTTTTACTTTTTTTCTATTTTTTTTTAAGGTTTACTGCCAGCCCTACTGAAGTGTCCTTCCTTAAGCAGTTAGCACTGGACCGAAATGTCATAGGACGAAAATACTTGTTTTTTGGATACGAATAAACGTTTGGTCCATTTACCGTAGTCATCTTGGCTTGAGGAAGATTAAGTGTGGGTTCGAATTTTATGAAGAAGGTTGTAGTAAAAAAGATAAATAATATGAACAACGGTAGGTACTTACATTAGCTTTTCCGCTGAAAGCTGACGTAGCAAAATATTTATTATTTAAACTTTATACACAACTTTTAAAGCTGACATTCTGTAAAGAACATGTTGACTTCTTAGTAGTGACCTTATTTTAATCCTTTATTTCTAGTCAGAATTTAATTATGTTTAATTGAAAGTGTAATTGAAACTCGAACTGATATAAATTATCCAGAATATTCAGATGTGTACTTATGCCAGTCTACATTAAAACATGTTGTGCTTATTTATTTACTAATTCATATAGGTATAAATACTTTTTGCATGATGCGCACACAAACACACAAAAAAAAAAGATTTTACGGACAAATATACAAAAATCATTTTGGGTATGGCTATGTCCCTTTCCCGACTGTTATTTGGAATATCTTCAAAGTAGAGATACGGCCTTTTCACAATCTTATCATAGTATGTATGGATTCACAGAAATTACTTATCAATCGTTGACAAAACAAATTAAGTAGATATTTATAGCTTTGTCCTTCCTCTCGCCTGTATAGTCAGTTTCATAATCACGGTAAGCACTAGCTTATTTATTAGTGAAGTCCAACTATAGGGCGGAATGGGGAGGAAAGGGGGAGATGTCAAAATAACAGGAAATAATAACGGCACGGACGTTTTTATTGCTTTTTTATTTCACCCCCTGCGACCTCTTTAGGATGAATCGATGGGTTGGATCCCGCGGATGTCCCAAAACTAGTGGTTTATGGTGTCTCACTGCTGTTACGTCACTTTACAGGGTGACCCATTTTTTCTCGCGGACCGATTGGACAGCGTTCAAAATAAATGTTGACATGAAGGAATGAAATCGGTCATTTGGATCAGGAGCGTCCATGATTTTTTTCGGAATCGCATATGAATCTCTCTCACTATAAGTAGGATTTATGTAGGTTTTTAGCAGTGATAGCCTGGTGGTTTAACCATGTGCCTCCCACGACGAATGGTTCGAGTTCGATCCCCAGGCACGCACCGCTAGGGGTGGGGTTGTTTTGGCGGTGTCTCTCGAAATCGCCAACGCCTTCAACTCCATGCCCTGGAGCTGCATAAGGGAGGCACTCCGGTATCACCGGGTGCCGACCTACCTTCGTCGAGTGGTCGGGGATTACCTGTCGGACAGGGCAGTAATCTACCCCGGTCGCAGCGGAGAATGGAACCGGCGAGAGATGTCGTGCGGTGTTCCGCAGGGATCGGTCCTGGGGCCGGCCCTGTGGAACATAGGTTACGACTGGGTGCTGCGTGCCGACCTCCCTACCGGCGTCAGCGTAGTTTGCTACGCTGACGACACGCTGGTACTGGCACAAGGGGGGTCGCACGAGGCGGCGGTCGAATTGATGACGCGCGGGGTTGCGATAGTCGCGGAGAGGATCCGGCAGCTGGGTCTCGAGGTGGCATTGCACAAGTCCGAGGCCATGTGCTTTCATGGGCCTCGGAATGCGCCACCGCCGGGATCCCGGCTGATGGCGGGAGGGGTCTCCATCGGCGTCGAGTCGACATTGAAGTACCTAGGACTCGTCCTCGACAGCCGGTGGAACTTCGTTGAGCACTTCCGACGTTTGGCTCCCAAATTGGAACGGGCAGGGGCTGCCTTCAAACGGCTCTTGCCCAACCTGAGGGGGCCAAACGCCTCCTGCCGGAGGCTCTACGCGGGGGTCGTGCGGTCCATGGCCCTTTACGGGGCCCCGGTGTGGGCGCGTTCTCTGGGGCGGCGAGCCGCCCACTATCTTAACGCGCCCCAAAAGGTGGTAGCCGTGAGGCTGGTCCGTGGATACCGCACGATCTCCGGCGAGGCGGCGAGCCTCCTTGCCGGATTGCCGCCATGGGATCTGGAGGCGATAGTCCTCGCGTGCCTGTGGGACTGGCGCGCGGAGGTACTACGCCGGGGGGAAACTCCGCTGCCGCGGCAAATCGTCGCTCAGCGGACAGACCTCCGGCGCGATCTCATGGCGACATGGAGAGAGCGACTGTCGCAGCCCCGTGCAGGGCACGCCACAATAGTGGCGATAGTGCCCCTCTTTGAGGAGTGGCTAGAGAGGCGCCACGGCGCCCTCACCTTCCGCCTGACGCAGGTCCTCACCGGACATGGGTGTTTCGGGAGGTTCCTGCATCGAATCGGGCGGGAGGAAACGCCCGGGTGCCACCACTGCGTGGATCGACCGGAGGACACGGCGGAGCACACGGTAGAGGTGTGCCCCGCTTGGGCGGAGCATCGCCGTGTCCTCGTAACGGCGATCGGCGGCGGCGACCTCTCGCGCCCGGCCCTGGTTCAAGCCATGGTCCGGGGCGAGAGGGAATGGGAAGCCGTCGCCTCCTTCTGCGAAGCAGTCATGCTAGCGAAGGAGGTGGCGGGGCGTGAGAGGGAGAGAGCCTCACGTCCCAGCCGCCGCGGCGGTGGACGCCCCGGGCGTCGGGGGTCACTTGATGGCCCCCGGCCACCGTAGGCGCGGGCCTGTGGACGGTGAGTTGGGTATGCTCACCGTCCGTCCGTCTCATGACGACAGGCCGTGTCGACGGCGCGTTCGTGTTCCACGCGCGCCTCAAAGAGAGTCAGCAACAGCGTAGGGGCCCGCAAGGGCCGAAGCCTGCCAGGGCTGCGGGACTGTTCGAAAGAGACACCGCAGCCCTGGAATGTAACGGGCAACGAAGGAACATGGATGGGTTTTAGTCAGTACAAGTCTGACACTCCCTTCCGCTCCGCCCAGAGCGGAGGGGGTCATTTGATGATTTCCCATCCAAAAAAAAAAAAAAAAAAAAGGCACGCACCGCTGACTTTTCGAAATTATGTACGTATTAGAAATTAATTATCACTTGCTTTAACGGTGAAGGAAAACATCGTGAGGAAACCGGCATGTCCTAGAACCAAAAATTCGAAGACATGTGACGTCCACCAACCCGCACTGGGCCCGCGTGGCGGACTACGGCCCACTCCCTCTCACAGAGGAGGCCTGTGTCCCAGCAGTGGGAACATTATAGGCCGATTATGTTATGTATGTAGGTTTTTTATACGTTGACGGTGGCAAATAAGCGTAAGCGCCTGATGGTAAGCGGTTATTGTAACCTAAGAAGTGCTTGGAACACTGAGTATCACATGCGCGTTGCCCACCCCTTAAAATGAGGAATGTGCCGACAGTTTAGGGGACAAGCAGGTCCCCCGCTGTCAACACAGCGCATCCTCAGAAGCTCTGGCGACCTTACTCACTACAGGAACACAACACTACCGAAGAGTAGTGTTATTGGCTGTGATATTCTGTAAAGTAGAGGTACTCCTCCAGTTGCAACAGAGTCTCGGGGCCGATTTTGATAAAAACTAAAATTGTATCATAACATTTTTAAATAATTTGATAAGTTAAGGTATGGGTCATAATTTTATACTTGAAAATATGAATCAGTTCAATAAAAATCAACACTTTCCTTTTAGTTTGCCGTATATACATAAATTACTTTCCAGAATTATTTAATCCTTATTCATGACACTATCGGATGGTGTAATAATACAATGTGTATTTTTTTCCAAAATCAACGGGTTTTAGGCGATTCGCACACTGCCCCGCATCACGCAGCGTGGCGCGGGGGTGCGTGATGTTCCGTTGTTTGCAAGTACCTGTATTTGTATAGAAATCACGCATGGTGCAACACACTGAAAACGCATTCACGCATTCGTCGCCACGCACCCCGCAGCGTAGCGCGGGACGGTGTGTGGTTCACCTTACCGTACTAGCATTTTTTTTTTTTTTTTTAATCCAATTTTAACTCTGTGTGTAGTTTGGCAGTTGGGAGAATGTCATGCTCGCCTAAATGTACCGCTGACGGTGGCACGTGTATTGGATCGTTCGATTCCCTCTAAAATGGTTGAGTTGAACGGTGCTGATGCGCGTGTCATGTTCGTGAACGGGCGCTGTCAGTTGGTACTGGTCATCTCTTGACTGTCTAAGTAATTAAATAATTTAACATATAGTACATTTTTATTGTCTTTGTCAATTTATATACATATAAACTCCAACATATCCTATGTTCTTTTGACATAATTTATTTACTCAATGACATTTAAGGTGACATTATTATTTAATTTAACTTATTTTTGTGAATGTGAGTACGATGTGGGTTTCTATGTTACATAATATAGGTATAGATCTCAAGTTCAGTCTGACAGTTTGAGTACTTTATGCGACCTACCCAAATGTCCTTTCTGATAGTAATGTTCGCTGGGTCGTTGAGCTCCCTAAGTCAGGGTTGAGCTACCACGATACTCGGCACATGCGTGCACAGTCAGGATAGGTCCACTCAAATCTGTATGGCTCTTTCCTATAAAGGCCATTCCAGACTAACCTGCATGGTCCTTGCATAGTTTCATTTTAATTTGTCTGGACTTTAAAAGAGACTGACCTTTGAGTTTGTTTCGGTGTTTCTTCTCAAAGGTAGTCAGATAGGAAACACCGACCTCATCTAGCTTAAAAATCAAAACAATTTTTGACGTGTAAAAGTGTTACCTGTAACCTATTTACAGAATAAAATATCATCATTTCATCATTTCATTTCATTTCATTTCCTTATTCCTATATAGCTGGGAAAAATAATTTTTCAAAAGTCTTATGACATTGTTTTAGTTTTCATCAAAATCGGCTCTTCTTAGGCTGCATCCAAACATTGCAAAGCATCGATATACATTAGCACATGCCTCACCACGAATATGAACGTCCACACATTGCGAAGCATGCGAAGAGCACTTTGCGCCAAGCATGCCTCGCAATGTTTGGATCCACCTTTATACTTTCGGATTAGGCCATCCACGCCCACTTGAAGACATTCGGTCTGTCTCCAAATAACCCTGAACTTGCCAATAGAGCATCGAGCCATTCGCCTCTAATTGACCATTGGCTGACACAACTGAGTCTGCGGTTCGCCGATAATTTATAATTACTGCCGTTCAGAAACCGCATTGATAATGGACAAGGCTTATTAATTCCGTTATACAACTCTTTGAGCACAATCGATTTAATTGGTATTCAATTTAATATGAAAAGAAGTTTAAAATCGTCGTGATATTTAGATGATCTGCTTTTTACCCGACTTCGGCAAAGCCAAAAGGAAGGGTTATGATTTTAGCAGCCTATTATGTATGTATGTATGATTGCATATATGTATGTTCCACCGTAGCGCCTAAACGACTCATCCGATGTTGATGAATGAGGTGTTAATCGATTCGTTATTTCTAAATCAAGTATTGTTAGAGTCACCCAAAATAGTGTTTTTTTTTTCAGTACTGGCATAATTCATTAACATAATTACTGTGGCGACCTATACCTATAAGCCAGTATAATATCTATGGTTGGTTTAGATTAACCGAAGATACATTAGTCCTTGAGTCATTGAAACGCTTCTTCAAGGTTTTTTTGTGTTCTTCTTCATTTATTGAGGATACCCACGAATGAAAAGACACCTTGCAGCAGTCGCAGCACATAGTAGATATATGACGTTGGAAAAAAAAGAAAAAAAAGTAAGTATTTTTTTCAGAACTAACATAACTCACCTGTGGGCCTCTCAGTGTCCTTTGATGCATTTTACTACGTTTTTATTTGGTCGCTTTCGTGTCTGCCTGTCTGTCTGTCTGTCTGTTCGTTACATTCCTTTGTCAAGCACTTCCTCTCATCGGATTAAGCTGAAATTTGGTATACCGATGTATTTTGGATGACAATGCAATAATACGGACTAAAAAGTAAAAAATAATAATTGTAATTTTTTTTTGTTAAAAACCACGTTTTTAAAACGGACTCAAAAGTATAAAATAATTTCTGATGAAATGAAAAACGTGGAGCGCATGCAATAGAATATAATAGTAAGATGCGCCCCAGGTATTTTTTTTTTTTCATTTCATTTCATCAGAAATTATTTTATACTTTTTAGTCCGTTTTAAAAACGTGGTTTAAAAAAGAAACAAAACTTTTTTTTTTTACACAATATTTGACTTGAATTTAACTGCAATATCTTCGTTATGTGGAGACATCAGTACCAACAGCAGCTACATAGGTACTTATTACAAAAAATGTTTATTAGAGTTATTTAGACAGTCCTTCTATAATTATGAAATCTTAGTTATTCACACAGAGTTTTGCTATTAATATTATTCAAAGACTTCGTGACATTGACAGTCAAACATCAAGCAGTTTGTCACTGATTAGATGTGGGTGATTAATCAGTCTTGTCTGCGGTTTGTCGGCAATTACCGCGATCACACAATTAACTCTGATTGCAGATGATCTCGTATTAACTTGTGGTATTCACTGACCTCTAATTGTCGATTTGTTAATGTGTATCAGTATCGCAACCTGACGACAGTTAAGTAATACATTATAACATTTGTATTCTTGAATATCGTGCTCAGGTTTATTGTCGAAGATGACACTTTTGGATATAATATCAGCCCTGTTTATAAACTATCCCACTGCTGGGCACGGGCCTCCTCAAAATGAGAGACGGTAAGCCAGTCCACCAGGCTGGCCAAGTGCTGGTTGGCAGACTTCACACACGGTTGTCGTAGCGGCTGAGCGATTGGCTGCTGCGCGACGTGTCGCAGCTTCTATTCTCGCAAGGAGCAAATATTTGTTTCAGGTCAGGCTGTTTGTGTATGTATTTGTAAACGCTCCCACGACATAGGATAAATCCTAGAGTGAGGCAATGTTTGTTAAAGAAAAAAAAAAAAAAACATTCTATACAACTGCAAGCACTAAATCACCACGCAAACATCACAGTTGTTATCTCCACTGAATTAAAGACTGTTCTTTTGTGAGAAAAAAATAAATTCACAAAGATGGCCCCGATATAGAACCCATTTAGAGAGTAAACTGCTTTCCATTTAGTCGAAATAATAGCTAACAGCCTTCCGAGGCACCTTATTTCACTTATCGAGCACACCGTGTAGCTTAGCTTCGCTTTTTCCGCTTTTTTCAGCTCCTTTATCATGGTAAACACCTTTGTCTACACTCTATTAACTGACAAGTATGTCTTGTCTGTTAAAAGGGTTTGCCTCTCGATTTTTTTTACCTCTTTGTTATGTTAAATACGTCTCTAAAGTTTTCTTTATTCGTGCATCGGATGTCGAGTTTAAGGCTTTCGGCGATTGGTTTAGAAAAACGAGATTGTGTTTGTTCGTGATCCTGATTTGGGAGTTTACCTATATGAGTTAAGAATGTTATTTGTGCAATGTGTCTTTAGCCGATAAAAATAAATTGTACTACTAGATTACCTACCTACTCTTACCGTTGAATTAAAACTTATACATATCATAACAAAACAATTATTATCAGCGACATAAGTAATATTATCAAGGTCTCTGTTACACGGGACTAAGAGTCCCGGACCTTTTGAAGGCGTGCGCGGGGCCGAAGCCAACACGTAGAGGCCCTTTATGACAGCTTTTTAATAAAATTTAATGGTGACATAGCTGGTGATTATCCTTGTATTTATCAAGGTAATTATTACTCTTCGACCTTTTTCACTGTACTTAAAAAAGTTTAAACATTTTCAGAAAAATAAGATTTTTAAAGAAAATTGTTTTTTAGACTTGATAAGTTACGAATTTGTCAAATGTTCCAATGTTTGCGGAAAAAAGAAAATCTACAGGAGTAAAAAACCTTTTCTAATATATTATTATTATCTCAAAAAAACTTGGTGGACTGCATAAAATTAAGTCCTCTACCAAGTTGCTATTTTATATAATGTTGAATAATAAATAAAGCTACGTAACTTGTTAATACGCTGAAACATTTGACCTTCTTTTAGAAAACACAAAGCAGTAGTTATTTTTATTTATATTAGTTTTGGAGTCCTCAGTCCGTCCTCGATGTCTTAGTTTTTCTCTAGTCTGCATTATTCATTCGCTGTAGTATTAAACTGGGTTCCGCAGAGTACTTTGCAGTTCAGTTCTCGTAAATGGTGAAGAAAAACGCTGTCAACTTCAATAGTTTGGAAGACTTGGTTTGTGAGAGGTTGGGGAAATAATCTGTGCTGTTTTTGTTTTATTTTCCATTTTTAACCGACTTCAAAAAAGGAGGAGGTTCTCAATTCGTCGGAATCTTTTTTTTTGTATGTTCAGCGATAACTCCGTCAATTGGGAACCGATTTTGAATTTTTTTTTTTGTTTTTATTTATTGATCTTTTTTTTATTTTTGTTTTATTCGATGATAGGCTTGCGCTTGACCGCCATCTCGCCTGATGTTAAGCGATGATGCGGTCTACGATGGAGCACGCTTGCCTAGAAGAAACCGATTCACTCGTGACTTGAAGATCTTGTGAACGTTTTTGTGTTATTGTGTTTTTGTATTTGCTATATGGGTCTTTTAAATTTGTTTTGATATTTGAATTTAAAAGAGGTTTCTGAAGGATGTGTCACTGGTTTTAATCAAAAGGTTTAAGGAAAAGGTTTTAAATCAACTTTTTAGTTATTATTTGGTTCTTTGATTCAGATAGATGCTTTAGATGCACTGACAACTATTGCTTGACAATTCAAAAGTGCTGTAAATGGTCTAACTGAAATAAATGTTTTGACTTTTATCATAAGTTTGCTAGGCATTTATTTTTACACTGAATCAAGATGGAGATATTTTTATTAAATCTCGGAATCGATATAGGTACCTAGCTAGAGCTAAAAGTTTAATCATTTAAGCTTATTTCAGATTACGCTATACTATATAGCATTATAGCTCATAGCACGAGAATATCGCGCATCATACATTGTTATGGACACGTTCACACTGTGCTATACTATATAGTATGGCTTTGTATGGCGCGCTATGCTATATAGCACGCGCTATATTATATAGTATAGCGTAGTCTGAAGACAGCTTTACGTCTTAACACAACTCAGACTCAATTGTTTCGAAAACAAGAAAATACGCGATGAATCTTTAAAGTGTAACAATTTTAGCATTATCTCTCTAGATTCAGGCACGCGTGCCATAGGTTCGCCATCTCTGGTATAGTAGGTTTTATGCCATAATGTCAAGACTGATCTCTTGTACCAATAAACAGACATTAGGTTAGTGAGAACCTAAAATCTTAATTAAATTCACCATCTAAACAACGCCGCAATTCCATGTTGATCTTAAATTAAAACGGGAACTATTATGTATAGTTCTGGCATAACTTATGGGCTTCGTTGGGATCTAAATCATCTCTGTGACGCCATAGAATTAATTATTCTACGCAGTCGTCCGGAGAGGAAGGGTTAACAAGGATTGTTGTGTGGTCGGACCTGAGGTACGAATGGGAGCTGGAAATTCAGACCTTTTGACCTATTTCTGTCGATGTTTGTGTCAGTGAGTTGTGTAAAATGTGTATACAGGCTTATTGGTAAAATAGTATCAACCTTGTTGCGACTGTATTACTAACATCATAAATTTTTTAACATAACACATTTATTGATTTTCAAGTTTTGTTGTACTACCTATTGGACACGTTTTAGACCTGTATAACCCGTATTTTGTTGTAGGTATAATAAAATTATAACTACGTAACCTCCCCCGTGCGTTGTCTTTCATAGTAATAATTTGAAGTGAGTAGGTAGGTACCTACACTACTAGTTTTCGCGCTTTCTACGCAAAAGCCAGATAATATTTTTAATTTTGAAGTAAAATCTGATGAATTATTAATCATTTGCCTGCAGTTTCGTCTGTGTTTTTCGGGATAAATTGTAATTATGTGTTAAATTGATGTATAAGCTATATTACGGTAACGTATCATCAAAATCCGTTTGATAGTTTTGGCGTGAAAGAGTAACAAACATCCTCATAAACTTTCACTTTTATAATAGTAGGATTCTTATCCTAGGAAGCAATTAGAGGTATACAAAGCCAAATATCTTCACTAATACCAAATGATAGTAATAGTAACAAGTATAACAGACATAAAACCGATAGAACGGAGTGAAACGTCGGCGGACCGGCTACCAGCGGCTATAATAGCCACTTTCTAATGGCTAAACTGTCGCGTGTATCTGTCGAGGATTGTCCTAACACTGGAACGGAATGGGAGTATAGGTAAAGATATTTTTATTTGTTTAAACATGAAATATACACACAGGCATAATTGGAAAGACAGATATTTTTAGCCATTACAGCGTAAAAAATAAGAAATCAAATTTTAACATTAGAAAGATAGAAATCAAGTTATAAGTGTTTTTATTTTATTTTAATTTCTTGATGTAATGATGTGAAATCTTCAAAGAGATGACAGAACAGAAAGAATGTTTTTAAGAAAATGCATACTATGTATTAATTGATGGAGGTGTATGTAATTAGTAAGTAAAGATTCCTTAAACTGATTAGCTCCAAAACCTGACACACCGACTGACCAAGTTTCCATTCCAGCGTTTCACAGTCTTGGACAATAATCGTTGAAGTTCAGAACAAAACCAGTTTGGCGTTACTCCAGTACAGAGCTGTAATGAGGGCTTTAAGTCTAATGAATGAATCTGAAGTTGAACAGTTAGAGACATACTGGGCGGCGCGGCTGCGCTCGCGCGATAACGAGTTTCGCGATATTATGCTGATTGTAATTGGGGCATTGTTTTAATTAGTTGGGTGTTTTCAAGATTTTTGGGTGGGGAAGTTTTGGTACGAAGGATTTTAAGGTAATTGATGTGTGGATTTTGATGATATGATAAGTAATTTATTGTTTAGGCTAATAACGACATAGGGTGAGGGAGGGTAGGCCATAGTCCACCACGCTGGCCAAGTTTGGGTTGGTACCTTTAAAAAAATTTTGGAGAACTCATAGGCATGCAGATTTCCTCACGATGTTTTCTAGCAAGCGATAATTAAATTCTAATACGCATGACTTCAAAAAGTCAGCGGTGCGTGCCTCAGGATCGAACTCGAACCAATCGCGGTGGGAGGCACATGGTGAAACCATTAGGTTATCACTGTTTATGCTAGTTTTCACAAAGTTATGGAAAAATATCGTGTTTCTCAGACCAAAATCTTTGAAACTAACAAGATAATGCCCAAAACTAAACAAATCATTGTCCAAACCGCTAACATTTCACCTCACTGCACAGAACACCTACCTTACCCAAGAAAACAAACTTGCTGACACGATCCTGTCCCAACTCAGCATAGAGGATTGGCATTATTTTTCTACTTTCTATACGAGCAACCTTATCTGGGTCCTCGCTAGGTATTTCCAAGCCAGCGCACACCAAAGGGACAAAGGGGACAAAGCCCTTAAATGTTCTCTATAAATATATACGTTTGTATTACAAAGATGGGAGCCAGAAGTATCGCACTATTATGTTTGAAGAAACAGGTCACTGTGACCTTGTAATCTATGTATTTCAATACTGCTTGCACTTGGGAGCTTGGCATTCAAATTTTTTCTTGGAAAAGTTGATGATATAAAAGCTATTTATATTTCCAAGTGATTGGATAACTTTGAAAGTTACTTTATTATTTTCCAGAGTGCGTCAGTTCTTGAAGATGCTCCAGAAAAAAACAGTCGTGATAGGATATTGCGATGTAACTATGCCCACATTTTTTTATGTTTCTGAGCGCATCACGGAAAAAGTATTAAAAGGATTTGATGTGGTTTTCACAGTTTAGTAGCTTCGGGCAAACAGAGATACAGCTTGATCTCTTCATAAAACTTGTCATCATTCATTAAGGAGGTCATTTAAAATGGTCTATTTATTGAAGTCCACGCAGATAGTGTCACGGTCAAAAGTCTTATTACTTCACTAGCTTCCGCCTGCGCCTTCGCCCGCGTTTTTGGGATAAAAAGTAGCCTATGTGTTATTCTGATGTATAAGCTATATTAATGTAAAGTTTCATCAAAATCCGTTCAGTATCTATATATTCTCACAAACTTTCACGTTTATAATATTAGTAGGATAGTGCTAGTTTCTCACGTCGCGTTATAAAGAAAGAAAGAAAAAAAAAATTTCACACTCGCACAGTAAATTACATAGGTACATAAAAAGAGAAAACAAAAGTGTGAAATATAAATTAAAATAAAAAGTAAGATAAAATAGTTAATCCTGTACGAGGCTAAAAGGCTCCTATCTCAGCACTGGTTATAACTGGGTCTTCTGTAAGTTTGTATACTGTGGTACATTACACAGGGTATCATGTGGGACCGTCAACGAACGTGATTAACGTTCAGAAAAGATGGAAATTGGAACGATTAATATTAGGACGTTGTCTCGCCTGGGAGTCATAAACGAGTATTTAATTTTGTTTACAACCCAATGTATCTGATACAAAGAAGTTATGAGAGTTATTTCTGCCGTTAAGCGTTAATGCTGTGTTCTGGCTTGAACGTGCCGATGTAACTGTAGGTACCTACATAAGACAGTGAGGGTAGACATCGCACTTTACGATGCCTATACAGGGTAAAATTAAAACCAGTGCGGATATTTTCGGAGGTGAAAGTACTCATGAATATGATCAACTTTAATTATGGGACCGACACAGAAATATGAAAAAAAAAATCAGCTGTTCCATACAGCAAGCAAGAAGTATTTCAGTCTTTCGGCCGCAAATATGAGATTGTATTAATTTCATAATATTATCATGAAATACAAAGTTATTTTTGCGGTTGTCAAACTCAAGGGGTGCGCGAAAAATATTTTTTTCATCCCTTTCCGTTTCATGTATGGGGCCCCCCTATTATTTTATGTTTCGTTATTTTACTACAGGCCTACATCGCTGCTCATAGAAGACATCTACCTACGAAGTTTCATACAAGTTGGTTATGAACTGTAGATTTGATGAGGGTGTGACAGACGGACAGACATACGGACATGACGAAACTATAAGGTTCCTAGTTTTACTATGGAACCCTAAAAATAGGTGTTAAATTGCCTAACTAAATTGGTATTTGTCAAATCGAATACTACTTGATACTTCAGAAATCATTGCTAATCGTGGCTCTTCGACAACAACGCACATTTCGGAAATGTTTTCAGTTAAAATAATATTTCAAGAGAATTATTAAAATGGCTGTATATTTTCCTCGGTAATAAGGGCGGACGGGTTAGCATCTATCATTATTTATGTACTATTGCAATCTTCCGTTATAAATAATTTATACCAAGGCTACAACCTCTTGGGATTTCCATACGGTTTTACCATCCTATTTGCCTTGGAGATGAAAAACCTTGAAACATACTGGGAATCTATACAAATAACACGACAAATTATTATAATGACGGCCTATCTTATCAATGTCATTGTCATCACCTGTCGGGACCACCAAAAAGTACGTCGGCAATTTTGGGCTTGATATGGTACAGTAATAAAAGCTTAACCAAAAATAAATAGTATATTATGCAATTAGTGAATAAAGGACGGATTTAAAGCGAGGGCCATAGATGAATCACGAGCTAGTGAAGGATTCTAACGATTGAATCACGACCGTAGGGAGTGATTCATGATGATTGAATCACGAGCGTCGCGAGTGATTCAAGTGTTAGAATCCTGAGCGACGCGAGCGATTCATGGCCCTCGATATAAATCCGTTTTATTCAAGAGTTGCATACTATACTTTATACCATGACTACGAGAAAAAGAAAGATTTAAGTGAAAATATACATATAATGAAGAAAAAGTAAAGTTAAATTGGCTTTGATGTAAACCAGCCGTGATTTTTTGGGTAGCAAGCTTTCCACCTTTCCACTATATCGGTCGCCCTCTCTTTCACAAACTCAGGTGTTAACACATCTTCATCACTAGAATGCATTTTTAATCGATTAGAACAACACTAAACAAACACAAAATTAAAGATTAAAGTAACACTAAACTTTGTGTTCGTACAACTTACAGTATTAAAAATAGCGCCAATTTACTAAGGACAGCAAAGAACACAAAACAGTTTTTATACATAATAATAATTGCATAATATACTATTATTCTAATGCTAAACTCCTTGTCGAAAATGTCGACCAATCAAATTGAATTTAGAACACATCAATATAGGTCGAATACACAGATTACACTTTCACTAGATACGGCAAGCCACGACCAAGCGTGCCCTGCATGTTCGACTGTTCGTACTAAAAAAAGTCTGTTAGCTCAGTGACGCTTAGTGATTGAAACAATTCTGTTTACTCTGAGCACATCACTAAATGGCTGGGGTGAAGTTATCGTAGGTATAAAAAGGATGACACGTTCGGTTTTCATACAATCTAATAACGTGCCGCATCTAGCATAGGTTCTTTAAATCTGTGGTCGAATACATTGGTGTGTTCCATTTTCAAACATCAAAACAGTGAGTAAAAGTGCTTTTTATTCACTGTTTTCAGTGAATAAAATAAGCTTTTTAGAGGGGGAATGGTATAAAATATATTTTAATTGTTCTTTGCCTAATTTATCTTAGAGATTAAGAATTGAAATCAAAAATCGAAATAAATGAGAAATAAAATGATTGTGCCGTTGACATTTTGAAAAAACCAATAAAACAAAAACGGGTGCATGCTGGCTGGCGCGTGCCTCCACAGAATATCATGTCGACAGCAACTAAAACCTTTGAATTGAGAACTCATTAGTCGGGCTGTACGTCATTGGATCATTCACACCATACTTAACCTCACTGTCACAAATACGGAGATTTCTCTTTAACCCAATTACGTACAAAAACAAAGATAAAATGAATTTAAATACTCTTAAAATACTCGATCACACCAAACTAATTTCATATTTGTACCGACATATACAATCTGAAGCCTGAAGTTCTATGGGCGTCTGCCGCGTCCTTTAAAGTCTAATTTAAAAGGTAGCTGTATTAGTTATATGGTAAAATGAAACTGCCTGTTTCTTACTTTTTTAGAGTTACTAAACAGAGAAATCGACTGGACTGTCAAGCACAGTATTAATACAGGGTGAATGAAGTGACGGCAGGTCACGGGAATAATTTGTGACCCCTGAATTCTCCTTAAACTTAAAGGGGAAGATTTATAAAACAATTGTAAGATCTACTGTTCCATACATTTGTCGACTTATGGTAACCTACCTACCTAATAACTGATTTTTTTTCGCGATTTCAGGTATGGTCCCATAATAAAGGTTGTTCATTTTCATAAGTACACTCCCATAAAGTTTGTACAGTCATTATCTGGACACAGTGTATAGCAAAAACAAAGCTCATAAATAACAGTTCACTGTTACAATAATCTATTAGTTATAAATGTTATAATTCACTATCACTATCTCAAATTACTTACCATGACAAACATGAAACTTGTTTTACTTTATTGAATGTTCTAGATAAAACTGCAGCATCACGTATAGTTAATATTGTACTTTATCCGAATACATTATCCTAATGAGTAGATCTTGTTTGTATTAGATCTCAATCTGAGCCATTATCTATTAAATTAATCGTTTGCCTGATTTGTGTCAATTCATTATCAATGTGTCATTTATTAGTCTGTTCCACTTTAGGGTCTTAGGTTGAATATAAGTTATATTATAATTTACTTGTTATGAACAAAATTTTAATGTCAAATAATTCATTCCAATAAGGTAATTCATGGGTAGGTATGTACTTTTGGTTTCCTAACTCCATCAGTCACACTTTTAAGAAAATGTTGTGTAATAAATTAAAATTAATAGGCATTCGTATAGACTAAAACTTATCATCAATCAATAAGATGATTTTTATTTTAATTTACTTTCTCTAAGGTTACGTATTATTTTTTTACGTTATTGAAAAACACGGATAAATAACGTAAATGAGATACTCGTATCTCCCTCCGCAAATCTATAGATTGTAAACAAACGCCGTAAGATTTCATTATTTCCATTTACATAGATGAAATATATTTTGGGAAGGAAAAACCAATTTTCCGGCAATATTCTTTATTTTATTATGTTGCTTTTGAAGCGTGGATTTTCTAATAATGACAAAATAATACAAACTGTGTTTGTGATTTGTTAACTTTGAGGCTGTGTCCACAATAAGCAAACTGTGACCGACCGAGTTTGCGCTAAACAATTGAAGTAGCATACTGTTAGCGCAAACTAGCAAACTGTGGAAACTCCATTTCAAATAATTATGGAAGGGCGTACTAAACCGATACGCCGCAAACTCAGTCAGCTGCTCACAGTTTGCCTATTGTGGACACAGCCTAACACTGAATTCTTTCTGTTTTTGCTTTCTTACTTCATATCAAGTGAGTAAAATAATTATCAAATAAAAAAAATCACAATGAATTTTAATGCAATTTTCGCCATCATTTAGAGAGTTTATAGCGGAAGGTTTATGTGTATAATAATTATGTCAATATTTAACTTAGATACTCGAATAATCTCGATGTTTTGACATGTCAACACATTAGTAGATTGCACCCGTGCGAAACAGGGGCGAGTCGTAATCCGAATCCTAACTAATATTATGAATGAGTAAGTTTATTTGTTACCTTTTTACGCCAAACCACTGAACCGATCCTCATGAAATTTTGCATATAGGTTGTCAGGGGTACAGAAAAGGACATAGGATACCTTTCATGCTGAAAAAAATACTGTTCCCGAGGGAAAGAACAACAACTTTCAACGGTGACAATTGCTTTAGCACGCTAGATGGCGCTACATGTATGTCACGCGGACGAAGTTAATATTACAAATGCAAAAGTTTGGATGGATGTTTATTACTCAATCACGCTGCAACGGCTCAACAGATTTGGATGAAATTTGACAAAGAGGTAGCTTGGGACCTGGGTAGGCTACTTTTCATCCATTTTCACGTAGACGAAGTCGCAGGCAACAGCTAGTATTATATAATTTAAAGTAAACATCACGAACGTCACATTTATTTTAAAACCAGTTCGTCCACCGAGTTTGCTCTACTAGATTAAGTCCATCAGATTTACTTTACTTTATAAATGAATTTCGAGGCAACTGCAAAACTTCATAATATTTTCAGAAAATCAGGCTGCAAAAGTTAAAAAGTTGTGCCTCCGTTTACGGTTTTAAAACTAGAAGTTTAACACATATATCACGACTAGCACTTTGCCCGCGAATTCGTCCGCGTGACTCACATAGGAACTGTATATTTATTCGAGATAAAAAGTAGCTTGTGTGTCTCAGTGATAATACAGCTTTCGACTGGTGAAAGAATTTTTGAGATCTATTCAGTAGCCGTGTTCCGCGCGCGCCTCTCATGAGGAACTGTGGCCGTAGGGTGACAGCCGCAGAGGGTGACGGGGCCCGCCTTTAACATCTGGCGTGCCAATACCTGCCGGGGGTACGGACGAATGCGCGAGCGACTCCCGCGCCCCCGGTAAAAGGTAAAGGAACACCGGGGTGGTTTTAGTCAGTAAGAGTCTGACAGACCCCTACACCTTCCCCAGGGCGGGGAACATCTATGAGGAATTCCACTTGAAAAAAAAATGGTACCTATCTACCGAAAGCTCTACAATACCCTCTTTCAATACTTCTTTCGTTTAACGCTTATGATAATGGTGGTATACTAACTTTATTCAGAATTGGGTGACCGTATTTCACCGTATCGAATCCTCACAAGACTGAGCATCTATAGAGGGCTTATTTCTGGAATACTACGATACATAGAAGGAACCTATCTAGGTACCTACCTTGATTAATCCTTCTACAAGTGAAGTGTGAAATAGACGTGCGTCCCCGTATCTGTTTAAGGATATTCACTGGTGGACAAAAGGACATCATTTCCATTTTTGAAACGAAGTTCCTTAACGCGGCTTCTTTGGGAGTTGACTGGGACAAATCGTCATGTAAGGAAAATTGTTTTATGCCTTCTACTTATAAAAATCTAAAATTCACAACTATCGCTTTCGCGGCTTCCTACGTCGCCGGATTGGAAAATAATAAGTGTAATTTTGTTATACCGTCAATACCGTGTAAAAATATGCACATTATTGGAACTTCGTTCCTGACGGGGATCCCCCAACCTTTTAAATCCCACATAGAATTTCCATCGCTCGAGTGCGTTTAAAAATTCTTGAAATCTCATCTATTTAAATTAAATATTTTATAATAAGCCCGTACAGGACTACTTGAGCAAGGAATGTCCTTCATTACTTAAAAAAAAATACATCAATAAATTAAAATTGTTTTGTCCAGTCTTAAAAATACAATACCAGAAATTAATTATTTAATAATCCCACCTAAAACCAGCGATAGATTCCCAAAACCAACATAATCAAGCACCCAGGAGGCAGTAGGCAAAGTTAGCACAACTCCAATCGAGTTGCCTTCACTGTCGACGCTCCATATTACCTGGTGTAATATCCCTGGGGGACAGCCTAGAACCATCCTTATTTTTATCCCCCTACGCAGAAATTCCAACCTTGTTGTCAAACTCGTAAAGTCCAGATTCGATCGGTGCACGCAAGAATTCTAAATTGTGATTTTTGCAGATAATCTTTATGTTAAAATCTGTAGTATACTGCAATAAGGCTGTATAAGGTTTTGTAAAAACAGTTTTTTTATGTAAAATTATTGTTGTTGTAGAGTGTTTTCCTGTACAGTTTACCTGTATGAGAAATTATGTTCCGTTAGGGAAAATTTTACGAAAATTGTTAGCATGAAATTTTTCTGTGCTTTATAAGGGCTAGCTATCGAAAAATACGTTACGATTACATTAGCAGTAAAACCATGTACTTATTCTTGATACGGTACAACTACAGTCAATTAGTTACAACGCTTCGTCGTTTAAAACCACGCGCAGGTGAGCTTGACGTCACAGGCTCTGATGTGCACTCCCCCTTGCACCCCAAACAATTTAAAGCGTGTGTTCTCGCACCCTCTACATAAAGCACGGTTCACACTACACTACAATTTAGCGCGACTCGCACCCGCTCACGGCTAATCCCTACCGAGTAGGGGGACTGTATTGTGTTCAATTACTCAGACATTTTTGAGGTACATTGTAATAACTCTGCAATTAGATGGTTAATCATATTCGTTATATAGATGTCTAAAGTAAGACTACAGTGTAGCTTCTTATAATGTAATGACTCATAGCTGTAGCATTTACCTATTCGTTTACTAGATATTCCTTCATAAAACAATTTCTACTTTGAGTAATGTGTGTATTATTTAAATAAATATCACAAGATAACTTAGGTTAATTATTCACAATTGAAAAACAAAGATGTAGATTTAATTGCAGTAATCAAGACAAAACAGTAATTAAGTCCAGTTGATACAAAGGAAAAGATAACCTATCTAGGCTTGATAAATTCAAATTGCTCAGAAAATCCCAAGTAACTCCCAACGCAAGGCCACAACGCTGCAGTAGGGGAGCAAATCCCTGCAACGCGTGTATGTTCACGACGTAATCTGATCCGACGATCCTGGGCCGACAGAGAACTACGCGATTACATCAAATTGAAACTAAGTGAAAGAAAGACAGAGTTACGAGACGCGGTAAACTTGCGAGAATGTTTTTTATCGAGTAAATGAAGTTATGAACTTCGCGAAAAGGAATAAGATATTTACTTGGTGCAAGATAAACAAGAAATAAAGGTGTGGGGTGAAATGAAGGGGAGAGCTCTCCAGTGGCATGAATTGAAGAGAGAGATGAGGAATAATATAAAAGTAAAGATGATTTACTTTTATATCATCTTATCAATTATCAAATTATCAACGTTTAAATAAACAAGGATACAAACGGTTCTATACAATCTTCGTGAAACTTGCGAACGAAATGAAGATTCCATGGTAGTTATCGCGATCCATTTCTCTTTATCAGTTACCAATGTTTTTGGTGGACAATTTAGAAATTCCGAAATAGGTTGGTGTATTACAGCAAAACTGTGTTCAAAAATAGAAATGTTTATCAAAAATAGATACCCAAGTACGATCAGGAAAATACTCATTAATTCACCATAAATTTTTAAGCAACCGCTCTCTAACGATTTTACTAATTCAAAAATTAATATGGCCGCTGTAAAATCAAAGGATGGCGTTTTAAATGTTCAAATAATACAATATTTATTTAACAAAATTGAATATTAAAATGTATTCGTGCAAATCTCTGGGGCGATACGTTCAATTTATTAATATAAATTCATGAGCCCATGAATGTAAAATTTGACGAGTTGACTGATGCTAGGCGGTTGGGTTTATGCGCTTTCAAGTGTTTTATGTTCGTTCCGCGTACGGAATATAGCTTGATGATATTTTGTAGCTGATGAAGATTTGTAAACTGAAAACAGTGCATATCATTTACGTTTGGTTACCTATAACATTGCTAGTTTATGTAGTTCTAGTATTAAAATTGTAGATAGTATTTCTTCCACTCGTTCCGGGTTTTTAGTTAAACTATTATTGAAGCCTTATAATATTGAATAATATGACAGCTTTTATAAATGTGCAATGTGGCCAAGCAAAGCTTCTGTAGCAAAAATCCCTGAGCACTCAAATTCAGAAGTCATAACTAGACAAAAGTTATGACTTCTAAAGGACGTTGGTAGTTCTGGGCTTGATATGGTACAGTAATAAAAGCTTAACCAAAAATATAAATATATTTTAATTGTTCTTTGCCTAATTTATCTTAGAGATTAAGAATTGGAATCAAAAATCGAAATAAATAAGAAATAAAATGATTATGCCGTTGACATTTTGAAAAAACCAATAAAACAAAAACGGGTGCATGCTGGCTGGCGCGTGCCTCCACAGAATATCATGTCGACAGCAACTAAAGCCGTTGAATTGAGAACTCATTAGTCGGGCTGTAGGTACCTACTTCATTGGACCTCCACAGAATATCATGTCGACAGCTACTAAAACATTTGAATTGAGAACTCATTAGTCGGGTTGTACTTCATTGGATCATTCACACCATACTTAACCTCACTGTCACAAATACGAAGATTTCTCTTTAACCCAATTACGTACAAAAACAAATAAAAAATGAATTTAAATACTCTTGAAATACTCGATCACACCAAACTAATTTCATATTTGTACCGACATACACAATCTGAAGCCCAGCGTTCTGTGGACGTCTGCCTTGTCCTTTGGGTGCTGAGGGATTTCGACCTGATGTAATTTCCTGACTGATGAAACTAAACTATCCAACGGATTGCATTTCGCTCATTCTGCATCAGACTGCAGTCCCAGAGGATGTGATGTGCAGATTGTTCACATTCACAATTACGTGTTCCTCACACCAGCACTGCAGATAGATAACTAGATAAATATAACTTGTTAAAATACAGCAGTTTACTTCTCTTATAAAATTTGAGTTAGTTTATAAATTATTATTCTTTGTGAATGTTTCTATGATCAATCTCTGTAAAAGTTCTCAGTCTTATTCACAGAAGCTGAATACATACAATTTCTTAAAAAAAATCCTTACAAATGTCGTGGAAAAAGTTTTAAGTATGAATGTGGAAGCATGCAGTGATAGCCTAGTGGTTTAACCATGTGCCTCCCACGGCGAATGGTTCGAGTTCGATCCCGAGGCACGCACCGCTGACTTTTCGAAGTGATGTGCGTATTAGACATTAATTATCACTTGCTTTAACGGTAAAGGAAAACATCGTGAGGAAACCTGCATGCTTGAGAGTTCTCCATAAAGTTCTTGAAGGTGTGTGAAGTCTGCCAACCCGCACTTGGCCAGCGTGGTGGACTATGGCCTACTCCCTCTCATTCTGAGAGGAGGCCCGTGCCCTGCAGTGGGACAGTTCATAAATAGGGCTGATATTATTATTTTTATTATAATATATTATATGAATGTGGAAGAGTATAAATATAATAGAGGAAGACCAAGGAAGCGATGGGCTAGGAAAAGTATAGACTATTTAACATACTCTACGACTCTCAGGAGCCGAGCAACGGGGATGAAACCGCGGGGAACAGCTACTTATTTATAATTTTGTTACCTATTTTATTGTACCAGTTTTCTCTCACCCTACGTCAGTTGTCACTGGCAGTGAGACTGACTAGCCTCTCACTACCAACCTTGCTCGCCAATTAATCCACCACGGTGTAAGTTATTCTCGCATACCACCATGAGCTAGCACACCAAACGAACTAATAGTAATTATTTCCCTCGCAATGTATGTCCCAAAAGAGACGTGCTAATCCTACTTTTCGTCCCGAGATCAGTCCAGTTCAGAAAATACCAAAACAGTGAATTCTATTCCAACTGTATAGCAAAATTTTCAGCAAAACTTGTTCTGGCCGAGTGCAAAATGCAATATTGTAAGTTGTTATGATTCGTCCCGGGAATAGTTCCGTACATGGTCCGCTGCCGAAATTGTCAGCATACTCAGCGTATATTTAACTTTATCGTTTCAAGTTTACGTTTATTATTATGGCGTGTTAGTGTAACGGTTAGTGGCGGCTTTGTGGCGGTTTATTTTGGTGTTACATATAGATTTTTATTTCAGCGTTTTGTACTAGTATGTGAGCGCATATGAGGTTTGTTTGCCGAACGCCGAACGCCAAAATGATTTTTCTTGAACGATAATGTTGTCATAACGCTTGACTGTTATGAATTCAATAAGCTTCATAGCTACTTCATTTGATATCCGGTTTGATAAACACAATGTGGTTATTTGAGATGGTTATTTGATAATCGTGTTTAAGTTTGAAGTAGAAAACTGTTAAACATTCCACCGCGTAGGTATTAATGTCCCCGGTTGTCGCGCGGAGCCTTTATTCTATCCAAAATAACCGTCACTTTTAGTAAAAATGATTTGACAATAAAAACACTTTTCCAAACATTTAATTTCTTAGGACCTTCCAAACACAGATTTGAACAAACACGCTTATACTTTTCAACAATGTACTGGAACATCAACCTATCTAATAAATAAAGCACTGCATTCTAAGCAAGAACACACATTATCATCTAAACTAAAGCCCTCACTATTTTAAAAGCATCTCACTTTAATCGAGAAATCGTGTTCCAATTTCATTATTCAAGGGTGTACACTTAATTAATCAGTTCCTACGTGGAACGCAATTTGTCTTAGTAAGGAATGTTGCTGCAGTTTTTACTGTGCTAAAGTTACATAGTTGTGTCGCTAGCTTTATTTAAAACTTGTAGAATGCTGAGATTGAGTTGGTTGTTGATTTTTAGTGGGAAAATGCTTTTTGGATTTTAATATTCACTTAATTAAGCTGCTTATATTTTTAATTTCTAAAACAAACGTTGTCTACACTATGAATTTCTTCTGTATTGTGTACAAACACAAATTTCACACACATACAAAAATACCCACACTCAAAATAAATCATTGCTCCGTGCAGAAATCGAACCAGCGACAGGTCACGTAGCAGCCACTGCGCCAATCGCTCAGCTACTGCGCCAAAATGTCGTCGAAAACTTTAATTCATCAGATACGATTTTTTTCAATTTTTTTAGCATTAAAAATTAGTTTATTATTCAGGATTGTTAAATAAAGTATAGAAAAAAAATTATGGATTCCGCCTAAATTAACTGCATAAGGAAACTTTTCATCACTTGCTTTCAGAACACTATTCAGATTTTCCGACTAAAATTAGAATGTTCTACGAAACTTATAAAGCTTGAGACTTCTTCTTTATTTCACACTTTCGCGTTTAACGATAAAATAATAATAAAAAACCGGCCAAGTGCGAGTCGGACTCGCGCGCGAAGGGTTTCGTACCATTATCTATAAAAACGGCAAATAAATCATGTCTATTGTATGGGAGCCTTTAATATTTGTTTTATTTTAATTTAATTATTTATTTTTAAAGTGAATATAAAATATAATTAAATATTCTGTGAATATTTCAAGCGTCTACCTGTTGCTGTTATCAATATCCAGCAAAAAAATTACGTTTGTTATTGTGTATGGGACCCCCCCTTAAATATTTATTTTATTTTGTTTTTATAGCGGTGTTTGTTATTATAGCGGCAACAGAAATACATCAACTGTGAAAATTTCAACTGTCTAGCTATCACGGTTCATGAGACACACAGACAGACAGACAGACAGACGGACGGACAGCGAAGTCTCAGTAATAGGGTTCCGTTTTTACCCTTTGGGTACGAAACCCTAAAAACCACCCGGTGCAAAAATTTTGTTTTTATACACGGTGGTCACACACCGTCTTTGAAATAAGTATACGGCATTGAGATTATATCGGAACTAAATCAGAACTGTATTTTGATCATTTTTAGCCGACTACGGCAAAGCCAAAAGAAAGGGTTATGAATTTTGTTTTACGAGAATTGGGCTTGAGATAACATCTAAATCCGTCATCAACCAAATACTGAAAAGATTTCCAGAAAATTCTCGTATCCCATAAAAGTTCTCCTTGACCCTTTCCTAACAACTATTTTTACAAACCATAGAACGCCATTGATAGATCATTAAGCAAATGGTTCCCATGGGTAGGCAGTGATCAGAATCTTTATGTACCTAATGGACTGCTAATAACGCTGGGATTACTCCCAAATTTTCCTTAAACCAACCTCGCAGGTGATTTCACCGTAATGGGATCCGAACATTATATTGCATTGTTAGATGGTAGCCAAATTAAGAGGAATGGTAGTTATTTTTCTTTTTTCGAATCATTTCTTTGGGTGTTCATTTGGGAGTAAACAAATGATTGCAGTTTTGGAATTATTTTTTGAGGAATATTATTATGGTCGTTTAAAAATCATCATTAAACATTCTGGACTGTTAAATCTAAATTTTATAATAGACAAAACTAAATTGATCTAAAATTCTTGACAGTTCTTGTCCATAGGAATAAAAATTCGCGAAAATTTGCAATAAAAAACTTCTCTTTGATAAAAATGGTTTGTGACAGAAAAGTATAGCAGTCACAAACTTTAAAATGAGAATGTACAGACACGGTTTTATTACAGTTTTATAATACCTAGTATAGATTACAGTGAGTACATACATCTTAGACATTAATTTAGGTCTAAATATGTTGAACTTTCACGTGAGACGGCACTTACCATGTAGGTATAACATACACCAAGTAATTTTAATATAGATAGCTGGCATGTCTCCTTTAACCCCCACCCACGCAGCACATCCCTCGTTATGTTCATCCCTATGAGTGGGAAGTGGGTGGCTAATAGACAGCTTGCCGCCGTAAATCCTTTAATCTTCCACCTAATGTTGGATAAAAAATAACTTTACCGTGAAAGTGGTCGAATTAATCAAAATAATAACGATAAATGCAAGTTGTAAGTAGTACAAAAAAACTGGCCAAGTGCGAGTCGTACTCGCGCACCGAGGCTTCCGTATCATTTTTGGAAGTTTGTTTGTGAAGGAATTTTGATGATTTTGAAAAAATTGTACTAGTTAGGAACATCGTTTTATTTATGGTGCCATATTTGGGTCAATTCCTATCAACTTTAATTATTTCAGATTTTTCGCCCCGCAAACTTCGGAGATAAGGTAAAATATGGTATTTTTTTTGGACATTTTTCATCATTTGTCGAAAACTGTAAGACATAAAATAAAATAAAAATATATTTTGAAATGTGCAAATCAAGCCTTTTCATATGATATGTCACTTGACCTAGTAACCCCACTTTGAAATTTCGGACCCCCACTCCGGCCCCTTTTGCAATGAAAATAAAAATATTTTTGGACTTTTTTCATTTGCAATAAAGTTGAACAAGCGTTCTTTATAACTGTTCCAAATTTCAAGTCGATAGCATAAGTAGTTGCTGAAATAAGCAGGTGTGACAGACAGACAGACAGACATACAGACGTAGTCGCACCATAAGGGTTCATGTTGGACACCACAAGTTGGAAGTAGTACAAAAATGTATTTTTAGGATTCAGGTATTGATTCCAAGTAGAACAAAGGTGCAGATTTGTTGTGACATCTATATTTTATGCATAGCTCAAGATTTTGTTGTAGACAATTAATAAAATATTGCCATTAACCTTTAAATAATACGTGTGCTGTTGTATTGTTTTGATAATTTTGACTTAAAAACCACTACGGTAGGTACTTAAAGTTTAGTAACAAAACGTAACTTTGACCAATAATATTAAACGAAACGTTATTTAAACCTGTTATTTTTTCGAGCATGGTACATCACGCTGCTAAAAACATAATTTATTCTTTGAAAATAATGACTATCACATGCTACACAAAATTAAAATTAGGTACATGAAGTTATTTATGCCTAGCAATGTACAGTAAATTTATATTAATTTAAATTAATAAACATGAATAATGAACTAGAATGCTTATCATCAAAATACTGTTGAAATTTCAGCACAGCCCAATACACTTAATAAATAGGATCTCCCAAAAAGCCAAAACTAAACACCAAATCGTGTATCCAGAAAAAAGACAATAGAAATAATAGGGTGTTGTTACAAGAATTCCTTCCACGTAGCGCTTAGTAAACTCGCCTTCGTCACATGCCGCACCTTCGTCAATGGACAAAAACGTTAGCACATTACACCGCCTTTCAGGCCGCTGTGCAAATTTAGTGTTAGCCATTCGAGAATCAGCGTTTTGTTGGAGTCTGGGATTATCAAGCCTTATGTTTACTTAAGATACATTTGATGATTTTTTTTTTGTGGCAAAGAAGCGTACGGGCCCTGATGGTAAACGGTTGGCTTTGAGCAAGCAGACAAATCCTCCGCTGTCAACACAGTATATCCTCAGGAGCTCATCAACACATTATACTACGGAAGAGTAGTGTTATTTGGCTGTAGTATTCTGTAAGTTGGAGGTACTTTCCTAGTCGGGTTGCGCTAGAGCTGAGCGAGATATCCTGTTATGCTCTAGCTCTCTTAAATTATACCATAATTATGTGTAAATTAATAGAATTTGCCAACAATTACGATCTTATCCACATCCACTCAATGAGGAACATAACAGACACGATTCAGGCATACTAACACTTGGTCACACCACCTCTAGATAAGTTCCGTTTCACTTATTTACCAGATACATAATTTCAAACAAGCTTTGTTACATTTTACCGGCAAATCTAAACCTGGCCCTATATATTGGTGTTAATACTCGTAATATCAGCAAGTTCTTTTATGAAAAAAAACTCACAGGTTAATTATTTATTTTATTTATTTATTTATTTATTATAAAGGTACATATTAAGGTCTATAAAATAATATAATGTCCAACAAAACTATATATATAGTTTGTCTGTTGGATCGCAATAATAGATAATATAATAATAATATCGCAGTTTAAATATGGACGTTATTATACTAATGCAGAAAATTTTATAATGCTAATTTAATAATTAGGAAAGTAGGTACCTATGTATACATTTTATAATGCTAATTTAATAATTAGGAAAGTAGGTACCTATGTATACATGTTATGGCAGTGTACTAAGTAGATATTTTTTAAGTTTTTTCTTAAATATATTTTTTGTTTTTTCTTCCCTGATTCCGTCGGGTAAATTGTTAAGTAAATATGGGATACGCTTACGATAATTAAACAGAGATACTCGACCAAGCAATATTATGTGTACGTGTAAACCAAAATTTAATGTTTTGTCCTGTAGAGGCTAGAGAGTCTATAACTAGAGGCTTAGTAACACTAAGAAAAAGGCTACTTATACTTCACAAAACAACAGAGACACTATTAATTCCCGTCTGGTCCTGTCTGACCCGTGACAAGGATAGGTCACCTTAGTGCTGCGTGGGTGATGGACGTCGTGTGGAAGGTAGCAGTGTATTATCAGAGTGCCTAATGGGAGTTTTTCTAGCATAATCGATCGCGTGAACGTTAACAAAGGCCATAATCAACGACCAATTGAACATCGGTTTGCGTTCCAAAGTGAAGACGCTAACGCACGTGATTGATTGTTCCAATCACTTCGCGATATGTTTACTCGATTAAGCCGCATTTTCACGATACGCTCGTACAAGTTCACTTGGATTGTAGTTGACACGTTACAAGTTCAATAGCATCCGAGTATCATTTGTTTCATTGCACCCAACGAATAAGTTTTCAAAATGACGACGATCTTCTTCTCTTCTATTTTATCAGAGTCAGCTCGTCAAACCATCCGAGCCGTCTCTGATCGGACGCCGCCATCCGACTAGCGTCCCAGTAGTTGTTCGATTGAACTCGTTCCGAGCGCAATTGTATCGTGGAAACCTAGCTTTAACGCAATGTTTTGAAACTCGCACTAGGCACTCTAGGGCCGTTACTATGAAGACGTGTAATTGCCAAAATGTTTACGGTGTAGTCCATCCCCTTTTCACAACATAACACTGATGGTTTAAACTTCATAATTGTAGGCTTCTTTGTACGTAAATTTATCATGATAGGAACGTAATATCACATAGTTACGTAATATCAGAGTAAGATTATGTTGTACTAACGTTTGTCTGATAAAAGTGTATTCAAGTTGAGTTTAACACTTCATGGTCTGGTTCCTGTATGTTCACAATAACCATGATAGTGACGTTATATCATATAGTTACGTAATATTAGGCTGTACTAGCAGTAGGGAAGTGTGAGGGAAAATCGGTACAATAAAATAGTAACAAAATTATTTACTCATTTCGTTTTACTTTGTCATACCTAGTTTATTTGCTTCATTTACATATTTTGAATAGGCGATTAAGTATGATTTATGTGAAACGGATTATTTTGTTACTATTTTATTGTACCGACTTTCCCTCACCCTCCGCCACTGTGTACTAGTGTTTGGCTGTTATGTTTTGAGTCTTATGTTAAAAGGTATGTGGTTTCAAATCGACTGTATTCGTAAGTTAGTAACTACGTTTTTATTATTATAACATACGATATTAATGACGTTTACAGAAATTATACAATTACTGGGTAAACATAATTATCTGATATTTTTATATTATTTAGGCATTCTTTTAATAGCCAGTTAATTGGGTTAAGTAATCATAGCCTGGTTAATATAATACAACAATTTAGATCTATACTAATATTTGAGTTACTCTCAAAACATCAGCTTAATTAAATGGATCCGTTAATTAATTATCTGCTATGTTAAATATTAACTGGCAGGGTAGAACAAGCTTGCTATACATAAAGATAAATAGCTATATTAAATAATCACTATTTCGGTACCGTACTATTAATTCAATATACCGCATTCTTTTTACGCCGAATATTAGCCCGTAACCCGATGTGTGTGGCCTGTGTACTACACGTCGATTTTTTGTTGTCAAATTGTCTATACGCACGAATGTAATACGCCATGTATGCGCGATGTGCGGACACGTGAAACGTTTAAAAGGTCAAAAAAGATTTTAATTAAAATAGTCGACGTGAAAAATAAAAGAATAATGAAAACGTAACTTGCATGACATTAATCAATTTTCAAAGCGGACATTTTGTTCATTTTAACACAGAAATATATTTTTTCAAATATACCTACATAAATTCAGTTTTAATACCTACGCTTGAGAAAATCTAGATGCATTTTTGACATCGAATCTTCCTACGTACCTATCCTATTCAACGGCTAGCATAGCTGCCATTGTGTTCAAAAACTCACCTTGTATACTAAAATAAATGCATTATTTTTACGGTAAACATCGCAAGCAAACTTGGAATTTTGATAACATTCTCCGAAAAAATCGCCAATTATGTTTAAGCCCTATATAATAAGGTGCTTCTGTTGCTAATATCCGGGCACAAATCCAGACTCCGGGCTGCTACTGAGAATTTCCTAATATAAAATCCCAATTTTTGCTTTGCCCGACTCGGAAATTTAACCCAGGACCAGCTTACAAGTTGCGCTTGCGACCACGAGACCAATAAAAAGTCAGAAAGTAAAAAAAAAACAATTTCCTAAAAAAAAACCACTCCATAACTAGCGCTCTTAAAACTCCCATCACACACAATCAATACTAATTTATTAGTGTGGATCAAACAAAGAAAGTTGTTGAGCTGCCAGTGCGCAGTGATCTATCATCGTCAGAGCCCCGGGTTTGTTTGCAGAGGCCAGCGTTTTAAACCGACCCATTTTCATGCCACGCTCACTGGATCACCGATTCTGTTTGACTTTTTAACCCTTTTTTGAAACGATTTATCTTCAGTTAGAGGTTGTCGGTAGCGTGTTATTTCTATTTGCTTTTATGGAGACTTGTGAGACCGTACATCAATATATCTAGAATGACATCATTTAGTTTTATTATTGTGATAAAGTGTAGGGTCTAATATTGTACTACTTGTACTTTTCAAATTAGATATTATTTTCATAATTTAGGTAGTTTATTTAATGTTTTCGATTAGTGAAGGGGTTGAAGGTGCCTAGTGCCTTTGAACACCTGTAAAACCAAGAAGCTTGCCGATGCATCACGGACTAGCAGCAAAAGCAAAACAGCTTGTCGGCAGATATAAATATGGCTACCACCCAGTATAGCGAAGGGTGAGGGGAAACCGGTACAATAAAATAGCAACAAAATTATAAATCATTCCTTTTACCTATGTCAAAAATAGCTATTCGCCTACTCAAAATATGTGAATACAGTGAATAAACAAATGGATATGACAAAATAAAACAAAACTATTTATAATTTTGTTACTATTTTATTGTACCGGCTTACCCTCACCCTTTGCTACTGCTAGTACCACATACCTATAGCTACTTTACCAGAAAACACATTTTAAGCATTTCAACTATAAGGTAAAGGTAAACTTTATTGCTGGCTTTCAAAAATGCTTTGCAAAGATACAGGTCAATAAATAATTAATTATGTCAGATTGATATCTCTGTAACCTACACAATACCAAACTAATAGTTACCTACCTATAAAGTTTTACCTAGTAATACAGAAACTAGTATCTACACCGATTTATCTACCACCAAACTGCTGGCGTACAATTTATATCGACCGAGATACCTCATAAATAATTGAGTGCCTAACTTAATATTGTATTAACATTCAACATCTATTAATATTGCCGGATTACGGCGAATTAGTAACTAGGTTTACTGTGTTTTAGTTTAGTCAAATATGTCCTATTCCCTAATTCTAGCCTATATTAACTTATGAATGAGTACACGGTCATTTATTTAACTTGTGAATTTGATATGTAGGTAGATCTTATAGTGAATAAGCAAAAATAAGGCTAAGGCTGTCCGCACGCGTCACACTTTTTGAAGGTCCGACAATCGGGCCTTTTTGACCGACTTTTATCACTGATTTTGTGACCGACTCTGCGCACATATGTCACGTCCTATACTTTTGTTCCCTAGCAAGGGATTTGTGTTTGTAAACGCACCCACGAAAAATGAAATAAAAATATCAACGAAATATCATAACAATAAAATCAAGCCAGAGAATAGAAAAAAAAACCGGCCAAGTGCGAGTCGTACTCGCGCACCGAGGGTTCCGTATCAGTTTTGGACGTATAAAGTGAAAAAATCCGGACCGCATAACTAAGTTTGTTTGTGAAGGAATTTTGATGATTTCGAAAAAACTGTACTAGTTAAGAACATCGTTTTATTTTTGGTGCCATATTTGGGTCGATTCCTATCAACTCTAATTATTTCAGATTTTTTGCCCCGCAAACTTCGGAGATAAGGGGGGGGGAATGGTATTTTTTTGGACATTTTTGATCATATGTCAAAAACTGTGAGACATAAAATAAAATAAAAATACACACATCAAAAGTATCTAGGGATCAATATATATTTTTGCAATAACTTTTCTCCTGATTGATATTAATTAAAATTTTCTTTAAGGATTCATCAAATAAAGTGTTTTCGTTTGTCACAGTAACGATAAACCAAGTCACCTTTGCATTAATAAAGAAATTTGCCATTTTCCTAATAAAGGGATTTTTGACATTTGAACCACTAACATTAAAGTTCGAAAAAAAGACTGAAATAACAGTTTTCTTTAAAATTTTATTGGGTAACTTAAACAATTAATAATCCGTGTTTCTACCGCGAACACTAACAACACAAGAACATCGGTTTGGCATACTCAAAATGAGTTCATCCAAATCACGCTGTGGAATGGCCGCCCATGTTCGTTGCAACAACAAGAAAAGGTCTTCTTGCGACTGGATACCCTCCATATTCGGCAGAGCTCTTCTCTGTAGCATATCCCATGCATGCTCAATCGGGTTCAAGTCTGGCGACTGAGCAGGCCAGGGCAGGACATTGATGTTAGCTGCGGCGAGAGTCTGTCTTACAACTCTTGCGGTGTGCGATCGTGCATTATCATGCATTAACTGAAATAAGGGACCGATTTGCACTTGTAGAGGAACGATGACGTCTGATACAATCGTTTCAGCATAAATTTGAGCGTTGAGGTTGCCTCTGATCCAAATCAACTCAGTTCTTCCGCCGATCCAAATACCCGCCCATACCATGATGGTTCCACCACTATAAGGATGGACTTCCTGGCAGGATTTTAATCGCTGTTGGCGTCCAGGGGTTCTCCAGTGTCGTATACGTCTTGTATCCGGTCTCATACCAAAACGAGACTCATCAGAAAAGCACACGAAACGCCATTGTTCTTCTGCCCAATTTCTGTGTTCAAGAGCCCATTGATATCGAATCCTACGATTGTGCATTGCTATAGGTGGTACCCGTAGCGGTCTTCGGGAATGAAGGTTCACTTCATGCAAGCGGTTTCTGACTGTTTGGTCGCTAATTAAGTTCCCTGAAGAGTGATGAAGCCTCACGGCTAACATCATGGCGGTTATTGTTGGAGCTCTTCGAGTTAAGATTTGAATGTATCGGTCTTGTCTCCGTGTGGTGCAGCGATACCGTCCTCCATGGCGCTCAGCCACGGTACCAGTGCTTCGGTAACGTGTCCAAAGTCGACTGATAACACTCTGACTTGTATTCAGAGCTAAAGCTACAGTACGTTGCCGGGAACCAGCTTCTATCATTCCCACGGCTCTGAGCATTTCTTCCCTGCTTAAATGACGTCGCCGCTCCATAATAACGTTGGTTTTAATCAGTAGTAGGGAAACAGTAGCACTAATAATGTCTTCAATGCGTTGTATGTTTTTATAGGGAAAATATTGACAGCTTATTTTCATCTTTTACTCGAATTTGATTGAGAGTTCCTGATTCAAATTATGAAATGCACCAAAAAGGATCCATATAAATTTATAAAATCATAAATTTATTACAAAGCCACATCTCAATCTCAAGAAATCCGCATAAAAATGCTTGATCCCTAGACACTTTTGATGTGTGTATATTTTGAAATGTGCAGATCAAGCCCTTTCATATGATATGTCACTTGACCTAGTAACCCCACTTTGAAATTTCGGACCCCCACTCCGGCCCCGTTTGCAATGAAAATAAAAATATTTTTGGACTTTTTTCATTTGCAATAAAGTTGAACAAGCATTTTTTATAACTGTTCCAAATTTCAGGTCGATAGCATAAGTAGTTGCTGAAATAAGCAGGTGTGACAGACAGACAGACAGACAGACAGACAGACGAAGTCGCACCATAAGGGTTCCTTTTTTACCATTTTGGTACGGAACCCTAAAAATACCACATAAATAGGATCAGTGATGAGTTGTTGAGTTATAGTTATGTGCATTAACAGACAGACACAACTTGTATTCATAATCGGATTAGATAATTAATTTAATGTGGGTACATCAATAAAACTCCAAAGAAATCTACCTACAAATATATTTAGTTTTACGAAATCTACCCTCAAATATTTTGATAAGCGGCTGAGCTAGGCATCGCGCATCAGTTGTGCAAGTCAGTACTACGGGGACGTGTACGCGGTCGATTGCGATCTTATTTGATATTTTGTGAAATTTTCGGCTATTAATTGGTTACTGCGTCCACGCGAATTGTAGAACAGTTTTTTCGCACGAAGTATCGGAAGCTATCCCGCGGTGCACTGAAAAAAAAAATGTAGTTATACATAACCAAACTTTTTTCAACCTATAACACGAAAAAGTGACCATGTAACTTTATGCAATGTGACCAAAACCAGTTGTTAAGTGACCTTTAAGTTAAGTCTTGCCAAACTTTGGTTATTCCTCAAATGAGTAGGTAACCGAAGTAGTGTGGTTAAATATGTTTTTCAGTGTATTAGTTACGACCATTGAAATCTAAATATTAATAAGTTATAGAATGTTATCTACTACATTTTACTACCAGACGCGTGCCGTGGTCGTAGTCAATGGTGCTGATTTTGTTGAACATCGCACTAAACTAATTTTAATCCCACTATATCTCTTTCTTACAAACATCATTGAAAAAGGACAGAAATTATTTAGACCTGTCAAATTAGTCTATGCCCTTGTCATTTACGGGAAAATAGTCGAGACCTTTTGCGATTATGAATAAATTGGCATTAGAACTATTCAAGAGGACTAATTTGACAGGATTAAAAATCTTCTACCCCTTTCTCATGTTCTTTATTAGAAAGAGACATAATAAGACTAAATTGGTTTAGTTCGTGAACAACAGAATCGGCACCAATGTCAAAGCATCCAAAGCAATATAAATTAAACTTAATTCCGTTCAAATACGTTACATTTTTAAACGTGCACCCTCGATGAAGTGGTCGTTTAAACATAATTTTCTCTAAAGCGGCGACAAGGTCAAGCGCCTTTGCAACTTCTACTAACTTATTAATTAGATTTCTGTAGTAACAATTTATTGTTTCTACATCGCGTCCTAATGAAGTGAAGTGTAATGTTTTGTTTCAAGTGCTTGTGTGTGAAAACCCAGGTGGATCCTGTAGCTTGCACCAGTATGCTGTCTTGGTAAGTACACACTAGTTTAGTTACCGTTTCCAGCAGAATTTATGTTTGTGACTCAATACAAACAAAGACATGTGTTATCATAGTGTCGGCATTTCTAAAGCAGTGTGCGTCACAACTACAAACGCTCCTAAATTTAAACAATGATTAACCGCCCAATGTCCAATACCGATCAAGTTAAACAAAAATACATTAACAAATGTTCCAAATTGCTTTTTCATTAAGCCACGTCAAATGAAAATGTCAAAAGGCACAACGTCAAAATTTCACAACATTTAAACTGTTCATTTGCCAAAACTCCATTTAAATATTGAAACTTTTTCAAATAAAACAAACGATTCTGCTATGAAATTGACTTCAGGCTCTCAGACCACACCAGACGTCACTTGTCATAATTATTGTGACATTCAAAAGAAAACGCAGCGAATTCCTGTACAAACATACATTCTAAAACCCATCCAAACAAAATGCTACCGTATTTCTGAACAAATAAGGTTCTTGAAAACAGCATTCAATAACTTGGCAAATAATCGTTCAGTAACTGTTTTAGCAAGGGAAATTGCACTCTATTTCGTAATCAAGAAAGTTGTGAGTTTAAGTTCGTGAAGTCTCCTACATTTTTAAATACGGTCCGCTTTTAATTTGTCATATTATATAAAGCGTGATTTATATTTTAAAAGTTGAACTGGTACCGCGAACGTGTGATTCATACATTTTACAGGGGACATGTTTTAAATAATTTAAAGTTTATTACGACCGTTTCTGTAAGCGTATTTATTTTGTGCAAGAATCGTGGGAAGCGAGTTAATTCGTTTAAATGCGTGGTAGTTATTATTAACTAATTTACATATTTTATCAAGTGAATTTTAATTAAAATTAAAATGAGAAGTTTTCTTCTATAATGTGTTGTCTTTTTCTGTTCTACGTTCGTAGTTTATTAAAATATATTGGAATGGAGAAAGCTTTATTTTATACTACCTTCCGCCCGCGGCTTCCCCCGCATTTTTGGGATAAAAAGTAACCTATGTGTTATTCTAATGTATAAGCTTTATTACTGTAAAGTTTTAGTTTTCAGTAGTTTTTGCATGAAAGATTAACAAAAAACATCCATCCATCCATCCTAACAAACTTTCGCGTTTATAATATTAACGCACGACAGCCGCATTGCAGTAATCCGATACCAAAAGTCACCATTAAAAGAGCCCTAATACTTACTTACTAAAAATTTGTAACATAATATCTTTTTGGGGTTCCGTACCAAAATGGTAAAAAAGGAACCTTTATGGTGCGACTTCGTCTGTCTGTCTGTCTGTCTGTCTGTCTGTCTGTCTGTCTGTCACACCTGCTTATTTCAGCAACTACTAATGCTATCGACTTGAAATTTGGAACAGTTATAAAAAATGCTGGTCCAACTTTATTACAAATGAAAAAATTAAAAAAATATTTTGATTTTCATTGCAAAAGGGGCCGGAGTGGGGGTCCAAAATTTCAAAGTGGCGTTACTAGGTTAAGTGACATATCATATGAAAGGGCTTGATCTGCACATTACAAAATATATTTTTATTAAATTTTATGTCACACTGTTTTCGACATATGATGAAAAATGTCTGAAAAAATACCATTCCCCCCCCCCCTTATCTCCGAAGTTTGCAGAGTGAAAAATCTGAAATAATTAGAGTTGATAGGAATTGACCCAAATATGGCACCAAAAATAAAACGATGTTCCTAACTAGTATAGTTTTTTCAAAATCATCAAAATTCTTTCACAAACAAACTTAGTTTTGCGGTCCGGTTTTTTTGACTTTATACGTCCAAAACTGATACGGAACCCTCGGTGCGCGAGTACGACTCGCACTTGGCCGGTTTTTTTCTCTATTAAAGACCAGACTTTAAGTAAATATCGGAAGCAATTTTCGAGGCAAATAGCGTCCGATGCAGGATTGCATTAGCGACTGCAAATATAAACGGTGTAGATAGAACACCCCGTATAGTGTGAGTAGAACAGCCTGTATACTGCACATGGAGCATGCTGTATGTAGTAAAAAGTGAACATTTACGGAAGAGGTGAGGGGCTTAGGGTGGGGACATAGTGATGACCAAGGATATTATGGAGGTGATTTATCCGAACCGAAGTCGGAATCTGAGTTTTTGGCTTTGGTTTGTCGGAGTCGGAAGTGGAATCGGAGACGGAGTCGGAGGCAATATTGCAATAAATTTAAATGATGGTACATCACAATTTGACAATAATTGCTGCAGCAACCAGATCAGCATCGCTGTCCACTATTAGGTATATCTCACTAGCTCAGTTCTACAGCCACAAATTCCCACACGTACACGAACTCAATTCTACAGCAATGCAGTTGTTGCTACCTTGCTAGAATATACTCTGCAATATCTTGCATAGCTAAATTGCAGCAAGAGTATCACCGTAAATATTGCCCATCCATAGTTTTCAGCAAGATTCTCATTATATTTATAGTGTATGTATTTTGTTTTGAAGCTCAGTTTATTCCTTTCGTAAATTAAAAAAAAAAAGTAACTGAAAGACAGAATCGTGTTGCTGCGGAGTTTGTTGCGCCGTTTCTTCTTTGCAGCTAAAACACTAGAAAGCGGTGAAGGCGTGCATTTTTGGGGGATATCTAATGTATATTGACGTTCAAAAAGTGCTAATTGGCTTTAGCCCACTTTGAATAAATGATTTTTGAATTTTAATTGAGATTGCAACTTTCCCCGCTTCCGCTGATACCCCCGCTCCGATCGTCACTAACTGCCCTCTAACCAGAAGCAAGCGGTCTCATAAGAAACACAAGTACTAACGTTGAACTTAATGGTCGCGTTCACGTTCGACGGCTTGCACCTCAGATCATAGAAACAAGGAGGTCTGCCATCATAGCAAATAAGTACGGGATCAACTGTCGCCACTTTTAGGACAGTTTTCGTCACAAGCGCTCCTTGTGAATATAAAGATCTTCCACACATTAAAAATTCCGCACAACCTCAATCTAACACTGTTAATCGTCACTCAACACTAGCACTAAACTAAAACACTATTTATATCATCGATCGTGTTCGGTTCGTCGCCAGCTTGTACTTTTTATCATAATCAATGTGATCAAAATTAAAGCATCAAGCTCAATAGCGCCTTGGCACATTTCCCTTGTTTCTATGATCTGAGGTTTGCACCGCGCTCTCTTTACGTTGCTGCTGTGAGCTGACTTTTTGTTGCATACAGTATGTAATGCGCTTACTTCCTTTGTAACGCTTAATGAGATACAAGCTCAGATCATAGAAACAAGGAGATATGCCATCATAGCAAATTAGTACGGGAACAACTGATGCCAATTTTAGTACATTTTTCGACACAATTACGCGCATAATTAAGCGCTCCTTGTGAATAAAACGATCTCCTACGCATTGAACATTCCGCACACCCTCAATCTAACACTGTTAATCGTCACTCAACACTAACACTAAACTAAAATATTGTATTTATACCATCGATCGTGTTCGGTTCGTCGCCAGCGCGTACGTTTTGAATATGAGCAATTTGCTCAAGATCAGGCATCAAGCTCGATAGCGCCTTGGCACATCTCCTTGTTTCTATGATCTGAGGATACAAGCTTGTGCTTAAACTGAATTTCTTCTTCGTTTCTCTCTTTTTTGAGAGGCAATAATCACAAATAAGGTAGGTACGAGTTCGTAGCCGACTACAGACAGCAGCAGTAGGCAACGTGTCGCCGCGACACTACTGGTTTCTACGTATTTCTATGAAGCGGTTTACAGGGGGGAGGGACACATTGTTAACGTCTTTCAGAGCTCCTAGTTCACTAACTATGCAGCAGGCCTTTATGGCGGCGTGCGTATAGAAAACATCTACTTGCGAAGTTTAATACAAATTGGTTTTGAACTGTGGATTTTACAAGGGGGTCACAGACAGACGGACAGACGGACGTGACGAAACTATAAGAGTTCCTAGTTTTACTACGTTAATCGTCACTCAACACTAGCACTAAACTAAAACACTATTTATATCATCGATCGTGTTCGGTTCGTCGCCAGCTTGTACTTTTTATCATAATCAATGTGATCAAAATTAAAGCATCAAGCTCAATAGCGCCTTGGCACATTTCCCTTGTTTCTATGATCTGAGGTTTGCACCGCGCTCTCTTTACGTTGCTGCTGTGAGCTGACTTTTTGTTGCATACAGTATGTAATGCGCTTACTTCCTTTGTAACGCTTAATGAGATACAAGCTCAGATCATAGAAACAAGGAGATATGCCATCATAGCAAATTAGTACGGGAACAACTGATGCCAATTTTAGTACATTTTTCGACACAATTACGCGCATAATTAAGCGCTCCTTGTGAATAAAACGATCTCCTACGCATTGAACATTCCGCACACCCTCAATCTAACACTGTTAATCGTCACTCAACACTAACACTAAACTAAAATATTGTATTTATACCATCGATCGTGTTCGGTTCGTCGCCAGCGCGTACGTTTTGAATATGAGCAATTTGCTCAAGATCAGGCATCAAGCTCGATAGCGCCTTGGCACATCTCCTTGTTTCTATGATCTGAGGATACAAGCTTGTGCTTAAACTGAATTTCTTCTTCGTTTCTCTCTTTTTTGAGAGGCAATAATCACAAATAAGGTAGGTACGAGTTCGTAGCCGACTACAGACAGCAGCAGTAGGCAACGTGTCGCCGCGACACTACTGGTTTCTACGTATTTCTATGAAGCGGTTTACAGGGGGGAGGGACACATTGTTAACGTCTTTCAGAGCTCCTAGTTCACTAACTATGCAGCAGGCCTTTATGGCGGCGTGCGTATAGAAAACATCTACTTGCGAAGTTTAATACAAATTGGTTTTGAACTGTGGATTTTACAAGGGGGTCACAGACAGACGGACAGACGGACGTGACGAAACTATAAGAGTTCCTAGTTTTACTACGGAACCCTAAAAATAAAATCTGTTCTAATAAAAATTAAACTATCAAAAGACTAGATTCTTTGAATCAAGTCAAATTCTCTAGAAACGCATCTTTATTATTATCATCTTTATTATTATAAGAAAATAAATTCAAAGAAATGTAGAGAATTATCAATGTGAACGAAGCTAGCACAGATTATAATGCACTTTCAATAGACATTCCATTCAAAATTCTAATTTATATGGGTCTGGGAATGAGTGAATGAGATCTCCGGAATTAAGTGATTTTTTTATAGAATAGACCTCCAACTAAAGTTGAATCAAAGCTAAATTGATAGTGGATGATACGTATTTATTGTTTGAAGTAAAAGATAAAATAAATTATGATAATAATAATGCACTAGCTGTTGTCCGCGACTTCGTCTGCGCAAAAATAAATAAAAAGTAGACTATGTGCTTTTTCAGGTTCCAGGCTATCTTTCTTTCAAATTTCATACAAATCCGTCCAGCCGTTTCAGCGTGAAGAGTAACAAAACACACACACAAATTTTCGCATTTATAATACTACAGGGTGATGTTTAAACATGAAGCACATAAAATAAGCTTTTAAAAAAAAACTAGCTGTTCCCCGCGCAGTTTCACCCCCGTTGCTCGGCCCCTAAGGGTCGTAGCGTGATATTAAATAGCTTATACTATACCTCAAGAATCTGGCTATCATATACAAAAAAAAAATCGAATCCGACTGGTAGTTCCAGAGAACCTGTTCAAACAAACTCTTCGGCCTTATAATATTAGTATAGAAGTATGATTTTTTCTATACATTATTTTCTACTAGGAATACCTACTGAATTAAAAACTTTTCATATTTAAAAGTTATAATCTACTAAGTATAACTTTCAAGTTCCAACACAAGCTCTCTCCTAATTGCTAACAAAACACGTGTCGTTTTAAATTGAACTATACACGTCGTGTCCAATGTGTTCATCCAATTTATTTTTCATCTGCACTGTGCTCCAGATTTTTTAAACAAAAACCGCTTTTGTTTTATTTAGTTTCGTATTTGAAAATAAGGTTTATTCCACTTTGTTCACCTGGGTGATGTGATTGATGTGTACGAGGCCATGAGGCGTTGTTTTCGACTCTAATATACTCGTAACAAGGTTGAAGATATTTTTTGTTTAATTGTTTGTTTCTTAAAGCGCGCTGATCTCTGGAAACACCAGTGGGATTCGAAAAAATATTTTTGCACATGATAACAGGATTCATGAGAAAATGGTAGTAGGTATAGGTAGGTAGGGCTATTCAACATAGCATAAAAAAGTCAGAAAGAACGCTAAGCAAAAACGAAGTAGGTAATAGCGCGAGCGGACGATGTGACGTTCAAATTAATCGGTGAGTAAAACCGCGGGGCACAGCTAGACGTCATAATTGCAATAACCAATCCGCTTGTCTCCCACGGCGAATGGTTCGAGTTCGATCCCGAGGCACGCACCGCTGACTTTTCGAAGTCATGTGCGTATTATCATTGCATAGCATAACATTGGTTCTTGGTTCTTGTCTGGACTTTAAAATAGACCTTTGAGTTTGTTTCGGTGTTTCTTCTCAGAGGTAGTCTATAATAACACTTTTACACGTCAAATATTGACGTGTAAAAGTGTTATTTATAACCTACTTACAGAATAAAGAATTTCAATTTCAATTATAATTTATCACTTGCTTTAACGGTGAAGGAAAACATCGTGAGGAAACCTGCATGCCTGAGAGTTCTCCATAAAGTTCTTGAAGGTGTGTGAAGTCTGCACTTGGCCAGCGTGGTGGACTATGGCCTATCCCCTCTCATTCTGAGAGGAGGCCCGTGCCCAGCAGTGGGACAGTTTATAAACGGGGCTAATATTTTTTTTTAATCCGCCCACCCAGTAGTATACTCCACTGCATCACCAAGAAAGAGCCACATATTTCTTATCTGATAACAATAAAGAGACCAATGAAAAGCATACGATTTTACAACAAAGCTATCAACCGATAATTCATTGAATTCGTTGTGATGTATGAGAATCAGAGGACCTAGCACGAACGATTCTGACGGTGCGTATCGCAAGCGTAAGCATATTTTGAATTGAAAATACACGTTTGCTACCCAATATTTATATAAATTAAATATTTTATTTAAATCTCTGTATTTATTAAAATGCGCAAATTGTATAAAATTGTATCTAAATGTTCTATGACTGTTGTATTTTAGATTCGAAATTCGCTTACGTTTACGATACGATACGTCAAAATTATTCGTGCTAGGCCCACAAGTACAAAACGATTAATGGTATTAATTAGCCACCAATTTAAATCAAATCTCTCTCAGCATGATTATCAAATTCGAAGGGTATTATAACACCTAACAAAGCGATCACCGATAATTACGAGAATCAGGTATTAACATTACGCTTCACGGTATCTACCAATTATCTACCAGTTAGCAATTTCTAACAGTAAATTATAATTAGATTAATACAAAACCGAATTAACCACTATATGTAGTTTTGACTAGCTGACCCTCCCCGGCTACGCACGGGCAGTTTAGTCTGTACACATAGTGGATTTCATGGGTTTTAATTTTTTGGCGCAGAATTCTTCTTTTTCTAAAATACAAGTAACCTACGTTAATCCTTATAACATCAGCTATCTACCAGTGAAAGTCCCGTCAAAATCGGTCCAGCCGTTTCGGAGATTAGCCGGAACAAACAAAAAGACAGACAGAAAAGTTTTTTTTTCTTTTATGCAGGTACCGTATACATACCTATACGTTCATACATTCTTAAGCATTTAGTAAAATGCTGTTGTAACATTACAAACAAACGCTTAAAATATACCTAGAGTATAGATTCGCACACAAAAAAGTCAATCTGTATTCTAGTTTCCACATGAATAACAAAACAGCATCAATACTGGATAGTCGATTTACGATATCAACTCTCCCATACTAACTTTGGTACATTTTAGGGGCGACACAGACGACAGACTTTTTGTGCGATCGACTCTGCCGCGCTTTGCAGCGCTCGAACAATCTGCTAAACTTCTGTGAACAGATTGTTCGAGCGCTGCAAAGCGCGGCAGAGTCGATCGCACAAAAAGTCTGTCGTCTGCGTCGCCCCTTATCCGGGGAACATTTGACACGCGAGCATTCGTCAGCAATGGATGACACAAATGTGCGACGCAACGGCAGTAAAATACCGCGAGATACGAAAGGGTTAGACGCTTTCCGGTGTAGTGTTGCCAGCTGCGGAAACCAACGGATTTTAGGGAGTTTTAAATTTCTAAAAAATTTAATCTTGTCTACAAAGGTAGGTTAGAAAATAGGGAGTTAGTTTATTTTAAAGTCGATTACAATGAGATTTTGAAGGCTCGAAAGGTCAAAAAAAGCGTCATCAAACGCACAAAACGTAATTTATACTTACAATTTTTTTTCGGGATATTTTGAATGTTTGAAACGAATCATTTTATCAACAGATATTGACAGGTAATAAAACGTCAAAATATTGCAATTTAATGTGTTTGGTAAATTTCTTAGTATATCGGTGAATTTTATTGTGGCTGATGTTTGCGGGATAAAAAATAGTTTATAGCACTTAGGGATAATCTAGCTTTCTATATTAGTTTAAGATTTTTCAGAATCGGATCAGTAGTTCCAAAGATTACCCCCCGTATATGCACAAACTCACAAAATTCGCAATCTCTCTATTCGCAATATAATTTGGTACAGATTTTTACCATTTTTTGTCCAAATATGCTTGGATCTGGCAACACGTAGTCCTGACTAAGCATAAGCTATGACTGATTGTATCTTATTGATTCGAGACTAGACGTCGACACAGCCACAATATCTTATGTAGATACGTACATTTTTAGGGTTCCGTAGTAAAACTAGAAACCCTTATAGTTTCGTCATGTCCGTCTGTCCGTCTGTCTGTCTGTCTTCTGTCTGTCTGTCCGTCTGTCACACCCTCGTAAAATCTACAGTTCATAACCAATCTGTATGAAACTTCAGAGGTAGATGTCTTCTGTAAGCCGCCATAAAGACCTGGGGGGGGGGCATACATGAAACTGAAAGATGAAAAAAAATATTTTCGCGCAACCCTTCATGTGGGGTACCTATCGTTGGATAGATCTTTGAAAATAAGATCAAGGTTTCTAAATTACTTATTTATTTAAGCGCATAATTAGTGAACTAGAAGCTTCGAAAGTCGTTAACAATGTGTGTGTGTGTGTCCCTGTAAATTTCCAATCGCGTTATCAAAAAATCTGAAAAAATTCAAGCTTATGGAATCTAATAAAAACTCTCGATTAAAATTAGTTTGAACAAGATACGTTAATGACTTTTTGAAATATTCACTATTTTCAGTTTTGACCGCAAAAATAACTTTGTATTTCATTATAATATTAGGAAATACAAACTTTTGTTTGCAGTTGGAAGACTGAAATACTTCTTCTTACGGTACCCTAGACTGTGCGTGGTTCGACACGCTCTTGCCCGGTTTTTTTAAGAACAATTTTATTGGTACATACGTTCTTTAAAATCACGTAGTTATTATTTGAATATCTAGTAATTAATACGGCGTCATGGAGTCCTTTACTAAAATGTACTAGCTGTGCTCAGTGGTTCGCCCCCGTTGCTCGGCTCCTAACAGTCATAGCGTGATGAATCTGGTTATCATATAAGTACAAAAAAAAAATATCGAATCCGACTTGTAGTTCCAGAGATTTGCGTATTTTTAAAATAAACAAAAAAAAAAATCTTCAGCTTTATTATTTGTTTGTATAGATTTTGGTTTTTGGTGCACGATTTTCATCATAATTATTAGCAAAACGTCTACCCTGTTATGATGAGCTTTTTATTCGGTACAATCAATAGTTGTGTGCGGTATGTTTTAAAAACGGGCTGGTTCTTGCTACGTATTAAGTTCTCAGAGATATGCATCTGCCCATGCACCATATTATTATATTATCGTCATGTTTTACCATACACCGATCTAAACACTAGAACTGAAAATAAAACATGGCAGTAAAAACCCATACTGCAGTCGTTTCTCGCAAAACTCCCTAATATAAAACAATGCAAATTCTAAAAATAGCGCAGTAAAACGGTAGAATAACAAAGAAATAGGTTAAAAAGGCGTAAAAAAAACGCCACGCAAAATACTCCAACAAGCGAAAATTTCCACGCCGCGCCGGTCTTCAAGAAAATCTTATGAATTCGACGTAATAAAGATGCAAATGTGTACATTTTTTTGTTCGCCGGTGTACTGCCGGTTCACTCGGAAGGAAATTTCGCAAATGGCGTGCATTGCGAGTCTGTTTACACTATCTGTCAAAATAATTGTGCACGCAGTCGTGTGGTTGTGACGAAGCTATTTATGTACTTTGTGTAAATATTACTGGAGCGTATTCTTTTTAACCACTGGTGCGAAAAGAGGGTTGTTTTAAATTTTGCAGCATTTGTTTGTCTGTGGTATCGTAGCTCCTAATTGGATGGACCGATTGTGATGGCTAGAATTGACTATGGATTATTATAGCTCAGTAGGGGAATTGCTTTCGCCAGTTTAGGGCTCTTTATTTATTTAAACTTCATGCAACAAAAAAACCTTTGAGCTTTTTCGGTGTTTCTTCTCAAAGGTAGTTGTACAGAAAACACCGACCTCATCTAGCTTAAAAAAATGTTTTGACATGTAAAGTGTTAGGTACATATTTTTAACATGTTCACAAAATAAATATCATCATCATCATCATCGTCGCACGACAGCCGGACGGCACTCTCAACGGCATTCTTTCAAATCTTTCAATATAGCAGTTTATTTATTCTAAACTGTGATCCATTTCATGCAGAAAACATCATTATTATCACCATTTCGAATTCAGGCATTACGATTATTCTTTCTCCATGGGGAAATCAAGCTGCATACATCAAACAGTCAAAGAGATAAACGGAATAATATCTAAAATCCATTTGGAATTTGTCACTAATATAACTTTTAATGGAGAATCCGTCCTACCCTCGTCAGGGTGGGTAGGTCCGTCGCTATTGTTTTAGCCAAATGTCAATATATCTAAGACAATCCAGATTTAGAACTAGTTTGTCGACGTCACGGTGACAGATTAATTTTGTGCCTAAGTAGTGTCGTTCAAGGCTTTCGTTATAAGTGTGCCTGTCAAAATTTATGCTGTCGGTGATTATTGAGAATCTAGTCGAAGAAAAATGAGGGTTTTTATTTGGAATTTAAACCCTTAAATTTGTATTAAACAAGCTTTTGCCCGCGACTCCGTCCGCGTGTACTACAATAAGTTGACCATTTTAAATGACCTCCTTAGTGTAGGGTGGCTAGTGCTGTGAAAAGGTCAAGTGTATATTATCTGGTTCATTCCACCGGAATTAAATGACATTTGGCTTAGATAGTGACCCCAAGCTACTAAACTGTGAAAACCATATAGCACTAAGTTTAGTCAACGAAACATCATTAACGAAGTGGATATTATTTAAAAACGAAGTGGATATTATTTAAAAACAAATAAATAAAACAAACTCGGCATTGTGATCACTTGAAAGAAAGAAAAAAAAAATAAAAAAAAATACACAATTGAACAAAACAAAACCTAAAAATATAATAAAAACAAAATCTTGAAAAAATAATACATCGCATTCGCATGCGATAAGTTCGACATTCAGCCCAATTTATGATATACTATAGGTACTTGCGATTACATGGTAAACAAAAACAGTTTCCTTATTATTAGGTAGGTAGGTACCTATATAAAATAATTATAAAAATTCATTGCTGCATCAACATCATTCATATTGTAATCTTGCTATCTGCTACCCCACCAGTTGAGATAAATCACGCTTATTGGATAGACAATCCCTTCACAAGTCTAAATTCATTAATCTTATAGTAATCGCTATTGAAAATTTAAGCCCACGGTGTCTTCAGTCCATAAATAGATGCTCTGTCTCTCTCCCTCTCTGCACTTTGTATAATCCTTTTATCCTTTCTAATGACGTCTAAAGCAAGTGATAGGCTAGCTTCTATTCGACGGCTCCTCTCAACATACACTATGCCGTAATGTCCTAGAGACGGGCAAAGCGCTTTAAAGCGCCATTTAGCACAGATTGCGCTGAGCTGTATACTCTCTGTAAAGTACGGCGCACGGATGCGATGGCTAAATTGGTAGTCGTTTTAAATTATGTCGGAGAAATAAGGCGATTTATTTTATGCTAAGATAAAATTGATTTACAAAGACTGTGAACATAGATAACTCCAGTCTTTTAAGTTGAAACAAATTTTTACGATTTCAGTGATCTTAATTTTTAAGTATACAATAACATTGAGCTAAAAGTATGTACATATGAATAAAAAATAGTTCGTTATTTATCCATGAAAAATTCACATTAATATTGTAAATGCGAAAGTTTGTGTGTGGGTATGTGTTGGTTGAGTGTATCTGTTTGTTACTTCTTCACGCTGAAATGGCTGGACGAATTTGAATGAAATTTGGCAAGGAGATAGCCTGAGACAAAAAATACATAAGCTTCTTTTCATCAATTTTCACGTAGGTGAAGTGGCAGGCTAATCTTACTAATATTATAAATGTGAAAGTTTATAAGGATGTATGGATGTATGTATGGATGTTTGTTAATCATTCACGCAAAAACTACTGAACGGATTTTGATAAAATTTTACAGTAATATAGCTTATGCATGAGAATAACACATAGGCTACTTATCCCAAAAGCGCGGGCGAAGCCGCGCGCAGAAGCTAGTAATAAATAATTCAAACACTAGCTTACCTTTTACACTAAATAACAAATTGGTTTAACATAACCAAAGAAAAGCGACTTAATTGATTGAATGTTTGAGCTAGAATAATTTCATGAATAAAATATAGCGGAGCTATTGACCAACCGACGCGGCGTTCATAGGATTTATTCTGGCGTGAATATTAATATGCCTACACTTTATACGAATTACAAAGTAGCAAAAATACTGTATCGAGTATTGTGTCGAGTGTCTGGAATCCAGTAGTCCGGTTGTGTAAAAACAACAAAAATCAAAAAATCTGCTGTTCCATACATTTTGATCGTATTGTAGTGCATTTTTGTAGGGAACAGCTGATTCTTTTTTTTCATATTTCAGTGTCGGTCCCATAATAAAAGTTGATCAATTATTCATGAGTACTTTCACCTCCTAAAATATCCGCACTGGTTTTAATTTTACCCTGTATAGTAATATTGGTTGCATTTTACCAAAATTTTTGTTATTGACGTATCTTTACGCTTGTATTCCTCAGGAGTCGCCACGAGGCCAACTATTAGATCAACAGTCATTCTTCCCAACTCCCCGAAATAGGTTTTTGCAAAGAGCAGGGCCCCAAGTCTGCTATTACAATTATCATAATCGTGTCAGAATGGTCTCACAATGACATCGTTTTGACCAATTACCAAAGAGATAGGTAGTCTTACTCTAAGCCAATGACCGAAGGTTTTGACTTAAGTTTTGATAGTTATGATGTCATTATGACAATTGCAATAGCTGACATGGGGCCCAGGTTTATGGTCATTACGGGGATTCAAATACACGTCTTTTCACTCGTCAGAAGCCCTGTTTTCAAGGACCCATCTTAGAAGTAGGTAAACCTATCTACTCTCTAGTAGCTTTAACTTAAAATACAAACGCGATTAGTCGTAAGTGTGCGCCCTATCTTACGAACACAGTGTATTAAAATAATATCGGCGGTATATTGCGGCGCCGCAGTTCAGCCATATTGAAATATTATAATCTGTTTTTGATTAGTTTTCTGACCGTTCACGTTTACCAATAACTCTGTAATTTATTAAGCAATCAGGAAATATTAATATTTCGTCAATAGGAAGGAGTAATTTAAATAATAGACCAGCCTTAGGTACTCAAAGTGTAGGCGATTCGCACACTGCACCGCATCACGCAGCGTAGCGCGGGAGTGCGTGATCTTATGTTGCAAGTACCTGTATTTGTATAGAAATCACGCATGGTGCAACACACTGAAAACGCATTCACGCGCGTGGCTTTTGTTCCGTCACCACGCACACCGCAGCGTAACGCGGGGCGGTGTGTGATTCAGCCGGCCTAGCATGACCACGATAGAAATGGGTTTTGTCTACATAGAAATATACAAAGTGACAGATTGTAGCAACATTTCTACCGTTTCATTCATAAAACGTAGAAATGTTTCTACAATCTGTCACTTTGTCTAATTCTATGTAGACAAAACCCGTTTCTATCGTGGTCATGCTAGGCCGGCAGGCCTCAGTTTCATACAAAAACTAAACTTAACATGGCTACATTTACCATGTTTAAAAATCAATACATACAGATATCTAAACCAAACCATCCAATATTAAACTTTAATCTATTTTAAAACCAAATGAAAAAACACAAAGGAAAGCTCATAGTGGAGTGAATGTGATATACGAAGCTCCAGGGACTTTAATTAATAATTGAAAGGTGAAAAATGTGAAATATCTCAAGCGTCGATAGAACTAAAACTGTAAAGGATGGTGTACAATGTATTTTTATATTTATTTTATAGCTTTGCACTGGAGTTTTATATTCCAAGTGTGTTAAACGTAAATATAATGTCCACCTGGGTTTAGGCCTAGGAGATTGTGTGATACTGGATGCTTAGTAGTTTTTACGTCATGGTGATAAAGAACATATATATGACAAAAACTAATCGTTTTAAAAACACCACATTTATATCCTTTACACACTTAGTTTGTTTTTTTTTATAATCCATATAGCCTATACCACTCGTGACGTTGATACGAATGTACCTAATGACGATGCCTCGTTTGTTAAAGTCTGTTCGCCCGTTTACTCCTTAGAAGGGAACAACATAGAAACGGAAATACATCATACATACCTACTAACAATTAACATACATATGAAAACTATACCCTCCTTTTGGGCTTCGCCGAGTTAAAAAAGGCGAACGAATAACGCCATTACGGTTATGTATAAGACTTTCGTTGGAAGACATAAAAATACATTTAAAATTGCACCAAAGTTTATTTTCTTCCGAACAGGTACTACATCCTACTCCCATTAAATTTTAAACTACGACACTGTCCTATCACGCTACAATTTCAGTAACTTCACGATCAAATCCACTTGAAACTCACCGCATTTCTTCCCTCAAACAGACAACCTCAAACAGAACTACTCTAAACAAAGTCGTACGTGTAACGAGGTTATGTGAACTCTCCTTTACCCGAGCTAATTTCAAATAGTCACGTCTTGGTGCAGGTGTGGGCTGGGGATCGAATCCGCGTCGGATAGAACGGCTGTCAACCGCGTGTGTAATGCCCCGATTATATGTTATGTTATATGTTGCGATTTATATGTTACATTGATATGAGGGGCTCGTGGCAAAATGACAGCGCTGATCCATCGATCTGCGAGGCTAAGCTCCATTTGCCGCGGTCAGTCCTTGGATGGAGAGCACGTTATACAGTCGGTCTCAGTTGTCATATAGGAATATCTTTGACAATCGTTACGAGCAGTACATTCAATACCGGTATTACCCAATAATTGTATTGTGAAGGTCAGATGGCAGTCGCTCCACGTAAATAGAGATAGATATTAGTTTCATAGGGAAAGTTGTTCAGAATGACGGGTAGAATCACCCCCTGTTGCAGGTGACTAAATCAGCCTGTATAATGTACATACTTTCATTTAAGTACGTTTCTCAATTACGACACTCAACTTACCATTCTTCTGTGACTTAGATATCAGCTGTATTAGACAGAATTAGCAGGTAGCAGTGATAGCCTAGTGGTCTAACCATGTGCCTCCCACGGCGAATGGTTCGAGTTCGATCCCGAAGCACGCACCACTGACTTTTCGAAGTTATGTGCGTGCTAGAAATTAATTATCACTTGCTTTAACGGTGAAGGAAAACATCGTGAGGAAACCGGCATGTCCTAGAACCAAAAATTCGAAGACATGTGACGTCCACCAACCCGCACTGGGCCCGCGTGGTGGACTACGGCCCACTCCCTCTCACAGAGAGGAGGCCTGTGTCCCAACAGTGGGAACATTATATAGGCCGATAGTGCTAGGCAGAATTAACCCTTAAAATCAACAAATCCTGACACTTTCCTTCACAAGCCAAATTCACAGAATGTTACATAATTTATTACCAGGTAAGTAATATCAGTTTCCACTTATATTTACACGTACATTCAAGGTTATACTTGGTAACTTTAAGTTCAGTTTACAGATTTATGTGGAGCACAAATTAATAATTTATAACTTTGTTACTTATTCGTGCATTAGACAGTAATTACGTTACTTTGAAGATGTGTATCGTCTTATTATGTAAACTTGTCTTTTACTCGTATGATTGGGTTTATAGAAGAACATAATAATAATTTTGTTACTATGTTATTATTATTATATATGCAAAAAATTTGATGGATGGATGGATGGATGGATGGATGTTTGTTACTTAATCACGCCTGAATGACTGAACGGATCTGTATGAAATTAATATAGCCTGGAATAGTAAATAAGCTACTTTTTATTCCTGAAAAATGTACCGTTCCCGTGGGATAGATTTGTAATTTCCACGCGAACGAAGTCGTGGGCAACAGCTAGTAGAAGAATATGAGTATTATGAGAAATGTATCTAAAATATTCCTCAGTTTTTCACAAATTATAGAAAATGTCGCGCTATGACAATAATCATTATGGCTTAAGTTAAGCAATCACATAGTTTTATCCTACACCTAAAAAAGGTTCCTAAAATCCAAACTGTCCCATTTCCAACTACGGTCAAACTAATTTCTGGTCGGTATAAAAGTGTTTCAAGTTAAAGTTCCGTTATATCTCGCCGTGTCGGGGTGTATCTGTGGAGTAACTTGGTGTTCCACTGCAGCTGGGATTTTAGCTAATTTAGTTTAATAGAACTAAAGGTGTAGAAATTAGGTTTATAGACGCAGAAATCTAAATTTTTAGTGTGCAAATAAGATTTTTTCTAAAAAGGCCTGGTAGGTGCCGGATAAGTTACTATCTAATGTACCTATAAAAAATATGTTTGTTTCTCTGAATATCCTCCCTCGATGCACGCAGTCTCCTTTAAAGTTGTATTCACGTCAAAAGTAAGAAATCGCCGATTCGCAATGAGCAAGCATGGAGATCAATGCTCGTATGAGAGCAAGGCACTTTGCATAATACCAGCCTATTATTATCAGATATATTTATGTTGATATCAATAGATAAATCTTTCAGAAATATATGTGATTATATAGTTAGGAGGCACCCATACAAATTATGTAAGTGAAACTTGTTCCAGCTATATCTCGCTCGTGTCACGACGGGTGAATCTGTGGGATAACTTGGGAATTCAACTATACAGTCTAGTGGGGTTTAATTTAATGGAATTGGGTGAAAATTAGGTTTATAAACATTATACATGGAATAAAGGTACTGCGGCAGTTAGTGAAATTTAGGATTGTGACGATGTGTGAGTTTAAGCAAGACAGGTTACCACCATTATTTTGTTGGTGTCGCAAAAAATGACTTCGTGACTTTGAGGAGTAATTGGGCAGCAATCCTCAGTGATTACTGATCTATTCGCACAGTGCGGTGGTTGGTTGATTGTTTTCTATGTCCCTAGTGGCTGCCATCATAGCTGCTGAAAATTTTGACCCATATTTAGTAAGCAAAGGCTTGATAAATTAGGTGACAGAGATCAGTGATATCTTTGCAATACATGAACAATTTGACGACAAAAATGCTGATTGCAGCTTATAAATCAACGGAGTTATTTTTTTAGGGTTACGTACCTAAAGGGTAAAAACAAAACCCTATTACTAAGACTCCGCTGTCCGTCTGTCTGTCACCAGACTGTATCTCATGAACCGTGATAGCTAGACAGTTGAAATTTTCACAGATGATGTATTTCTGTTGCCGCTATAACAACAAATTTAATAAACAAATAAAATAGATATTTACGGGGGGCTCCCATACAACAAACGTGATTATTTGGCTGTTTTTTTTTCGATCTTAATAAAGGTTATAATATAGTGTCTAATATTGTATAGATAATGGTTCGGAACTTTTTGTGCGTGAGTCCGACTCACACTTGGCCGGTTTTTTTTACTTCTGAGGTAGAAGAAAGTTATTTATACAAAATATTCGTTTTCTTCCAACCATGTAGGTAATTATGAAACCCATCAACAGTGTAGGTGTTTTCAGCCAAAAATAGCCCAAACCAGTGGGTGGACACGTTTACAAATCGAATAACACCCTCTTCCCCGGCTTACAGTAAGTCCACAAAATTATTTGCGCTCTAAAACGGTGTATGAATTTATAAGCGGTACCCGGAATCCTAAAATTCAACTAACCCGGGGAAGTTTGGTCCCTCTCGACCTTCAAGAAACTTGCCTGTGATGTACTCCGAATTTACAACCTTTCCCTCCTCCCCCAGTGCTTGTTAATTTTCTTAAACTATTGTGCCCTTGTTTTGAAGAATTTGAAAGTTATTTATTTGTTACATTAATTAATTTGTGACTTACTTTTGCCTCGGTTTCGCCTACGTTTTTTGGGATGACTAATTATGTTAATTCAAGGTATAAGCTGTCTCCTTTGCTTTCATCCAAATCTATGTACCTAGTAGTTTTTGTGTGGAAGAGTAACAAACATCCATCCATACATCATTAGTAGGATAGAGTCCAAATACTAGACATAAAAAAATTACGGGTTTAGTAAACGTAAATTACAGTACCTACCTATTATAGCATTTAGCAGGTAACCAAAATGATATAGTGTTGATATTTCGGTCATTTGTTTTGTTTGGCCATGCACTAGATGTATACGTATATTGTAGACGAAGATTTCAAATATATACCTAGTAAATTTTTCTAGAGTTTTTATGTTACACGACCCTACATCCAAAGTTAGGCAGATTATTAGCACCTTCATTCATAAATGTACCTATTAATACTCAATTACTCACCAACTACATAATCCTTGACATTTTTATTAATTGTGTATTTGCCTATCGTGCATTTATCTCTATTCTCGGATCTAAAGTCTCTCTATCGCTCCAAGGTTTCCTATATGAAAACTAAATTTTGAGTTAAGCTCCCTTTGTACTTAAAAAAATATATTTAATGTTTTTACCCGACTGCGAGACGCAAAGGAGGGTAATGTGTTTATCAGTCTATGTATGTATGTATGTATGTATGTATGTATGTATGTATGTATGTATGTTTGTTTCTATGTGGCGTTCTAGAGACCAAATGCGTACGCGTAGGCCGATTTTGATAATTCTTACGTCAATCGATTCGTCTTAACCTTGTGAGTGTCACTAAAGACATAACAGTAATCAAAATTCACCACAGCGACAACCAGACGCCATATTGTCAAAATGAAAAAAAAAAAAAGTTGATGAACTATGTCAAGTGGGGTGTCGTTGAATAGGTATTTTAAAATCATCTTTAGGTTCCTTTTATCATTTTTCATTTTAAATAATAGTTTAGGATATATAACGATTTAAAGTTGTTCAACACAGCAATCATTCTCGCTAATTCTTACTTATCCTCAAAACCTATCATGTGGGGTATCAAAATGAAGGGCTCGCAAAGAAGATTACGAAAACATACATTAAAAACTAAAAAGTGAAAAATAAAAATAGTAAATTAAAAATTAAAAAAACCCGACTGCCAAAAAACAACTAAAAAGTTCAAAACAAGAGCACTTTTCAAGCAGTCTGATGCAGTTGGTGGCATAAAATCTAAGATTTAACACAAATAATTGCCACCAACTGCATCAGACTGCTTGAAAAGTGCTCTTGTTTTGAACTTTTTAGTTGTTTTTTGGCAGTCGGGTTTTTTTAATTTTTAATTTACTATTTTTTTAAATATATAAGAGATACCAAAAACAACTGACACAGGCAGGATCCTGCCTGTGTCAGTTGTTTTTGGAATCTCTTATATATTTAATAACATTAAATAAGCATAACATGGCTTTAACATGTTTAAAATTCGCAAAAATATACATTTATAAATTGTATTTAATAATAAAAAATAGTATTTAATAAGTGTGTAGAAAAAGAATATGTAAATGAATCTTGAATATTCCTTGAAAACGGGTTGTACGTTCATATAAATCTCATAACACTCACATTATTGGAACAGATCCGCTGAATACATGATGTAAAGGCTGAAACTCAAAGTTGGAGTATAATTTCCCATGATTAGCAGTCGTTGTTCGTGCGCCGTTTGACAAAAGACTCAATTTCAACTTCGATTATCATCTCCGTGCTGTTGCTGACAGCCAATCAACTCGTGCCACGACAAAGATGTGTCTTAATTTGTTTGACGTGAAGGCACCTAAACATCACTTAGTTTAAAATAATAGCTATACCAATATAATAAAGCTGAAGAGTTTTTTGTTTGATTGTTTGTTCAAACGCGTCAAGTGCCGAACTGCCAGTCGGATTTGAAAAGTTCATTTTGTATATTTATATATTATAGCCAGATTTATGAGAAATGGTACGGTACCTATAGGATATTTTTTTTTTTTTTTTTTTTATAAAAAACCTTGCCCCACACTAGGATTTCTCCTGTATCGTGGGTGCGTTTACAAACACAAATTTCACATACACAAACAGTCAGACCTATGTGCAATGCGGGAATCGAACCCGCGACACGTTGCGCAGCAGCCAATCTCTCAGCCACTGCGACAACCGTGCGGTCAAATTTTTATTCCTAGTCAAATTATTATTATCATTACGCTATGACTCTTCTCAGCTGATCAAAAATAAAAAAAAGTCAGGAAAAACGCCAAACGAAAACAAAATGTTAGCACGGGCGGGTAAGTGATCCAATTAATTAAACTATAAGTTAAATTAAACAACGATTGAAACCGCGAGGTACAGCTAGGTCATGTTTATATTCACTGAAAGCATAGGCAGAGGTGCACTGTATACCCAAAGTGTCTCCACAATAACTGACGATGCTAAAGTATTGCCAGTGTATACTATAACTAAAAAAAAATTGCAAAGGCACAGATAGCTCTGACGAACGAGAATAAAATAATGTATAGCGACATGTTCTTGGTGATGTAATAAATGACATAGGTAGTTATAATATAGCGACAGGCACACACATCGGAATCTATATTTAAATTTATGTGTAAAAATCTACGAAGGTATTTTCTTCTAGAAAATATTTTGATATTTTCATCCTTTCCAAACTTTGGACAATAACTAAGTGTTTTCCAATAGGATACCCACTTAAAATCCCACTAATTGATTTACTTTTGAGAAATGTAATTCAGGATCTGGGAACAGTATCCAACTTTGGCGGGGAGTAGGTACCTACACGGTCGACCACTTTTCACCCTTATGTTCTTAGTAATAAGGGTGAAAAGTGGTCGACCGTCAATGTTGCCGAGTGTACCTACGTATACTAAGCCAATCACAACTTAATGCGAAACAAGAACACCAATTCCACGGATATTTTAGTTAGGTTCGCGACCCCATTGTAACCCCGAAAAAATCCTAAAGGTGCGGTTAAACGGGCTAGTTTTTTGTCAATTTCTTGCTGCAATTAAATAGCCGTGACTTGAGATCTTTATCGTGAAACTCATTAGATCAATCGCAATCTTGCAGTATAGCCGGGCGATATTGCAATGAAATTAAATGATGGTACATGTTCTACTGAGTTGCACGACGTAGATCTCAACTCACAGCTATACAATTGCAGCAAGATATTGTCAAAAAACTTGCCCGTTTAACCGCACCTTAAGCGCTTCCATTTCATTATGCAGACCCCAGCCAATTGTTCAAGTTAGATAATAAAAGTGGGGATAGTGTCCCATGAACGGAATATCATCATGTTATTGTAAACAAAACCACGGGTTCTCTTTCAGTAGTAACTGGCTGAATAACGGATCAAGTTTTATTAAAAAATTCCGCCACTACCCCCGGCGGGGCTGAAAGTTGGGGATAGGATGTTGAGACTATAGACGTGCCACCTGATTGCGACTGGGGTTACGGTGAGGTCATTATTAATACAGGTTATAATTAGAACATTAATTTTAGACAAGAGAGTAATCATATTACATAACATCTTTACAAGATTTTGCCAGATTCTCTAAAAATATAAAATCAACCTGCTATTTAAGTTCACGAAGCCCCTCAGCCCAAAAAACATCTTGATAAACTGCCAGAAAAGAAAAACAAAACACAAGGAGAAACAAAATTAACAAAAAGTTATAATTCAAACAAAGAAAACAAAAACAATATCCAATTCGAAAGTTTCCAACAATTAACGAATCCCAAATATCCCGACATTCTCCCAAATAAAACGAGTCAAACACCATAATGAGGGTACAGTGATCCCCGTATCTTGCACGGGCTTACGTAAGACAGGTACCAGCATCAAAGGCTGGGCGTAGTCTTTGACTCGACAAAGACATAATTACTTTGTGAAGAATTGTCTCGGCGCGTCTTCAAATGACAGAATCGCTGCGATAATTCCCAAGATTCTTGAGAATTTCAAGGTAGTTTGAGGTTTCGATTTTTGAGTTATTTTGAAATTGTTATTTGCTTGCTACTTATGAGTATTCTGTTATGATTTTTGTAAGATTGAAATTGCTCGCATTTTAAGTTCTTTTTGGAGACTTGAAGCAGTTTTACAATATCGTATTTGGCCCACCATCTGTCACATTTGAAAAATCCGCCTCATTCAGGTCGAAATCAATTGTGTCTGTCAAGTGCGACAGACACACTAATAACTGATACAATAAATTAAGCGGAACATATCCAGAGATGATTAAATCGGCCGTTAAGCTATTTGGATGGCAGTTTGAGTAAAAGTTACCCGACTTTTTTCATAAAGAAAATAAATAAACCCAGCAAAAATAAACTTAAACTTATCGTTTGTAAATTCCAAGTGTATTTGTAAAGGAATGCCAGTTTAAATGGCTTTATTTGGCAGAAAGAACTACATTTTAAAAAAGGGATTTTAAAAATAAAGTTTATATATTTTTAGCACGCCAGCCAGTAGGATTTTCATTACACATTTCGTAGTAAAAGTAATAACTAAAATTCCTGGTAGTCGGGACGACGCGATGCCAAAGTCCGCAAAAACTAATAGTATTAATTAAATAAAGCTTTTAAAATTTCACTCGGACTAAAGTTTCACACCAAATTTTTAAGATTTTTTTTTTTATTTGTAAATAGGCTTGCGTTTGACCGATGATGTGGTCTACGATGGAGCACGCGTGCCTAGAAGAAACCGATTCACTCGTGACTTGAAGACACTCAGATTGTAACTGTCGGGGAACACCCACTCGGGCAGCGCATTCTGATTATATACTTGATTTTGATTATACTTTGGTAAAACAAAGTAACAATAGTCAGCATATTATAGTTGTCATACAATTAAAAGCAGTGATGGCAAACAAACTAGACTCGTGCCTACGACTCGGTCCACGTGACTAGAACAATTGGCCATTTTAAATGACCTCCATAGTGTAGGGTGGCTAGTACTACTAAGAGGTCAAGTAGTATCTTGGTTTATCTTACAGGAATTTATCAATAAAATATATACACTATTATAAGCTAAAAGAAAATATAAATAAAATTAAAATTTAAGCATCAAAATATTCGTCCGCATCGCTGTCAACGGGTAAAGTGCCCAGAAGGCTGGCCGCATTGCCACGTTGAATGGCAATGCTGATTCTTGCTTTGCTTTGCTGATGCTATTGAAGCCTTAAACCGAGATTTAGATGCGATCAACAGCTGGTCTAATAGATTTGGAGTATCAGTGAACCCTACTAAATGTCAGGCGATTATAATTGGAAGCTCACGCATGATGGGCAAAGTGACAGTCACTTCTCTTCCTCCTATAAAATTTAACGGGACTGTCATTCCAATAAGCCCTAGTGTAAAGGATCTCGGATTACACCTTGACTCGACGCTTAACTGGCAAAGTCAGGTCTCTAGTGTCAGTCAAAGGGTCAACGGCACTCTGCGTTCCTTGTATCGTCTGAGGAACTTTCTGCCTGCTAAGACGAAAACTATGCTTGTGCAGACTTTAATTTTCCCAATAATCGACTATGGTGACGTGTGCTACTTTGACTTGAACGCGGTACTGTTGGATAAACTTGATAGGGTCCTGAATAACTGCATTAGGTTCATATTTAACTTGCGGAAATATGACCATGTGTCGAGCCACAGGTCCGAGCTCAAATGGATGCCTATTCGCCAGAGAAGAAGTTTACGAGCTCTGACCACGCTTTTCTCCCTACTTAACTCCCCCAGCCCTCCTTCTTACCTTATGTCCCACTTTCAATACCTATGTTCTACATACGTCAGAAATCTACGATCTTCCAATAACCTTCTCCTTCACTGTCCTTCTCATACTTCTGATTTTGTTCATTCTTCATTTCATATTCAGTCTATTCTTCTCTGGAACGCGCTGCCTCTCGATATCAGGACGGCCACCAGCAGATATGCATTTAAGCGGAAGTTGCGGACGTACTATCTTAATAAATAGCAGAGTCATCTCAATAACCTCTTTTCTATAGATATAAAATATATATTTATTTATTTTTATATATTTGTGTAAATATTTTAATATTATATATTTAAATATGTATATAATTTTTATATTTATAAGTATAAGGTTGTATCTATACCTATTTTATTTCATAATTCACATATAGTTTTTGATTAGAATACATAATTATGTTTTCGCCTTAAATATAAATGCACCTGCCATGATATCTCTCCACCACCCTTGGTTGACTGGTAGAGAATGCCTACGGCATTAAGTCCGCCTTTGTACCTTTGTAAGTTGCATAAAGTTTAAATAAATAAATAAATAAATAAATATAAGGAATCGTAGGCACAAACGATCAGTTTATGTTCGGAATATTTTACAATTTTATGGACGTCGATAACAATAATATAATAAGAGGAAGATAATATAATAAACTTGGAGTAGATGTCGTATTTATGTCGCTGTAAAAGAGTTTGGGGTTATTTGACGACGGGAACCGGAACGCTGGAGGTGCCATTTTGTTTTAGCAGGCTTTTAGTAAGATTTACTAACAACTTTGTAATTTTTCTTGTTGTTTGAGTTTACTGGGAGAAATCGTCTGGTATTGCAAAAAAGCGTTATGCCTCCATCAATCTAAAACTCACCTCAATTTCACTCGCAGTCTCCGACCAGTTCCCGTCGAGACGTCAGAGCGGGAGGTCGCGTCGCAGGATTGGAAAATAATACGCATAATTATACCGGGTTAAAATAGGTACTTAATAAAAGAAACGTTTATACGAATATGTGTGTACATTATTGGAACTTCGTTCCTGACGGGGGTCCCCTGACCACACACGTTTGGGGCCAAAAACCGTGAAACAAACTTCAGCTGGGCAAACTTTGATTGAGCAACGCTGGCTATCTGAGTACATTTTTAATGAGGCATGGAGCTAAGAAACCAATGTGTTTCGTCAATTCGGGGCCCCCAGCAGTCCGGGAGCCCTAGGCCTGTGCCCCACGTGCCTTTATAGTAAAAATGGAACTTTGAATGACCGATCTTGCCACATTGAAGCAAGAGCAATATATTAAGTACTCAGATCATAGAAACAAGTGCCAAGTGCCATCGATGTGCCAAGGCACTATCGAGCTTGATGCCCGATCTTGAGCAAATTGTTCATATTAAAAACGTACGCGCTGGCGACGAACCGAACACGATCGATGGTATAAATACAGTGTTTTAGTTTAGTGCTAGTGTTGAGTGACGATTAACAGTGTTAGATTAAGGGTGTGCGGAATGTTCAATGCGTGGGAGATCTTTTTATTCACAAGGAACGCTTAATTATGCGCGTAATTGTGTCTAAAAATGTACTAAAAGTGGCATCAGTTGTTCCCGTACTAATTTGCTATGATGGTATATCTCCTTGTTTCTATGATCTCACTGTAGTTCACTGTCTCATTTCATAGTAGAAATCGCATACAAAATAAATGGACCTGTATCAATTAAAACAAATTACTCAAATTAATATCCTCTCCGGGTCCAGGTCGTGACGTCATAATGACTTCATTTATTGCCTGACTTGGAGCTCCTGCCCTTATTTATGGTGTACCTATTCCGTGGTGATCGGACTGATGACGTGTGAATATTTTTTGACGGTATTGATTTATCGCTGTGTATAGATTTATTGTAATTTGTTTCTTTTTAGGGTTCCATACCTCAAAAGGAAAAACGGAACCCTTATAGGATCACTTTGTTGTCCGTCTGTCACTGGGCCATAAGTGGAGCAATCTGCTTAAGATGGCGTTACTAGAAGTATGCAGTAGCGCCATCTATGATCAAGTTATGATATATCTATTATGATGTAATAGCGGCATAGGTGGCGCTATTGCATATTTTGGACCCTTCAGGGCGTGAGTCGTACTCGCATTTGTCCTTTTTTTTTTACTTTTTTACCCTGCACCGTCCTCAAGTTATAATGCCATTATCCCGTATCAGGTCGATTTTAGTTTTTTGATGCCACCATAATCAGCAATAAATTCTCTATCTATCTGTTAATGCCTACAGATATAATCGCAAAGAAATTCTCTATCTATCTGTGTCACCATGCTTTCCAGCAAAGAACCAGAATTATACTAAAACAAAAAAAATATAGGCCTCATTTTAATAAATTATTATCAACAACAAACCACCTGCAATAAAACACTAAAATTAATTGACACACCAATAGAGTGACGTCACACGTCACAATTCATTCACGTCATTTAAAATCACGCCCGTGTCCACGTTGACGTGGACGAGACGTGTTCAATTAGCGATTATCATTCGCGAATAAATGAATTGAACGACCGGATGTTTGCTTTTATTGTTTTGGTTTTATGGGTCAATTAAATGGTTAAATTTGGAAAAGGGAAAGGAAAAAAGTAGGTAGTGAGTTTTTCGGTGTTTTTGTTAAATTGACTAGCTTTACCCGCCACGGCTTCGCACTAAGTAAGAAAGAAAGAAAAGAAAAATAGAAAAGTATCTACGGCGTACCTGCCCTACCTACCTTTCTACTTACTTACCAATAGACAGCCTACAGAAGAATACATCATACATAATGAAGACTTGGACGGCCAAGCGAACAAATGTGTCGATTCTCTCACAGCTCAAGATAAAAACCCGTTTGTCCACGATATGCCACCAAGGAATTCTTTCGTATTTTGGCCACATAATGCGAAGGGGTAATGAGAGCTTGCAGAATTTGATCGTAGTGGGGAACACAAATGGCAAGCGAGCCCGAGGCCGATCTCCTACTAGATGGACCGACCAAATAAAAGACTCCAGGTCCCCGAGGTTTAGCTCCGTCGTCAGGGCCGCGATGGACAGAAGCCGATGGAAACAAATAGTTCACTCCAAGTGTGGACCACTTGTTGATGACCACGATCCTCAGTCATGAGGGAACGACTAGAGAGGGAGAATGAAGACATGCAATCCCCATTGAGAATTCACATTAATGGGGATTCTCAGTGAGGATTTGTGGAATAGCCCGATTTATCAACGACCTGCCTATCTATTCTGTACCGACACGCTGCGTGATATCACCGTGAAAATTGCCAATTTGTTTGCGAAAGCTCACCGTGACATTCTCCCTCGAATGTTCGCAAACACATTGGCAGTTCTGGCGGTGATATCACGCGTTGTTTGTACAGAATAGACAAGCCGTGGTACACTTTTTTTTTTTTTTTATCTTAGAAGTTGCTTAGTATGAAAGCATTAAAAAGTCTCTCTACAACACAAATGTTTCCATGACTTACATTCCCCCATCCATAAAACAATTAGGTATATTTCATTTCTATATATATTGCTATTTCACCAACCTATCAATAAAGGAATCTGTCGAGGGGCTCGTGGCTAAATGACAGTCGCGCTGATCGATCGATCTGCGAAGTTAAGCTGCGCTTGCCGCGGTCAGTCCTTGGATGGGTGACCGTTCTTTACACATCGAGACCCCTCCGTGCCTCGGAGAGTACGTTAAGCAGTCGGTCCCGGTTGTCATAGGAATATCTTTGACAATCGTTACGGGTAGTCAGAAGCCCTAAAAAGTCTGACAGCTGGTCTAACATTCGAATACCGGTATTACCCATTAATTGGGTTGTGGAGGTCAGATGGCAGTCGCTCCACGTAAAATATTGATATTCAGCCAAAACTAGTTAGACTGGAAGCCGATCCCAATGTAATTTGGGAAAAGGCTAGGCAGGCAGATGATGATCAATAAAGGAATCTGTCAGTTAAGTTTAAATTTTTAACAGATTTTGTATAGAAAATCTGTAAAAATCTAATCTTTAGCTTATTGAACAGATATTGATAGGTTCGTGAAAATGCCCCTAAATCTCAAACACAAAACTAGTCAAAATTGAAAACTGCGGTCGACTTTTAAGTTGGCGCAACTGTATCAAAGGAGCCACAACAACGTATGAATAATGAAACGGGACCCCCAAAAGAACTTTATTTATTCATTTCCGGTTCGTTGATCAAAAGGAACCGTCTCGTACCGGACGGCCGGCAAAATGACGGTTTTTACAATACCTCTTTTGTGGCGATTTTGAATTTATAAGTCGACGTATGTTTGGATTGAAAGGAACCTGAATTGGGAAAGAGTTTTTGATATTTTGTATAACATTTATGTTGCTAGTTACTTTTTTGCTTGTGTGCTAATGGTAATTCAGGGATCTTTAATGGATATAAAACATTTTCTTTAACCCGTCAGTTAATCTTTAGTAAACTACAAACATGTTTTTAGTATGAAATGATTAGATAGTAGGTATGAAGAGTGTAAACTACAAACATGTTTTAAGTATGAAATGATTAAACAGTATGAAGAGTGTGAACTACAAACATGTTTTTAGTATGAAATGATTAGATAGTATGAAGAGTGTAAACTACAAACATGTTTTAAGTATGAAATAATTAAACAGTATGAAGAGTGTGAACTACAAACATGTTTTTAGTATGAAATGATTAGATAGTATGAAGAGTGTGAACTACAAACATGTTTTTACTATGAAATGATTAGATAGTAGGTATGAAGAGTGTAAACTACAAACATGTTTTAAGTACGAAATGATTAAACAGTATGAAGAGTGTGAACTACAAACATGTTTTTAGTATGAAATGATTAGATAGTATGAAGAGTGTGAACTACAAACATGTTTTTAGTATGAAATGATTAAACATTACGAAGAGTGTGAACTACAAACATGTTTTTAGTATGAAATGGTTAGATAGTATGAAGACTTGAAGCGACATGATAGCTTAGTAGCGGTTAGTTAGAGCGATGTCACGGTATAGCGAGGTCACGTTCGAGTCTCGCTTGTGACAGCTATATAAAAATCTCATAAATATTTAATATGAAAACGATCCAAAAGTTTAATAACATTATTTTATATCCTTATTGGTATTAACATTGTCTACTTACATATTAATAAGAGAACAACGTTTAATAATTACGTCGCCCGAACGCGCGACGTCCATATTTTTATTAACTGCTACAGTCTCGGAACTTATATTAATTCCGAAATTACGATCCGGACTTATTGTTCATCGATTGGGGAACAATGTACTCACTGCTAATGTATTAATTGTTTTCTCTACATAATTATGTATTAATCTTATGTACTATCATTAATTGTTTTCTTTGTATACATATAGCTCGTGATTTGACCTTATTTTATATATAAGATATATATTTTTAAACTGGAGTGTCCCCTAATTTGATAAAACAACAGACTCACATCAATAACTCTTCTGCAAATACCAACATTGCATAAAAATATCGATACCTATTTAGAAACGATATCTGAAATGGACATAAAAGGAAAGAAAAAATACTGAAATCTACAATTGAAAAGACAACAAAAAGCCAATTTACTATTAAAGTGGATAGATAATGCCATAGTAAGTTGGAAAATTTATACACCTGCTACTCTTTTTCCTGAACTAGTCATTGAATTGATTGAACAAGTCATACAAATTAATAGGTACACTACCTTTTTACCGAGTATACCGCGCCAAAATTCTCGAACACTATCTATAATTACTAAAAACAAAACAAACCTGTGTATTTGGCCTAAAATCGGTAAAAGTACATACCCTCTGACCTACCTCAGTTCAGAGAGCGTGCTTAAATAGAGGGGCGCATTTCCAAAATTAGGTAGACTTTTCACGTAGTATGAAACGTTACGTCATTCAAACACCGAATGAAAGGACCGGGTACGAAGGAATGAATGAATTTTTTCATTCAAAAATGACTGCGAATGTTGGTGTTACGCTAGTCTTTTTAATTGTGGACTGCTTTATAACTCTGGATTTTTGTTTACTCTTCCTGTTTTTTTGTATGCTTTTTGCAAGATGTGTTTTTGGAAATTCGATACCTACCAAATATTGGAGTCAAATATTTATTATCTTATTATATAATGTATAAAATATATTACGAGTCCGTCCGGCCGTTCTTCTATCCAACAGATTTCCTTGATTTTTTTTAAAGAAAGGTAGGTAGGTATTGATGCACAAAGTCATCAAGCATTGGATTATTGGAATGCTGCAGAGCAGCGCGAGTCTTCTAGTTATTAGATACATAATCCTGTTTTGAAAAAATAATACCCGAACCCGCGAAGTTAAAAATCGCGTACCTATTCAAAAACAAAAGAATGTAAACCGAGCAGGAATTTAGACTATTTGCGTCCAATAGATTTTCTCTTTCATGTCTAACCAACAGACCTACGTAATTGTCCAAACCTAAAAATGAACTGCGCTGCAAACTGCACTGGGGGCACAAAGCGCCGCGGGGAAGCGTAAAATGCCGCCTGCTCTTTTTGTACGAGCAAAAAGTGGCTACATAGTACACCGCAAAAATTCACTCTGTAAGAATTAACGAATGCCGCGCCACGCGACGCCGCCGAAAAAACGGCCGAAAGCTTGCAGGTTTTCACAAAAATACCGTCGAGCCATTTGTTAACTCCGCGATAAATAAAATAAATATGGAAAAAAAACTTAAACACGTTTAGTTTAAATAGGATTCCCATCCATCAAATATTCAGGCGAAGTTCCGATTTTAATTAAAAAGGTACACAGAAAAATAAACGTCCCCGACGCGAAGGAAGACCGAATAGTAATTACCGAAAACGTGGAACGTTAAAACTTGAAATGAAAAAGTATTCATAATATGCTCTGAGCTGGACAGATGGAAATTACGTTTCAATTCAGTTATAACTACAGTTTATTCGTATTTTTTTTTGTTTCCTTCATAAAAGTTGTGTCAGCTGACTTGAAATTCGTCGGGATGAAAATTTTTCTATAAGTTTAAAAAGTCTGCCTTTTGCAGCGGAAAATTTTAGTTGCATTATTTTATCCGATCAACGGTGATGTTATTTTACAGTGATAGGATTATGTACTCATACATAACATGTTTATTAGAACACTTAACTAGACCTTTGCCCGCGACTCCGGCCGCGTGGACTATACAGGGTGGCAGGTTAAACAGTGGAAATATTTTAAGGGGTCATTGTACTCATCATTATGAACAACTTTTACTATGGGACCAACCCTGAAATCGTGAAAAAAAAATCAGCTGTTCCATACATTTATCTTCACATATCTCCACAAAATGTATGGAACAGCTGATTTATTTTTCGCGATTTCAAGATTGGTCCCATAGTAAAAGTTGTTCATAATGATGAGTACAATGACCCCTTAAAATATTTCCACTGTTTAACCTGCCACCCTGTATAATGATATAACCAGTATAAATGACTTCCGTAGTGTAGGGTAGCTAGTACTACCAAGAGGTCAAGCTGTATCTCAGGTTTATCCTACCAAAATTAGATGAAACGTGGCTTAAATTTTAAGTTGGACCCCAAACTATCGAACTGTGGAAACCACATCAAAATCCGTTCCGTATTTTTTGCGTGATGCGCGCACAAACAAACAAAAATTAAAAAAAAAAACTTTTTGGGTATGGTTACGTCCCAATACCCTATCCCAATATTTTTTTCTGGAATATTTTCAATGTACAGACACAGCTTTTTTACAATTTTATAATAGTATAGAATAGATAGCATAATATCACGCCTATAGTTATTCCCCTGAAGGGTAAACAGAGGTGTATGAAAGACCACATTTCGCTAGTTAAATTACAAGTCCCATGAAATAGGGGGTGACATGAAAAACCGGGCACAAATCCAGATTCCAGGCCGTTACTAAGAATTTCCTAACATTAAAACTCAAGAACACTACCGACTCAGTGACAGAGCCGCACACTCAGCTAGGGTTGCCAACCGTACTCTAAAATAGAGTATTGTACTCTATATCATGCAGGCGTACTCTATAATCTATAACACTAATAGAGTACGCTAAAATACTCTTTTTTACACAAAGTTTACTATACCTACTAGTGCCAGTCATTCAGTCATGTAATATTATGCAAACCCATATTCCCCAAGCCACATTCGGATGTTTTTGAACGCAGCCACTAATGTTATTATGTCAATGTTATGTCACAAGTTTTGAGAAGTGTTTTGAGGTTACGTTAATTTTGGCGCAAGAAAAAATATCGATTTTCCACTGTGTTGTGACATTTGTGACTCTGTTTTTTGTTTGGAAAACTTTTACTGAGCTACTACAGCATTTACTAAAAGAGACTTTTCGGTTAAGGATGTGAAGTGGCAGAAAGAGAGAAACAGAGCTTCATTGAAATTGATTAAAAATTAGCTTTTGAACTTTATAAATTTAGAGTTAGAATGTTTGGAGTCATACAATTATTTTAAAAACCATGAAAAATTTTTATTATGCTGGAAAAAGAACAAAATAATACCTTTTTAAAAATATAAAATTAATGATACCTACTCTTTTTCGGAAGTCCGTACTCTTTATTTACCTCCTTTGAAATCAGATATACTCTATTTCTTCTAATAAAAGTTGGCAACCCTACACTCAGCGGTCATGCTTGTAAATAAAGCCGTGTATCTATTTGAGCAGCCTTAGGCTGAGCAGCCTTAGGTTGAGCAGCCTTAGGTTGAGCAGCCTTAGGCTGAGCAGCCTTAGGCTGAGCAGCCTCTTCCTTATCCTTATCAGCCCTGTTTATAAACTGTCCCACTGCTGGGCACGGGCCTCTTCTCAGAATGAGAGGCATAGTCCACCACGCTGGCGAAGTGCGGGTTGGCAGACTTCACACACCTTCAAGAACATTATGGAGAACTTTTAGCAATTATTGATGAACTTTGAAACATGTAGAAACATGAATAGTAACAATTCACTCGATAGAAAAAGAAACTAATCATGTTCTGCCTTGATATTAACGAGAATAAAATGCTAAATTTTGATATGATTCCAATTTCTTAATTCTCAGCTTAACATAAACGTAGATACAGACGTTTGGCGGGGTCGGCACTTCCGGGGTCGATGCAACATTTTTCCCAACTGTCCCGTTAACGGGACGGGATGACCGAGGTGGATAGGAGTGAGACAATGAGGCGGTATAATTGTTAAATACAATATTTACATCGATACACTGTGTTGTGACATTTGTGACTCTGTTTTTTGTTTGGAAAACTTTTACTGAGCTACTACAGCATTTACTAAAAGAGTCTTTTCGGTTAAGGATGTGAAGTGGCAGAAAGAGAGAAACAGAGCTTCATTGAAATTGATTAAAAATTAGCTTTTGAACTTTATAAATTTAGAGTTAGAATGTTTGGAGTCATACAATTATTTTAAAAACCATGAAAAATTGTTATTATGCTGGAAAAAGAACAAAATAATACCTTTTTAAAAATATAAAATTAATGATACCTACTCTTTTTCGGAAGTCCGTACTCTTTATTTACCTCCTTTGAAATCAGATATACTCTATTTCTTCTAATAAAAGTTGGCAACCCTACACTCAGCGGTCATGCTTGTAAATAAAGCCGTGTATCTATTTGAGCAGCCTTAGGCTGAGCAGCCTTAGGTTGAGCAGCCTTAGGTTGAGCAGCCTTAGGCTGAGCAGCCTTAGGCTGAGCAGCCTCTTCCTTATCCTTATCAGCCCTGTTTATAAACTGTCCCACTGCTGGGCACGGGCCTCTTCTCAGAATGAGAGGCATAGTCCACCACGCTGGCGAAGTGCGGGTTGGCAGACTTCACACACCTTCAAGAACATTATGGAGAACTTTTAGCAATTATTGATGAACTTTGAAACATGTAGAAACATGAATAGTAACAATTCACTCGATAGAAAAAGAAACTAATCATGTTCTGCCTTGATATTAACGAGAATAAAATGCTAAATTTTGATATGATTCCAATTTCTTAATTCTCAGCTTAACATAAACGTAGATACAGACGTTTGGCGGGGTCGGCACTTCCAGGGTCGATGCAACATTTTTCCCAACTGTCCCGTTAACGGGACGGGATGACCGAGGTGGATAGGAGTGAGACAATGAGGCGGTATAATTGTTAAATACAATATTTACATCGATACACCTGTAACTGGTACATTTAGTATTCAGGTATACTTGAATTCAAATAATATTCAAGGATGACTTAATCCAGCTTTTGGTTTAAACCGTAGAATCGTCAAGTTGAACCTTTGCTAACCACTAATTGGGTTGCGGCCTCGGGCTAGACGGTCGCTTCGTGCAAAATAGTTATATTTAACCGCACATAGTTCAATTGGTATTATTCTTACCTTAAGGTTTAGGATGACGGATGATTGAGTAGGAACTTGGGATGATTAACTATACAAGTATGTATATATCCATACACTATACAAATAAATAAAATTGTAGTGTCTGTTTGTTAATATCAAAATAAAAGGTTTTTACTAAATGCATATCGATACTAGCTGATGAGCTAAAAGCTGAAAGTTTGTTTGTTTGAATGCGCTTATCTCTTAAATTACCAGTCGTATTAGAAAAATTTGAAAAAGCCATTAAACTAATATGTGTATTGATTAAACTTTACCCGTGCAAAGCCGGGGCGGATTGGCTAGAATCTGTTTTGGGGGACTTTTTCGCGAAGTATTTCTTTTGCAAATGACTGTTCGATGTCATCAAGTTATATCTATAATTGGTCTGTTAGTAAAGGTCCGTTTTCCTTAACCGTTTGTTGCGATTTATTCGTGGAAGGGTAGGCAGATGTTAAAGTATGCTCTCTCTTCACAAATCAATTACGATTTCTCGGGTTCCGTACCCAAAGAACAATAAATTGCTGTACTTTATTGTCAATAGTGACGCATCACTATCAACTATAAAGTAAATTGTTCTTTCAAAAGTAGCTGTAAATTTTTACGAAACTTTATGAGCGGAGTTAAACGTCAAATCGGCCATCATAGCACAAGCTTGCCGCTGATATACAAAACGTCACATAGACGTATGAGTGACAAAGAGCCGAAGCTAACCGTTTATCTCTTTCTAAAGCTCAGTACTGTAGGTACAGGACGAATAACAACATAATTTCACAACAGAACACACCTACAATCCTACATGTTCAACATAATTACAGAACAAGCTTCCAGCATTGTCTACATAATACGTACCGGTATACAAACCCTCTCTTACATATTAGGTGACCAAGCAAAACAAAGCAAAGAGAACGAATGGACGCTGCTGTGTAGCATAACTAGGTATGTAACATTTACAGTGAGTTCGTAAAGTTCGTGCCGGAGTTGAGTGGATATCTTGGATGATTGATGTTATAATAGAAGTTACAGTTCAGTGCTTGAATATAATAGGTCTATCTTCAAAGTTGGTACGTTTTGAATACCTAAATTATTATAAAACCATAAAGTGTTTTTTTGCATATTTTTTTGTGTGAACCCCGGAGTTGATATTTTTTTATTTTATAAGTGTAACTTTAGTCTTTCTGATTACTGATGTAATGTTTAAGCATTATGTGTAGGATTTCTTCTGTGTCGTGGGTGCGTTTACAAACACAAATTTCACATTCACAAACAGCCAGACCAGTGTGCAATGCGGGAATCGAACCCGCGACACGTCGCGCAGCAGCCAATCTCTCGGCCACTGCGACTACCGTGCGGTCGAATTGTTTGTTTCATTTAACAAACATCAATCAAACCCGTTCAATAACCCCAATATACTTCTCTCAAAACTTAATTGCTTCACGAGTCACATACGCCACTCTAACCCACAATAGTCCACGGTCCATACGTGCCTCCGCGCCTCAAACAATAATCTAGCGCCTCGCCTCTGCCTCGGTGATTCGAAAGCCATCGATTTTTAAGCGCCTCGCCTCAGCTAAGCCGCTTTCCTTTTTGTTTACATACCGGATTCTACTTTAATGGAAAGGTTCTGATTTGTTGGCGAATTGCGGTAATCCTGGCCTGTGGGGTGGAAGTAGTGGGGGAGTTGAGATGTAAGTGCAGTTTGTGTAGATGGTATTTTCATGGGTTTTGGATAAGTGTGAAAATAACTGAGCTTTAAGGATTCAGTGTCAAGCTAACACTTTTAATTGATTTGGGTTAAAAGCTCATGATATTTTAGTTTTAAGTTGATATAATGTCAGTTACTTATCTCTGGTTTGACTTTTGTGTGCCAGAATTCAAAAATATTGGAATACTTACATAGAATTTCGATATTTTCATGCAACAGCTAGCTGTAGAAAGAATTTTCCGAATCAGATCTGTAGTTCCGGTGATTGTCCTTTACGTAAATACAAACTCACAAAATTCTCATTCCCTGTTTATTACTCGTACATTAGTATAGATTAGTGAGTAATTTTCAGTTACAAAATTTTTTAAGATCATAATCAAACAAAACAACAGTTTTTTTTTATCCATTGAGCCATAAATAAAAAAGTCACTCTATCAATCACAGTTTATTTCATCACGCCGTTAATACTTGACTGAAAAACTAACCGATTATAACCCAGCTGAAAGACAAATGGCCGCTCACGGTGAACTTTCAGTCTCACTTCCGTGCCCAGTCATAATAACGAGTGACGTCACGTCACCGTTTCCGGTTCCGGGGGTAATACGTGACTGGTTCCATTAATCTAGTTACCACTGTACGTACACATATAGTTAACGTCAGAAGTGCCACTGTATTATTGGTAAAATAAGCTGACTTTATCACTAAATACACTAGCTTACAACTTTTTTTAAAGGTCACTGGCAGACGCCCATACAATGCTGGGCTTCAGATTGTGTAAGTCAGTACAGATATGAAATTAGTTTGGTGTGATCGAGTATTTCAATAGTATTTAAATTCATTTTTTTTTGTTTTTGAACGTAATTGGGTTAAAGAGAAATCTTCGTGTTTGTGACAGTGAGGTTATGTATGGTGTGAATGATCCAATGAAGTACAGCCCGACTAATGAGTTCTCAATTCAAAGGTTTTGGTTGCTGTCGACATGATATTCTGTGGAGGCACGCGCCAGGGCACATGCGACTTCCGCTGCTGGGTTTAGGCGCCAATTTTGTTCGTTTTTAGGGTTCCGTAGTAAAACTAGGAACTCTTATAGTTTCATCCCGTCCGTCTGTCCGTCTGTCCGTCTGTATGAAACTTCGCAGTTAGATGTCTTCTGTGAGCCGCCATAAAGGCCTGTAGTAAAATTACAAAAAATAAAATAATTAGGGGTGACCCCCATACATATAATATAAACCCCCCCATATATGTAAACTAAGGGATGAAAAAAAAATAATTGCGGGCACCCCTTCGTGTGGGGTATCGTTGGATAGGTCTTTGAAAATAACTTAGTGTTTCCCGAATGACTTTTTTATATAAGTCCATATTAAGTGAACTAGGAGCTCCGAAAGTCGTTAACAACGTTTCCATCAAAAAATCTGAAAAAATCCCGCTTATGGCATCCAATAAATACTCTCGATTAAAATTAGTTTGAACAAGATACGTCAATAACTTTTTGAATTATTTACTATTTTCAGTTTTGAGTTTGACATTCGCAAAAATAAGTTTGTATCTCATAATAATATTATGAAATACAAGGTTGAAAGACTAAAATACTTCTTACTACGGAACCCTAGACTGAGCGTGGTCCGGACACGCTCTTGCCCGGTTTTTTGTTTTATTGTTTTTTTTTTTAAATGTGAACGGCATAATCATTTTATTTCTTATTTATAATATTTAGAATTTTGATTCCAATTCTTAATCTCTAAGATAAATTAGGCAAAGACCAATTAAAATATATTTTTATTTTTGGTTAAGCTTTTATTACTGTACCAGATCAAGCCCAAAACTGCCGATGTTCTTTAATAATAGGCTTGCGTTTGACCGCCATCTCTCCTGATGTTAAGTCCGTTAAACAAGTAGGTTTGACGGGCTTATATCGTTACTGACTTAAAAACTAAGTGCAGTATATGTGCCGTATAAGTCAGTATCCTTTTGTTCGTACTAAACTAACACTTTATGCCCGACTTCGTCCATCACAAAATGCACAGTTTCTGTAAGTCACATGGGTGACTTACAGAAACTGTGCATTTTGTGAGAGTAAAAATAAGCCTATATACCTAGCACTCAGAAATAATGTAGCTATCTGTTAGTAAAAGAATTTTCAGAATTTGATCATTAGGTCTAGAGATTACCCTCTACATATAGGTACACAAAGACACAAAATTCGCACTCTCTATAATATTGGTATAGATATAAGATTGTTAGCCTTTTAAATTATTCAAACTTAACCTTAAATACATACACAAAGGTTAACTATTAAGATAAATTCTATAAACTAGGTAGGAACACAAATTAGTTTAGTAACAAACTTGTAGTCAAATTGATTATGATGTCGGACTAAAAGTTTATTTAATGTCAATAATTGTTATCGCGCATTGTTTAAAGTAAACCTTTTGTTACTTTGTTAGTTGTTCAACATTTATTTTGATAAGTAATTGTTATCATAATCACTTTTAATTTACCAGGTCAAAGGCTGGGCTTGGTTGAAGGGAAGTTTAAAAGGTCAATAGTTAGACGTAGTTATAAGACTTTAGACTTTAATATTTAACCACCCTTTCTCATCTCAATACATTTTTCACTATTTCTAGTTTCGAATGATGCCATCCACGCCCACTTAAAAATCCACCATGTTAATTGGTTTCTCGGAAACGGCTCTATCGATTTGGATAAAATTTTATATTTACATCCCTACCCAATGTTTTACTTTCCAAGTTTATTTAGATAGATTCTTCGATTTTCTGCATGAGTTATACAATTTTCTAATGCAGTTTATTCGACATGCTATTTGTTAAACTAATGGATAGTAACGTCTTTCCTTCAGAACTCATGTTTCTTTTGTTTGTACAGATTGTGGTTGTTGGTTGTAATCAGCAAACACATCCTTGGTAACAAAGTGAATGACTCAATAGTCACCAAAAACATACCTATATACAAAAATCTGTAGCTATTAAAATTTGTAAGCATTTAACTTGCAAATTGTCCTATCTTTAAGATCAAGTCAATCACTTTTGACCTTTCAACATTGAGCAGTAACGACCAATCTTAGGGAGTGCCTCATTTTATAAATTATTTCCTCCTTGAAGAGGAATCTGAAAAATATTTTTACTTCGATGAGATTTAATGCTTTTCACTCTCCAAGCGCGATAAAGACTGTTTTTAAGAAAATAAGCAGATGTATGTGTGTGTGATCGTAAAGGTGTCTGTTATGTGGGTGTGTGTGTGTGGTTTAATTAATTACAAGTTTATTTTTTACGTTTTTTAATTCAATTGTATTGATTCATTATTTATTAGTAACATATGGCTGAGAAGAACTATTTCCATGATCAAAGCCTGTCATTGCAAATACCCTTGGACTTTATTCTAATATCTTGAACAATTTATTTTCCATGAAGATAATCAGTTGATTTACTCAATTCATCTCAAATGTTTTATTCAACATTACCACGAAGTCTTCACTGAAAACAAACTAAAGAAAAGCTTTTGGAAAATCGGTATTTTTTTTTAAACCGCTAACAATCAGAGCGGGGAGCTAATTAGACCGGGATAGAACAATATGTGTGGATGTCGGTAATCAAACCCGTACGCAAAAGAAGAAAAGCCGATTCGTGGAAGCTCTACGTTTTTCTATTATTCCGATAACCTAAATAAAAATTCTAGAGATCTGCCGATCGTGGATTAACAAAGGCTTTAGACCCTCTGTTAGACCCCCATCTATGTGAGGAGACCTTATCTGTTTTTGGTTTCGGTTTTTGCATATCATAATAATATATTATCTAAATGTTATGAACCCCTGATTTTTGCGTGTGAGGGAGGTGGACAGGTGGAAAGTAATTGACGGATTTGTAATGTCGTACTAAATATACTTACAACAGAGAGGCTCGTGGCTAAATGACAACCGCGCTGATCAATCGATCTGTGAGGTTAAGCTGCGCTTGCCGCGGTCAGTCCATTGATGGGTGACCATTCTTTACACATTGAGACCCCTCCGTGCCTTTGAGAGTACTGTAAACAGTCGGTCCCTTATAATATCGAATTTAAAATGGTTACATATTGTAGTGCACGCGGACGGAGTCACGAGAAAAAGCTTGTGACTAATATGTCATGAAATTAATAGGAAACCTCCTACAATTTAGAAGGACACCCATAATATGCGCTGCTGTAAACAAAACAAGATTATAAATGCTAAATAACGTGTATTACATCATCGATTACTTCAAATATTTGAATAATGCATGTACCAAGCTATTGCAATATTATTGTACATTAGGGCTGCCATAAATGCTGAAACGCTGACCGGGACATTAGAAATAGAAAAAAAAACCCGGCCAAGTGCGAGTCGTACTCGCGCACCGAGGGTTCCGTATCATTTTTGGACATCTATGTTGAAAAAAACCGGACCGCATAACTAAGTTTGTTTGTGAAGGAATTTTGAATTTTTTTAAAAAGCTGTACTAGTTAGGAACATCGTTTTATTTTTGCCATATTTGGGTCAATTCCTATCAACTGTAATTATTTCAGATTTTTTGCCCCGTAAACTTCGGAGATAAGGGGGGGGGGATGGTATTTTTTTGGACATTTTTCATCAAATGTCGAAAACTGTGAGACATAAAATAAAATAAAAATATATTTTGAAATGTGCAGATCAACCCCTTTCATATAATATGTCGTTTGACCTAGTAACCCCACTTTAAAATTTTGGACCCCCACTCCGGCCCCTTTTGCAATGAAAATAAAAATATTTTTGTACTTTTTTCATTTGCAATAAAGTTGAACAAGCATTCTTTGGGATAACTGTTTCAAATTTCAAGTCGATAGCATAAGTAGTTGCTGAAATAATCAGGTGTGACAGACAGACAGACGAAGTCGCACCATAAGGGTTCCTTTTTTACCATTTTGGTACGGAACCCTAAAAAATGGTGGAATCAGACTTTTCTAAGGTCTAATTATTTATTAAAACAAATTTTCTTAGGCTTAGGTACTCTACGTTCTCAGTGCATTTTTTATTTGCCCATTAATATTTTTTTTTAAGTTCTGACTGCTTTTCTTTCGTGTATGCAACTATGCATGTCTAATTAAATTACCAAACCGGGACAACTGACTGACCAGGACACCAGGAGACAGCTCTTCAAACCGGGACATATGGCAGCCCTATTGTACATGTAACATGCAGTAGCTTTATTGTTCCACTTCAGGATATTGAAGGTTTCGGAGAATAATAAACTATATGCTATGAAATTGTGTACTGACCTAAATATGCTTTGGCGGTAGATTTTCTGGTTGAGGAACTTATTAAAGCATAGATGATGTTATGGTTTAGACTCCCGTAAGGGTAGGGAAAGGTGTATAAGTTCCACGTAATAGGGCTCGAGCTTATTATATTTAACCGGGCCTAAATCCAAACTGCGGACATTTCGACTTCAGTATAATAACTAATTTTTCAGAAAAAATACAACGGGAGAAACACAAAGAAAAATGTTATTGATTGAGGTGATTCTGTCCTTTCTGTTATTGGTTCGGTCAACCCGCCGATAGCCGGAAGGCCCGATATTATAATATCAATGAAATGTAAAGAAAAAGCCTGATCTGAGAATATCTTACGTTATTTTATGTCTATCTCTTCTTTTTTTTAAAACGTTGCCCCACACTAGGATTTCTCCTGTATCGTGGGTGCGTTTACAAACACAAATTTCACATACACAAACAGCCAGACCAGTGTGCAATGCGGGAATCGAACCCGCGACACGTCGCGCAGCAGCCAATCTCTCAGCCACTGCGACAACCGTGCGGTCAATTCACCCAATTGTTAAAAAAATTAAAGAACTAGGTACTACATTTTAGGTTTCCACATATTATACAAACTTAACTAGGTAGATACCAAATCTTATACATATATCAACATTTACCCCTATGCCATAACCGAGCGCGGGTGGTTCAAGAAATTAGTTCTATCTATTGTTGTAACCTGAAATTTAAAATGTTCCGCATTATACGATCACTTTTAATTTTTTTTTATTTTTATTAATCCCACTCACAAAATCTACGCCAATAAGTTTGTTAAGACTAAATTGAGACACCAATTTGATGAAACTTTCAGCTAATTTAACATTAATCACGTTGATAATAGGGTTGCTAATCGTAGTGACTTGTTAGTAACTAACAAAACTGCATTACCTAAGTTGCCTCCACAACATCCTGGTAGAGATATAGGATGACATTTGTATGGGGTATCATTTAAGCTATCACCAATTTAATTAGTTTTGTGTTTCTTAAATAATAGGGTTTGTCCTCAAAATAGTAGATCTGTCACCAAAATGTAGTCACCAAACAATGCAAAATCAGTTCCACAATAAATCACCTAAAATCCTGAGATATAAGGTCTAGTACCGAATATTTCACCTGAAATTTAAATCTACAGCAATAAGGAAGGAAGGTGGTCGACGGAGCCCCGCTACGCGGGGCTCCGTCGAATAGAACTTCTATTTGGGGTATAGAAAAAAGTGATCAAACTATAATTTAAGTTACATATTTACATTAACTTCATGATTTATACTTAAAGACCGTTTTAATTAAAATGATGACTAATATATTTCTTGGGAACAGATATATTAATTAGGGTATCGCAGATTGGTGACCAATCTAAACTTAGATGACAGAAAATATAGTTCCCATTTGTATGGTGTTGTATTTATGAAAACAAAATCGAATCTACAAATGCTCCATGCATTTTTATCCAAACACACGCAGCACGTCAAAATATCCAAAATACAAATAACAAACATGGCAATTCTGTCCAAGGTACATGCAGAGGTATCAATTATTATATAGGTAACGGTTCAGTTTAATCAATGCCGGCTGACATAACACGATTGATTCGGAACAGTGATCGTAGAAGCAAAGGATACGTCATCATTGATATTTTATAGGTAATTGTCAGTGAAGGCACTTTTTTTTTCCTATTTAATAAAAGGCTTGCGTTTGACCGCCATCTCGGCGATGATGCGGTCTACGATGGAGCACGTTTGCCTAGAAAAAACCGATTCACTCGCGACTTGAAGACACACCAGATTGTAACTGTCGGGGAACACTGTACCGACACGCCGGGTGATATTACCGCGAGAACTGACAATTTATTTATTCCTTCGAGGGAGAATATCACCGTGACATTGTCCCTCGAACGTTCGTAAACAAATTGACAGTTCTAGCGGTGACATCACGCGGCGTGTCGATAAGGCAGAGTAACTTGAATACACTAGAAACGGATCAACTTGTATACTAGCCTTATTGGACATATAAAAACTTCAATTGCTTTGCGCTTTCAGATCCCCGTTTCGATCATCCGAGATTTGGACGAGATAAATAAACAGAGGCGTACATTTGCGATTTAGGTAGCGTTTCGATTGGCTGTTGTGGACCGGCCTTTAAAAACGTTCACTGATTGTGTTGTGCTGCAGTGTTTGTGTTAGAAAGAGTGCGAGGTCGTCATTAGTACCGGCGAAACGAACTGTGGAAGCGATTAGGTGTGCCTTTGTACATGTAGTTAAAGATCTCTGTTGTAGCCACAAATCACAGCAAAAAGGAGATAAGTAATCAAAACAAATTAGTAGGTACGGGAACCGCTGTCGCTACTTTTAAAGAAGTGTGCGTCACAACAATAAATGCTCTTGCAAATATAGAGATTGAAATTGGCGGAGTATTAACATTTTGACGAACCGATTAGGTACCATCAAACGGTTGTACCAAAATCACTCAGAAGTAGGCAATTTTGACAGCCGTTAGCGGTTGTGAGACGTTCTGGCTTTTAACAAATCATTATTAAGCATATAGCATTTTTTACACTTTTTGTTTGGCAACTCGTAAAAATGTAACAAAAGGGAAATGTTAGTAAGTGTCGCATTGGATGGAATGGTGAAAACTTTTAAAATATGGTATTTTGTTTGTTTGTCGCGGAAACGAGACTGGATTTGTTATTTTACGCTAACTCATCACTCTTGTTACTTTGTAGACTGGCGCAGACGGCTCATAAATCGTACTTTAGATCTATCACAAAGTCTAAAAATATATTAGCAACAAAAACTTCACGGTGATCTTTCATACTGGAGTTTTAGTTGTTAGTTTTTTTAGCTTCAAGAACTTTCAGATATAAGTATTAGGCAGTAGTAGTGAAGAGAATAATCCCGTTTTATTCCGTTTTTCTAAATAATATATAAATACTGTGAATAAACGGAGGGTGTGACTTTAGTAACACGGAATAAGTTAAAATGTTTTTACAATATTATTGTACCGGCTTCCCCTCACCCTTCGCCATTGCTAGGCAGTATTACTTTACGGCATGTCTCTGGTAAATATACTTTAGGCCAAATACCCATGTGCCCAGTATGATATGGATACTTGTGTAGACTTTTGTAGCATAACCAAGTTTTTACTACAAAACACACAACATAAAGTATGTCAATAAAAATACGATATGAACATACAAACTAATCCAATCCAATCACACAAATAAAGAGTATTCCGTACTGGTATTATAAAATTCAAATAATAACCCACATCGATGACGCTGACAGAGGTCCGTCCCCACGGAAGGGATGGCCCTGTATCCATTATAAGTTGAATTAATGCTGGTCGCCCTATTTCTCAGGGGGTGTCGATTTGACGAAGGTTTTTATATCCAACTGTTGGGTGATCGATTGTTCATTTTGGGGATTTAAATTTTAGGCCACAAGGTTATTAATTAAATAGAATTTTGACTAACTATTGTATTCGATAAACACATTGTTAAGGGTTCTTTCAATTTAGATATTTGCCGTCTTAATACAAAAAAGATAAACATCTGTTCAACAAGAATGATACCAAAAATAATACAAACTTGTTTTAGACAAGTTAGTGCTAAAGCAAGTGTGTATTATTTTTGGTATCATTCTTGTTCAACAGATGTTTATCTTTTTTGTGGTAAGACGGTTGGTGTCGGACTGCTGCCGGGCGGTAGTTGTGCGGCAGCCATGCGGGTGTCGTATTGCGCACCGCCAGTTGTTTTTTTCCATACAGTTGACACGTCGAGAGCGCCGTCCGACTCTCGTGCGACAGTCGTGTGGGTGTCGCACGACAACTGGACGGCGCTCTCGACATGTCAATTGTATCGAAAAAAACAATCGATGAAAACATAATACTCCTTTTTAGGCAGTTGTGTAAGAACAACGTCATTGAGATTATCTCACATAAGTAGATTAAGGACCAACTGAGAAAAACACAGTTAACTGTAGAATACAACATTTAATTTAAACGCCAGCGGTAAACTACATATTTTTAACGTTGAGAGCATACAGAATAGTCTAATAGAATTAAGTGGGATTCTTTTAATTGTACTGTTTTAACGTCTATTTAGTAAAGTGGTGCAAATCTGGAATAAGCAAGTAGCGGTCTGGAATAAGTCGTAGATGCGAGAAGCATAGGACCGGTCAAAGAGGCGACGCTTGCGGGAGGCTATGTCCAGCAGTGGACGCCTGTCAGCTGAAATTATGATGATTATAATGAATTTTTGCAGTATCCAACCATAGCAACGTTAATACTCATGTTATTGACAGGAACCGAAAGACCAACGATTTTATGCAATACGGATCTGAGTTTAGTACTCAGATCCGTATTGCATAAAATCGTTGGTCTTTATATTGCTCTTTAAATTGCTTGGTTAAACTAAACCATAGTGCGTATTGTTTTTTGAGCTGTTATAATATCACATTAATTGCCAATTGTTCATGTATGTATTTTAAACAAAAACAGTTACATTTCATGAGTCAAATAGTTATTATTTCAAGAACAAAAAAAATATATATATTCTGCTGCTAAATGAATGAAATGAAAGCAAGCTTTCCCGAGTAAAGTTTCAACGTTTAAAATAATTTGTAACAAAAAGAAATAATAAAACAAACAATCAACTTTACAAAAGGTATGTTGTCACAAAAAAAATCTTTATCACCACACGCAAATCCGATTTTTATTATAGCCCAGATTAAAATTTCAAACGATCTGCAACAAAGCGTCATAAAGTACGTTTTATTTCAAACATTTGTTTTGTTGCGGAATAAAATTTTTACTGAACATTCGTATAAATGATGACATGTCACCGATGTGTGTGTGCGAAATGAAAATGAAATTTTAAATATTTTATTTGGAATATGTTTAATTGAGTCCGGTGTCTGTGGGTGATGTAGGTGATGCCAATTTTTATAACTGCCGGAACTACGGGGTGATGCAATTTGTAGTTAAATATACACAGGACGTTCGATGAATGTTTGCTTACTTTAAAAGGATAAATGTAAACGCAGAAATGTAAATATCGATACATTTTTTTGCACCAGTTTTTGAATAAAAAATGAATGTTTTTCTAAAATGTTTAAATACAAACAACACAACTTGTATGTTTGAGTGTTTCCCTACATTTTTATTAGTAAAATAAACATCAATATTTACATTTTCAAGCGCTCTAATTTTCATTATTAGCGTAATTTTCCAATATTAATGATATTATACTTTATACCAATATTATATTTAACATTACTTTATAGTGTTATATTTTTAGCCTCGTGCTAAAACTATCATAGCTAAAATATTTATACTACTAAAATCCACACACGAGAATATGAATAAACATGTTCACAAATGGACGTGTATATTTGTGTATATTTTCAACTGCATTTGGTTAGAAAAGGGAAATATTATAATCGTACATTTCAAAAGCACATTAGTTGAATACATAATAAATTGCCATACTTTTAAGCACAGAACAGAATTTTGCATGGCACAATGTGTTGATTACATTAAGTTCTATATACCTAGAGAGAAAGACAAAGTTACCACCTACCATCCAAAAAATCTTGTAACAGCAATGGTCGTTTTTAGTTCAAAAAGCGTGACATGGGTGTGCTTCGGGGAATAGTTTAGGTGCGCTTGGGTTGGGTGCGCTACCTGGAACACCTCATTTTACCTCTAAGATCTTAGGACGATATTTCATTAGGATGCAGGCAGTGACGCCAGCAGCGCCGCCAATCAAAACAGGTCAAATTGTATTACCTGGCGTCGATGCCAAGCCGTTGCCAAGTGAGGTAGGGCTAGGTACGAATACAATTTGACATGTTTTGATTGGCGGCGCTGCTGGCGTCGCTGCCATGGCATCCTAATAAGATATGACCCTTAGAGCTCATGTAGACGACAACGCCGCCGCCGCACCACGCCATGTAACTGTGTAGAATTATTGTTAGTTGTTAGTGTTACATTGCTGCTATAACCTTCTATTATGATTATTATTTTCATCTTGCCATTTCTGCACAAAACGCCAATACTAACTTCTTTTTCTAAGTTAGAGTCAACGTATTTGTCATGTACCACGTCTGCTATTCGTGAGTAGTAACACTAACAACTAACAATAATATGTACCTATAGTCTACACGAGTGTTCCGCAAACTTTTTGTTCTTCCGCATCTTATGAAATCGGAAAATTTTGAAGTTACCTACACCATAAATGAAAAATTAATGTTTACATACCTACATATTAAAACACAGCATAAGCGACAAAACAATAGCGCGCGGTGAATTTAACTTTAAGAGATAACCTTATTTTTCCAAGGCACACCAACTAATGACCACGGTACACCAGTGTGCCGCAGCACACACTTTGCGGAACACTGGTCTACACGAGCCCTTTATTATATCTTTGTGATGTTTTTATCTCTCCCAAACACCAAATTAAGTACTTCACAACGATCCAATCCTTAAATTAAACCTTAAAACAATTTGCGTCTCAAGAAACTTGTTCTTCTTGACAAAATAAACAGAAAACTAATAGGTAGGACCAAGTCTGTTAATTTTCATACGATAACTTCATCGAGCGGGATCACAACTTGCGCTAACTTAGCACGTAGCTTAGCTCGTGACGTCAGCTTGTGCTTATTAGATAGCGGGTAAGCCCCTTTATGTAACTGTCTTGTTGCTTAATGGATATTGTATGATGTGTAATGATAGGGCAGCCAAGGGGAATTTCTTCTTCAATGAATGCGTTTATTAAATCGGTTAAAACAAAACGTATATTGAAAATAAAAAAATTACAACGTATGACGACAATGTCGAAAATCAGTATAGCCGAAGCCAGTACAGCGATGAATATGTTGAGCGCGGGGTTCTCATCGGTCGCAGCACCCGCGCCGCCCGCTCCCCGCGCACCGCCCGCGCCGTCCGCGCTGTCGAAGGAATCGTTGTGCCTCCCATCGCAGATAACAGATGGCGATAGTAGTCGCGTTGTGAACATGCCGGCCGCCTTGGAAGTATCAGGATCCAGGCTTCCAACATAATACTCGATGTGGCTGCGCCATAGCTCGACTATTGCACAGGTAGCGGGCAGATCTTCGAGAAGGCCCGCCGAACGATGCCAGTTGCAGTGCGAATTTCAGCAACGCGTGTGACTCCATCCTTTCCAGGAAATACCTGCGTAACTCGGCCCAGTTTCCATTTGAAGGGCGGCAGGTTCTCTTCCTTGATGAGAACGAGGCTGTCATAGGCGATGTCTTCACCGTCGACCTTCCATTTAGTACGTTGCTGGAGCTCCGATACGTACTCCTTGGACCAGCGTTCCCAAAAATGTTGTCTTAGCTGTTCCACTCGATCGTAGCGTCCCAATCGTGTAGGCGTGACCGTCGTCAGGTCCTCGCAGGCTGGCGCAGTCAACGGTCGGCCGATCAAAAAATGAGCTGGAGTCAGAGGGAGATAATCGGTTGGGTCTGAGGATAGAGGGGACAAGGGACGGGAGTTGAGGACGGACTCAATTTGCGTCAATACTGTTTCAAACTCCTCGCGAGTCAGCCTCGCATTACCCAGTACCCGCCGCATGTGGTACTTGCAGGACTTGACTCCCGCTTCCCACAACCCGCCAAAATGAGGACTATACGGTGGTATAAAAGTTAAACGAATTTGATTATTATTAACGAAATCAGAAACATCATGTGAATTTTCAAAAATTACAGCTAATTCTTTTTCAGCACCGACGAAATTTTTTCCGTTGTCTGAAAATATCTGATATGGCTTGCCACGACGTGCAATAAAACGTTTTAACGCTAAGATATAATCGTGTGTCGATAAGCTACCAACTAACTCTAAATGTATCGCTCGAGTTGTAAAACAAATAAACAAACAAATATACGCCTTTATTAACTTAGCACCTCTGCCTTTGCGGTCCAGTATGACCAATGGTCCCGCGTAGTCTACGCCGCACTGCATGAAAGGAAAGCTTGGTTCCAATCTTTCAGATGGTAAATTTCCCATAATAGGGGTCAATGTCCTCCCTTTCATGCGTGTACATGTGACGCAATTATATACTACTTGCCTAGCCAAGTTTCTAGCTCCTAGTACCCACCACTTTTCACGCATGGAATATACCAGAAGCTGAGGTCCTGCGTGAAGCAACTGTCTGTGTTCATATTCACACAACAACCTTGTAAAACGATGTTTACCACTCAACAATATTGGATGTTTTTTATCATAACTGAAATCAGTTGAATTGCTTAACCTACCACCTACACGAATTATATTAAACTTATCTAAAAATATATTTAACCCTGCTATTTTATTAAATAATTTCTTAGTATTCGATTTTAACGGTAACTTATTTATAAGATTCTCATATTCATTAGTAAACGATTGTAGTTGCACTAAACGCGTCAACACAATAAGTGAATGTTGTAGCTCATCCACTGATAACGAACCGGTTTTGCGGCTACGAATGCTACCGGGAGTTTGCGCTCGTACGTTATCTATAAATCGAAATACATATGCACAAACCCTCTGTAAACGAATAAATGACGAGAAACGGTCAAGGTCAAATAATTGACTTGATTGATTAGAAAGTAAACTTAATGTTTGAGATTTAACTTCAGGCAATTCAACGGATAATAATTCTACATTATTATGCAACCAATTAACGCTAGGTTCTCGTAAAAATGCAGGGCCACACCACCAACTATTATTTTTATCGTATTTTAATGAATCTAGACTGACACCTCTCGTTATGAGGTCAGCAGGGTTCTCTGTACCTTTAACGTGTCGCCAAATTGTATCTTCAGTTAATTCATTAATTTGTACAACGCGATTTTGTACAAATGTTTTTAGTGAGTGCGGATTCATACGTAGCCATCCTTGAACTATTGTCGAATCTGTCCAAAAATAAACCTTATTGAAGGATAAACGTAGGGACTCTTTAATTTTATTATATAACTTTGCACCTAATAGTGCGCCGCATAACTCGAGCCTAGGAATGCTTACGGTTTTAACTGGTGCTAATTTACTTTTTGCACACAATAAATGTACAGATACAGGTGTAGAATGCTCGCAATTTTCGTAACACGATCGAATATAGGCACATGCACCGTAGGCATGTTGAGACGCATCTGTAAATACGTGGAGTTCCCTATAATGAGAATCTGTACTTGTGACGTAACGAGGTATTTTAATATCACGTAAATACTGGAGATTACAAACAAACCTACGCCACGCATTTAAAACGTTTACGGGAACTTCTTCGTCCCAATCTAATTTTTGAAGCCACAAACTCTGCAATAACGACTTCGCTGTTATTACTGCGGGAGCTAGCAGACCTAAAGGGTCATACACTTGGGAAACGATTGATAGCATTATACGCTTCGTAACTATTGACTCACTTTGAGTGAATTCAGTAGTAAAATGCAATTCATCACTGTCCGTGGACCAGCCTAACCCTAACGTTTTCGATAAATGGCTATCACCTATGTTCAGATCTTTGGTACTATCAGGGCAGACTTTGTGATTAAACGTCCATTTATGTAACGGAAAACAACCCTTACGTAGCACTACAGCCGTTTTATTACACAAATCAATTAACGAATCAAGGTCATCGTGACCAGTGATCAAGTCATCGACGTAAAAGTCGTCGTGAATTGTTCTAGCGACTAAGTCATCATCACATTCTTGAGCTAGCTGTTTTAAGCATCGTATGCTAAGAAAAGGCGCCGATGCCGTGCCGTACGTCACGGTTAGCAACTTATATAATTGTAAAGGTAAATCACGATGTTCCCTCCACAATATCAATTGTAAATTACGCTGATCTGACTCAATTAAAATCTGCCTATACATTTTTTCAACGTCGGCGCACGCAACGTATTTATACTGCCTGAATCGAAGTAAGATTGAAAAAATGTCATTTTGTAGCGGCGGACCTATGTATTGTATATCATTCAACGATTTGTTAGTCGATGTTTTCGCGCTCGCGTCAAAAACAACGCGTAACTTTGTTGTGAGACTATGTTCACGGTAAACACCGTGATGCGGTAAAATGTAATGCGGTTTACTTAATAAATCACAATCATTTGATACCGGGGACATGTGACCAAGTGCCTCATATTCCCGCATAAAATCACAGTATAGCTTTTTATAATGCGATGAACGATCTAACTTTCTTTCAAGTGATAAAAAACGATTTTTTGCCATTGAGTATGAATCACCCAACGTATCGACAGATTCCTTTAGTGGAATACGTACAGAGAACCTACCGTGTTCATCACGCTTTGTAGTCTCTGTAAATAACGTTTCACAATAACGATCGTCTTTTGACATAGCAATAGGTAAGTCGGTTAGTGTGCGGGACAGTATAGTATAGTGTACATAAACAGTGTTAATTTAAGTAACAATAATAATAGTCTAAGTTTTAAACAATAGTGTAAACAAAACAGTTTGTGCCTAGTTATAGTTATGTATAGTTTGTAAGTATTGCGTCATATTGCGTAATATTTAATCTTATTGCTTACTAGAAAGTACTAGAAAGTTCGATGGATTCCTATTGGTCAAAAGGTATTACGTCAATTGTGCTAGAATGTTCCATGGTTTCTGATTGGTCGAAAGGTATTTGTGCTAGAATGTTCCATGGTTTCTGATTGGTCGAAAGGTATTTGTACTGGAATGTTCCATGGATTCTGATTGGTTGACTAATAGGAGATAGGGAATAGTTTTGTATAAAACTAGCGCAGTTTTGTTCGACCGACACAGTGTGTAATAGCAAGCAGTCGGTAAAAGAACTAACAGTGTGCAACACAGTGTGTAATAGCAAGCAGTCGGTAAAAGAACTAACAGTGTGCAACACAGTGTGCAATAGCAAGCAGTCGGTAATAGTACTTCTAAGAAGAAACACAGTGTAAGAAACAGTGTACAAGCAGTCGGTAATAGTACTAAACAGTGTACAATAGAACTCCTAACAGTGTGCATACAGTGTGCAATAGCAAGCAGTCGGCAACAGTACACAGTTGGAAGAAATACTCAGTCGGCAACAGTACTCCTTAGAAATAAGAACAAATAGCAAGAAGGAAAAATAAATCAATCTTCAGAACAATCCAGTCTTTAATTTATAATCAGCGCGCTTAATGTACATAGGGTACATTAACTGGTCCTTCGAGCCGGATGAAAACAGAAGATTGAAGATCGGATTTAACCTGAAGATTGGAGGTTCGACTGAAGATTAATAGAAGAAATCGCCGACAATGCCGGTAACAAGATCAGAGGGAAAGGGCCGCAAACCACTTACAGAACCGACGCCGTCATCGTCCGAAGGTACAATGAAGACCTCGGCGACCGGCACCAGCACGGAAACGAGCACGGCATTTACAGCCACCGGCACTACCACCACGGAGACGACCCAACAGACAGCAACAACGACCTCCGTGATGACAGCGCCCTCCGCCGAGCTTTCTACCGTGACCGCCGCGACTTCTGCTGCCTTACCCTCCGCAACGCCCTCCGCCGCGCCGACGTTACCAGATGTCGCGAAATCGAAGCTAACTATAAAGAAGCCATCTGCAAAAGGGGGAAAACCCGCCGCTGTCACAGAAGCCTTTCAAGACGTCGAAATGACAACAGTTAAAAATATGAAGAAAGGCATAGTCGGTCTGCCAGAGCCGTGCAGATCACAGAACCTCCACCCGCCGAGCAAGGGGGGAGTGGGGGGATCCACCAACAGCAAAATGAAGGCGTACAGAATAGCGAAAGCTAAAGAAGAATTAATGCGCCTCAAAGTGGAATTGGCTGCAGCACAACTAGCCGCGCTAGAAATAGAAGATACAGAAGATGAGGAAGATGATGATGTGTCCGACTTCTCTGGAACAGAAATAAACAGAAAAGTCGACAACTGGCTGGAGAATCAATTGCCACGTCCGGTGTTAGCGATCGCTAATGAACCCCACCGCCCTACAGAAGAACCAGTGATCGTCAACACCGAACAACAGAATCCAGCCAGAGAATTAATAGAAATACATCATCAAGAGTCACCCCGCCTACAACAGTCACTGGCGGGAGCTAAGTCTGACTTCTCAGAACTAGCCGCAGCAATTACACACGCCGTCAAAGCCGCACAGCGCCCTAAGTTCACTGAGTTGCCCCTCTTCAGTGGATCACATCAAGAATGGTTGCCCTTTCGCGCTGCATACTTCGAGACAGAAAACATGTTCACTGCGGTAGAGAACACAAACCGCTTGCGAAGAAACTTGAAGGGAAGAGCCAAGGAAGCAGTTGAAGGTCTGCTTATCACCAGTGCACACCCTACAGAGATAATGAAGACGCTGGAATCAAGATTCGGAAGACCTGAAGCTATCGCTATGATGGAAATGGAGACGATCCGCGGGCTGCCACGCCTTACAGAATCACCGCGGGACATTTGCATATTTGCAACTAAGGTCTCCAACATCGTCGCAACTCTGAAAACCTTGCAATGCATGAACTACATGTACAACCCTGAAGTTTCGAAGACAGTTGTGGACAAGCTAACGCCAACGCTGCGTTATAGATATTACGACTACGCGACAACGCAGCCAAAGGAAGACCCAGATCTGCTGAAGATAGAAAAGTTCCTCAAGAGGGAAGCCGAGCTGTGCGGACCGTATGCGCTACCTGAACAAGTGACGCATACACAGACCGCCACACAGAAACCACAGAAGGTTCACAACGTCACAGAAAAGACGTATACGCCGAAGTGCCCTGTATGCGATGAATCAGGACACACTTCAACAGAATGTGAACAGTTTAAGAACAAGAATGAAAATCAAAGATGGGACATAGCCAAGTCTAAGCACCTCTGCTTTCGATGTCTTCGCTACAGAAACAAGACACACAGCTGCCGAGTCAAGTCGTGCGGTATCAACGACTGCAAAAACTTTCACCACAAGATGCTGCACTACACCAAGAAAACAGACAAGGCAGAAGCTAAAGAAGACAAAGAGGCAAAAGAGGCAACAGAAATCATCAACTCCACTTGGACACTTAAGAAGCAACAATCCTATCTGAAGATTATCCCCATACAAGTCAAGGGGCCACGAGCAACAGTAAGCACCTTGGCGTTGTTGGACGACGGATCAACGGTTACATTAGTCGACAAAAGCATAGTCGAACGCATCGGAGCAACAGGACATCCACTGCAAATAGAGTCTATCAACGACATGAAGACATCAGAGTCAGCATCAAGAAGAGTCAACCTCAAGTTGAAAGGATTCAACGATCATGAAGAGGAAATACAGGCACGCACAGTGAAGAACCTGAAAGTCTCGTCACAACGTGTTTCAAGGGATCTAATAGAAGGATGCAAGCACCTGTCAGACATTCGCCAATATCTGACATACGATGAAGTGAAACCTCAAGTGTTGATAGGACAAGACAATTGGCATCTTCTATTAACATCCGAAGTAAGAAGAGGTGACAAAGACCAATTGGTGGCATCTCTTACGCCGCTGGGTTGGGCACTTCATGGCGCTCAAACCCGCACCTTGAGACGCAAAATAGACTTCGTGTCGCACGTCACAGAAGAAAAAGAAGATGACATAGAACACTTTGTGAAGCAACACTGCGAGATGAATGCGCTTTGCATAAATCCCAAGAAGCCAAAGACAGATCCTGAAGAACGAGCACCATGCATACAAAAGAAGATTGATCGTGACTCTAAGCTGAAACAGACGTACACAGAACAGATGGACGTCACGAAGAGTGTGCGAGAAGCGCACACGAAGGCCAGCTTCGAATTAAAACAGGGGAAGTCGAACTCACCGTCACTCCTAGAAGCACTCGGTGAAAATGAGCAAACAGAAGACTTCTGGCCCACTGAAAAGCCTACGACGCAAGAACTTTCTGGTGAAGAAAAAGTACACCATGTGCGTGACAAGAATAGACCGAAGCTAGCAGAAGCCCTTCCCGAAATCACCCGCTTTTCTAACTGGGACAGACTTCGATATACAACAGCAAGAGTTCTTCAGTTCGTACAGCTCTGCAAACCCGATAAGCAGAGCGTTCATTACAAGAGGACCAACAAGAACGCAGAGATAGATCCAAACTGGAGGAAAAATAGTAAGTCCGCGGCGAAGCAACAAGTGACAGTGAAGAAAGCTACGGCACTCAAGGACAAGAAACTCCTTCCAGTCTCCGCTGAAAACCTAGTATTAGCGGAAGAACTTCTAATGCGGTCCTCACAGGAAGATTCCTTCGGAGAAGAAATAGAAGACTTGAAGAACAAGAAGCCAATCAACAGAGAGAGTCGTTTACGCCAGTTGAGCGTTGAATACGTAAACGAAGCCATTAGACTGAGAAGTCGTATCCAGGCGGCTCAAGATGTGACAGAAGACTTCAAGAGCCCTATGATACTTGATGGCGATCATCATATAGTCAGGCTCTGGATACAAGCGGTACATCGCTGACTACATCATGCCGGCGTAGAAGCAACCATCAATGAGTGCAGACAACAGTACTGGGTATTACGTGTGCGTCCTATCACACGTACGATACTCAGAAGATGCCTCTTCTGCAGAATGAAGACGCAAGCGCCGCCACAGCCAAGAACCGGAGACTTACCTGCATGTCGCTTAGCTCATCACAAGCGACCCTTTACGTTTACCGGAGTTGATTACTTTGGCCCTCTCTCCGTGACCGTTGGGCGAACTCGGCAGAAGAGATATGTAGCCATCTTTACATGTCTCACGACGCGAGCCATACATCTGGAAATAGCCGGCTCACTCAGCGCTGACTCAGCGGTAATGGCGCTTCGAAGAATGATAGCACGCCGCGGGTGTCCAACTCAAATTTGGTCGGACAATGGCACCAATTTGAAAGCCGCAGATAAGGAACTGCGGCAAGCAATCGACGAGGCAACAGCAGAAGAGGCAGCGAAGAGAACCATCTCCTGGCGCTACATTCCGCCTGGAGCACCATTTATGGGTGGAGTCTGGGAGCGCATGGTTCGCTCAGTCAAGAACGCGCTCACAGCAACACTGCATGAGCGCCATCCAACAGAAGAAGTCCTCTCCACTCTGCTCGCCGAAGCGGAATATACAGTGAACAGTCGTCCGCTAACACATGTCTCAGTCTCCGCAGAAGATCCAGAAGCTTTAACTCCCAACCATTTTTTGCTGGGAGGAACTGGACGAGTGCCGCAGCCAGGCACATTTAATGAGCAAGACACTGTCTCCAGATCTAGTTGGCGATCTGCACAGCGACTTGCGGACATCTTCTGGTCACGCTGGGTGAAGGAGTATCTCCCTGAACTCCAATACCGGCGGGAGCCACACGGTCGAGGCCTGCCAGTGCAAGTCGACGATCTTGTGCAAATAGTTGACCCGAACTTGCCTCGCAATGTGTGGATCCACGGACGAGTCATCGCCACATACCCGGGACCAGACGACATAGTGCGGACGGTGGACGTCCGGACTAAAGGAGGCGTGTTACGGCGGCCCGTCAAGAAGCTGGTGGTCCTGCCCCTGTCTACAGACGACGTGCCCGCACCAGGAGATGATGCAACACGGTTGCACGGCGGGAGTAATGTGCGGGACAGTATAGTATAGTGTACATAAACAGTGTTAATTTAAGTAACAATAATAATAGTCTAAGTTTTAAACAATAGTGTAAACAAAACAGTTTGTGCCTAGTTATAGTTATGTATAGTTTGTAAGTATTGCGTCATATTGCGTAATATTTAATCTTATTGCTTACTAGAAAGTACTAGAAAGTTCGATGGATTCCTATTGGTCAAAAGGTATTACGTCAATTGTGCTAGAATGTTCCATGGTTTCTGATTGGTCGAAAGGTATTTGTGCTAGAATGTTCCATGGTTTCTGATTGGTCGAAAGGTATTTGTACTGGAATGTTCCATGGATTCTGATTGGTTGACTAATAGGAGATAGGGAATAGTTTTGTATAAAACTAGCGCAGTTTTGTTCGACCGACACAGTGTGTAATAGCAAGCAGTCGGTAAAAGAACTAACAGTGTGCAACACAGTGTGTAATAGCAAGCAGTCGGTAAAAGAACTAACAGTGTGCAACACAGTGTGCAATAGCAAGCAGTCGGTAATAGTACTTCTAAGAAGAAACACAGTGTAAGAAACAGTGTACAAGCAGTCGGTAATAGTACTAAACAGTGTACAATAGAACTCCTAACAGTGTGCATACAGTGTGCAATAGCAAGCAGTCGGCAACAGTACACAGTTGGAAGAAATACTCAGTCGGCAACAGTACTCCTTAGAAATAAGAACAAATAGCAAGAAGGAAAAATAAATCAATCTTCAGAACAATCCAGTCTTTAATTTATAATCAGCGCGCTTAATGTACATAGGGTACAGTTAGTTCTTCTAACTCCCAAAATTTACGTAATTGAGAATCAATCTGAACAAAATTACATTGAACTCGGTCAATTTTAAACGAATGTTTGCTACGAATAGGGCCGGATATGATCCACCCTATTTTCGAGTCATATAACGTAGGACCCGAACTGAGCTTAATTTTATTATTATTTAATAGGTCCCAGAATATATCCGCGCCTATAAGTACGTCTATATCGGACGGGACACTAAACGTAGGATCTGCGAGCGACACATGTTTAGGTATACGTATACACTCGCAGTTAACATCTATCGAGGGTAACATCGATGTTATTCTCGGTAGAAGGAAACATTGTATGTCAGTATTGAAATCACTAACCTTTGAACGAATATTTATCTTACAGGAATGAGAACTTTTTGAAACGATTTGTCCTACACCCGAGATATTAATAGTGGACTGTATTATCGGCAATTTCAAACGATTGCATAACGATTCAGTAACGAAGCAATTCTGACTACCGTTATCCAGAAGAGCTTTAACTGTATGAAATTTGTTATTCGAATCAGGAACATCGATAAGTGCCGTCGATAACAAAACCGGTTGCATCGCGGTATTGCACGTTAGTACGTTCCGTCCGGAATGTACCTGCGCATCAGCTGTTCTGCTTGCGACGTTAGATAAGGAACGCGAACTCGACGTGGACGCGACCGTACCTACGCTTTCGCTAGAAACATTATTATGAAGTAACGTGTTATGTTTTCCTTGACATAATTTGCAAGAGCCAAATGAACAATCATTTAACGAATGATTGGAACGAATACAGTTTTGACAAACTTTTTTATCTTTTACGATTTTACCTCTTTCTTGTACCGACATATTTAAAAACTGTGCACACATAAACAAATAATGATCATCCCCGCATAACCCACAAACACGCTTATGTTTGTTATCCGAGGTTTGTCCATGTTTTACCAAACTAGAAACGTAAGAATGAGTTTGTGAATTCGACTTTGAACTAAAATGGTTTTTATTAAAATTTGAACTGTTTGAATTGATACTTTTAGATAAATTACCGCCTTTAGTTTTTGAATTAACCATTTCTAGCATATCTGAACGGTTTCTTAGAAATTCAATTAAATGATCTAATTTTATTGTGCTTGTAGAATCACTTTGCTTTGAAACGAGCAAACCTTTATGAGTTTCCCACTCACGTTCTGTGGATGGGTCAAGTTTTGACACAACTAAATAAACAATGAGTGTGTCCCACGTATCGGTTGATTCACCCAATGATTCGAGTGCACGCAAATTCCGTAATGTTGAATCGATTAATTTCCTAATTTGCGTACACGACTCGCTTTGAAGCGACTGAGTGGTAAACAAAGCTTTAACGTGGTTTTGTACCAATAAGCGATTATTGTGAAATCTATTTTCTAGCAGATCCCACGCGTGAGCATAGTTAGGTGCCGTGAATTCCAATGCACCGATTACTTGAGCTGCAGAACCACTTAGTGAAGATTTAAGGTAGTGGAACTTTTGTATTGAATCTAAATCATTACGATTGTGAATCATGGTTAGATAAGAGTTTCTATATTCTAGCCATTGATCATACGAACCGTCAAAGGCAGGTAATTTTATTTGAGGTAGCTTAATCGACACAGGTTTACCCACAGTGCACTCAAAATTATTCAATCCGTTTTGATCACAATTACCGATCTTTTTTTTTGCTACAGCTACTGTTGAATAATATTGACATTCAAACGAATCTCTGTACTCCAACTGTGACATTAATTCTTTTTCATCAACAATTAATTCTATTTTAGATTGCACGTCGTTAAATTCGTTAAACAAAATTGATGTCGATTGTATTCGCATTTGCACTTGAGTTTTAATAACAGAATCTAAACAAGAGCTATCCAATTTGTCAATATAGTTTGCGAAAATCGTTAATCTACCTTTAATTACACCCCGTTGTTTTCTGAGATCAGTTAACGTATTACTATTTGACTTTGCACTATCCGAACGCGGTGATTTAGCCCTAACGGTTTTGGCTGTATTTGAAGTCAATTTAGTTTCGTCGTCACTCATTTCGGCGGATCAAGAAAGACAAGAGTACTTACAGTTTCCTGTGTGGCACCGGGCCCACGGCGTAGCAGGCTTCCTGCCAGTGGCACAGCGCAGCACAGCACTAGGCAACGCAAGACTAAAACACGAGAAATAACACAAAATAACGCAATTTGCTGGAACAGGAGAGGATGGGATGGGTTTTACCACGTTTGACCGTTGTGGCTCGCCGCCGTTCCCGCTTTCCAGTTCCTTGTAACGGTTTTTCTATTCGTAGAACGTTCTCTTCGGCTGCGTAGTTCTTCGTACTCCGGCTTGGAGGTCCATTATGTATGATGTGTAATGATAGGGCAGCCAATGGGAATTTCTTCTTCAATGAATGCGTTTATTAAATCGGTTAAAACAAAACGTATATTGAAAATAAAAAAATTACAACGTATGACGACAATGTCGAAAATCAGTATAGCCGAAGCCAGTACAGCGATGAATATGTTGAGCGCGGGGTTCTCATCGGTCGCAGCACCCGCGCCGCCCGCTCCCCGCGCACCGCCCGCGCCGTCCGCGCTGTCGAAGGAATCGTTGTGCCTCCCATCGCAGATAACAGATGGCGATAGTAGTCGCGTTGTGAACAGATATAGTTATATTGTACTAGCACTTCGCCCGCGACTTCGTCCGCGTGTCCCACAGGAACTGTGCATTTTTCGGGATAAAAAGTAGCCTATGTTACTCAGTGATAATGTAGCTTTCTATTAGTGAAAGATTTTTTAAAATTGGTGCAGTAGTTTCGGAGCCTATTCGGTACAAACAAACAAAAAATCTTTCCTCTTTATAATATTAGATAGAAGATAGATAAATGAATACATACGATAACAATAAAGTGGTCCAGTGGTCCAGTACGGACTTATGAGTTTGTGGGTCGTGAGTTTGAACCCTGGTAGTTGCGCATTTGTTTCATCACCATGATAGCTCTAAAAACAGGATAGGAAAACATCGTGAGGAAACCGGCATGATAGAACCGAAAATTCGAAGACTGAAGACTAATACTCTATAGAGATTGAAGTTTTGTGAGAAGAATGCATGACTGTGGTATCTTCATGTTATATTTTGTTTGTGCAATCTTTATTTTATTTAATGTATTTTTTTTTAAATAGTGTAATTGACTTCGGCCGTTCTATTTAATCAAATAAAATAAATATACCCGTATTATGGACTCGTTTGCCGGATTATGATTCACTCCCTCTCAAAGAGAGGAGACCTGAATCCCAGCTGTGGGAACACTATAAGGCAATGCCAGTGAGCAATGTGTTTTTTTAGAAATAATTATTACCTAATTGAAAGCGTACCTTTCTTCAAACTGTGTTGTGCTCTACTTTCAGCTTAAATTATACCCCAATCACACAAAACAATTAGTTAGGTATAATTTGTCTCATTTCCACAGTCTACAAATTTTTTGAATAAAAATAATAATAATTGGTGGTTGCGGCTTCAAGGACCAATACATTTCTCATTTCCATTTCAAAGGCACAAAGGTACGCACAATTTGATAATAAATTAGATTATATCCCATTAATTGGAATTATACGGAATAATGGCACCGCTAATTGCCATTTATTGGAAATTTGGAACACTCATTGATGCTGTTTCAAGAAACCCGCTTGCTTTGTTTACAACCCAATACTGGCACTTCACAATACAGATATACAGCCTGTCTATTCAGGATAGGAGAATGTCACGGTGAGATTCTCCCTCGAACGTTCGCAAACAAATTGGCAGTTCTTGTGGTGATATCACCGTGTCGGTACAGAATAGATAGGCAGGCTGTTCATTCAGTTACCTGCATCCAATAAGAGGATTCGTGAAAAAAAAACAAATAGGAAAATTATTATAAATGGTAGCCAAAATGTATAAAAAGTTGATTTTGACAGAGAATAAGGTTGAATTTTTTGAAATTCCCATGGAATAGGATCCATGAGGACAGAGTTACGGGCAAAAGCTACTTCTTCATATTTGTAATTGTACCCTCTTATAAACGATGATTAAATTAAACAGCCCTTAAGTCAATTCTTTGTCATACAAATATTAAGGATAGTTGTATATTTAATCAGTGGTTAAATTTAAACGCGTGTATAACTGTTTCTTAGTATAAAATGTGTGTACAATAAATATGTATAAGTGGTTTACTAGTGTATTCAAAGACAATAAACACAAGTAAGTGACGCATAAATCTAACTTTTACTCCTTTATGCGTGGGAACTGTACACTGTTTGGGGTTCCGCAGTCTGGGGATAAGTACCCTTGTCTTAGAGTTGTGCGAAGTGATATACGGCTGTCGCTTGGAAGTAAATATCTAGATTTAGTGTAACAAACATGTAACACGCTTATTTGTCGCTTAAGGGTAGGTTCATGCTGAAAATGCCTTTCTGAGATACCTCGCGGTCGCGGTTTAGAACGCTATATTGATGTCGTTCTATATGGAGGTTCAATTAAAAAACAAATTATTTTGTTTTTACATTGCGGACGACGGCAAACATTGATGTGATTTGGCTCGTGATTGGTCAAATCGGCTCACCAGAATAGAATTTCTCCGGATCGTCCTTCAATTGTCCAACCAAGCAACTGAACTTTTAGGTGCGTGCGAATGAATTGACGTGTTTGCACCGCCATCCTTATACAAATTGTGTTCTTCGTATCATGTCATGACGCCTAACACCTGAGGCCGGTTTTAGTGCCCGACTGACCGTCGGTGCGTAGGTACGTCGGTACCGTCGGTCGAGCACTGTCATGACTTGTGAATTTTCATACAAATGACAAGCGCGACCGACGTACGCACCGACGATCGGTTGAGCACTAAAACCGGCTTTAGTAATTCCTCGACTATACCTAGGTATGTCTAAACTACTAAGAAAACGCCAAGAAAACAAAAATCAATAATACACACGAATCACGATGTAATCAGCTATTTCGTTTTACTAAAATGTGCAGTGATCGCGAAAACTTAATAAATTAATGGGGACCAAGTTAGTATTATTCTCAGAAAAATTCAATCAAGACAATTCTTAGACTTCCACCACCAAATATCTCTGAATTTACACACAGAAAATTTTTATACAGAAAAATTCAGACTGCACTCTAAAACACACATCATATAGGTACGGAACCTCGGGTGTACTTCAAATTCGCGCTGCCATTTTATTTTTTGTTTATCTGAATATTTCAAAGCTCCGCATGAATCCTTTGCAAGTGTAGTGTTACCGTTCTTCTGTATGGCTGTTTATGCTTTATTTATCCCTAAGGGATTGCTACGAACATTGCTTAGCGTGCTTATTTGCTTACGTGCTATCTTTGCTTGTGAATCGTTGGTTGTGATGTTGGTGGGCTTCGAGGTAAATGTGGTGAATTTGAGCTAGGGGGAACGATATGTGCGGTGTTTTCTTTGGCTTGCGATTGTGACAGTAAATATGAAAGTAGAATTTGCTATGGATAAAAGAGGATCTAAGAGTGACGATACATGGGTATGTCCTAGCCTAGTTGACTAACTAGGCTAGGACATACCCATGTATCGTCACTCTTAGTCCTCTTTTATCCATACTGACTAGTTAGACTGACTAGTCTCACAGCTTACCTGATTGGCTTACCTTTGCAGCACAGCATGAGTTGTTGTTAAACTCATGACGTCACAATAGAGGATGAAAAAGAAGGTCTAACATACTAAGGCCCGTATTCCAGAACGATACTTGAGCACCGATCTCTGCATGAGCATAGATTTAAAGCCATTTGATTGGTTGAAACTAGTTTCAATCTATGCTCAAGCAGAGATCGGTGCTCGAGTATCGTTCTGGAATACGGGCCTCAAACTGTCCTAGGATCAGGTCAGTCTTAACTTGGATTAACCGTAATATTGTTTTTTCTTTTTGTTCCCGCAGCTATCAATGTATTTACATAGCATAATCGGCCTATAATGTTCCCACTGCTGGGACACAGGCCTCCTCTCTGTGAGAGGGAGTGGGCCGTAGTCCACCACGCGGGCCCAGTGCGGGTTGGTGGACGTCAATGTCTTCCAATTTTGGTTCTAGGACATGCCGGTTTCCTCACGATGTTTTCCTTCACCGTTAAAGCAAGTGATAATTAATTTCTAATACACACATGACTTCGAAAAGTCAGCGGTGCGTGCCTCGGTATCGAACTCGAACCATTCGCCGTGGGAGGCACATGGTTAAACCACTAGGCTATCACTGCTATCTAGGCTATCACTGCTATCTATCAATGTATTTGACCGTAAATATTTCTAGAAAAAAGATTTCGAATCTTAAAATGTTTCTATTCGAAGTTACAAGGAAAATTCAATGTTAGCCAACTTTACTGTACATACGAGTATGTATTTTTTTCCGTTATTAAAACTAGTAGTCAGTGCAACAAGTAAGGTAGGTACCTAGTTATGAAATGTAATTATTTCCTGCGCCATACACCCCGGATGCCAGACATTCCTGCTTTGTAGTACACATACCTGCAGGGCTAACAAAATTTGTCGACTATTTTGTCTCGCTTTTACTCGTACGAATACGAGACAAATGCACGATAAAAGCGTCGACAAAATTTTGTCGCGGCACGCATGTTAGGCGCTCTGGAGCCTGTACTTTGAAGAGTGGGAGAGAGGTGTTTTTGTAACTATTTGCATCGAGCTTTTTTAGGTTAGAAAGGGTAATTTAGTACTGTACCCCTATCATGAGTTTTTTTGACGTATCGTTTCGTTAATGTAAGCATATTTTGAATCTAAAATACAGTAGTCCTGGAACATTTTGATGACATTTTATACAATTTGCACATTTTAAAAAATACTGAGAAATTAATGTATTTAATTTATATAAACATTATGTAACAAACGTATATTTTCAATTCAAAATATGCTTACGTTAACGATACTATAAGTTAAAAAAACTCATGATAGGGTACTGTAGTATAACTAGCGGCACCACTTATGATCACAAACGTCAACTGCGCATTAGCTGATTTTTCGGTCTTTTTGGCGAAATGAAGAAACGGGGGGCGCCGAGGCTGCACGCGATTGGTTCGTCAGTCGATGCTCGTCATCTATTGAACTATTCTCTATTACGTATTGTCAACACTGTCTATTGTCTATTGGGCCGAAAATATACGTGCGCCATCTGTGATTATGTTTCGTGATGTCGTAAACACATTGTTTTGCGCTTACATTGCAAACGCTGGCTGAACCCTACGAGATAGCTCAAAATAAGGTACTACAGTATTGTACACCTTAAAAAAGCCTACAAAAAAGTCCGCAATAGCATATGTCTATATTTGAACGTTGACTCACAATAACCATTTGTACCTATGATTTTCTAATTTGGTCTAAAAGAATGCTTTATTTGCGAAGGTGTTTTAAATAAATGTGTTAGTCATCTCAAGTACCTATTTAATTTAGACCAAAATTGTCCTTCATACTATTTAATTTGGATGAATATCTTAGGAAATATCACATAATTAAAATAACTCGCGCAACAAAATAATATCATGCCGACGACGGACGAACTTCAGGAGCCTGGCAGGCCGGTCAACTTAGATTGCATGTACTGTAGGTACTTAGTGCTACCCGTGCAAAGCCCGGGCGGGTCGCTAGTTACTCATAAGCTCAATCGAAACATCAGAAAAATACAAAAATCAATAATGTACGTGAAGTAATTCATTAAAACTTATTTTATTACAAAGCAGTCTGTTGTCTTTTTGAGTTTATTGTTTGTATTTCAAACAATGCTGAAGTTTTACGAGTCAAGCTTGTGCCGCGATGTTGCGGTGATCTGCTAGGGAGCGTAACCACGAGACCGCGGTAAAATTCGCCGGTTGATCACGGGCATGGATCTATTTCTATAAAACAACGGCGAAGGCAAAAAGCAAGAATATAACTTCACTAGCTTCCCGTCCGCGGCTTAGCCCACATTTTTGGGATAAAAAGTAGCCTGTGTGTTATCCTGATGTTGAAGCTGTAAATACATCAAAATCCTATTAGTACATAAAATATCTTTATCAAACTTATGAGGTAAACAAAGAACTCAAAACCAGAGACTATAGACGACACGTCACGTGTTCCCATACCCCATAAAACGAACCGTGACGATAAGGAAATTCATCTCCGTTGTACCAAGTTATCTCACGTTTGCATCCCTCGAGGGATACTCGTAACGCTAGAACAGGGTTTCCCAACCTGGCATTCGTAGACCCCTGGGAGTCCGTGGGCCTATCCCGAGGGTCCGCTGATAAAATAAAAATTATAAAGCTTATTAATGGTGCGGCCGAGCGTTTGATGGGAATATGCAACGACAATAAAGCCGCGCGGCGCTCTGAGTGTTGCAAATAAAAATATGAAAAGCGGTTTTTCTTTTATGTTTAGGGGTCCGCTCTAGGAAAAGGTTGAGAAACCCTGCTCTAGAACATTCTGTCAGAGGTCACAAGTGCCTTAGATATATGAGCAACTTCCAGATACTTTTAATTACAGGTTCCAAATAGTTTGATTAAGTTCAGCGTTTAGATTCACGCGAAACTGAAGAACAGAAGTTCCATATGATAGCCGTCGAGTTGTGTTGCGGCGCCCGCACGGCTGCCGTACGATAGTCGGATGGTTCTCTGGACGTATAAAGTGTATGGAAAAAACAATCGGCGGCGCGCAGTGCGACGCCCGCACGGCTGCCGCACGGCTGCCGCATGGCAGCAGTCTGACATCAATCGTCTAATATGAAAGAGTCTTTTATCCAAGAGTTTGAAGACTATGGTGTTATAGACTTGTAGCGACAGCGACATCTGCCAACAACATCTAATACTACTACCTACATAGCTAGAGCGTCTGACGTCATAAATCCTACATCGCGCAAGCAGAGTTTTCACAGCGATAAGATCTTCTCGTTTCATTGGAGGGCCGTTCCACCTCGTTCCTCCATTCTCAAAAGATTAAATATTATTTTACAGACTTGATAAAACTGGTACTTCTGAAGCGATCCTCACGTAATGTGTTTACAATATTGTAGATCAAAAGTTTCCACGGTAATAGGATCGCGGTACTGCGTCTATCAGGTTGAGTAAATAAGTTAGGGTATTGACGCGACGGCTATTTGTTTAGTAGGCTTTCCTGAAAGCCTGTCTTTGGACTGGAAAGTAGGTAGGTAATTAAAATTAACTTCGTTGATATACCTAATTAAAAATACGTTTAAAAAAAACACCTAATATTTTATCGAAAGTAAGTTTGCTTGTTAACTTTTCTCGCCTGAACCACTGAACCAATCATCATGACATTTTGCATATACGTTGTCAGAGATACAGAAAAGGACATAGGATACCTTTTGTTGGCGAGTGAAGCCGCGGGCAAAATCAAGTAAGTTAATAATTGAGTTGAAGTTTTTAATTCAGAGCAGACAATCGACATCACTATTGAGACCTCAGATCATAGAAACAAGGGAGATGTGCCAAGGCGCTATCGAGCTTGATGCCTGATCTTGAGCCAATTGCTCATATTATAAACGTACGCACTGGTGACGAACCGAACACGATCGATGGTATACAGTGTTTTAATTTAGTGCTAGTGTTGAGTGACGATAAACAGTGTTAGATTGAGGGTGTGCGGAATGTTTAATGCGAGGGAGATCTTTTTATTCACAAGGAGCGCTTAATTATGCGCGTAATTGTGTCGAAAAATGTACTAAAAGTGGCATCAGTTGTTCCGGTACTAATTTGCTATGAGGGCATATCTCCTTGTTTCTATGATCTGAGATTGAGACCGTCTGCTCTCCTTTTAAAGCAGTTTGATAAAAATTGTAATGTGTATGTTTATTGTCTGTAAATTCCCTTTAAATAAGAGAAATCAAAGCACACATACAACAAAAGCTACAATAATATCATCCCTTACAGCCATGGGAGCCACCCTAATGCTAATTTGTAAATAAATAGCCGTTGAAAATGTCGCGCACGACAAATTTGTTGCTTGTTCACAGCGCAGATTGTTTGGATGTCCCATTTTTGTTTAATTTATCGCCCCGCCCCGGAAGGGGAAGTTTTGGGCCGCTAATTACCCCGAACATTAAAAGTACCTGAGATCTGATATAAGTTCTGGTCCAAAAGAACTCGCCTTTGATCCCGTTGAAGGAAGTTCGTAGTTTCTACGAAGTTATCTTGCGAAATGATCGATGTTAGTCTCTGTTAATGTTTTAAAGTTTATGTTTTCCGGGTCGGTTGTGTAGAAGAAAACTGGAGTAAATGATTATCTTAGTTGGAAAATCTTTGAAGGATTTTGAGTTTTGCACGTACTTTGAGAAACGCAGATTTGTGCGCCTTTCATTGAAAATTTTATCAGTTTAAATTCGAGATCATTGCAGATTTTACGGAAAATCTCTTACAGACTTATAAAGTGACCATTCTAAATGACCTCATTAGTGTAGGTAGCCTAGTACTACGAAGAGGTCAAGCTGTATCTCTGGTTCATCCCACCATCATGTGGCTTAGATTTTAAGTGGAACTCCAAGCTACAAACTGACTAAATCCAGTACTTTTTGCGTGATGAGGCACAAACAGAGAGACAAAAATTTAGAAAAAAATTCGTAGGTACCAATACACTATCCTGACTGTGAATATTTTCAATGTACAGACACGTCTTTTTAACAGTTTTATAATACTATAGATAAAACGTGATAAGTTTAATACTGATACTCATTAACGTGACATACTCAGACAGCATACATAACTGAACCCCAAAGACATCGTGTTCAACAAACAGACTACTTGAGTGCCGCCTCAGATCGATTACTTGAAAACTATTACAAGTCACTAAGTCTACGGCGGATGCCCTAGATTGGGTAGCAATGGAATCTGGCACCAGCCCAGAATTCTGGAAGTACCTACGTCAGTACATTTCACCGTTATTATTTGTACCATCCATAAGATACAGGCAATTTTTTTAGGCTTCCGTAAATCAAAAGGATAAAAAAAACCCAGTAGATTTATTTTATAGTTCGTCTGCCTGTCAGTTAAGATCCTTTTTCTCAGAAACACGTGGAGGTATACGGTCCCTTGAAGCTAAAAAAATCATTCTTCTTAAAAAATACGGCCATCTATGCCGTATATTTTGAAATTAGCATATAAATCAAAATCTATAGGGAACCTTCCGTTGACCTAAAATGAATCACCAGGATATTTATGTTGTCTACTATTACTATTGCGAAAACTTTGAGGAAAAGAGAAATAGGTACCACCATTAATAAATCTCTCACTACGTACCAAAATAAAAACTACGAAAACAGAGCTATTAACTTAAAACTTGTCCCGAAAGCTCTCCATAGAGTCTTGGCATTCTCTACAATACTAACAATAATAAAAACAGGTTTAAAAAAAACCGACTTCCAAAAACTACACTAAAAACTATGAAATAAAAATGTTAAACTTCCATAAATAAAAATCTAAATGTATATTGAAGTCGGCGGGGCCTCTTCTTCAGGTTTTTACCTCTCAGCCTTTGAACAGGAAGAACGTGCGCAGTGTGTGCAGCGAACGTGCAGCTTGCTTTGCGCCTCGACAAATTAAAATTTCCTTTCATTCCTATATTTATGCTTAGGCCCCGCCGATTTTTTTTAAACCTGTTTTTATTTTTATCTTTTTAGTGTAGTGTAACCATTTTTGTTGTTGTTAATTTATTACAATAAAGTACCATAAAATCATGGACAGAGCGACTTTGATCATTTATGTACTTTTACCGAGATCGATTACTTCCACGAATTTGAATAGGTACTTATATTCATAGATGTTGGTGGATGAGAGCATTTCAGTAAACAAAAACCGGGCAAGAGCGTGTCGGACCACGCACAGTGTAGGGTTCCGTAGCAAGAAGTATTTCAGTGTTCCGACCGCAAATACAAGTTTGTATTTCATAATATTATTATGAAATATTATTATTTTTACGGTTGTCAAACTCAAATATTACAAAAATTTATTGACGTATCTTGTTCAAACTAATTTCAATCGAAAGTATTTATTAAGTGCTATAAGCTCGATTTTTTTCAGATTTTTCGATAGCGCGGTTGGAAAATTACAGGGGGGGGGGACACATTGTTAACGACTTTGGGAGCTCCTAGTTCACTCAATATGCACTTAAATAAAAAAAGTATTTAGAAACCTTCATGTTATTTTCAAAGACCTATCCAACGATACCCCACATGGTGGGGTGCGCGAAAATATTTTTTTTCATCCCTCAGTTTCATGTATGGGAGCCCCCCCTAATAATTTTATTTTTCGTAATTTCACTATAGGCCTTAATGGCGGCTTATAAAAGACATCTACCTACGAAGTTTGATACAAATTGGTTATGAACTGTAGATTTGACGAGGGTGTGACAGACGGACAGACGGACAGACAGACGGACAGACAGACGGACAGACAGACGGACATGACGAAACTATAAGGGTTCCTAGTTTTACTACGGTACCCTAAAAACAGTGTTTTTTCAGTTTGTAATAGAAACAGGCTCGCTCCCTAGCCTTCTAACAAATGCGACTTAAGCATGAAAAAATTGTGTGTATTATACACCTCTGTCTAACCTTGCGGGAAATATCGGCGTGATGTTATGTATGCATAATATCGAGATCGATTGCGTTCAGAAATTCATGTACCTACACAATATCACTTTTTCATCATCGTCATGATGTCATCGAGATACACCAAAAATACCGTTTATTACACCTGGTTAAAAATCTACTCAACCAAAGTTAATAAAATTTATATGGGACCACCGCGCGAGGTTTATCTACCATATGAAAAAAGAATCACGTAAATCGGCTCAGAAATCACGGAGTAATCGGTGTACATACATTAAAAAAAAAAAAAAAAAAAAAAAAAAAAAAAACCAACCGAATGCAGAACCTCCTCCTTTTTGGAAGTCGGTTAAAAATGCACAACGACTCTCCTTCATAGAGACGTTACGCTTTGTTCTGTGCTCTCACCCAGAAACGGGTATCTGGCATTTAGAGCGAGAGAATTTCTGCGAATATTTTTGTGGTCATATACGTCGCCATATTTGGTTGAAACATGTGGATCGCTGATCGGTCTACGCGGTATATTTTGTTTTATTTGTTCATCGTGATTAGATGTTAAAATTGGGTATCAAAATCATTTTCAATTTCATTCGTATTTTGAGACGTTGCCGTCATTATAAATGATATTTTATAATATGATCCTCATCTTATTTAGTGGTTTTGATTCCGTCAAATTCAAAAACGATATAATACCTGAAAATATACGAGTACAATAATAACAAGTGCTATTTGTACAATTCTTTCAAACGTATGTACCTCTAACATTCGTACCATTACAATAAGTGTTATGTTGAAATTAATTTTTCTAAACAAGTTTTTTAATGACCAGCTCCATCATGAGACCCTGGACATTATCTAGGTTCATTACTTGTCGAGACAAATCCAACGAGCCCAAACACGACGGAATTACATTAAGAAGTTGAGGAATTCCTATAGCCACCATACCATACCATATTATTGCATTATCATCAAAGTGACATATGAGTTCCTAATTTTCGCAAAGTTGGTTGGGGGGAACTGGTCTAAAATTCTGTTGTAGGATTTGGCCCCCCACTAACAGGGCAAGTTAAATAAAAGCTTGTAAAAAATATCTAGCAGTTCCAGTTACCACGTTTTGGTACATACCACTACTCGACAAGTGTTTTGCAGCTGTCCGAGCGTCTCCTTTAATTAAACCCGCGCAGGCTGGCAATTAAACGCTTATATTTTAAACAATATTGAATTTTGAACGTTGCACACTTAAACTGATGCTAAAACAGGTCCATAGCTGGAGAACTGCCCATAAATATCGCTGTAACTATGGGTTGAGGGTAAAAGGGATATTGGAATATTGGTGGAGAAATATCCAGATATTATATACAGAGAAATTCATAGATATACAAATCTCTGGAGATTTGTAGGAAATATTTTGAGAGTGTCTATAAGTTTTGGGTTTTGTATACAATAGTAACCGTATTTTTATTGGGCAGGGTAGTAACTAAAACCAACTTAAAATTGCTTCTATATAAAATAATAAGATTACATAAAAGTAAAGCTGTCTTATGTAGACTTAGGTTAACTTTAATTCATAGGCGAGAAAACTCAAACTATGCTAAATTAACAATCCTAAATGTTTTTCGTCTCTTTCTCACTTAACAAATTAGTAAAAGATAAAAATATTTTTATACAACAGAATCGGCGCCAAATTGGTACGTGTATCAGTGGCGAAGGGTGAGGGGAAGCCGGTACTATAAAATAATAAATCATTCCATTTTACAGAAGTCATATCTATTCGCCTATTCAAAATTTGCAAATACAGTGAATAAACTAATGGTATGACAGAAGTAAAACGGAATCTTACTAATATTATAAACGTGAAAGTTTGTGAGGATGTATAGATGGATGTATGGATGTTTGTTACTCTTTCACGCAAAAACTACTGAACGGATTTTGATGAAACTTTACATTGATATAGCTTATACATCAGAATAACTACTTTTTATTACAAAAAACGCGGGCGAAGCCGCGGGCGGAAGCTAGTTATTTTATAATTTCGTTGCTGTTTTATTGTACCAACTTCCCCTACCCCTCGCCACTGACATGTAGGTAGATAAACTAACGTGTTTGGAGAAATAATCATATTATTATATTATGCTTTGCGTGTTGATGGGAAATAACATTGTGTAATGTGAAAACGTGATTTCCCTAAGGAAAGTTGGCTGTGTTAGATCAGAAACTTACTAAAATGTGAGACCATATTTTTTATAAGGAAAACTATTGCTAGGTTAAGAGTTAAACCAGTGGTATTCTTCACGTAACTTTAAGAACCTAAATTATAGGATTCGACGAATGATGAGACTTTTTATGAATTTATTATATAATGTGACGAAATTATTACAGTGCTTATTTCATAACCTTATGTTGGGCAAATACCATTCCTTTATTCTTACTACTTACTAATACTCGTACGTTATTATTTATTTGATGGCTGTATGCTGACAAAAATTGTATGAGTATTGTATTTCATATTCCAGTGTTGCGCATAAATGCACCTTAATTGGGAGCCTCTATTTTAGTATATTTCTGTCCTTGGCAGGACTCAACCGACGCAATTTATCTCCAATAGTCAAATAGGTAGGTACTTGGAAAATCGACTATGATTTTCTTACAATTAAACAATAAATTAAAAATAAATAATCTATAATTATAATAAACTGGCGAGTGCCAGAAACAATTTACTGATGACGCCTACCAGCTCAGTCGTCCTGCGACCACGAACGCTGCAAAGTTTTCGAAACGTCAGGAAAAATCTGTAAATCTGTAATACGTGATTTAATCCGTTTAAACTTGTTTTATTATAATGTGTAGTAATTGCGAAAACCTAAGACATTATTAAATAATCTTGCATTGGTTTTTAGTAAGTATACTTTATTATCATCAGTAAATTGTTTCTGGCACTCGCCAGCCGTTGCCGCGGTTCCGCTCGCTTCGCTCGCTCGGCTCGTGCATTGTGGTTACTATTGCAACCTAACCTAAGCGGTTTTTCATTTCTTTGGCTTTACCCTCCCTCTTTCCCGCCCCCCCAAACTGTGGAGGCGTATCTAGCTATCAGAGATAAGTGGCGTCATTGATGAGTCGAGAAGAGTTCTGTCAGTGATGAGTCCGATAAAGGTTTGTCTTATCGGATTTCAGTCTTTCGATGTAATGTCTGTTCAGTCGTACACTTATGACATCTTACAGTGACTTCAAAATAAAATGAACAACAAAAATATAATGTTTAACTCTAACAAAAAGTGTCGCAGCACTACAGTCTCGTGACGAACAATATGAACGTAGTATTTTCAAATTTTCCGCGCCGCTACGCTGCTAAAGTAATTTCTTTTAAAAAGATTTTAGAAGCAATTTTGACAAAAGAATGCACTTCAACCTGCGACCGTTTGGCTGGAGTGACGCTTTAAAAGGCATATGCTGAGATATCGACGCCTTTTAGTGGTTCAATTCATAATTATGCAAAGAGGCTTTATAAAACCATAGTTTGTAATAAAAAATTCAAAGTATTTACGCCTTTTTCCCATCACATCGCACTTATCCTACTAATTCTAATATTATAAAACTGAAAGTTAAATTATGTGTTTTTTACTCCTTCACGCTGAAATGGCGAGACAGATTTACTTAAATAAAATTAAAAAAAAAAAAAAAAAAAAAACCAACCGAATGCAGAACCTCCTCCTTTTTGGAAGTCGGTTAATAAAAAGGTAGTCTAAGACCTGGAGAAGCATAATTATATTGCGTTGCGTTTTGGTACGGGGCTCCATACGTTGGCTGGCATTGTCCTTTGGAGTTTTTTTAATGTTATTAATAAAAGCAGTTTACGCAAAAGTACAAGTATTTACAGTAAAACATTTGACAGTTAAAGACCAAAAAATATTGACCACTTTTTATGTCCACTTTTGTCGGATAGCTAAAGTATTTTTTTATTTTCTTTTTCGTGTGAAGTGTGGGTTTTAGAGGTTCTGCTGGTCGGTACGTTTATTTAACGTGTATTGGCAATCTGTACCGGCTTTTGAAGATAATATTTCAAAAATACTGAAAACGATAGCGTCAAAGCTGTACGGGAAAGAGCTGTATCCAAAACGGAAAGATTTTATATTTTTATATGAAATTTTTACTATAAAAATATATTGCCTATTTCCTAGCATTGCTTGTATGAAATACCTATACGAATTCGCTTTACATGTATTTTCATGAGTAAGATACCTACTAATAGTTAAGTACTTAAAGCCTAGTGTCAAATATTGGTCTTATACCGCTATTACACGGGAAAGAGTCAAAATCATAACGCCTGTCAAATTAGTTGATGATTACCACGTCAAATGTTATGTTATTCTGATGTATCCTACTAATATTATAAACGTGAAAGTTTGTGAGGATGTAAATATGTATGGATGTTTGTTACTCTTTCACGCAAAAACTACTGAACGGATTTTGATGAAACTTTACAGTAATATAGCTTATACATCAGAATAACACATAGCCTACTTCTTATCCCAAAAACGCGGGCGAAGCCGCGGGCGGAAGCTAGTTTATAATATTAGTAAGATTAGTAGGATTTTGTTAGTTTTTTATTGTACCAGCTTTCCCTCACCCTTTACCACTGCAGCACATACTGAAAAACGAGCATTCTAATTTTAAATGTCATGTAAGCAAACTAATGAGCATATGCTACTTAAGGCGAAGGTAAATGGTAACGGCCAGTTTTAAATCTCTTATTTCGCCGTCAAATAATGCAGGTTAGTTGTGCAATTTTTTTATGTTAAACTAGAACATATATACATCAATCGTACCTGTGAATATTTAACTATTGTTGTAAAATACTTAATGAAATAAATTCATGAATTCGTGTCTACCCAAAACATAAAAACGTAATTACTTTCAAACCGCTTAAGATATTTTCATGATTTGTTTTGTGTGAAAAGACTATGCTAATACCTATAATAATACCTGTTACTTTTTTTTTATTTTATGTTTTAGATACTAAAAAGTAATAATATGTCTAATTCTGCACAGCGCGCTCCTTGATAGGCGAGTCGTATTGCTCGGTGGATGTATGTCGCGTTGCTTGAGCTCAGCGCAGAACACTCAAGCTATACCGCCCAAATCACTCAAGGCCGTTGGCGTATACCGGGGCCTTAAATACCAAAAATCTCTTACGCTCATAATTAAAATCCAGCTTACTCCCCACAAACTGCTTACCATTATTATTTAACAAGGAAACTTACTCAAGCAAGACGTCCCGCCTTTGTCGAAGCCTGAGAGGCTAATTTTTATACAATTACAACCAAGTTTGGGTAAACAATGTTGCTGAAACACAGATTACTGGAGTTTTTGTATCATTATGAGCGTGATTTTGGAAGTTTGGTGGCTCGTACTTATTGAGCCTTTGTTAATAGATTAAGGGTCGATTTTACCATAGTCAGATAACATTTAACCACGGAATAATTTGTCGAAAAATTTAAATTAATCCTTGGTTAAAGTATCTATGAAATCAGTCCTTAGTGGTGGTTATTGCAGCCAATTCTGTTGAACACATCTTTATCTGTCTGATAAAATAAGAATGAGACGGAAATAAACAAGAGCTGTGAAAGTTGGACTAAAATACAATTTTATTGTTGGAAAGTGCCGATTAAAAGCACGCTGTAGTTCATTCAAATCTAGACGTTATTTAGTTTGACAGCACTAAGTGCTCTTTCTATTTAAATGTTTTTTGTCGGACTGTTGTCGGACGGATATCGTACTGCGCACGATTGTTTTATCCATGGAGTCGACACGTTAAGAGCGCCGTCCGACTGTCGTACGACGCCCGCACGGCTGCCGCACGGCAGCAGTCCGACACCAAACGTCTAATTCGAAAGATCCATAAAGCGATACTAGTCCTTTTCTTGTACTGTCTGTTAGAAAAAGATAGCAATACTAGTTGGTGTTTAGGAGAATCTGCGCCATTATCTATCTTATTGCCTCGACGGTCCAGTGGTCTTAAGCGCGACTACTGTGCGTGAAAGCCTGGGTTCGATCGTGGATCGATGGGAGTCAGGCAATATCTTATTGGATTTTTCTATACTGAGTTTTTGAGTAGCAGGAATCTGAATTTGTAACCGATTGATGACAATAGAACTATCAACTGGGCAGAAATCCGAACCTCTGGCTTCGAACTGACAAAACATGGGCGTTACCTCAGTAATCGTATTCACAACGCTTCGATTTGATTCCGATTCGACAAGTCGTACGTCTATCTTGTTTTGGCATTACGAAAGCTAGCGAGATAGACATACGACTTTCCGAATCGGAATCAAATCGAAGCGTTGTGAATACGGGGGCAGATCATAGATTTCTATGATCTGAGGGTGTTACATATACATCTTTACGTAATTAATATATTTTCGGAAAATATCGTTGTGATGTTATGTTTATGTTCTATTCTATGTGAAAGAAAATATCCCAATTATAAGGCCGCGGCCGCACTGGCACGGCGGCAGTGACGCGATGGCTATTTCGTGAAAACAAACTCATATAAACATTAATATAGCGGTGGCCGCACTGCAGAACGACAAATGACATTTATTTGTTCACGAAATCGTCGTCGCGTCGCTGTCGCGCTGTCGCCGAGCCAGTGCAGCCGCGGCCTAACTGTTGTAAGGTTTCAAGTTAAACAAAGACGAACTTCTCAACGTTCTTGTTTCTCAAGACTATTAATAAACTCTTGGATAGAACTGGTAATAATATCCGGGGTCTCTATTTTAGGACAGTTTTGATGAGATTATATAATTATATGAAATATTTCATGAGTACACAATATTCCTGTTTACCGTAGATATTATATTGTTACGGTGTTATTACACACTCTAAATAAACAAGCAGATTTTTTTGCATGTGTTGTCCATACATGCTAAGCACAAAATCACGCCAAGCAGTATAGTCACAATAGAAATGGTATGAGGTTTAATCTATTTATGGCTTAAGGCCAATTGCAACTGATGAATGTTTCATCAATGTTTATGTGTTTACGTGTAAAAATATTGACAATCGTTTCAACTTCTTATATTAAACGATCGATGACCGCATCAATGAGCTTCAATCGAGTAAACATTGGCGATCGCAATTGATCGTTTCGGAGATAAGTACCTATACTATATGTAACAGGCTTGGAGATATCATAAACATTGCGCATTTTTATCACAAATCAAATTAATAAAAAAATTGTATTCCTTCGTTTCCCAGAGGACGTGAATTCTGCAGCCATATTCTATTAAACCACAGTATAAATAAAACCCCATCCCCACTACAGATTGCCGCGCTAATATTTCGCGCATAAGCCGCAGATAATAATTTAACGCTATTTTAGTCTATGTATCGCTGCTGCCCAATTTGTTGTTTCCTATATTTCGGCCTGATATTATTTGTTAGGCCCACTGGCTTTACAATGTTGTCAGACCTAAATAGAACATAGATCTATTCATTCAACCTGACTGTTCTTGATGGAGATTCAGATAGGATGTTCTCAGATTGACGGTACTATGCTGTCAGCTGAAATAAGCTAAAATGTCGATAAACGTCCTTAGGGGGTGTATAATTACACTATCAAATATACAGGGTGGCAGGTTAGACAGTGAAAATATTCAAAGGGGTCATTTTACTCATCATTATGAACTTTTACTACGGGACCAACCCTGAAATCGCGAAATTATAATCTGCTGTTCCATAAAGGACACTGGCAGACGCCCATAGAACGCTGGGCTTCAGATTGTGTATGTCGGTACAGATATGAAATTAGTTTGGTGTGATCGAGTGTTTCAAGAGTAGTTAAATTCATTTTTTCTTTGTTTTTGTACGTAATTGGGTTAAAAAGAAATCTTCGTATTTGTGACAGTGAGGTTAAGTATGGTGTGAATGATCCAATGAAGTACAGCCCGACTAATGAGTTCTCAATTCAAAGGTTTTAGTTGCTGTCGACATGATATTCTGTGGGGGCACGCGCCAGCCAGCATGCACTCGTTTTTGTTTTATTGTTTTTTTCAAAATGTCAACGGCATAATCATTTTATTTCTTATTTATTTCGATTTTCGATTCCAATTCTTAATCTCTAAGATAAATTAGGCAAAGAACAATTTAAATAATATTTTATTTTTGGTTAAGCTTTTATTACTGTACCATATCAAGCCCAAAACTGCCAACGTCTTTTATGTTCACATAACTCAACAAAATATATGGAACAGCTGATTTTATTTTTTCGGGATTTCAGTGTTGGTCCCTTAATAAAAGTTGTCCATAATGATGAGTATAATGACCCCTTTGAATATTTCCACTGTCTAACCTGCCACCCTGTATACAGGGTGTCACACGCTTTGCCACATAGAGGAACAGTACTTTAAATATTTGAGATAGGAAGTTTGCTTCATAGAGACATTCTTGCCCACGCCCCTATTTGATTTTATCCTTACTTCCAGAGACACCCTGTATAATAGCTATACTGGTTTTAACGTTACATACGAGTAGTTACGTCCACACATCAATATCCTCCCAAACCTTCCCTATCAGTTAGCTATATTTCAGCTATAATCCGCAAATAATTTGACGCTGCCGTTCGATATGGCATTAGCAGTATCGATGCAAATTGTCCGGTATCGTAAACATTTTCCTTCTCGTTTGGTTTATAAATCTGGTTTAGTTGTTATATTGGCTGCATTGGAGCTAAATGGAGTTTGTTGTTGGTGTTGAATAGTTTTGGTTAGTTGGCATTATTGGTTTTAGCTTGGTTTGTGTGTAGAGAGAATTATATTAGTTTTGTTGTGTTTTGTAAACTTCTACGGATTAGAACTGAAGAACTGATTTTCTTGTACATAAATGTTTATTTTTTAACCGACTTCCAAAAAGGAGGAGGTTCTGCATTCGGTTGGTTTTTTTTTTTTTTTTTTTAATGTATGTACACCGATTACTCTGTGATCTGTGAGCCGATTTACGTGATTTTTTTTTCATATGGTAGAAGAAGCTCGCGAGGTGGTCCCATAAAAATTGTATTAACTTAGGTTGAATAGTTTTGTAACCAGCTTCAATAAACGGAATTTTTCGTGTATATCGATGACATCATGACGATAATAAAAAAGTCATATTATGTAGGTACACGAATTCCTGGACGCAATCGATCTCGATATTATACATGCATAACATCACGCTAGTATTTTCCGCAAGGTTAGGCTGAGGTGTATAGTACACACAGTTTTTTTTATGTTCAAGTCTTATTTGATAGAAAGTTAGGGAAAGAGCCTATTGCTGAAAAAACATTGTTTTCGATTACTGAAACGTACTTATCCATAAATATCTTAGAAGGTAAGTACCTATTTAAATTCGTGAAAGCAATCGATCTCGATAAAAGTACATACAAAATGTATGTCAAAGGCAGTATATTATTAAAGTCGCTCTATCCATGATTTTATGGTACTTTTATATACGTAAGGTATTATTATAAAAAAAAAACATGACATGTTACACTACACTAAAAAGTTAAAAATAAAAAAACAGGTTTTAAAAAAACCGACTTCCAAAAACTACACTAAAAACTATGAAATAAAAAGTTTAAACTTCCATAATTAAAAATCTAAATGTATATTGAAGTCGGCGGGGCCTAGCATGAAAATAAAGCAAAATTGCAGATGAACAAGGAATAAAAGGAAATCTTAATTTCCACGTGCACACACTGCGCACACCATTCCTGTTTAAAGACTGAGAGGCAAAAACCTGAAAAGGCCCCGCCGGCTTCAATATACATTTAGATTTTTAATTATGGAAGTTTAAACTTTTTATTTCATAGTTTTTAGTGTAGTTTTTGGAAGTCGGTTTTTTTAAAACCTGTTTTTTTTGTATTAAAGATTGATCCTAAACCTACGACACAAAATGACATAATCGTGTATTGTAGCGATTTTCAGGTCTCAGTTTACCTACAATTATTTTAGAAACTGATAGTTCTGAAAGAACTTTGTAAAAAATATTCTGGATGTTACATGAATAAAATCACACCCTACCGCAAGATATTGGAAATCGATAGTCCCACATGCTAAATCTAAAGCTCTAAACACAAACCCAGACCAGACTTAGACCCAAACGAACCGATATAAAATACAATCTACGAATGAAATCCGAAGACAGTCTAAACAACAAGCATTAAGCTGTAACAAACGATCCTTGTAAACACTCCCGTTTCTGCATAAGTTTGGATTTGCAAACAATGTCGGATAAACTTGCCAAGTTTTTCATGCATTCGTCAACACTCTACTGCCTTATAATAAAGTTGAATTTCCTCCAACTTGGTTGTACGCGTTATGTTAGTTGTACAACTCGGTGCATTTACGAAGCTAGCTGCTGGCACTCGCTTACACTATTTGCATTGTTAATAGAGTCAACTGATTCAATATTATCGATGTGCTGGACCGTGAAAGTTTCGGTCGTGATGTTTTATAACGGCTGCAGGACATTCGTGAACGTACCCTCGGATTTATTGGATTATTTATTCATTTGGTCTCGTTTGGGGAAATAAAATGTTTGGATGCTTACGTTAAGAATAAAGATGAGTATACGATGAAAAACTCGTATTTCAGTACGATCATAGATAATGTAACAGTTACTTAGTTTGGGATCTATATTATTATGAGTACTCCAGGAATGAGATTATTTTGTTCTCATACTTATTGACCTTGTAGTTTCTTTATAGAAAATGCCACTTCTAGTTTACGTGGGTCGTGTTTGACATAATATGCAATAGAGAGATTAGCGTCTTCCTTATGAAACGTGGTAATTGTACGTCTTTTTGGTATGTCCACATAACCTGATAATGTGCTCTGCTCTTATAGAAAAAACCTGGTGTTCAATGGTGTTCTTCCTTTTTCTGAATAAGAAAAGGCTTGTATTTTTCAGAGAGGTAACTTAATATCTTAGAACCGCTGGGATACAAAGCTAGTATAGTTTAGAGACCGTAAAAAATATATCTTTCAAGTGAAACAATTATCAACAATTCAATTCTCTAAAATTCAATGTTCGATATTCAGGTACTCACTTCGCCTTGTAAGGCTTCAAATATTGTACAATCATGTTTTATGAGAAACTCAAATAATCCTAAAGACATGTCAGTAATTTAATTCTCAGCAGAATTAACGTACAAAAAAAAGCAGAGTTTTTTTTTCTCCGCCAATAATCAAATAGGGGAAGTCGTATAAATTGAAATGTTTGCTCCTCATCTCTTGGAACTGTGCTCTCTTGTTATGGAGGAACGTAAACAGAGGGGTGGAGAGGGGCGCGATTAAATTCTGTTTGAATCCGTATTGAACATACATGGGGAGGTTGGCCATACGATTTGCAATGACGCTCCCCTTCGCCGGAAATCTCGAGTTTTCTTTTGAAATAGACGTGTCTTGTTCTCTAATGGTCATAAGTGTTTGTAAACCTCCTTGATATTTTAAGGATAGGGAAAATAAGGTCATTTGGTTTTGAGCACATCTATACTTTATAATATTGTGAAGAGCGAGTCCGAATCTTCTGAGTTTTTTGTTTAAGTGCAGGAATTCTATAAGTACCTATTTTTTAGGGATGAAAAGTCACCTGGTGATTTTTTGAACTGACGATGACGTTTTGACCTGGTGAAAAAAATGACTGTGTGGGTCACATGGACGAAGTCACAGGCAAAATGCTAGTACTTAATATTGTAGGAACGGAACGATATGACAGATGAGTGAAACGAATCGTAAAGTTATGAGATGTGATTGAGTAAAAGAGATGAAGTATGAGGAAGACTAGGTGTGAAAGAGATAGTGTAAATATTGTAAAAAGAACAGAAAAAGAATGGGAGACTGATGGACGACGTAGGAAAAGAAAGACGGTTGGTTTTGTGAAAAAGAAATTTATTTTAATATACAAGTTTTACGAAACATTTTCGTCTCATTTGGCTCCTACTATTTTTATCCCACATTATAATAGACATAAAATTGTGAAAATTTATGTGATTCTTTCTTTTTCTGTTCCCAGAACGTTTTTATAGCAGATTTTTGTTTTTACATAACTGATTTTTATATAATGAACATAAAGGTTGTGTGGAACTTGGTCGGAGATGTAAGGAACTAAATAATGATTCTAGGCCGTAAGATCAATCGTAGTTTAACCACAGAAGAGAGTTTAATCTCCCGTCTTCGATTGTTTTCTAATACAAAAACACTAAGAAACAATCGAAGACGGGAGATTAAACTCTCTTCTGTGGTTTAAACTACGATTGATTTTACGGTCCTAAGTAATTAAAAAATATACAGGCGAGCGCAAATAAGTGTGTACTATAATATCTGATTTTTGAATAATTCATTACATTCCACAACTAACGACATTTACGTCTACATTGGAAACCAACATTCACAGTCCGTATTTTCACCCAAAAATAAAACATTAATAGAAATAAGTAATTCAATGGCCGATAATAAATTATAACGAGCGATTAATCACGATATTACGAGTTTTATTTACGGAAAAGAAGAATAAAATAACAGAGGATGGTAATGAACAGGAGTTTTTGGTCGATTTACTTATTTATGTGGGAATTTATAACGCGTATTACGCGCCAACATTGTCGTGGTTCCGCTTTGTGTTTGCGTTTTGTCTGTAAATGACTTTTAGTGTGATTTTTTCTTAAATTTTTTTGTAGCTTTTTTATACGCAACTTGAAAAAAGGAGACGGTATATTTAATTTTTTTAACTTCTCTCATTGGTGAAAAGATTCCATAGTCAGCAAGATTGATACGCGAGACTGACTGTTGAGGGGGTGTTGAACCTTCCAAATCTAAAGCATCGTCACTCTTGGGGTCTTCTTTGTACTCTGTATCAATAGGGACAGTCTGTTCACTAGGCACTTATTCAAGTATAGATACCGGCACCAGTCATGAGCACAAACATCACTTCCGCATGAATCCGCTGATTTTTCGGTCTCGTTGGCAGAATGAACAAGACGGGGGGCGCCGAGACTGCATGCGACTGTTTCGTCAGTCGATGCTCGTCGTGTATTGAACTATTCTCTATTACGTATTGTCAACTGTCTATTGTCTATTGGGCCAAAAAATTACATACGCGATCTGTGCTCATAACTGATCTATAATAGTTTTGTGATCGAATGACTAAAGGCTATATTAACAATTTTATAATTCCACCAGGCATCGCCTTACACGGTATTTTTTGCGTCTTCTTATCAACATTATTATAGTAAATTGAGCACTAAGGGCTATTTCAATTTAGACGATTGGTGTCGGACTGTTGCCGTGCGGTAGTCGTGCGGCAGCAGTGCGGGTGTCGCACTGCGCACCGTCGATAGTTTTTTCCATACAGTTGATACATCATTGAGTTCAATCCCGAGGCACGCACTGCTGACTTTTCGAACTCATGTGCGTCTTGGAAATTAATTATCACTGGCTATAACGGTGAAGGAAACCGCATGCCTGAGAGTTCTCCATAAAGTTTTTGAAGGTGTGTGAAGTCTGCCAACCCGCACTTGGCCGGCGTGGTGGACTATGGCCTATTCCCTCATTTTGAGAGGAGGCCCGTGCCCAGCAGTGGGACAGTTTATAAACAGGACTGATATTATTATTATTTGTTGGTACATCGAGAGATTATTATTTGTTGGTACATCGCCGTCCGACGGTCGTGCGGCAGCCGTGTGGGCGTCGCACGACAACCGGACTGCAGCAAAGCGACACTAATCGTCTAAATTGAAAGAGCCCTAAATATTTAGAGGATCTTTAAGGGTCACAAAGTTCTTATGATTGACTGGCTGCGTTAAATAATTAAATATAATAATTGGCTCTTTGTCAAACGCTAAGAATGAGCATAAAGGAGCCAGACGCTAGCAAAGGCTGAGATTAATCATATCAGCCAGGAGAAAATTACTCAGATCAAATTATGTATTGAAGTTGTTTCTTCATTTGAGTGTTTTTTATTTAAAGGAGTCGTTTCATTTTTTTATGGGACTCCGGCCACAATAGGGACACTTTAGGAAACCTGGGAAACTCACCCCCAATAGAATTAAGTTTTTTTTTTCAAATAAATATTTATTTGGCAAAAAAAAAAGTTTTTGGCGTTTGTCTTGAGAGTTATGTTATGAATATATAGAAATTGATGATTTGTTTGTCAGAAACTCAGAACTGTTATGAACAATTTTCCTCTTTAACGATTACTGTACTCTTTGCAGCCGAAAATGAAACATCTCTTTTCCAATGCTAAAAAACGTCTCAGCTATAGACAGTTTCTAAGTGATTAACTGTATCACACTTTAGAAAAATGTATATCAGTAATTTTAGTATTTATCATAAAAGATAATTTATGAGTTAGAGCCCCTAAAACGCAACACATAAAAACTTCAATTCGCTAACCTATGCCAAAATTGATTTACGACGCAAAAACCCATTTGATACACCAACATTTTGCCGCAAAACACGGACATATTGTACATAAACTAGATATACAATATATTTGCATCGAAAGGCATTACGAGCTCCAAGGCAGGGTTATTTCACGGCTCATAAAAATTTGATTTTGAAACCGAGCAGAGCGGAATCTGACACATTGTATGTATCATACAATATTGTGAGACGTGCACACTGATATTTATGCCGGATACGACCCCAAATGTAATACGTTTTAAAATATTTTCTGTGAAGAAATATGGCGGTTGGATTGAGGTCTTGTGATTCTATTAGTGTTTGTTTAGTTTTTAGGGTCCCGTACCTCAAAAAGAAAAAAGTCTGTTTGTCTGTCTGCATATCTGTCTGGCTGTCAATACCCTTTTCTCAGGAACGCGTGGAGTTATCAAGTTGAAATTAATAACCTAAATCTACGGTCTCTTGAGGCTGTAAAAAAATCTAGCTACTCACTCAACCATTTATTTCGCTTAATTTGACACTCGCCAAAGAATCAAAACCTATAGAGTACTTTCCGTTGACCTAGAATAATAAAATTTGACAACAAGCAAGGTTTTTTTTTTATTTATTCAAAGATAGGCTTGCGCTTGACCGCCATCTCGCCTAATGTTAAGCGATGATGCGGTCTACGATGGAGCACGCTTGCCTAGAAGAAACCGATTCACTCGTGACTTGAAGATACCCAGATTGTAACTGTTGGGAAGCACCCACTCGTTTTATAGCACAATTAAAGAAAAAAAATCGAAAATCATTCATTTGTAGTTGTCAACAATAACTTCATATTTCTTATTAGTATTATGAAACACAAACTTATATTTTGTGGTCGGAAAATAAAATACCTACTCCTTGCTACGGCACCCTACAGTGTGTGTGGTTCGATACGCTCTTGGCCGGATTTTTTTCTTCTTTTCTGTTTGTCTTATAATGTCTATGACTGTCTATAGGTAAGCTTTTGACTAGAAAAAAGAATAAAACTATTAATGTAAGGCAACAAAACGTGTTTTTCACATCATGATAATCATAATACATTTTACCGACAGCTGCTATCAACCAAGTCACATTTTAATTAATTAGTAATGCCAGCAGGCTACAAACAAAAAAAAAATACAAATAAAAAAGTAAAATTCGCCAAATTTAATTCACGCGACAACGCTTTGGACTGTCAATATGTAAATATGGCTGGCTCACAAATGTTGGAATAATTCCAGGATATAAAATATTTCACTTCCATTTTGTTCGGCTAGGATGTAAAAGGTTTTCCGTCAACAGATTAGTTGGCTATATCAGTTGGCTTTGCTGCAATAAACAAACGTGAAATAAAAATGTGTTATGATCATGATTTATAAACGAATTAACAATGAACGACCAGATTTGACAGTGCCAGAGCCTGTTAGCTACTATGATAATATTATTATTATTGGCTACAAACGTATCGACGACACCGGATTTCTAGAATAGGCGAAGATACATTTCAATAAAATATCATCAGGCGTTCGATGATTTGTGGGTACACAATTATCACCCTTACTTATAGACGCCTCTTAACTTTAACCACTGATTAAATATACAACCATCCTTGTCATTTGTATGATAATGAATAGAGATGACGATTGACTTAAGAGCTATTTAATTTAATCATCATTTAAAGGGGTATGTTGTTAACATAGCACAGAAGAATTCACCAGATCTAGACACAAACTAAACACAAACAGAACAATATTAGTATTTGAATAAATGGTAAATAAAGCCAAATAACCGTAGACCAAAACTAAGCCATACAAATCGATGCTACAAAGTACGATGACTTGCATGAAGTAACACAGATACCAGTAAGCGATTCCAGCCCTGAATGTGACCCAGAAACCCACTTGCTATTATCAGACGATGGATCATACGTTGTTGGCAATATTTTCCGACATAAGAAAGCTGAACTTTCATAGTTCAGCTTTCAGCGGTATCTATAGTAGGCGTAAAAAACGTTAGTAACCTCAGATCATAGAAAAAAGTAGAGCTGGCTCATAGCAAATTAGTATGGGAATCACTGTCATCACTTTAAGAACAGTTTGCGCCACAATTACAAGCGCTTCTTATGAATATAAAAATCTCCCACACATTAAAAATTCCGTACACCCTCAATCTGACACTGTTAATCGTCATTCAGCACTAGCACTAAACTAAAACACTGTATTTATATCATCCATTGCTTTCAGTCCGTCACCAGCGTGTACGTTTTAATCATGGTCAATGTGACCAAAACGTCAAGCTTAATAGCGCCTTGGCACATCTCTCTTGTTTCTATGATTTGAGTTCGTAACCTTGCACAGAATAACGTCACGCCTCAATGCCTGAAAAGAAAGAAAAACACAATTTTTTGCAAGTTGAAAATTTTGAATTTTTATCTTATTTTGACATCTCCGCTTCTTATTTTAACATCGCTCTTTTGAATGCCCCGTGTAACTCGTTTACGTAGACGAAACAAACGTAGAAGCTGAAATTATTCAACACTAGCTTGTGCCCGCAGCTTCGCCCGCGTTTTTGGGATAAAAAGTAGGCTATGTATTATTCTGATCTATAAGAATAACACTATAAAGTTTTATCAAAATCCGTTCAGTAAGTACTTTTTGCGTGAAAGAGTAACAAACATCTACACATCTATTCATCCATAAATCCTCACAAACTTTCACGTTGATGATATTAGTAGGATTTTTCTAAATTTCACAGCTTACACTCATTAACTGATCATTTTTCTTTTTAAACGAAAATTTCAACATACATGAATTTCTAAGTATGTACACGTCTATACAGAATCAAGTCAACTGACTTACCTTATCTCCGAACCCTACATCCATTACCAGTAACACTAAAGACGATGGCCCACAACAAGAGACTACATTCAGCTTACTCCACTAACTCATCTGGACACATCCTAATCTCGTTGACAAATGAACTGGACCAACGGAACAGCATTATCTTAGTACTGGAAGAAACGATACCTTAGCTACACTAAACAATGCAAAAGCAACCTTAGATGTTGAAGAAGAAAGGCGAATTCCGGATGATGAAGTTGATAGACCAAAATCTGCCATTATGTCGTATGAGCGTAGGGGGCGTTTAAGCGAGTCCCGAGGGGGTTAATCAACTGTTTACACTACAAGATAACAGGCGAGTAGATTGCTCATAAAAACCCTTCTGAGAGATGTGATATATGGCAGACGAGGGGCTAATACTTGGCGATTTAAATTGTTTTCTAAATGAATGTGTTGGTGAAGCTATTATCCTTTGTAGTATAAGAGCTACATATTATAACGAGTAATCAATTGTTTGCCGCCCAAAGTGAACGAAAATTGCGTAAAAATAAAAGATTATAAAGTGGAATTGCATAATTTTCTTGTTATGAAAAAGAGCAGCACAACTTCAACAACGACTTGGCCTGAAACAACATTTAATTAATGCTTATGAGAATGAAATCGTTTATTTTAACATCCACATTTTATTTCATTTAATTAACCAATGCAGTGGCTAGTTTCTCTATGACCTCAACCCTCCTTTCGGAATTGCCCACCTAATTTCAACCCCATAATTATCTTCACAATGCAAATAAACTAACCATAATCACTGTACTGTCTCTAAACTAGTTCAAACCGGGGGAAACCGGTTCAGAATTACAATAGCGAACTTTAAAATAAACTTGGCTTGCCCAGGAGTCGTGTTAAACGTCCCCGGCAGTCGGGACTGGCTTTGAAATATCACTCAACTTGCCAACTAGCCAAGCCCGACTTTTTTCCCGACTTTTTATAACTGTCATAGTTCGAGGACTGACTTTGATCTTTGTATGGAGTGTTTTTGTTCGACACGAGGCGAGGGAGTGATTTTATGAAGATTCTCCGAGTTTTTAAGGGTGTTGTGGAGTCTCGAGTTTCTTTAATAAATGGGAGTTGAACGGTGAATGAAAAGCTACCCCTTTTTTCTTTGTGTTGGTGTTCGGAAACGCGACTAAAGTTACCGGTTTCTATACCTTACAGACCATTATTGGATAAAACTATGCCTCGTGTCGACCTCTATCCAAAATTATTGACTTATTTTAGGATTTTAACAGTTTGGCATTACTGTTTTAGTACCACTCTGTTTACAGCTCAAGAGAAATTATTCATAACAAAAACATGAGTAGTTGAGTAGGGTTTTGTATCTAAAATTCTAGATTTCTCATTGAATTCTATTTCGTAGAAATCGACTTCAGGGAGCTCTTCAATATTATTTGAACTATTCTCGAAAACTATCCTGTATCAAAATCATTTAATATTATTTACCTTCCAACTATCTAACTGTACCAAGCACAGGTTCATTCGTGCATGGAGTACTGCTCGCATCTTTGGGATGGCTCAGCCAAGTACCAGCTTGAGGCGTTGGAGTCCACTGAGAAGCGTGCGAAGAAGCTGATCAGCAATAACTCCCTTGTTCAGACCAAGCTCCTAAGTCTTGAGCATCGGCGCAAAGTTGCTGGTCTATCGGTTTTTTATCGGATACATTTCGGAGAGTGTGCCTCAGATCTGCATGATCTAATTCCATCCTGCCCTTTTTTCTATCGGACGGCCAGAAGCACAAAAAAGCACCATCGGTTCATGGTTGATATACCAAAAACCCGAACGAAGCGCTTTGATTCCACTTTCATTGTGAAAACCGCCAAACAGTGGAATGCGCTGCCCGAGTGGGTGTTCCCCGATAGTTACAATCTGGGTGTCTTCAAGTCACGAGTGAATCGGTTTCTTCTAGGCAAGCGTGCTCCATCGTAGACCGCATCATCGCTTGACATCAGGCGATATGGCGGTCAAACGCAAGCCTATTTACAATAAAAAAAAAGATCTAAGCCTAACTAAAACTCTCCTAGCAACAAAATGTCTATGGGTTCTTTAGACCAGCGGTCGGCAACCCGCGGCCTGCGTGTCTACTTTTTGCGACCCGCGACTATTTTGAAACAAAGGTCTTATCATTCGAAATTATTTTAATTTAGCACTAAAAATGATAATGAATAAAATGTTAAAGCACTTAAACATTTCAGTTTTGCATTTTATTCCATCGATATCGGTACTATGCGATCGCGATAAGAATAGGAACGTCAATGACCTCGAACTTTCAACTATCACCTGAAAAGTAACTCTTACAAAAAAATATAATTTGCGTTATTTTTTTCACTTTATTTAACTGAGTCTTTGATTTACCAAGATTTTTTAGTACAAAACAATTTTCAATACAAAACGTCACAATATGGCGCAAGGTTAGTCCTATTCTTATTTTGATCGCATAATAAGTAGGTACTGAAATAATGAACAAGTGCCGCCCGCTTTTTATTTCATTTTGCTACCATGTGGCACTTGCCTGCTAAAAGGAGCCAACCACTGCTTTAGACAGTTCTTAAGTGAAACATATCAGGTAACAAAATCATACATTCTTGGCCATAAAACATACGCAGGTAATCTGTGCTTCCAAGGGTTGGGCTTACAAACTAATTATTATCAATCCGGCGAACCAGCTCACCAGGATAACTCCAACTAATTAATTTATAGCTATTAACAAATACGGAACCCGATAAATCCTTACAATTTGCTACATTTATTATTCCACATCCTGTTTCAGGGAAAACTAATTTATTGTGAATTTGGGAGCATTTCCGTGTGGTTGTTGATTTGAGGATTATAAAAGGTACAGATTGTAGTTACTATGCACGTTATGGGTTCTTTAGATTGAGACGTTTGTTAAACAAAATAAAAGACGTTTCATAAATCGAGCTGTTTGTTTCTCAGGCATGGGTATGTGGCACAATCCTGGCTCTAATATAATAAATCATAGTATTCATTCTTGTAAAATATTTTTGGTGTAAACCTACAAGGTAATTTATTCAATATCGCTTCAAATTTACGGAGGCCAAAACATTCAATAAATATTTAACCAGAATATATCTTAAATAAGGATCTGTATAGACAAAGGCCAAATAATGGCAGTCTTGTAAGTTGAGCCAAAAAGTCTTCAATATTTTACACGAAGACCAGATGACCAATAAATTTGTTTGTTATAACGAGTTTCGATACGCTCGTAAATTTTAAACCACAGCTAAGTAACCAAATTTCATAATATAACATGTATATCTTATGCGGAGCGGGATCTAGTCAGGGTTGGTACAGCGGAAAATGCTTTGTTGAGTACATTTTTTGAAGGAGTTAAGTAATATTTTTTTTTCTTTCCTTATTTTGTCATACCGTGAAACTGGAACTGTTCATCAGCAACATCAAAAACCATCGTCACCGTCAAAATAATCTATAACAATCTTGAAATCTTTACAATGAGACCTTTTTGAAAATCAATCTTCTACCCGCTCATTTCTTTAATAGGAAACTAGTTATGCCTCGCGGTTTCATCCACCTTTTCAGAATAAAATAAATATTTAAGGGGGCTCCCGTATGGGAAGCCCCCTTAAATATATTAATAGAGAGAAAAAAACAGCAAAAAAATCACGTTTGTTGTATAACAAACGTGATTTTTTTGCTGTTTTTTTCTCTCTATTAATAATGGTTATAATAACTTTATTATAAAAAGTACCATATTCTATACAATATTAGACACTTGTCTAATATTGTATAGAATATGGTACTTTTTTGGAACCCTTCGAGCGCGAGTCCGACTCGCACTTGGTCGGTTTTTTCTTTTTTCTCGGCTCCTTAAAGTTATAATTTGATGGTAGCCTATACTATTTTCTCATAAATCTGGCTGCCAAATATACAAAAATATTTTTTCGAATTCAACTGGTAGTTCCAGAGATTAGTGCGACAAACAAAGGGTCTAGATAGAGGAAGAGGTCTTAATAGGTACATCGTGGTATAATTTTACTGTCACTTGTTAATTAGCCATAAGAATAGTAACAAGGAATCAAGTTTTTTATAGGTACTGTAAATATTTAGTCATCTTTGTAAAGTGTAACTAAATCAAATCATTAGCTACGCTTTGTTGCTTCGTCTTCCCTCTGAAGAGTGTTTCGAATAATAATGAATGCAGTTCAGAATATTCTAGACGTGAGTTATATTTCTCTCAGACTTGTGAACCCTACATGACATGCAATTATGCACTGCACACATAACTTAATGTCTACGCTAGATTGTTCATGCATTGTTGCTTAATTTTGTTGAACCGACAAATTATGACATGGCAAACGGATACATATTTTAAACTATAACTAACTTTAAAGACATACCTCCGTACAAATTAACACGGAATAAAGTTAAAACAAGCATAAACGTCAAAAAATGTATGGTTACCCCGACGTTATTTATATTTCCTAGTATAACTTTGTTCCGTGTTTATTTGTAAGGCTCTTACTGTTCATCAGATCTGAAGACAATACTGTATTATTATGCGCAGTTTGGTTGTTTTCTCTAAATGGCTTGTTATTTCAGGAAATAACAGGTTTCTTATAACTGCCTGATTATACAACCATTCTGTGTTCATTCATAAAAAATAATTAATAAAATCAAAAACCTGACGGCGTAAAAACAGTTAAAAAGTTTAAAATAAGATCACTATTCAAGCAATCTGAGGCACTTGGTGGCAATTTTTTAAGTTCATTCTCAGATTTTATGCTATCTACTGCATCAGACAGCTTGAAAAGTGATCTTGTTTTGAACTGTTTTCTTGTTTTTTGCAGTCGGACTTCTGATTTTTTTAACCATTTAATCAGTTATTATTTTTAAAAATTGTCTCTTCGAGTCCTTCATTTTGACACCCCACATGACCATGCCATGAACAATTTCCTTTTGTGGCAACATGGCGCCTGATATTCACCATGTTGTTTTTATTTCTAAATCCATACCTATAGTGACATTAGTGCCAATCAAATGCAAATCAAAGGATTTGTTAAAATCGGTTTTACTCGTGTAGCCAGAAAAAGGAAAAATAGAAACATAGCCATTCAAGCATACCAACTAAAATTACTCTCCTTTAAGGCTCCACCGTAGTCGGGTAAATAACATAAGCGTAAATTTGGGCTTACATCAATAATGTTTTGTCTGTCAACCCTGTTAGAGAGACGTCGTTAGGCGCACCGGGCGCTCCTAAATAAAGTCAGAGGATCGGCTACATTCTGTTGCTTCATATTGCTACCAGCAACTTAACCTTTCCATCACTTTCAACCTCAAGCTTATTTGTATGAACCTTACAATTTACGACCATCAAAGTTTTGACGAAAAAAGGTTTCAGCCTACAGGTCGGCATCTCGTCATTTTCGCCTATCGACATTGCAGATTCGTACCTGGCAAATTCCAGTGTTACTCAATGTCTCTTATTTTCTAAGTTAATCTGAACCACTGACTTAGGGCAAAGGGAAACATCCTTGACTAGTAATGGTTTTAAATCGCTAACACTCTGTGAACAAGCGTGGTGTTCAGAACTTGTTCCACCTTCGTATGAAAAGAGGTATTTTCCAGTGGAGAATTACAGGTTGGTATAATTACAGGTTGTTATTATTACAGGTTGGTATAATTACAGGATGGTATAATTACAGGTTGTTATAATTACAGGTTGGTATAATTACAGGATGGTATAATTATAGGTTGTTATAATTACAGGTTGGTATAAATATAGGTTAGTATAATTACAGGTTGATATAATTATAGGTTAGTATAATACAAGTTGGTAAACCCGTTCTTCTTCATAGGAATCTACGCTTTGGAACGGGCATCTAGCTTCATCATTCTGACTAACTGACCGACTCCTTGACAATTCAAAAGTACCTGTAAGTGGTTTAATTGAAATAAATGCTTTGACTTTAAATAACAATAAATTGTTGAAGATAGTTTATCAATAGTTTTGATTGTACCATCCCTGTAAGACAGACATCGTTAGGAACACCGGGTGTTTCTAAACAAAGTGAGCGGATTGGTCGCAGTCTGTAGCTCCATATTGCTGTGCTGCCGACAGTCACAGATAAGCGGTTTTTAAGATTGTCTCCACCTGTTGATGATATGCAATCCTTTAATATTTACTTAGGATTACAGCTTATCCGCGCCTAGAGATAGCATTTATTGCTTAGTGTTTTGTTAACACAGGGTAATAGTTTGCAGGATCTTGTGTGAGTGTATCACTTTATAGGGTGCCTTATCTTTGCCCATTCAAATTCAAATTCAAAAATCATTTATTCAAAGTGGGCTAACGAATTAGCACTTTTTGAACGTCAATGTACATAAGACAGCTAAATCACAAAAGAAAAAGAAAAACCATAAATACTTAAAAGTAAAAAAAAATAATTGTGTAATATTATTCTTTATCAATAATTAACTGTGCCCCGCGGTTTAATATGCCATTGCTTGAATCCTAAGATTTGTAGCGTAATGTTAAATAGCCTGTAACATTTCTCAAGAATTGGGCTGTCAAATCCAAAAAGATTTTTTCAAATTCGACTAGTGATTCTATAGATTACAACCAAACAAAAAAACTCTTCAGCTTTATTATTATCACTATAGATTATCGTTTTATATATAGAAGTACTTGAGCTGAGCCACTCAATCAAAAAGCACTCCAGAAATAAATAATATTTTATAAGCAGCATTATTGCGTCAGTGATAATTTTTAAAGTAATAAATACTTAGGTACCTATTTTTATCTCCGCCAATTTTCTACTTCGTTTATAAATCCAAGAGAAACTCACAATCAATACTACCCACGAATGGGCTATTTATAGGTATTGCACCGCTTTTAATGCGGACATTCTTTTTAGGATTCCGTACCAAAATGGTAAAAAAGGAAACCTTATGGTGCGACTTCGTCTGTCTGTCTGTCACACCTGCTTATTTCAGCAACTACTTACGCTATCGACTTGAAATTTGGAACAGTTATAAAAAAATGCTTGTTCAACTTTATTGCAAATGAAAAAAGTCCAAAAATATTTTTATTTTCATTGCAAAAGGGGCCGGAGTGGGGGTCCGAAATTTTAAAGCGGGGTTACTAGGTCAAGTGACATATCATATGAAAGGGCTTGATCTGCACATTTCAAAAAAATATTTTTATTTTATTTTATGTCTCACAGTTTTCGACATACGATGAAAAATGTCCGAAAAATTACCATTGCCCCCCCCCCCTTATCTCCGAAATTTGCGGGGCGAAAAATCTGAAATAATTAGAGTTGATAGGAATTGACCCAAATATGGCACCAAAAATAAAACGATGTTCCTAACTAGTACAGTTTTTTCAAAATCATCAAAATTCCTTCACAAACAAATTTAGTTATGCGGTCCGGATTTTTTCACTTTATACGTCCAAAAATGATTCGGAACCCTCGGTGCGCGAGTACGACTCGCACTTGGCCGGTTTTTTTATTATTAAAGCGTTACATAGGTAAGTGGCGCCACAGTGACCCCAAACTTTCAATCGTGCCTTTATCAATATTATCTACAGCAGAACGCCGGCGAAATGAAAGAATCTGGTCTATTCACAAAAAAGGTCACGGAATGGGAAAAAAAATTCTCGAACGCGACCGTTCTTAGATGTTTATCTGCGTTGCCTTTAAGGGCTCCGCCTTGTACTGTGCCAGTCTGAGTGACACCTTGTACGAAGATAAAGATTTCCTTCATTTCCGTTGCGGGTTTTGCTTGAAAGAAGCTTTTCTATTATTCTTGCGTGATGAGCATTGGATTCAAAAGTATGGCGAAATAAAACTCGGTGATTGGTTCGTGGTAAAAGCCAAAGTATACAATTTAGAGATGAGCTCCTGAAACAAGATAAATCTATTGACGAAAATAGCTCTTAATTTTGAGTTTACTTAAAAAATAAATACATTTACATAATGTATAGGCGAATGCTTTTAATGCCTTCTTTTATCGTTTAGTATTTTTGTTTTTGCGGTATTTACGAGGTCGTACTTAAAGAAAAAACCGGCCAAGTGCGAGTCGTACTCGCGCACCGAGGGTTCCGTATCAATTTTGGACGTATAAAGTAAAAAAAAAACCGGACCGCATAACTAAGTTTGTTTGTCAAGGAATTTTGATGATTTTGAAAAAACTGTAATAGTTAGGAACATCGTTTTATTTTTGGTGCAATGTTTGGGTCAATTCCTATCAACTCTAATTATTTCTGATTTTTCGCTCCGCAAACCTCGGAGATAAGGGGGGGGGGGGAGGAATGGTATTTTTTTAGACATTTTTCATCATAAATGTGAGAAATAAAATAAAATGAAAATATATTTTGAAATGTGCAAATCAAGCCCTTTCATATGATATGTCATTTGACCTAGTAACCCCACTTTAAAATTTCGGACCCCCACTCCGGCCCCTTTTGCTATGAAAATAAAAATATTTTTAGACTTTTTTCATTTGCAATAAAGTTGGACAAGCATTTTTTGTAACCGTTCCAAATTTCAAGTCGATAGCTTTAGTAGGTAGTTGCTGAAATAAGCAGGTGTGACAGACAGACAGACAGACAGACGAAGTCGCACCATAAGGGTTCCTTTTTTACCATTTTGGTACGGAACCCTAAAAAGGAACCAAGACGACTCGGTAAATCTTTGAGTGAAGATTTTAAGGAGCAGGCCTGCGATAATTTACAGATACTGTGATAATTTCGCCCTGGACTTAAATTTTTATCTGCTTAGTGCTTACTTAGATACTTTTTTGCTGAAGTTGTTATCTCTTTTCCGACCTAGTTTTCACATTTAAGCGATTAGAGTGATTAAAATTTAAGTTTCTTTCTTTAAAAATATACTTCCATCTAATTTCGCTCTGTAGTCTTGCATTTACTGTTAATATTTTTATACATTTTTTTACCTACTTTTAAGCGAAAAACCGTGCAGACATGTCGTTGATTAAAAACTACGAACTCATTGGAAAAAAGACCTATATGTAGACAGACAATATTATGGAGCTCTGAGCTAGGGAAAGGGAAATAAGGGATGTCATATAATTTTCCCCAACCCGCTGCGAGGATCCGTTTAGTCTAAATCATGACCCAAACATTCATCCCTGAACTCGATAAACTACATCTGGTTATCCAAAAAGGGGTTGAAACGAAATAGGAAGGGTAATTCTCCTAATTAATATGATCATCTTATCTCAGTATCATAAATGTCTTATATGTTATTCTTCTAACAAACAACAACAAACCTGAACTTATGATCTCAATAAAATCAAAAATTTACTAAAAGTTGGCACACAAATAACAAAAAAATAATTAATTGTAGTGCTTAAATATATCTACAGCAAAACAGATTAGCAGAATACTAGTTTTAGTCTTTTCAACATAATCTAATCTCTAAGTTCAGTCGACTGTTAGTCATAATGCTAAATTAATTACAACAATTTTGGCCTAAGTAGATATTACATTTCTTTGTATTCATCAGTTTTTTGGCCACTACCGTATTTCAACCCCCATTGACCTTCCTGCTTAATTACAAATTAATGCTTGTTGCTTTCTTTAATAACGGGCTAAAGGGCTAAGGGAGCCCCTATAAAAATGTTCCGCCGCTCTTTTGCAGAAATTTGCACAGAACTTGTTACAGAATAACTCGAGCGAGTGATGCGAAAGTGTGAACAGATTTAATATCGATAAAAAATGGCAACGTTTATTGTTTGGCGTCTAACGGTAAAAGTTAGGCAGGTAGTACATTTTCCGGGAAAATTTTGTAAATATTTTTCTACAATAGCGTGACACGTGTTTAGAATTTTGGCAAGAGCAATTATTTTTTTTAGTAATCTGCTGCTGTGGTAAAATGAATCGGATGCCACCATTTTGTTTTATGCAAAATAAATCTTATTTTCAGATTAAGATACGATTTTTATTCTGAATAAATAATCATAATGACGAGAAAAGAAAGAAAGTCCTTCTTTTAAGAAAAAAAACTGTACTAAGTAAGTGTATTTTAAGTATGATTGCAATTACACAAATATTGTAAATGTGAAAGTTTGTGCGTGTGTGTGTATGTTTGTTACTTCTTCACGCTGAAACGGCTGGACGGATTTGGATAAAATTTGGCACACAGATAGATTTTAGTCTGGAATAACACATACGCTACCTTTTATCCCGGAAAACGCGGGCGGAGCCGCGGGTGGAAGCTAGTACAATCTAAAACAAATGAATTCGGTTAAATATATACACATCACTATAACTCAAGACGCCCAAAAAACTGAACTGCGGTTAAAAAACAAACTCTTATAACTATTATAACTTGCCTGTCCCAAGGCTTCTTTTAAAAGTTAATCATTTGACTGACAAAGTCTCGCATTGTAATAATATTTTTTCTGCAAAAAAAAACTGAAATATTGTTTGAAAGTGGAACGCGTAAATGTCACGTTGCGATTGGATGTGAATAATTTCAGAACATTGACTTTACCGTTCGCTTACGAGTAATATCGGTTTCAAACATGACTGCCAATATTGCTGTTTTAAATTCAATTTTCAGGGTAAATGAGAGGTAGGGCACCGCGGGATGTCTCGCTCTGATCTGGAGCAGCCCGACTGGGCTGGGCAAGTACTTCCACCTTATAGAATACCACAGCCAAATAACACTACTCTTCGGTAGTGCTATGTTCCTGTGGAGAGTACTAGGTCACCAGAGCTCCTGAGGATGCGCTGTATTGACAGCGGAGGAACCTGCTTGTCTCCTGCTGTTGACACAGCGAATCCCCGTTTTAAAATCTTCGTTTTCTAACACACTGAATCTTCGTTTTAAAATTTTCGTTTTAAAACACACCGAATCCTCATTTTAAATCTTCGTTTTAAAACACACGAATCCTCGTTTTGCCGATATTTAATAGGTATCGGCAACTTGATCAACTTTTGCTCAATTTCGATTTTATTGCGATAGTTCACATTTGTCGATGTTTGTTAAAACAATGCCTATACATAATTATGTAGGTATAGGTGTATGACATTTGATGACAGTGAGACTAGATCAGAACTATATCTATTTTGAACATTTAATTATGAGAATTATCCCTCTGTTATGTAGTATTCAAATTAAATGCTGAACACAAACTTCATAAACTTCCTACTCATAGCGATGTTCATTTTATCGGCCAGACAATAGCCGTGATTGATGACTGATGGACAATGCATTATACATTTTAATATTTTTCTTTGATACAGTTTACGTCACGGTCAAAAATCATCGAACCCGATTATTGATCACTACCACGTAGGTACAACGTTTGTGGATTGATACAAGGGTTGACGTTTTTTAACAAATGTAGTAAATATAGTCCTATGTCAAAAATTACTTATTACTTATTAGGATTTGCACACACTAGAACACAACTTTCGGAACATTCCGCAATTTGACACGTCATACTTTAGTTGTTCTAGAAAAATAGCGATTTAGATGTCACGGTGTAACACGTCTTAATTTTAACCAATAACCATCAGCGGTTATTGGTTAAAATTAAGACGTGTTAGTGACTCGATTTTCGCGAAAAACGCATAGATGCACCGCCCCGCGCAATTGTCCCATTTTTCGCAAAATCCACGAAATCGCAAAATTCTAATAGGAATCGTATAAGTTTTTTTTTATATGAATCTATATAATATTTCTAATCGGTGGATATGAGCTAGTAAAAGGAACCGTCCATTAACTACGTCCGTAGTGTGTACAGATCGCTACACAAGCTGCTCGTCACAGATAGGGCAGACAGAGGTCGTCACTGATTGATGACTACAATGGACAATGCATTGTGCCTGGCCTTTTCCTTTACATTGTAAGCAAAAGTCGTATCTCTATAGCGTTGTAGGTAACATGTAACAAACGTGAAAAGAAATGTTAAATTGCTTTACACATTCATTTTGGGACGAAGTTTCTTAACGCGGCTTGCGGTAAGGAAAAAGCGCTAGGTAAGCACAGATTTAAATCGTAGATGCGCTTTTACCGTACTTATATCGCGCGAAAATGTCTTGTGTCCTTATTGAGTGATGAGTGAGCTCACACATCCCGCCATCTATGACAGAGAATGATAGTGTGCAATATTTGGTGTGAGTGAGCGAGACAGTAGGTACCTACTGTAAGAATTAGATACTTCAGATGTCATTGAAATTGACATTGAACAAAACACGGAAACGTGACTATATTATTTTGACGATTTAAATCATTGTTTCCATGTAGTGTTGTAAACATTTATGTAAATCTATTATTTCAATAAACAATTTTCAATTTTCCAATTTCACATTAATTAGGTACATGGAAATCGTCAGTAAAAACTGTAGGATAGAATCCAAACACTCATTACCAGAATTCGGAAAATATGTATCGGACCCATGCAGGGATTGAAGACGACTGTTTGCCCTCATAGAGTCTATAGCTAGCACACTGTCTGTCATAGATAGGGCCAGACAGAGGTCATGATTGATTGATGGCAGTGTCGACGATGCACTGTGGGGCACGCGCGCTTTGTTAGCACCAACTACATTTATTTAAACCAGCGACATCGATCATTAATTTAAGACTCTTCTTACTTCTAAAAGGAACTTAAAAATAAAAATGAACGAGAACACGTGGATAGTTTTCTTTCTTCTTTCTAGTTCTAGGTAATAATAATAATAAAATATACTACTGCACTTAAATTCTTTTGACATTTAAAACCTTTCAGACAGAATTTACAGATAAACTATTAAGTAGGTAATACTTTATCTATTTTAGGTTCTATAATAGAAGTGACTTTGACGGTATATTATTTATTGAAAGTTGAAAAACAATAAATGCCTACTAAAGTGTTGTTGTTCGAAGCGTAAATTATTGATGAAACGTCAATAATTACGCTTTGAACAACAAAACTCATCAAATATTATATTAGTCTTTATTTTTATCAATCCTTAAAATATGTGTTTCAAACAAAGCTGTAGCAGAATTTTATCAATATTCAATATGTATATATATACATATTATATACATATTATATACAATATACCTCTTTTCTATAGATATAAAATATATATTTATTTATTTTTATATATTTGTGTAAATATTCTAATATTATATATTTAAACATGTATATAATTTTTTTTATATTTATAAGTATAAGGTTGTATCTATACCTATTTTATTTCATAATACACATATAGCTTTTGGTTAGAATACATAATTATGTTTTCGCCTTAAATATAAATGCACCTGCCATGATATCTCTCCACCACCCTTGGTTGACTGGTAGAGAATGCCTACGGCATTAAGTCCGCCTTTGTACCTTTGTAAGTTGCATAAAGTTTAATAAATAAATAAATAAATATGATGTAGCGACATCTGCCAACAACAGGGAAGACTACCTACACAGCTATCACTACATGACGACTATTGGCTGAATCCTACATCGCGCAAGCACAGTTTTCACAGCGATATAACATATATACAGAAACCCGAGATTAACTGTTGGGGGCAGCGGCCCGCCAGACCAATATCAGTCAGTCAGTCTGGTAGGAGGATCCTCCCTTTTCAATGGAGGGACATTCCACCTCGTTCCTCCATTCCCCAAAATTCGTTACTTCATAATAACTTTTAGATACTTTAACATGTTGTAATTTAACAACACACAAGCCAAAGACGTGCGACAATATAATCTCAGTAACCTTTATGCTTTAACTTTTTTTATTAAACATGTGTTATGTATCTATATCTACATTCAGTTAAACAGGAAACATAATACACTCAGAAACCGCTAGCCAGATGAAGACAAACCCATAGAAACTATTCCTCCATTTCCATGACACAAGCCGGAAATTTCAAAACACCATATGAATACGCGTCTAAACCAAACTTGCAAATTCACCCTCCGTCCCATATCAAATCACTACACAATCTAGCATTGGTCCTTTCATCCGAAATTCTACATTCAACATACATCCCAAGGCCCTCCCAACAATTAATCCGGCCTTAACAAAAAACCGTTGGAACACAATGGCGCTGTGTTCTCCGCTCACAAATGGCCAACAACCTCTTGCTATTATCCGCATAAATTGTTAGGGAATCATCTTTGTCCCGGCCCTTTGTTCGGCAGCTCTTCACCAGGTCTGGTCTTCATTAAGTTAATTATGCCCCGCCATTGTGTTGAGTGCGTATGACCTTCTATGATAGGGTCCTGTATGTGGGCTTTTTTAGTTAAACTGTCTGTACACTTGCCGACATCTAAGGGGTCTTTTAATTTGGACGTTTGTTGTCGGGTTGCTGTGGTGCCGTAGCGGTGCGAGTGTCGTACCTACTGTGCACGGACGGTTAGAAAGAAGAAGAAAGAAAGAAAATGCATTTATTTGCGTCGACATGACACACAAAAATAAAAATAAGGTTGTTTTTTCCATACAGTTGACGCGTCAAGAGCATCGTGGCGTCGACCTATAACTGTCGTGCGTGCGTAATGCCGGCGCGTCGTATCGCGCTCTCGACGCGTCAACTGTGTGGAAAAAAACAACCATCCAAACACCAAACGTCTAAATTGAAAGAGCCCTTTTAAAGTTTTACAGATTCTGAAACGATTTTGAAAAAAGTCCATGATGGTATGCAAAAATCTAGGACAACGTGTAACATCGTCGGAAAGGAAAGGAAGCGAGAAAATAAGAACTGAAATTATTTTGGCTTCATTTTCATTCCACTCAGATTAAAACAGTGCAGCTGACAAAAAATCAGTTTTCCTCTGAAAACCGCAACTATTTTAATAATAAACTCACTTATAATTCTACTCACATAACAAAATGCAACAACACAAATGCACCCACGTACCCAATCCTTATAATCCAGAAACTTAATTTAAAACTGCACTGCTATTATCTACGTAAAAAGCCAGAAAAAACCTCAATGTGCAAATACAGTGAAATTGCACTCAAAGAAATTCCCGTTTCAAGCTCAGCCGTCGTTCCCCGTTTGAGGAAAATTCTTCTTTCCGACGAAATTCAGCTTTTGGGGGAATATTTGTCAATAAATCATTTTTTCGGCGAATGTTACATCGAGTTCTTGTAGTTTATTAAATTGGGACATTCACCTTTACATCGTTTACGTAACGAGGTCACGTATTTTCATGATACAGGTTGAGGTATTAGGGAAAATATTCTGAAAGGAGGATAATTTTGTATGAACGATCCAATCTATCATTAAAGTCGAAATCAGTAGGCGTTTATGGGATCGTCTGGATATGAGGTGTATAATTATAACATTAGTCGGTTCCAGTTACTACACGAGTATAACTAGCGGCAGCAGTTATGAGCACAAACGTCACCTGCGCATTACCTAAGTTTTCGGTCTCCTTGGCGGAACGAAGAAGACGGGAGCGCCGAGGCTGCACGCGATTGGTTTGTTAATCGATGCTCGTCGTCTAATTGGACCATTCTTTTTTACATATTGTCAACTGTCTATTGAGCCGAAAATATACATGCGCAATCGGTGCTCATAATTCATGCCGCGACATATACCTACAGTTTTTACGGATATTATTTACCCGGCAGTGTTACTAGCGGTTTATTCCTAGACTTTAGTATTGTCACATATTTTAATGTATTGGCAATAGCGCTGTCTATGAGAACACAGTTGAACTATTGTCTCATCGATAAATCTCCATGGCGGTCAAATCTTTATCAGGAAGTTCACAACAAACTTGCATAGTCAATACGAAACTCCATTGTCTCGAACTCAATCAAATTAATACGTCACAACTCCAATCCAAACTAATCAGAATATTAATGAGCAGTAGCGACGGCGCGTATTACATCGACGCATGAATATGCATGCGCCACCGCAACGCACGCGTACAATTCGTAATCTGCGTGTAAGTCGGCGAGAGTTTCGCTATTAGAGTTAAATCTCTTTCTGAATATCATTCGCGGCATGTGTCGCTAATGAAATAATTCTGTCCTACACTTTAATGTGGATCAAGTTTTGGGTCAAAGATTATGAGTTGGGGTTTTCAGAGGCGACTTTGGAACAAAGTTCTCTAACGCGGCTTGCGGTAGGAGTTGACTGCTGGAAACCGTCACGTAAGGAAAAAGTGTTAGATATACCCACTTCAAGCTTTCTCTCTCTGCTCTTTCCAATAAATACGAGTTGTAAGACACTTCGTTCCTGATGAGGGTCCCCCGGCCGCATAATTTTTTTTTTTACATAATAATTTAATTGTTTTTTTATTGTCCACAGTGTAAGCTGCATTGCGTCGCGCTAAGGGGTAAGTTTTTTGCAAGTTTATCCCCTAGACTGTAGGTAAAAATGCCTAATACTCAACACCCTATAAATAGATTAAATAGAGAACTAAGTATATATAAGTTAAATTATTTTAGCTGTAAGAAGATTTTATTTAAATATTTACAAAACTTTTCCTACAAACAGACAGAAGACTTATTAGTAGTATGCAAATAACTCGTCATCATTTCTGCTACATTTAAGTTTTAATTTAAGTATATAATTTTGTTAATTTATAATTATAACATAAGTCAGCACTTTCTAGCCTGAAACACAGGTTTCACCTAGTTCAGGCAAATCTAAACTGTGCCTCATTTGAATTTGTAAGATATGTATTTTAAAATGTGACTTGTTTTTACTGAATAAACGTTTTATTTTTTATTATTATTATTACCTTGTTTTGCACAAGAATTAAATTTTTAGGTACTCTTTTCTCCGTAATCAATGCTACAAGACCACAAAAGAAATCGGGTAAAATACATAATTAATAAACTTACACAATATTTAATTTTGGCGTTTATATAAATAAAAATATAAAAACAAGTAAAATTGAGTCTAAATTTTACAATTAAACATTTTAAACTCAATGTAACAGAAAATAAGAAGCCATTTTCAATAAAATCTAATTGGACATTCATTTGTTACCAATGAAAAAACTTACTTCTAACTAAAATACAAGTCCATTAGAATAGAATAGAATTTATTTCCAACATTAGAGCTTTGAACATTCAATAAAAATCATAGTAAACTTATTTATACTAGAACGACTGAAGTTTCTAAAAGCAATATTTCAAAAGAACAATATAATATGAATATTTTCCTGTTTGGACGATAAATATTGCTGGAGCACCCGAATATACGACAGCATAATAATTTCTTTTGCTGTGTGGTTCTTTATAGCGAAAAACTAACCTAGATATTTCTCTTTATCATTATTTATGTATAATAGGTAGTTTTTATGATTACATTTTCAAGTTGCCTGCTTTATCTTAAACTAAAAAAATATACCATGCCTCGTCCATAATAAACTACAAACTAAAAATTATTACAAAATCAATTCATATTTTTTAATATATTTATTTAAATTAGGCGTCATAATTAATTAGATAGGAATATAAATAATATCAATAATATCAATCATCGATTTATGAATACTAATTGCCGTTAACATCATCTCATCGTGGCAGTAAATATTACACATCGAGCTTCAGAAAGAAATATCAGCTAGCTTCGGCTTTATAGAACGTCATCTCTGTCGCATGAAGCACAAGTCCGGTATCCAATAAACAAGTCAACGACAAAACATAACATAGGTACGAGTGACGGATTCGACGCTCTACAAAGCCGATTACTTCTTTCTCAAACTCGATGTGTAATATTTACTCTTACGCAAGTTGTCAGTTCTACGTTCTACTCTATGTCCCAGTGTCTTAGAGTAAGCCGCAAAGACTCAAGTCATACGTAGCCGACTGGCATTTAGTTCCGTCGCCTTCAAGTTATATAGATGTGCCAGGCTTTACGTCACTCCAGAAGCGTATTAGTTTTAAGGATTTTAGCTCCGGATTCCGAGTTATCCCTGAATATTCTAAGATCATTATTTTAAAAGGCGACGCAGACTTTACCTTTAAAATTATAGTGAATAGGAATTATATTTTAGAAGTGACGGAATTTTGGGCTAAGAATTTTTAAAGGACCTTGGAACCTTGTCTGAGTCTACGTTTTGTTCTAACAATAAAGTACCTACCAAGTAATTATATAGGTACATTACTTGAATGGAATTTATAAGTATCGTACCAAATCCAGGTGACACCCGTGTGTCCGTTTATCACTACATGTTTTTTTTTTTTTTTTGAGGATGGGAATCATCAAATTACCCCTCCCGCTCTGGGCGGAGCGGAAGGGAGTGTCAGACTCTTACTGACTAAAACCCACCCGTGTTCCTTCCTTAGCCCTTTGGTCCGGGTCAGCGGTATCCCTTTCGGACAATCCCGCTTTCCCGGCAGGCTTGGGCCCTAGTAGGCCCCCTCTTCGATGCATCACTACAGGCTAGCGTAAGCTTAGATTAAAGACTAGACATTGAACCATATTCATCAAAGGCAGCTACCAAATTAAGCATAACCTGTATCCCAGCAAAAAATCCACATTTCACAAAAATATTCAAAACGGAAATCTAATTTCCCTATAAAGTCCACTGGTACATCATGTAACCAGCACTAAGAAAATTAACCCGTAGAGCCAGGCAAAATTTAGCGCTGCATTTTATTCAGTTCATCTGCATTAAAATTTATTCAGAACGGCAGGGGGCGCCACTGGCGGTCCAAGTAATTGGTAATGTAACAGTGATTTTATTAACGCCATTATTGAACCGCTTTGCATTTTTAAAGCTTAAGCCATTGATTTTGCTGTACCAGGTAATTTTATGGTGGTTGTTTTATGGCTTTTTAAGTGATTAGGTGGAGAGATGATAGAATTCACACTGAAATAAAAGGAAGAACAGAATGTTATAATTTGACTTAGAAACTTGATTTTATTATAGCTATAAGGGACCGTAGATCCTAAATATTTGATATTAATTTCAACTTGATATTTGCACGCGTTCCTATGAAAAACGATCTTAACAGACAGACAGACCGACAACAAAGTGATCCTATACGAGACCCTTTTTTCCTTTTGAGATACGGGACCCTAAAAATGAGATTTCAGAGGTTACATTTCATTGTTTCGATGGTTTAACATTGTAACAGAATTCAGTTTTATTTCTCAGCTCACTCAAGAGTTAAGCAAAACTGAACACTCTAATAGTACTGCAGTTAAGAGGTACGGTTCAAGCAACGCTTTGCAGTATAGTTGAGGACATAAGAACTGGTCATTTTGATTATTACCTTTTCTTTTCTGGTAACGTGAAATAAAGTGTTAATAGTGACTGAGTTGAAAAACAAAAAGAATAAGAAACATTTTGAAGGAAAGAAGGAACGGACAATTGCAACTAAGTTCCCTAATAATTTCTATTAGGAAAGAGCAATGTCAGTTAGTGAATTTTTGAGTAATGTTGATGTTCAATCAACATGACTCAAAAATTCAAAAATTACATATTATACAATACATCAATACATAGGTACTAATGTACAGGTTAAATAATTTACCCTTCTTTTGAGCTTCGTCGTAGTCGAGTAAAAATTACAAACAAAACAATTAGGCTAGTGACCAACTAATCCGTTTAGTATTTATAGCAATGATGATTTAAATTAAAAGAAATCAATGTTTTGATTTCTTCACTATAAAGATATTAATTATTAAATTGGTTCGTAAAAAATAATTCTTAATCAAGGTTAATCGTTTCGGTGAGACTTTGATTTATGATCTAAAAATATTAAAAAATGTGGCAATATGTGCAAAATTGTATCTCATAATGATGTTTCTGTTACGAATCATAATATTATTTTCTTTTGACCAGCACGGCTTTAAAAATTAAATTTTAATTTAAATTATTAAATTTAAATTTTAATAATAGACATCACATAAAATCTCTCTCATCCCGAAAAACGCAAAAAGTATCATAGATTTCTATCGTTGATAAAATTTTAATGGTTCCATGAAATCTGTCCCAAAGTGTAAGATATCTTTACGCTGCGTCACTAGATGCTTCCTAATTGCATTTCGCCGACTACCCTCTTCCAGATTACTTCTGTTGCAATTTACACGAGTGTACCATCTCAATTTGACCCCTCTCCCCCTCTAGCACTCGAACGAACAGGTCTTGAAGAGTCCGCTTCATTTGTATGCTGGGCTCCAATTAGACTGGTCGTTCTCTTACAATCTTAACACGGTCCAATTTTAATTTTAAGGAATTGTTCCTCTCCTTTTAGAAATAAGTTTTTAAGTGTCGCAACAATAATTGGATTTATTCTATTAAGTTTCTGAGCGACGTTGGTTTAAATAGATACAAAGTTTTTTTTTTGTAGCCTTGTACATTTGACCTACACAATCTTGATAAAAGATGATTGTGTTTATATCCATTGAAAATCGATGACGTGCACTAACCCACACTGAGTCCGCATGGTGGACTATGCCCTACTTTCTCTTACCTATAGCATGTCTCATTCCAGCAGTGGAAACATTTACCTTATTGGCTGATTATGTAAGTAGGAAAGTGTTTGTAGCCTTTTTGCTGTTACGATAATAAAAAAATATTGGTCTATGCTAAAAATGCATCTAGCTTGGTCTTTCTTCAGTTCTATATCGATGTAACTTGTGCACGAGCCTCCTCTCAGAATGAGCGGGAATAGGTAGGCCATAGTCCACCACGCTGGCTAAGTGCGGGTTTGTAGACTTCATACACCTTCAAAAACTTAATGGAGAACTTTTAGGCATGCAGGTTTCCTTACGATTTTTCCTCCACCGTGAAACAAGTGATAATTAATTTCTAATACGCACATGACTTCGAAAAGTCAGCGGCTTGTGCCTCGGGATCGAACTCCAACCATTCGCCGTGGGAAGCACATGGTTAAACCACCAGACTATCAATGTACTAACTTAGGCCCGTATTACAGAACAATGCTCGAGCACAGATCTCTGCTTGAGCATAGATTTAAAGCCATTTGATTGGTTGAAATCTATGCTCAAGCAGAGATCGGTGCTCGAGTATCGTTCTGTAATACGGGCCTTATTTTTTCTCCTTGCAAATAAAACGATAATAATTATTAACATTGTTTTTAGCTCAGAATTTCACCCACAATCACTTCGTTCAAGGCGAGCCGGGTCGAAATACACCCTGTATATGTAGATTACCTTGCGAGAGGATTTGATAGCGTTATTACCCTCTTCAACCCCAACTAAAAAGGTTTCAAGGCTGCGAACCTTCTTGGAGACCTCCTCTACCCAATTGAGATAATCAGTTATTTACATGTAAAAATAAATTTACATGTGTTTGGCTGTCATTGTCAAAGTCAAAGCAATTATTTCTATAAGCCTACTCAATTACTTTTGAATTCTTAAGAAGTCGGTCAGCAAGTCATACAGATGAAACTAGATTGCCCATCTAACGCGTAGACTCTTATGGCGAAGAACGAGCAAAAAACTCTATGGTTACTCTTTTTAATTTGATTTTTTTAGGCTTAGCCAATGACAGATAAGACAAACCTCTTGAAACAATATCGTAAACAAAACTTCAGGCATACTTTTTGAGAAAAATAATCCTTGCCTTAGTATTAAGGTTTAAAGCTGGGCAAGTTCGTTTTAATTTTATTTATTTAAAAAAACATATCAAGATAAAGACTTCTAACGTTTATTTTCATAAAAATACATTCTAAAATAACGCCAAACTTGATTTACTCGATCTGTGTTTGATATTCAAGTAATCCATAATATTATGAAGTCATATTTATCTTTAAGTTTAACAGTTTGCCTTACAAATGAATGTGCTGAGGTGATGTCAATGTCAAATGTCAAACTCATTATACTTCACCCCTCTCAGGATCTAGAAACCCGATCCGATTAGCTCAGATTATCCCTAGACCTTCCATTACTTTGACAGAATATAAAACAAAGATTACCATAGCTTCTAGAAAAATACAATTTAAAATAAAGAAAACGTTAGGTATTTTAAAGAAGCTCTAATCTTAGTATCGCTTATCAGATTAAAGTGACATGTGGTTTTGAGAGAAAAGTTTCTCATCCAGTGAAATCATATCACTTGATACGTTCGAAATCGTCCCAAGGGCCAATTTAGCTTGGTCGATACTGACGAGACATTGTAGTGCCGATAGAAAATAACGTTAGGGAAAAAAAGAAAACTCTTTACCTACATTTTATTAAATTCCAAGCTAGAGTCGCCACAAAGAAGTATTATAGAAATAAAAACCGTGCGAGTCGTACTCGCGCACCGAGGGTTCCGTGTCATTTTTGGACGTATAAAAGTGAAAAAAACCGGACCGCATAACTAAGTTTGTTTGTGAAGGAATTTTGATGATTTCTAAAAAACTGAGCTAGTTACGAACATGGTTTTATTTTTGGTTATGAACATCGTTGTATTTTTTCAGACATTTTTTATCATATGGTAAAAACTATAAGACATAAAATAAAATAAAAATCTATTTTGTAATGTGCAAACCATCCCTTTCATATGATATGTCACTTGACCTAGTTACCCCACTTTTTTGCAATAAAATTAAACAAGCGTTCTTTATAACTGCTCCGTCGATAGCATTAGTAGTTTCTGAAATAACCAGCTGTGACAGACAGACAGACAGACGGACAGACGGACGAAGTCGCATCATAAATCCTTTTTAGGGTTCCGTACCAAAATGGTAAAAAAGGAACCCTTATGGTGCGACTTCGTCTGTCTGTCTGTCTGTCTGTCTGTCTGTCTGTCACACCTGCTTATTTCAGCAACTACTTATGCTATCGACTTGAAATTTGGAACAGTTATAAATAATGCTTGTTCAACTTTATTGCAAATGAAAAAAGTCCAAAAATATTTCGGGGTCCGAAATTTCAAAGTGGGGTTACTAGGTCAAGTGACATATCATATGAAAGGGCTTGATTTGCACATTTCAAAATATATTTTTATTTTATTTTATGTCTCACAGTTTTCGACAAATTATGAAAAATGTCCAAAAAAATACCATTCCCCCCCCCCTTATCTCCGAATTTTGCGGGGCGAAAAACCTGAAATAATTAGAGTTTATAGGAATTGACCCAAATATGGCACCAAAAATAAAACGATGTTCCTAACTAGTACAGTTTTTTCAAAATCATCAAAATTCCTTTACAAACAAACTTAGTTATGCGGTCCGGATTTTTTCACTTTATACGTCCAAAAATGATACGGAACCCTCGGTGCGCGAGTACGACTCGCACTTGGCCGGTTTTTTACCATTTTGGTACGGAACCCTAAAAAGAGTAATTTGATCTCCGCGACCTCAAGTTGACACGAGATAGACGTTACTTCAAAATTTATTCTGACGAATATTCTGCAATTTAATTAGTACGCGCGACTGACAAGGTAAACGGAAGTGGGACATGGGGTCGTAAATAAAAGATATTGTTCTGTTTTTGTATAACAATGTTGGGAAAATACTTTTTGGGTTATTAGGTTACGTACCTGTTTATGGTTTTCATTGTTATTTTGGGAGATGATAAAATAAAAAAAATACAAAATTATCAGTTTAAGTGTAAGCTTCGCCCGCGTGGTGGGCTATGGCTAACTATCTCGCACAAATAGGATGTCTGCGTCCCAACGGAAACAATTAAGTCTGATTATGTAAGCATTCATCCCTACTTGAGATAAATCTTCAATAAAATATATAATCTACGTTCGGAACCGAAATAATCACCGCTTTGATTTATTCTCCAAGTTATAATTAAGTAGGTACATGAATACTTTAGCAACTTCGACATTGTAACAAACTTGTACGACAAAGAATTTTATTATAACCTTATTATTGGAACAAATTGTATGTAGAATTATGTAGATACTTAACATTCACTTATACTTAAGCATGAGACTAACAGAATAAGTACTGATGCTTCACACTATCCTACTAATATTAAACATGAAAGTTTGTGAGGAATTATGGATGGATAGATTTATGTAAGGATGTTTGTTACTCTTTCACGAAAAACTACTGAACGGATTTTGATGAAACTTAACCGAAATAAAGACTAAACCGAGTGGGTGTAACTAACGAGAATTGTGCGTCATCGCGTCATGCGCAGTCTGACTCAAGTAGCACCAGCACTTACTGAGGCGTGCAGCAATACGGTGAGTACTGAGGTGGGAACTATTTTAATTGAAACTCGATTATCTGCCTGGTGTAATACCGCCTGCGATTGCTCCGGGGTAGGAGAAAATACTGATCATACGGAGAAGAAAACGCATTTTGATCAAGATCGAGTTTCGGTACCTAGTTCTACCAATTTGAGGTCTGTCACAGACCCTTAATCGGTAGGACTTAGTATGTAGTGTATTTTTATGTAAAACGTATTTAATTGTTTCTTTATTTTAATACCGATTTTTAGTACAAATGTTCCGATTTTGGAGGGTAGCTCTAAAGATTCTTTATTTTGGAGCTCGAGACGGCTGTGGTATTCTCTAGAATCGAGGACCAAACACATTTTGGGTCGCTGAGCCAATACTGTATAATTTAAGTTGGACCCCAAGCTACCAAACTGGTAAACCACATCAAAATCCGTTCATTATTTTTGGGTGATGCACGCACTAACAGAGTAAAAAAAAACAATTTTGGGCATGGTCACGTCCCAGTACCCTATCCCGACTGTTTGTTTCTGGGATATCTCCAATGTACAGACACGGCTTTTTACAGTTTCATAACACCATAGTATATTAGTAAGTAATAATTACAATGACAACTTTTTAAAGTTATAAAAACCATCAAAACTTTTATTTTAACCCTTCAATAGTAGGTAAAACTGCCTGTCCGCATCCACATTCGTATATATTTCCACGAATATTGTTGATAACTTTCCGCCTATGAGCGCAGTGACCCATTTTTCAGCGAGCCAATAGCTGTCAAAGTCAGAATCGTCCCACGTCATGGGGAAGTGTCACCGCTATTACGCATTGTTAACCATTGGTAGGACATAAGTACCACGTTTTATTTTATAGATATTAATGTTTCTCGGTTTTCAGGACGCTAAATGACAGCTGCGCTGATCGATCGATCTGCGAAGTTAAGCTGGTCAGTCCTTGGATGGGTGACCGTCCTGGGGTCCCGATGTCTAAACATCGGGACCCCTCCGTGCCTCGGAGAGCACGTTAAACAGTTGGTCCCGGTTGTCATAGGAATATCTTTGACAGTCGTTGCGGGTAGTCAGGGGTCCGAAAGTTTGAAAACTGGTCTAACATTAGAATACCGGTACTAAGCAGTAATTGGGTTGTAAAGGTCAGATGGCAGTCGCTCCACGTTAAATATTGATTTTCAGCTGCAACTAGTTAGACGGGAAGCCGACCCTAATCTTGTTTGGGTCATACTGGTTAGTGCTCTCGTGCTATTAGAGTATAACGTGCATTTTTCAAAATTATGTATTTTAAAAACCTATTTTTGATTTCATTGTTTAGGCCCAGGAAGATTTTTATTTAAATTTTTCTATTGATAATTTTCAATTTTTCGTAAAAGTGACTATTTCTAGGATGTTTTTCAATTTGACGTGTTAGATTTGGAAGGCAAGACAAGGCAGGGGGCAAGACCCCTACAACTCCCTCCTCCCCCACGGACTGCCACTGCGTACTAATCTAGACACAGGTACATATTTCTACGAAAAAAATCGACAGTTATTAAAGCCTGTAGCTTGCATGATAGCAATATAACGCTTGCAGAAGAGAGACTTTTACAAACATTTATTTGTTCAGGCGAAAATGAAAACATATCAGTGTGCTATCAAACACAGGCGGATAAAACATTAAAAAAATATTTATTTGCATCACTGAAGTTTTAGATTGTGGTACCTAAATGTAACTACCGTGAAAATATGAGATAGAAATGTAATTATGGGAGAAATGTGAATGCAACACTGAGGAATTCAAACAAAAAAAACTTAGGGAAAAAAAGAAAACTCTATACATTTTATTAAATTCCAAGCCAGAGTCGCCACAAAGAAGTAATAATGAAAAAAAATACGGCCAAGTGCGAGTCGTACTCGCGCACCGAGGGTTCCGTATCATTTTTGGACGTATAAAGTAAAAAAACCGGCCGCATGTACGTTTTATTGTGAAGGAATTTTGATGATTTTGAAAAAACTGTACTAGTTACGAACATCGTTTTATTTTTGGTGCAATTCCTATCAGCTCTAATTATTTCAGATTTTTCACTCCGCAAACTTCGGAGATAATGGGGGAGGGGGGGGGAATGGTATTTTTTCAAACATTTTTCATCATATATTGAAAACTGTGAAACATAAAATGAAAATATATTTTGAAATGTGGAGATGAAGCCCTTTCATATGATATGCCATTTGACCTAGTAACCCCACTTTAAAATTTCGGAACCCCACTCCGGCCCCTTTTGCAATGAAAATAAAAATATTTTTTAACTTTTGTCATTTGCAATAAAGTTGGGCAAACATTCTTTATAACTGTTCCAAATTTCAAGTTGATAGCATTAGTAGTTGCTGAAATAAGCAGGTGTGACAGACAGACAGACAGACTGACGAAGTCGCAGCATAAGGGTTCCTTTTTTATTTACCATTTTGGTACGGAACCCCAAAAATACCACTGTTATCCTAAATAATATTATAAATGCGAAAGTAAGTTTGTTTGTTACCTTTTCACGCCTAAACTACTGAACCGATCATCATGAAATTTTGCATACGTTGTCATGGGTACAGAAAAGGACATAGGGTATATTTTACGCGAGCAAAGCCGTGAGCAAAAGCTAGTAAATTAAACAAGAAAGGCTTGGCTGTTTAAATTCTGTTCCTCTTTTGTGACCCGGAATATAAAAACTGCCATCAAATTTTAATCTAAAGCGTTAATTTAGTAACTTTTAACTGGTAAAATCCAGTCAATGTTATTAATTTTAACTTTTTTAATGAATGACATTAAAAAAATAAAATACTTCACTGAAACCTCTGACAATTAATAGCCAAACTTTTTTACCCGACTTCGGCAAAGCCAAAGAAGGATTATGATTTTAACAGTCTACGTATGTTTTTCAAACTTCAATTTGTGTTTATATTGTGGACCCTATACAGTAGCAGCATACCGCGTTATATTATTTTCTCTGACCTATTTTTCGAAGGTTAACACCTGTCATTGTCAGGAGCGTGACGTTGCCGCTGTAGACATGCCTCGTGCATTTGCGTGACGCGTGACGCGTGACGCATTCAGGCGTGTCTTGTTTAGGGAAAATAATCGTATGTTTATAGCCTTTTATTGTAAAATAATGACGGTTATTCTGTAAACGTTGAAGTATTTTGTTTGTACACACATTTGATGGAGTAGCTTTACGAATTTTAAAAGCAATTTTATAATACATACTGTTAATTATTGTTACTAAGAATCTAAGTACCTAATAGTGTCGCAGAGGGCCTCCCTCCTCTGTCCTCTCAGCCTCGGCTAGCTATCGGAGGGAGCCTCCACAGACACAAATCTTGGTTGAATAAAACACTGCAGGATGGTTGGAGAGGTATATTACGAGACGTAGGTTGTATATTTGCACTTTATAACGTTACACAGAGGTATAAAAGTAACTGTTACAAAAAGAGACTATTTGCTTATAGCTTTGCACACTCGATAAATAAGTAGTAGGTAATAAATAATAACAGTACAGCGGTTCAGCGGTCACAAGTGATATCGTTGGAGACCAGACAAAGAATGACGAAACAATGCAAAAAAATATGAGATGTTCTAATTTTGAAATTTAAAGTTAAAATCTAAACCGAATTTAGAAGAATGGGATGAATGAAGTGGCCAGCAATGGAAGATTGCCAGCACTAAATGATGAAAGAAGGATGACTCCGTCACAATAGGCATCACTTAAAATATAAATGCATCGAATCAACTTGTTTTAAGCTTCATAGATTATTTGTTTCTCTCGTATGGCACAACAACATTGAAACAGTTTATGCCAGCATGAGAAAATAATCAGTCAAGCATGTTTAGTAACGAGGCTAACTCCTCAAGGTACACCATACCAGCGATTCCTAAAGTGGGTTTCTCGGAACCGTTGTCTGTTTATCTGTTTGTCTGTTTGTGCGCGTATCACGCAAAAATTGCTGTTTTGATGTGAGTTTCACAGTTTGATAACTTGGGGTTCTATTTAAAATCAAAGCCATGTTCTATCTAATCCGCTGGGATGATGAACCAGAGATACAGCTTGACCTCTTCATAGTACTAGCTACCCTACAATACCACGTGGATGAAGTCGCGGGCAAAAGTCTAGTTCCAAATATATATATTTTAATCTCAGCAATAAACGGGCTAGTTTTAAAATATTTCCGGATTTTTTATTAAATCCAATCCGTACTACCAGTGACCCATATCTCGGAAGGCCAATATCTGTCATAGTCAGGGGCGTGACGTCACCGCGTGTCCCGAACACTCGTGTGACGCACATCGAACGCATCCGAGCGTGTTTGGACCGCCGCCGCCGGCGTGTGTACACGACCCCACGTATATTGTTAAAGGAACGAATAAAATTTATTTTGAGGTAAAATAAGATAGTTTGTTCCGTGTATAAGAATTTGATGGGAACAAAAGTATTTTTTACACAAAATAGGATGGAGTATTAATTTATTACCAGTGATCGGAGTAAAGCTGTTTTTGCTACTTGCGACATGTTTTCATAGCCTGAGCTCCCGGGGCTCACTGGGATTTAAAAAATATATATTGTGAAGGTTGGCAATGATTTTTAAAGGTACATACTTGTGTATAATAATTTTGTATGTGCATGTCACGGGATCTACACTAGCTTCACCCGCATAAAATTAGAAACTTCTGATACTTCCGATACTTTTGATAAATTTCTTTGAATATCTCACAAGTTTTAACGAATTCAAATTCAAATTCAAAAGTCATTTATTCAAAGTGGGCTAAAGCCAATTAGCACTTTATGAACGTCAACACACATAAGACAGCCCCCAAAAACGCCCACCCTTCACCGCTTCCTAGTGTTTTAGCTGCGAAGAAGAAACGGCGCAACAAACTCCCCAGCAACACGATTCTGTCTTTCAGTTACTTTTATTTAAAAAAAATAATATTTAAATTTACGAAAAAAATTATTAACTGAGCTTTTAAAACAATAACGAATCCGATTTTTAAGTAAGGCGACGCAATTGAAAACCTATTGTTCCTGATCTACTGGTAGATCGGCGGGACTGGAGAAATTAATAACATCAAAGTAAGAACTATAAAAACATCCTTTTTAGGGTTCCGTACCAAAATGGTACAAAAGGAACCCTTATGGTGCGACTTCGTCTGTCTGTCTGTCTGTCACACCTGCTTATTTCAGCAACTACTAATGCTATCGACTTGAAATTTGGAACAGTTATAAAGAATGCTTGCCCAACTTTATTGCAATTGAAAAAAAGTCACAAAAATTTTATTTTCATTGCAGAAGGGGCCGGAGTGGGGGTCCGAAATTTTAAAATGGGGTTACTAGGTCAAGTGACATATCATATAAAAGGACTTGATCTGCACATTTTAAAATATACTTTTATTTTATTTTATGTCTTACATTTTTCGACATATGATGAAAAATGTCTGAAAAAGTACCATTCCCCCCCCCCCTTATCTCCGAAGTGAAAAATCTGAAATAATTAGAGTTGATAGGAATTGACCCAAATATTGCACTAAAAATAAAACGATGTTTCTAACTAGTGCAGTTTTTTCAAAATCATCAAAATTCCTTCACAAACAAACTTAGTTATGCGGTCCGGTTTTTTTCACTTTATACATCCAAAACTGATACGGAACCCTCAGTGCGCGAGTACGACTCGCACTAGGCCGGTTTTTTTTTAAATTATACGCTAAACACTCAAGAAATTATTACTTCAACACGAAAAAGATTACCTACATAAAAAAATTGTCTGTGCAATCTCGTAATTCTTTTTCTGGATTAAAATGATATCATGAAGTTTGTAAGATGCAAATAATGTTTTCAAACAACGTCTTATTATATTAAACGTACGCCTTTCATCCCGAGGGAGAATTATCTTTTTTCTCTTGTATCTTTTCCGTAATAAATGTGTATCTAGAGATCATTAAATATGTAAGGCATATAAGATTAACAGTGGAGTTATAATGTTAGACATAATTTAAAAATTCAATGTCATTACAAATAGCTACTTATCAATCTACCTATACTATTATAAAATTGTAAAAAAACCGTGTTTGTACCTTGAAAATAATAGAGAAAAAGCAATCGGGATAAGGTACTGAGACGTAACTATGCCCAATTTTTTTTTGTTGTCTGTTTGTGCGTGCATTGTGTTAAAAGTACTGAACAAATTTAATGGGATTTTCATAGTTTTGTAGCTTGGGATTTAACTTTAAATCTATTTAACCCAAATTTCATCAATGGATGGACCAGAGATACGGCTTGACCTCTTCGTAGTACTAGCCACCCTATACTAAATAGGTCATTTAAAATGGTCTTTTTATTGGAGTTCACGCGAACAGAGTTACTTTGCGAACAAAAGTCTAGTTACACTATAAAATCAAAAGATGCAAAAAAAATCGTTTAAAAGTTTCTATTAAAAATGAGTAATAAACTACACGGTTTCTTACTTTCTTTTATTGGCTGAGAAACCTTTGTGATAAACAAAGCCCTTCCTTAGAGAATAGTACGATCAGCAAAGTTCCAAAGAATTTTGAGAGTTTTTATAAGAATGAGCAATAAACTAGGCTTGTAATTTTTCACTGACTTCAAAAAAGGAGGAGGTCAATAATTCTTCGAAATATTTTTTTTTATGTATGTTCAGCCACAGATCATATAAGGTGCTATAAAAATATCTGCCACGGCTGCAATGGGAGACAGTATTGTGTTTATAGATTACAATAGTAAAGATATATTGATTAATTGTCATATTTTTTTTCATACAAAAAAAAGAACGTATAAATTTTAGTGGATTAGGTAGTGACGAACTAGTCAGCTGATATCAGTTTTCATTCACAGAACAGATGGAAGGAGATAGCAGTTGTTTTCATTGACGAAGCGACACATCGCGCGTAATTTGTGAACCACGTTATGCAGAGTAGAGTCAATGTTAATTTAACTTCTTTATTTTCTCAAATTGAATTAACTGTTCCGGGGTACGAAAGTTCTTCACTATTGTAATCTATAAACACAATACTACCTCCCATTAAAGCCGTGGCAGATATTTTTATAGCACCTTATATAATACTACGCGTACAGATGCCTTGTCTCAATACAAAGGATTGGTCCTGATGAGATCCCGTGGTTCAGCTATAATTCTTTATCACGTCCACTGTTCGATCCTTTTTCATTTGGTAGAAGAAATTCATGCGGTGGTTGAGTAGTTTTTTAACCGGCTTTAATAAACGGTTTAAGTTTTTTTTTTATTAATTACCTACATATTATATTAGAATAGTCAATTATCTATAAAAACCTAAAATATTAACTGACCTTTGTCACTACCTATACGATGACTATAGGTACAACAGAATAGATAAAAACAAACTCAGTAGGGAAAAGTTGAAACTAAGACCACTTCCTGATAGGAAACTATTAGAAGCCACTTTGCGTTCAGCCGAGCTAACGTTGCGCTACTCGGCGATGCATGGCGCGATTACCTCATGCATATATTGATAGTTCAGTAACAGGAAACTTTACTAGCTCGATACAACCTGCTGTGTAAATACCATTAATTCACGATAGTAACGCAAGATAACATACAGCATGTAACAAAAACCCTGTTGGACCCCAAAAGGGGTCATTATACTCATCATTATGAACAACTTTTACTATGGGACCAACCCTGAAATTGTGAAAAAAATATCAGCTGTTCCATACATTTATGTTCACATAATTCAACAAAATGTATGGAGCAGCTGATTTTTTTCGCGATTTCAAGGTTGGTCCCATAGTAAAAAAAAATCATATTGATAAGTATAATGACCCCTTTTGGGGCCCAACAGGATTTTTGTTACATCTACTATATAAAAATAAGTCGGGTTTTCCTTCCTGACGCTATAACTCCAGAACGCACGAACCGCTTTCCACGGTTTTGCATTCGTTGGAAAGGTCTTGGGCTACATGAGGTTTATAGCAAAGAAAATTTAGGAAAATTTCAACAGAAAAGCGGGAAAAGAACAAAAAGAAAAGAAGCCATCTGGTGGCGAAACGGAGTTCGCCGGGTTTGCTAGTGATGTATAAGCATCAATCTGTATTCCCTGTATTCTGTTAAAAAACGTTTCACTTATCTCATCAGCACGCGTAGCATGACCAACTCCATCTCTATTCTACCAAGAATAGACAAAGTTCTTTCTATCCAACTCGTTATCTCTTCTGCCTGAGCACGCGGCGACCCGTGCTTGGCGTTGTAGACTTTTGTCGACTGAAGAATAGAAACATTTCTTCTCCTCATTTTTTTTTAACATCGCCATTAAATTGGTAAAAATTAGTAATTCTTTCGTCGATCATTCTTTCGCTTTTTTTATAGTGCTCAAGCTATGCGTGCTGGTCCACTTTATGTGCATTTTAAGACCACACAGAGAACTATTCATTATTTTATGATAAGAAATAGTGCTGTAAATATTTGCTAAGCACATATCGTTGGCACTATATACAATGAATCCATTGGCAATGCGTGATGCGCGATTAGTTCATGAATATTCATAAGTGTACTAAGATGTAGACACACGGACTGCGAAAGCGCTGGATTAGAGAAATGTACAACATCAAATCCTGACTACTGATTACATCATAATTTTAATTATGTTATTAGAGATGATGTTGTTTCATGTTTGGAGAATTTCAACCTTATTGCTAATGAAGTAGAAGGTTTTTTTAAAGCATTAAAGACCGTTGAATTGAAGAAATTGCCAATAAAAGAAACAAATTCAGCGCTCAGCGTTTATGCATTTCGATGGTTGTTTTTAGATTTTATTTCGGCTATTACTGCTGTAGATTACTACTATTTTTATTGCAATATTAGTAAATACACACAAACAAAATAACAACTCTTATGACCATTCGACCATTTGCGCTCACAACAGTGCATTTGAGTAACAGACTGCAAAACGTTAGATAAAACAGTACTAAAATATTGTCAGTCGATCACTTTTGAACCTTCCAACCAACTTCCACCAACTGTTAAAACTTTACTCCCTTTAAAACTTCCAAACTTTTACAATAAATTTATCTTCAGCAAATTCTAGAGGCACTTCATCGATACCACATCCATATTTCATGGCGCCGATGCTGCCTTCATAGCCATAGTGTAATTGACAGCAGCACCTGACACCCGACTAAGTGATTTTTTATTTATTCATCGGATGAACGCCTTTAGAGTTTAATAGATGAACAGTCTTCAAGAAAAGTGCTAAAAGATTGATAGCGTGTGTGATAATGATGTGTTAGGTGAGAGATTAATGAGTTAACTGATCAGGTGTGAGAGATATGAGCGGCCATTACTTGTGAACGTGCTTTAAATTGAAAAATAAACTTGTAAGAGACAGGTGTTGTTTTAAAGACTGAATTTTAAAACCTTTTTAAAGCACTAACAGGTTTTGTATTGCTTTATGATGAGATTACACTTTTGCCCGCGACTCCATCAGCATGGAATTCGGGTAGCCTTAGTTACTCCTTATAACATTACCTATCTGGCTGTGAAAGTCCCGTCAAAATGGGTTCAGCCATTTTGGGGATAAGCCGAAACAACAGATACAATTTTTAGGGTTCCGTACCAAAATGGTAAAAAAGGAACCCTTATGGTGTGACTTCGTCTGTCTGTCTGTCTGTCTGTCACACCTGCTTATTTCAGCAACTACTAATGTTATCGACTTGAAATTTGGAACAGTTATAAAAAATGCTTGTCCAACTTTACTGCAAATGAAAAAATGAAAAAAATATTTTTATTTTCATTGCAAAAGGGGCCGGAGTGGGGGTCCAAAATTTCAAAGTGGGGTTACTAGGTCAAGTGACATATCATATAAAAGGGCTTGATTTGCACAATTTAAAATATATTTTTATTTTATTTTATGTCTCACAGTTTTCGACATATGATGAAAAATTTCTGAAAAAATACCATGCCCCCCCTTATCTCCGAAGTTTGCGGAGTTAAAAATCTGAAATAATTAGAGTTGATAGGAATTGACCCAAATATGGCAACAAAAATAAAACGATGTTCCTAACTAGTACAGTTTTTTCAAAATCATCAAAATTCTTTCACAAACAAACTTAGTTTTGCGGTCCGGTTTTTTTCACTTTATACGTCCTCCAAAACTGATAAGGAACCCTCGGTGCGCGAGTACGACTCGCACTTGGCCGGTTTTTTTATTATAAAATGATTTTTTGTTTAAAGTAGGTACCTACCGTACCTACCTACTACTTTCATATTCATTTAGTAAGAAACTGTTATTTTGACATTACTCACAAAAAAATACTTTAATTTTATTTATTTGTATAGCTATTTATGTAATCTTGGCAAGGACGCAATATATCACAACGTCCTAAGTCATTTGTTTTAATATTTCGACAAAAAATTTTCTTTTTGCCACTTCGTAATGTTCAGCATAATAATAGATGGTACTAATGATGCCCTTAAGCAACCCGAAGGTGTCGTTTTCATTTATGAGTCTCCAAAATAAGATGGTATATTAAAAAACAATTTGCGAAGCACTAAACAATTAATATGCCTTCGAGACGCGTCTGGTATCATCAACTTATAGACGAAACTAAAGCCACACATTAAACGCCCATTATTTTAGTTGGTTGTAATTTACAAATAGACTCGTAAAACCAGTGGCTTGTAACCAATCAAACAGACAGGCGACGTTGCATTAAGTCAGACCACAGAAAACTGATAAATGGAGTGATATGCATCTAAGTGGAGCAGTGGCTAAGAGATTTTGTAAGAGACTTTGTGCTCATCAAAGGTAAGCATTTTTGCTCGGCTTACCTCTTGGTAAGTCGCACGAACAAGCTACCAAGCACGGTGCTTGGTAAGCACGCTCATCAAAGGTAAGCATTTGTGCTCGACTTACCAAGAGGTAAGCTGAGCAAAAAATACTTACCTTTGATGAGCGTGCTTTCAGTTCAGTAACTCTATAGCTGTATTGTACTATAAACCATTTAATTCAATTTCTATTTCGATCTACTTAGGTACTAGGAACTATAATTTAATTATTTGGCAATATTAAACACTACTGACCAGTGGCGAAGGGTCCCTACAATACGATATTCCTACCGGCTTCCCTTTGAAAAATAGCACAGGCAGTTTTGCCTACTTGTATTAATTATTATCTTTTCGTGGCCAGATAAGCATTTGTAGCTCCGGCTTACCTCTTACAAAAATTGACCCTTCCCCACTGCTACTGACTGTACCATTTTTTAATAGGAATCTGGTAGGAATCGAGTTGGAGCCATCGCCACTGCAGTGGAGTCAAAAAGATCTAGTAGAGCATAATTGCATAATCAGCCTTTAATGTTCCTGCTGCTATTTCACCACGGGCCCAGTGCGGGTTTTGGACGTCACATGTCTTCGAGTTCGACGTTTTCTTTCACAGTTTTTAGACTCTGGTCTAAAAACAGTACCCGTAATTACTACAGTGGCAATTAAAAATACTATGGTAATGATACTCCTTGCCTTTCTCTATTTCATTGCATCAGCAATGATTTGATTGGGTCATGTCATGTAGGGTTATCTAAGGTAGTCCTTTATTTTTAAGACTTAAAAATAGGTGGTAAAGTACAATAACAAGACAAGACATATTTTTTACGAGGACACCGCAATTGCACGAAATTTTCAACGAGACTGTGAAAACATATAATTATAAGCACTCCATTTATTTATTGCTCCATGAATCAAACCTATCAAAATTTTACGACCCCGACTTGAAGGAGACGGCAGAATTAGAAGTGTCTTGGATCTTTGCGTCTTATTCATAGCTCGGAATAGGCATGAGACACACGTATAGCGTATGTCTCATGCCTATTCCGAGCTATAGCTATGCTTCTGGAAGAATAGTATCAGTTATTTTGCCACTGCATTTGCGCCAATTATGACTGTTTCAGGCGTTTTTACACAGGTAATTTAATTAAAATATAGGTACGTGGATAGCTTAGATCATGGAATCAAGGGAGATCTGGCAAGGTGCTATTGAGCTCAACCAATGAGCGTTAGTGACGCACACTGGTGTAAAAATGGCGACAGCGGTTCCCAAACTAATTAGCTATGACAACATATCTCTTTGTTTATATTGCATTGAGCTCAATAGTACTCGATCGATAGGTTCTGCGGTAACCACAATTTACCTAGTTTAATTCGTTGATGCACCAGTGACCTCCTCGGGTGCAAAGAAACAAATTTTTATTGTGTTTCATTTTCCACCTTTGATAGGTTATTCCAAAGATTTAAATTAGATGCACCATATCGTGTCAAATATGGTCGCGGTTCCGTGTTTCGTTCAATGTCAATTTCAATGACATCTGAAGTATTAAATATTCTATAGCATTGTCTTGCTCACTCTCATTAAACTCTCAATAAATTAAAGCTCTTGGGATGGAGATCTTCATGGATGTGCCCCGCCCTGGGGAGGGCGGAGGCGTCTGTCAGACTCTTACTGACTAAAACCAACGGTCTTCCTCCAACTACCTTAAGCCACGGGATTCGAGTCACTCGCGCATTCGTCCGCACCCCCGGCAGGTATTTTTTATTTATATTTGCCCGCCAGGTGATTCAAGCTCTCTCAATTAGGACACTTTTTCGCGCTATGTAAATACGGCGCATCTACGATTTAAATCTGGGTTAAACAAAATATACGTTTGCTCCTGATTACTTCTAAGTCTACAAACTCAGCAACCTATCTCCATGTATACAGTGCCCATATTTGGCTGGAACAGCCAACATCTCCGGTTATATGCAGCGGTGGCAGACGACGCGTGACAGCGTGACGTATGGCTGACAAAGACAGGCGTGATGTATGGGCGTGTAAGTGGCGGCTGCTGGTCAGCGCGTTATGACGCCCGTGATATTTTTGAGATGGTTCCAAGTTTAGCAAATGTTTATGAAAAAAAAATATTTTGACTGGTAGAAATTTAAAATTCACGGCAATCACGCTTGTGGTCTCCGACTAGTACTCAGTCAGAGCAGCACGTCTTGTCGCCGGATTGAGAAATAATACGCTTAATTTTACCGTGTTAAAATGGTTAATACGAAACATTCAAGCCATTCTTATTGGGACTTCGTTCTTGACGGGGGCTCCCAATCACACACGGGTTTTTTGTTCACAATATATTATTTGGAGCAAATAATAAGATGGTGACTTTTAGTATGATTTTTAAGCTTTTAAGAGTGTTTCAAATTCTTAGTAGTTTAGACCTGAATCGGGATTGATATTTCTGCGACCATAAATTGTGCTATATAAACTTCACCTAATTAACTCCTCACGAAATACTGGTGCTATGTTGTGCTATGAATATAGAAGCTAAGAAAAAAGTTAAGGGGCCTATGCCACTAACGGAGCTTCATAATCCTGAGTAGAGCATCCTGTATCTATTACGATCCTACCTAAAACACAGTTTTGCAGTATTGACTCTTGTATATTCATATACAAAAAAATCCCGGCAATCACATTTTCAAGAGCCATCCGCAAAAAACTGGTATCGATTTACACGTAGCGAATTCACGGGTCGCTCGCTTTGAACTATTGACACCGAACCACAGGAAATATAATATGACGTCATTGCGGATGCTGGAAGCATGCTAACACGTCGGCAAGTTAAAAGTATCGGTATTCACGGGGATAGGGGATCGGTAGCGCGTGTGACGTGATCAATATTCACGGGGCGTCAGCCTGACGGGCCGTCACGACGTCACGTCACGCTGACGCGAGAGCGTGATTAATGGAGCCGTGTCACAGCAGGTGCATTTTGCTGTCAGGACATAATAATGTCATCAATGTATTGGCCTTTAAGTCCTTATGGGTCGGGGATGGAACACGTGCTGATGGAGTAATATTTTGAAAGTGTATAACTTATTGGCTGCTGATTTTTGGAACGAAGTTTCTTAACGTGGCTTACAGTAGGAATTGACTGGCAGACTCACCACGTAAGGAAAAAGCGTTATGCCCCTTCCATGCGACTTTCTCTCACTCTGTCTTTTCCTAATACATACGAGGCGTAAAGCGCTTATTATATCTTAATTTAGGACGACTAAATTCAGTGAATTCGCTCCTGATGGGGGTGTCCCGACCGTACACGTTTTTTATGGGGAAATTAACCTTTCTTCCTACATAAGTAGTACTATGGCTATAGCTCATTCAGTTGCAAAAAGATTAGCAAGTCTACTAAGTGTTACGCAATTAGGCTGCCGCAGCCTAATTGCGTAACTCAATTTCGTTCGCCATGGCTTTCATTTTGACAGTTCAACAACATCCATTGCGGCGTTGAGCTAGTTACAGGAGCACGGATTAACAATCATACGACGCACAGTGGTCCGGATTTTGAATATGGAGGACTTAGGACCCAAGGTCAACATTTCAGGCTGAAAAAAATCATATGGACAGATAAGTAAACGCTCAACAACGTTTGTTCTAGCGGTTTTCATGGAATTGTTTAATTTCGCGAAAAAAAAATATTGAAAAAAAAAATGTATGGAGAAAAAGTGAAATATTTTTTTTTCTCGACTTGTTTAAAAGTGTTAGCAATGAAACCTTTTGTATGCTATTAGGTTACATTTATCTGATAATTTCACTAAGAAATCTTTTGCATGCAGTTGCAGCTTTGGCGTTTATACGCGGTTTAACTTAAAATATTTAATATAAAAGAAATTACATGAAATCAGTAGTTTCTTGCTCTTTTAAAGTGGTTACAGGAATAAAAATATTTATATAAGTACAAAGTAGATGCAAAAGGAACAGTTGCTCCTTCTTCTGGGAAATGATGATCCAAATTTTCGCTCGCTTCAAAGATTTCGGTGAGATTTGCAGATTCACATTCAGGCCACTTAATTCTTGTCTCTAACCAGTTCATATGCTTTTTCATGAATGTTTTTTGTACTCTATGTGCTTCGGTCCATCGACGATTTAAGTTCACAGTGAGAGATCTTGCAAAATTCAATATTTTTTCACTATCTTCTTGCGAAATTTCAAGCGAAATACAGTCCATAATTGCTTGATGTAGTCTTTTGTAGTCCTTGAGGTCTCCTTCTCGTAGAAACATATAAATGTCCAGGTAAGTACCAAATCCAGACATGATTAAGTAGGTAGTTTTCTTCACGTTAAATTTTTCAGGTATGTTGACTCTTCAAGGGTTGAATGTCTAATGACGCCCTAGCAGTTTTTTTTTTTTTTTTTTTTTTTTTTTTTATACGAAGGGCCTCTCGCAGTTGGCTTCTAACAGCCGTCACTGCTTAACCGGACATCTGGTGAGGACTTACAAATGCCTCCAGCCAGGCTTAAAACTAAATAAAAACTACAAACTAAACGACCACACGCTAAGGGCACCCCCTACTGGGGTACGGACCTCGGCTTAGGGCGTCGCTGGGGGGAGGACAACTAGAGGGAGGGGCTACTAGCTGGATCGGATTAATATGATTTAGGGACATATTTAAATCTACAGGCTCAGCGCGGGCTGGCTCGAGCAAGGGTCGGTTAGGGGACTGAGTCATACGCGGCGGCGGACTCGGGTCGTGATGGGGACGTCGCGACGGGCCTCGTCGGCGAGGTCGGAATGGGCGCCCTAGCAGGAGCTCTCGTATCTTTTATATGATTCATTAGCGCGCAACTAGCAAGGGTGTAAGACCCTTAGAGAAAAAGGGTGGGGGGAGGTGAGCAGGCAATGCGTCATTCTGTCACTAACTACGCTTTGAGTAACAGCGCTAACAACAAAGAAGTAAAATATTATTATGAAATTAAATTGTATCTATTTTTCAAAATAATTGAAAGTCAAAAATCGTCGGCAAATAATGACTATTAATATTTATAATATTGAAAATATACGAAAATGATGTGACTATAAATAAAAACCTTTAATTGTCACAAATAGTTGAAATAAAAATATTGAAAGTTCCGATGCTTATTTTAGCCAAGGCTGCAAGTATATGCGAAAAAAATATTTGTGAAATTAATCAATAAAGGTAATATAATAGCATACAAAAGGTTTCATTGCTAACACTTTTAAACAAGTCGAGAAAAAAAATTATTTCACTTTTTCTCCATACATTTTTTTTTTCAATATTTTTTTTTCGCGAAATTAAACAATTCCATGAAAACCGCTAGAACAAACGTTGATGAGCGTTTACTTATCTGTCCATATGATTTTTTTAAGCCTGAAATATTGACCTTGGGTCCTAAGTCCTCCATATTCAAAATCCGGACCACAGTGCGACGTAATGAATGTCAAAAACAATGCCATGGTGATAGCAATTGAGTTACGCAATTCGGGTGCGGGTTCTGATATTTCGTTGAATCTATGGATAATTTTTGTAACAAAAAGTATGCAAGTTTATTAAGCTGTGGAGTATCCATTTCTAGTAGATAATTGAATATAACATGTGCAACTTGCATATAGGTGTAACTAGTTACCGATCTGGTATCAATATTCAGCGTTCCCGTATTCCCACAGGCGTTAAGAGAAATGTTCTGCTCCGGTAAACTATCGCAGTGGCCTTGCATACACATAGGTTATACGCCTTAAATGTATTATGTACTTTTGTACATACTTGGGATACCTACATACATACCTTCAAAAAGATTAATAATGTTGTGTGAAACGGTTTCGTCGATGCCTTTGATTTTTTATTTGGTTTGATTCGTTAATTGGCACCGACTTTCGAAACTATGTCATACAACATGTTGGTATTTTTACCCGACTGCGGCGAAGCCCAAAAGGAGGATGTAGGCTCGTATTACAGAACGATACTCGAGCACAGATCTCTCCTTGAGCATAGATTGAAACTAGTTTCAACCAATCAAATGGCTTTAAATCTATGCTCAAGCAGAGATCTGTGCTTGAGCATCGTTCTGTAATACGAGCCTTAGTGTTTCACCTGTATGTTAGTATGTATGTATTGTATTTCTGTTTCTGTGTTCCCTCCTAATTAAAGGCGGTTTTAACTTTATTTTTCGTATTTTTCTAGACTATTACGGCTTTACCACAAAAAAGATAGACACGTTAAACGCGAATGCTACCAAAAATAATACACACTTGTTTTAGACAAGTTAGTGCTAAAACAATTGCCTATTATTTTTGGTAGCATTCGTGTTGAACGTGTGTTGAACAGATGTTTATTTTTTTGTGGTACGGCCGTTATTATCTATTATCTTCTTGGCGTCGTAGATGGCTATATCTCATATCAACCTACAGTATAAACAAAGTCAGCAATTCCCTATAAATTACTTTAACCTTGTGTTTTTCTTTCAATATAACAATATGTTCTAACCTTCAAAATAAATTAAAATTTACATTAAATTAATGCTTTCTATAATAACATACTCTGTCCTCTTCACAATACGTAATTACACATACCTAATTAATTTCATTCCAATACTGATTTCGTTCAAATATAATATAGATTTATTAATAAAATATTTAATATTCTCGAGTATAATTAATAAAATACTAAACGATAAACTTTAAGAGCCTTAAATTAATTAATTGGATGTTAAATTATTTCTCCGTAGGTACATTTAAATTTAATTTGTTGGATATTTACTTGAAGTGTTTTATTATTTAGGTTTTATGTTATTTTCCATGAATTTGTGTAACAAAATTTAGCAAACTTATAATAAGAAATTATTAAATGGTACTGAAATGAAAGTTTAATTATTCTGTAAATAGGTTAGAAGTAACACTTTGGCACGTAATTTTTTAAACTAGATGAAGTTATTATTATAACTAGACGATATATATATTGTTATTGAGTTTTTTTTTTATCGGGAACCTTTGAATATTATAATAAACATAAATCATTCCTCAAACGACAGCGTAGTGACGTTCTAAATATGGCAATAAACAAGTGAAGTATATTATTGAAATCAAAATCTAATGTCGTTTAATTAAATTAGGCGAAGACTTAGCACTTTCTGAACGTTATGTTTCGAAAATCAGCCTCTAGAAACACCTACCATTCACCACTTTCTAAAGTTCTTTCTGATATAAATAGTGATGCAATAAACTCCCCAGCAACACAAATCTCGCTGCCTGTATTAAAATAATTATGCTATTTTTACAAAAGTGGTTTTACAACAAAAACTAGGCTCAGATGAAACCTGTCGAACTGGTTTTATTCTGTTATAATAGCAGCTTTTACTGTTCAATTGGCTAACATGATTGATTCTCTCCTTTATAATACAACATCAAGGCAACAGATGGCGCTGCTTGTAGCAATTTAACTTTCTGTGAGATTTTAAACATGGTGGATTTGTTAATTAATTATTTATTTTGAGTAAACTTTTGGTATAAAAATGAGGGGCTCGTGGCTAAATGACGGCCGCGCTGATCGATCGATCTGCGAGGTTAAGCTGCGCTTGCCGCGGTCAGTCCTTGGATGGGTGACCGTTCTTTACACATCGAGACCCCTCCGTGCCTCGGAGAGCACGTTAAGCAGTCGGTCCCGGTTGTCATAGAAATATCTTTGACAATCGTTACGGGTAGTCAGAAGCCCTAAAGTCTGACAGCTGGTCTAACATTCGAATACCGGTATTACCCATTAATTGGGTTGTGGAGGTCAGATGGCAGTCGCTCCACGTAAAATATTGATATTCAGCCAAAACTAGTTAGACTGGATGCCGACCCCAATATAATTTGGGAAAAAAGGCTAGGCAGATGAGTTTTGGTATAAAAATGAACCCTTTCATGATATGGAATGGTCTATGCTATGAAAGCAGAGATTATTATTAGCAGGATAAAAAAATTAATTTAACTAGGTATCTTCCAAGAATTTGTACAAAAATCTGAGCGTAAGATCACATACATTTTTATAACTAAACAAATAAACACGGATATAAAGTTATGACAAGTATAAACATAAACGGCCGTACCACAAAAAAATAAACATCTGTTCAACACACGTTCAACACGAATGCTACCAAAACTAATAGGCAATTGTTTTAGCAGTAACTTGTCTAAAACAAGTGTGTATTATTATTGGTAGCATTCGCGTTTAACGTGTGTCTATCTTTTTTGTGGTAAGGCCGAAAGTGGTTATTCAGATGTTATTTATTTTCGTGTTTATTTGTAAGAAGCATAGAGTTTTAACCCAAATTAGCCTCAGTGAAGCCTAAGTGCAGCAGTGACCTGGAATAATCTACTGCTTACGATTTAAGCCCGTCCCAAGTTACGCTACTACTCCCGATATTTATTTATTTTATTTATTTATTTATTTATTTATTTATTATGGCACTCCAACGACTGGTTCACAAAACATTTGCAGAGATCTTAAAATAAGGATTTATTATACTATAGTGAACTTGTCACTTAAAGGTGTGCACAGCACTTACATAAATTGCCTATTTGTTAGTTTGATAATTATATAAAAACTACTGGATTAAAGTAAAGAACAGAGGATTACAATAATGGTGTAGTATGTAATAAGTTAATAGTGTGTAATATTTCGCATTCTATCTGCCCTCTAACACCTTAACAGAACTTATCTTAAAATAACTCTCATTACACAATAGAACAACATTCAAATTGGATGTGTAATACATAACGACCACGTTTTACATAACCACAAACTTTCTACAATTTAATATGCTGGCCTTGACCTCATCTATTTACGAAATATTTGTTGTTCATCAATGTCCACAAACACGGCGATGGCGGTTTGACTAGCGTGCACTTATTTGGACACATCTTACGATTGGTCTCTCAACTTGTATAGACAACACTTATCTATGAACGTGTTGTAAGGGCCCTTGGTATTTTGATGAGTATCTATTTCCATAGTAAAACAGCTGTTAGATGTTTGTTATGGTAGCGAAATATGAGTTTATATTCATAAAACATTTGTTACTAAATTTAATCTAATTTGATGTAGATTTATTCAGTTAATGCATGTTTCTGTACAGTATTAGCATAATTACTTAAGTTCAAGTGTCTAAATTGAATGTAAAGTAAATTATTAATTATTAACTAAACAATTCTGTTTAAAATTAATTTACTCATCGTACGTACAAACAATTTTCATTTTTAAATATGTCCATAATAAGAAATAAAAATACTGATAATGTTATTTTATGTTTTTTAATATTATTTTTTTAAGTTCTTGTGAAGTTTGACGGTTTAATGGTTAACTAAATTGGCTTCACAAAATTATTTGGTTCTAATCCTATCCTATCCTTTAAATAAGTGATTCTCGATCAATTTCCATATTTAAGAGACGAGTTAAAGAACACTATCTCTCCATATAAATTTTATATTTTATATAATATATATTATATGTGTATGTATTAGTATTTTATCATATTATATTAAGTATATTTTATTTTGTAATAATTATGTTTTCGTTACAATTCATGTTATTTATATTAATTTACACACTGTGTCTTCATTTATACTATAAACTATCCTGTCGCAGGTCTGCTGGCAGAAACTTCTTTAACCGACTTCCAAAAAGGAGGAGGTTCTGCATTCGGTTGTTTTTTTTTTTTTTTTTTTTTTTTTTTTTTTTTTTTTTTTAATGTATGTACACCGATTACTCTGTGATCTGTGAGCCGATTTACGTGTTTTTTTTTTCATATGGTAGAAGAAGCTCGCGAGGTGGTCCCATATAAATTGTATTAACTTAGGTTCAATAGTTTTGTAACCAGCTTCAATAAACGGAATTTTTCGTGTATATCGATGACATCATGACGATAATAATAAAGTCATATTATGTAGGTACACGAATTCCTGGACGCAATCGAACTCGATATTATACATGCATAACATCACGCTGGTATTTTCCACAAGGTTAGGCAGAGGTGTATAGTACACACAGCTTTTTTTATGTTCAAGTCTTATTTGATAGAAAGTTAGGGAAAGAGCCTATTGCTGAAAAAACATTGTTTTCGATTACTGAAACGTACTTATCCATAAATATCTTAGAAGGTAAGTACCTATTTAAATTCGTGAAAGCAATCGATCTCGGTAAAAGTACATACAAAATGTGTGTCAAAGGCAGTATATTATTAAAGTCGCTCTATCCATAATTTTATGGTACTTTTATATACGTAAGGTATTATTATAAAAAAAAAACATGACATGTTACACTACACTAAAAAGTTAAAAATAAAAAACAGGTTTTAAAAAAACCGACTTCCAAAAACTACACTAAAAACTATGAAATAAAAAGTTTAAACTTCCATAATTAAAAATCTAAATGTATATTGAAGTCGGCGAGGCCTAGCATGAAAATAAGCAAAATTGCAGATGAACAAGGAATAAAAGGAAATCTTAATTTCCACGTGCACACACTGCGCACACCCTTCCTGTTTAAAGACTGAGAGGCAAAAACCTGAAAAGGCCCCGCCGGCTTCAATATACATTTAGATTTTTAATTATGGAAGTTTAAACTTTTTATTTCATAGTTTTTAGTGTAGTTTTTGGAAGTCGGTTTTTTTAAAACCTGTTTTTTATTAGAAATAAGCAGTACCTTTGTACTTTATATTTCGTTTGTATTTGTTGTCCTCTGTATGTTGTGTGTACATAAATTATAAATAAATAAATAAGTATAATCAAATGATTATACTTATTTATTTATTTATAATTTATACAACACCTGGTTCTACCTGCCGCGTCGGGAAATCCCGACGCGGCAGGTAGAACCAGGTGTTGTATTAGTCGGTAAGAGTTCGACAGAGTTTGTGTAAAATCTTCATCCTTTTATAACCTGCGTCTGGGGAAAACGGAGGGAATTGGTGACGATTTTCCCACGAAGAAGAAACAACTAATAGGTTTATAGGTCATAAACAGCCACTGGATTTTTTCATACTTAGCTAATCCCATGATTTCTCTCGTAGGTACATACTTGATTTCGCAAACATACACAAATCTCACATGCACCATCCAGTTGATGACACACACTGCGAAATATTAGTTATTGGAAGGTTGTAGGGGTCAAACACGAAATATGTGTTAAGAGTAGAGACTCATCAAAAAATTATCATAGAGTTCCCTGGTTGTACAAACTAATCGATTTGACCTATTGCTAGGCGTAATCGATAGAACCTACAAAACCAATTACTATTAGGTAAAAATTTCACATGCAATAGAGGGAGAATCTTTTGCCTTAAATTAGGACAGTCCATTGATACCTAGTGTCCTGAGAAAAAAACTTACAAATAGGTACTTCGAATCGTTTGTGTGGTACCTTTTCACGCCTAAACGATCATCATGTAATTTTGTATATACTTTGTCAGGGGTAACAGGAAAGGACATAGGGTAATTTACATCCAGAAAGAAAGTACTGTTCTCGAGGGTAAGAACAATAACTTTCAATATTCACAATTGCCTTAAGACGCTAGATGGCGCTACGTGTATGTCACGCAGACGAAGTTACGGGCAAAGTGCTAGTAATAATATAGTTTAGAATATAACAATAATCTTTATTGATTAACATGGAATAATTAAATTCATAACAAGGTTTAGCACAGGCATACAATGATATTTGGTACTGTTCTTCTGGATAAGTTATTAGGTCACCTTTGTTTAGGAAGCAAAAATCTTTAAAAACAATTTTTTTTGGGCAAAAATGATTATGTAATACCTGAATAGCTACCAAATATTGTTGGTCAAAGAAACTATAATTTCCATCTCGCAGAAAAAAACCAATAAAACAAAGTCTGCAAAGAAACATTAAATAAGCGTTTAAAAATATAATTAACGAGTTGCCACCGACGACGTTAAAAGTTTAGAAAATAAAAGTACGGTACTTAACGAAGAAATATTACAAACTCTACATAATAATGAAACTAATTAACAGACTTATCGGTCACATAAAGAAGTTAAGAAACCACCAAAGTACGGTAAAACAAACATTATTTAACGGTAATAAAACTAAACTTGAAAATAAATAAATATTACAAAATTATCTAATGGTGTCTAAAAACATGTCTTCTGTTGAAACTCTTTTCGACATTCATACAAATAATCGTACATTTGTTTATTCAATATTAAAATAACGTACTTCCGTTTTTTACCCGACTGCGGTGGATCCTATTGAGGTGGATCTATATTGGGTAATGTTTTCGGTTGATACCTATGTATGTATGTCTGTGTGTATGTTTTTTCCTAGAGGCTAAACGAGTGAAGTTTATTAAGTTTCGTTATGATTATGACCCTTGGATTTTATTTATTAACAATTATGCTATAATTTTAACAGTAAAACAGCATACGTGTTTAGCAGAGTGCTATTTACCACCAAAAGATCTCTAAAGAACTGATTAATAACAAAAGTACCTATTGCATATTTTTTTATTAAATATTGCTTAAACGGTCACTCGCTACGTTGAATCGAATCTAATGATACCTCATTTGTTAAAACCTGTTCATTCAGACTAACATACAGATTAAAAACAATACTTTTAGGCTTCGCCGCAGTCGGGTAAAAAAAGGTGCAACATCGAAGAAGAAACTTTAGTTAGAAGTTCTATTAATAGCTACACAACGATCTTCAGACAAACCCGCACCATTTAGTTCGTGTAGTGTTATATAAATAAAGCCTTTAATGGCCGTGTATGCTAATTGAGCGGGTTCCGTGCGAGTGTCAAGTTCCTTATCTGTTTGTACCAGTGACCTGAGAGGCCTGTTTAGACGAACTAGGCTTAATCATACTTATTGGGGTATGGCTTGGAGAATAGCGAGAGCGTATCTATCTTTATTTATATAAAAAAGAAGAAGAAAGAAACAAAAGAAATAAATAAATGGTAGGTAATGAGATTTGACCATGTCAAAAAAATGATTTCTGGATTTTTTGTATATTTGTCTGCTTGTACGCGGATCCCACAAAAAGTACTAAACAAATTTTGATGTGGTTTTCACAGTTTGGTAGCTTGGAGTTTTACTTAAAATCTAAGTCATGTTTCATCTAATTCCGGCGGGATGAACTAAAGATATACCGTAGCTTGACTTGAAACAATGAATTTTATATTGTGTCTGGTGGCGTGGCGTTCAAGGTGATAATAAAATAATATTATGATATAAAAATATCCTAATTATCACCTCCGTGGATAGTAAATGGCTATAGCAGCAATAACAATAAAAAATATTTGAGAAACTGTTAATATATTCACGTAAGTAGGTATGTATTTTTGCGTAACAAACAATTAAATGCTTGCATAAAAAAAATAGTGTTTCTTCAAGAGTAACGACCATAAGAGATACAAATAAAATTTGATTTTTTGAATGTTTTATTCAATGGCAATTTTTGGCAATGCATTAAGTATTCAATTTTCTATATAAATATTATGATTTTTTGTGTCTTTCGCATTGGCAAATCGAAAAATGTTTCTTCTTTTACCACGCTCATAAAAAGTTATGAGAAATTTTATGCATTTTACCTGGATTTCTAAAGCACTTCACAACTTACTAGAATTTAACTTACATTTAAGTTAAACCTCTCTAACCGTCACTTAATATCACGTCATCTGACCCCAATACTCCAGCTCGCCGGTCTCGTGGCCCGCTCCTAATAAATTGTGCTTGAAACTGGTAATATTTGAAGATATTAATTCCTTGTCAGTAACCTGGAGTTTTAATTAAGGCTCTCGTAATTTAACGACGTCGTCATTAATTATTATTAATTCATTAGTTTTCGTTTAGGATGTACTGATGTACCTACCTAATGGGTCAAGGGCGGGGTCAGAGGTCTTCGTTGTTTATGGACTTCAAACATTTGACAAATTATGAACGAAACCGGTGAAATTTTAGACGAAACAGCAAAGTGTTAAATCGTTTCGAAGCTTCTTTAACTATACGAGGTAATATTTTCTTAACATTATTTTTCGTTCAAAGTAGATAAGTTTAATTTTTCACCAATATAATAATATATAATAGACATAAATTAATTCAAGAGCTATCATTGTGATACTCATGACTATAGAATAAGAGCCCAACATTTTGAAAATCGTTTTTACAGAATATTCTATCCCATCAAAAACATAGCATGTAGAATAATGCCAAGTCTCGCAACGCAGTTCTTCTACCATAAAAAGCTGTGAGATCTAATGTAAACCCAAGTTGGTTCGTTTATTGCCTCGTTATTACCTGGCACACGGCCTTCATTACCGATTGGTAACTGTGTAATTATTAGTAGTCATTTGTGTAATTATTTGATGAGTAAGTACTTATACTTATGTATTTTTATTTTATTTTCTTTGATAAGGTATATTGACGTGTGTTAGGTTACATAATTATTCTACTGTTAAGTATTTACCTATAGCTTTTTCTGTCTTAAACCTCAGTGTAACTTTATTTAATATTTCTTTTGATTTATATAATTTTACATAAAAGTAATTGACAGACAGAATTGTGTTGCTGCGGAGTTTGTTGCGCCGTTTCTTCTTCGCAGCTAAAACACTAGGAAGCGGTGAAGGGCGGGCGTTTTTGGGGGCTGTCTTATGTATGTTGACGTTCAAAAAGTGCTAATTATTTAGCCCACTTTGAATAAATGACTTTTGATTTTTTGATTTTGATTATTCAGTACCTATCTATGGGAGCATCTCCATAAATTGTTACCTAACCAATTACCTAGCTAACAACATTTTACAGTGACCGTATCAATATTCGTTCGTCTGTTGCACTTGACAGACACAATTGATTTCGACCTGAATGAGGCGGATTTTTTAAATGCGACAGATGGAGGCATATTAGATATCTTTATTTCTATAATGAATCGAATGACTTGGCCATCGCATGGCTGTGCCTTTCTTTTTGTCCGACTTGATTAATTCATGTCATACATATTTAATTAGGTACCTGTAGGGCTAACATGCGCGCCGCGACAAATTTTGTTGACTGTTTTGTCTCGCTCTTACTCGTGCGAATATGAGACAAATGCACGATAAAAGCGACGACAAAATTTTGTCGCGGCGCGCATGTTAGGCGCTCTGGTATTAAACTCAGGAAACACGGAGCATAATATTTGGAACATGAAACAGATACCCCGCTGCACCGCTGAATGGCACAATTTTCATATTAAATGATTAGACGGCGCGCTAGCGGCGTATTCACAGCGTCGCACCAGTAATGCTGGTTGCAAATGGCTATAAACGCAAATCGCTCGCAAATCCAACGCCGGGGGCGTGGGGCCATGACAATCGAGGAATATGAATTTAATTTTATATTTAATATAACTGAACCTAAAATAGAAATATCCACTTCTGAACATGAGCAGAAAAGCGAATCGTCTTAATGGCATTATTTATGAATCACTAGCTACTGGCCCCGACTCTGTCTGCGTGAAAATAGATAAATAGTAGCCTATGTGCTTTCCCAAGTCTTAGGCTATCTTTTTATCAAATTTCATCCAAATCCGTTTAGTAATTTCAGCGTGAATCAGTAACAAATACGCACACATACCCAAACTTTCGCATTTATATTATTAGTGTGTTAATGACCTTTAACATTAGCTAATAACGGCCTACAACTTATTACAAGATTTGACCTCTATCTAATCTCTCTACAGCCAGTTTGCTACGCAAGCTGTGACCACTGAGTCATTTATTACGATAAAATACAAAATAAATACTATGTAAAATTTAATTACACTGGAACTTGTCTTGCATCGGAAGGAATATAAGAATATCTCATTCCGTCCAATGCTTATAATTTCCACCACTTTAAACATTCTAGCACTGAAAAATCCTTTTCTTAGGGCTCTTTCAATTTAGATGTTTGGTGTCAGACTGCTGCCATGCGGGTATCGTACAGTTGATGCATTGAGGACATCTAAAAAAGAGCCCTTATCTATTCCCCGCTAGTGTTATGGCCCAACCAGTAGCTACACAGTGCAAGCGTCGATTTGTCGCGTTTACAATCAGGGAGTATTGCACCGCGACTGTAGGCAGAGCAGGCCGAGCGCAGCCACGGGACGTGACTAGTGTACGTATTATAGCCTACTGTATTACGAAGCGGTGTACCAAGAAGCATTTCATTTTATTTGACTGTTTAACTAATCTACTAATGATTATAATCATTTGTTAGTGGTTAAGATAAGAAGCAGAAAAAAAAACTTTTATCAAAAAAGTAAAAACCACCTTCAAAAAGACCACAATAATGTTACCTATGTGTGAAACAATTTCGGAAGTCGAGCGACTTCTGAAACTGTTTCACACATAGGTAACATTATTCTTTTTGAAGGCGGTTTTAACTTTTTGATCGACATAATCAAACGCGATTACAGCAGTAGTATGAATTCATTTTGCTGGATTTAATGGCATTTTTGAAGAGTTCCGTTGTCGGTCTCCGAAGCGCATCATCAGATCTTTACGAAATTACGAGTAAAATAGTGGTCCCATTTTAATTTCGTAAAGATCTGATGCGCTGCCGGAGTGGGTGTTCCCCGATAATCGGTTTCTTCTAGGCAAGCGTGCTCCATTGTAGACCGCATCATCGCTTAACATCAGGCGAGAAAGCGGTCAAACGCAAGCCTATTATTAAATAAAAAGATAGCTGACCTTTTAGGCCTCTTCAAATGCATAATACCTCATAGCATTGCAACAGTACAATCTTTAATGAGATTTGAATAGTCAAATTAGCCAAAGAGCTTGCTTAACGTTGCAATAAAAGTTATTATGTACGGTTACATAAAACCATTGTTTCCTTTTCTGTGGCAATTTGGTATGCCCCTCTAACCGTATGCAACGGTGCGATCACTGTTGCCATAACTTTCATGACGTATCATCATAAACATTATTTATTTGGTAATTTATTTCAGAATATAATGTCTCTGCTTAGCCGGTTGATGAATTTAGTCATCAATCGGTTAAGCAGAGGTGTATTGTGATGCATCCACAGTTCGCCAGTTATATTTAAGTTCCATGTTATTACATAGGACTCGGCTAGGCTAGGCTCGCTCCCTATTGGAAGCGAGCCTATTGCTGTATTATATGATGTGATAGTCACCTCCCAGTACCTAAATATGAGCTGGTGCATTATGATGTGATAGTCATCTTCCAGTAAATATGAGCTGGTGCATTATGATGTGATAGTCATCTTCCAGTAAATATGAGCTGGTGCATTATGATGTGATAGTCATCTTCTAGTAAATATGAGCTGGTGCATTATGATGTGATAGTCATCTTCCAGTAAATATGAGCTGGTGCATTATGATGTGATAGTCATCTTCCAGTAAATATGAGCTGGTGCATTATGATGTGATAGTCATCTTCTAGTAAATATGAGCTGGTGCATTATGATGTGATAGTCATCTTCTAGTAAATATGAGCTGGTGCATTATGATGTGATAGTCATCTTCTAGTAAATATGAGCTGGTGCAGTATTATATGATATAATAGTCCTTTGGTAGTAGATTACTCTTAGGTAACCACTCCTACTACTAATAAATTCCCATTAAGATTTGTGTCCACAGTTACACAACATGACGTAACGTTTGTCGAGATTTTTTCTCCTATCAATTAATTTGATAGTGCATTACAAGTACATACTGTCAACATAACATGTTATAGATTGTGAGCCCATTACAATGCGGAAAAACATGTTACTAATTAACTCGGTACTTATGTAGCAGTGTAATAAAAAATTGTGAGCGGTGACGAAGCAACATGTCACTCATTCAAATAGGTTTTATTCACTAAGTTACCACACGTGTTTAACTTTCGACATATTTAATAGTAGTGACAAAAACTTGTCAAGTCATAATTATGTTAATTAATTTCTTGTGTACTTAATAAAGTTCCTCGTTGGATAATTTCCGGACAATTTAATGATCTTGTGGAATAAATAATACCTACCAAATATTGACTTAGGTACTATTAGAGTGCCTCGTTGGTCAAATGGGACTACCTACTATATAATCTTGACATCTCGAGTTCAACTGTCAGGTTTGGCAATTTCATTTTTTGCAGGAAATTCTCTGTGGGACTTCTCTCACAATTTTAATTAATAACGAAACAACAACAACTTACCCAATGGTTGTAACCTCAAATCATAGAAACAAGGAGATATGCCATCATAGCAAATTAGTACGGGAACAACTGATGCCACTTTTAGTACATTTCTCGACACAATTACGCGCACAATTAAGCGCTCCTTGTGAATAAAAATATCTACCACGCATTAAACATTCCGCACACCCTGAATCTAACACTGTTAATCGTCACTCAACACTAGCACTAAACTAAAACACTGTATTTATACTATCGATCGTGTTCGGTTCGTCGCCAGCGCGTACGTTTTTAATATGAGCAATTTGCTCAAAGTCAGGCATCAAGCTCGAGCTTGATGCCAGACTTTGTTTGTTACAACCTCAGATCATAGAAACAAGGGAGATGTGCCAAAGCGCTATCGATAGCGCTTTGGCACATCTCCCTTGTTTCTATGATCTGAGGTTGTAACAAACAATGTAACTATGATATATTGCAATAACATAATTTAGAAGAGTACCTAACCATGGAGTTTTTTGCCCGTTCTTCTCTATGAATCTACGCTTTGGAACGAGCATCTAGCTTCATCTTCCTGTCTTACTGACCGACTCATTAACAATCCGAAAGTACCTGTAAGTGGTCTAATTGAAATAATTGCTTTGACTTTAACTTTGACTTCGATAAATTGAATAACGTTATCTAATCAACTCAAATTTAAATATAATGTAGTGACAACTTCATCGGTGTTGTTTTAACATTGAGCTAAAATGTTTATTTTAAAACTTCTGACCTTTATAAATTATCGACTGTTTTCCAGAATATTGTTGAAACTTTACTAAATGACGGAACTGTGTGGTTCTACTCGTATTTTAGTGTCGATTATAAAATTATCTCTATCGCAAGCTTAACCATTAATAATTTTATGACACTTGTTACCGTTTGTGGGTTAACTATCATTTAATTAAACATTAAGTTGGTTTTATCTCTTTCAGAATGTTTTTACCGTAATTCAGCGTTTAGCTCCTTTGACTTTTTTCTCTTTTGCTCATAGCTTCAACCTGACAATCCTAACTTAGGCAATTCGCACACTGCCCCGCATCACGCAGCGTAGCGCGGGGGTGCGTGATGCTCCGTTGTTTGCAAGTACCTGTATTTGTATAGAAATCACGCATGGTGCAAAACACTGAAAACGCATTCACGCGTGTGTGATTCGCCTTAATATTATAAAATGCCAAAGTAAGTTTGTTTGTTACTTTTTCACGCCTAAACTACTGAACCAATGATCATGAAATTTTGCATAATAACTTATCAGGGGTATAGAGAGAGATATAACTTTTAATCCGGAAAAAAAGTACTGTTCCCAACGGAAAGAACAATAACTTTCAACGGTTAAAATTTTAGGACGCTAGATGTATGTTACGCGGACAAAGTCACGGGTAAAGTGCTAGTCCTATATCTAAAACTCAACCTGTATACGCATTTGTTCCACGTATTTTGGAACAAATGCGTATACAGGCTGAGTTTTTTGAAAGTGGTATTTCATAATAGCAACTACTTGACCTATCTATCAGTTTTCACCCATTTCATTCAAGTTTCACAAGCTTTAATATACTATTGCGTTAGTAGAACACATAACTACCCCAACATACAACATGAACCCGCCATCTCTCACCACGAAATAACTCACTAACTGTATTAAGTAAAGCAACGGCTAAGGTAATGAACTTATCCGTAACCATTCTACCTTGAGCCCCCTATTATCCGCTCACACTGAGATCTTCGAGAATTAAGGATTTCGGAGAGGTCTCGTTATAATGGTGTTTGAGCCGAAGGCTTCGGAGCGCGATACGCTCATTTGGGGTAATACTTCTCCCATCACGGCTTTTTGATGTGCTAAGCAGGTATATCAGGTGCTTTTGATCCCAGATTGTATGCTAACGACGGCGCAGGCTAGTAATTATTAGATTTTGATGGAGCTCACTGTTTTCTAGAGACTTTTTTCTTTTTGGTTGTTATTTTGACTACCTTAAATCTGTTTTCTATTCTTTCTTGCGTGTTGATAGTTCAATAGTTTGTGCTTGTGCTGTCATATTGTTAACTAGATAGCTATAGGTAGATAAGTAATATAATAATTGTAAAATTGCGCCGCTTCTGACTGCAAGAAAAACCGTTTTTCGGTTATGCTTTCTTTTAAAAACATTTATTTGCCTAATATAAGTCGAAAATTAGTATGGAATAGTATCTGTAAAATATCCGAAAAGAGAAGTTAGGTCAACGCTCGCGGAATCAATCAATAGATTAGACTTGCAACGAATATTCGACCCTCTTTCGTTTTCGGCCGAATATAATATTCGTTGCAAGACTACAATAGATTGATCAATTATAAGAAATCGTCATAATCACTAATCACCACTATCATAATTATACCAAATGTGCCATACACAAGAAAGGCTATGTCCCATCTTCTTAATTTATTCTTTAACATTTACCACCGTAGTCAACTAACTTATTCAGAAAAAAAATAGAAAACCGTGGGAAAAAATCGAAAAAAGAACGCCGAGCGAGTTATCGCGCGTCGACGTTATCTATGGAAATCTATGCGCGGCGCGAATGGAACCTACTTTTAATTAAAAACTTTCTTATATCCTTCCGTATGCTTTACTTTTTTATTTTTAGGTTAGAGTTCGCTGAGTGATCTTGACTACTGCATTATAAGTGGAAAAATATAATTGTGTAATTTCCATTTGCAGACGAGAAATAGAATTTAATGCAATGATGTCAGAGTAATTTGATAAATGATAAGTCATGCAATATAGTTGTCTGCTAGTAATTAAAGCAAAAGTATTGTAGCAAGCTGATACGATGCCTGTGTTTAAATCGACAAAATAATCTATCTATATTAATAAAATGCTTTGTCCTGACTGACTGACGGATCAACGCACAGCCTAAACCGCTGGTCGCAGAAACGTGAAATTTGGAAGACGTATTCCTTATTTGATGTAGGCACCCGATAAGAATGGATTTTTGGAAATAGGGGATGAAAGTTTGTATGCAAGTCCGTCATTTTTTAAGTAAAATAAGTGAAAATTGGTATTTAGGCATCTCTTTTTAAATAAATAAATACGTATTTCAGGGTTTTTGAAAATTCAACCCCTAAAGGAGTGAAAAGATGAATGAAAGTTTGTATAGAGATTCCGTTTAGTTATGAAGCTAGAGTCATAAAAATTGGTATTTGGGATCTTCCTTTCAATTAAGGAAACAACTATTTCAGGGTTTTTGAAAATTCGCCCCCTAAAGGGGTGCAAAGGGGGATGAAAGTTTGTATGAAAGTATCGTTGATCCGAATCTGAAAATTCTTTCACTAATAGGAAGTTGCATTATTCCTGAGTGCTATAAGCTACTTTCTATCCGGAAAAAATGCACAGTTCCTGTGGGTCACGCGGACGAAGTCGCGGGGAAAGTTTGTAGGTCGACACATACATAGATATAAAATAATCATAATAAAATAAATAACTAAAACTATTGTGCCGATTGTCGTAACGGCCAATGGCCTTATGGCCAAGAGCCTCGACCAACATCTCATGAGGCTCTCGTTAGGCGGCTGGATAATGAGCTGAGATGGTTCCTGCTTTACATATCGGTGGATCCCTATTTTTTATATTTTTTAATGCTTTTTTTATTATTTAATTTTATAATGAAATATGTAAAAAATATAAATAATGTGTATAAAAAATTAATAAAGAAAAAAATAACTAAAGCAATGCTAAAAAATGGGTATAAATAATATTAAGTAGGTATAAAAATTATATTATAGAATCCTAAAAAACAATGCGTTGCATCCACACGCAAAGAGGTCAATGGCGACACCACAGATAATATAATACTATACGTACAGATGCCTCATCTCATACAAAGAAATGTGACCGATTTAGCGCGGGCTATCTTCGGGCTATACATTTTTCCGTGCTTAAAGCATTTTTCAAAATTTGAGTAAATATTTTTCATGATGTATTTTTTCATGTTCTCAATTTTACACAAAGTTCAATAACAAATCGATACATATAACGCCATCTATTATGAGTTATTTCAACAAATGTTACTTTGTTCCTGATGAGACCCCGTGGCGAAACTATGATAGATATACCTACTGTACAATGATACTCAATCCACCACCCATCTCTGACTGAATTTCCAAACTCGTATGCTGTAAAGTGCAGCACACCTGCGGCCCGAATGAATGGCAACACTAAAACTAACACGGCTTTATTATATTGTACTAGTTTCAAATTGTACCTACTCGTATCGGATCTGAAGCGATTAAATTTGTTCGCAGTTTTAGAACTGGGATTTTAGGATTGACTGGAGTTCTACTCCCGATGTGTGTATTATCGGGTGTGTTCGGAAGAAAGTCTAGCAGTCTCGAAAATTACATGTCATTAAAAGTGAAAATGTCAATTTACAAATTAGTAGCTGTGTGCTACCTGCCAAGGCTATTTATTACGTTAATAATAGTTTAAAAAAACATTATTGCGTTAAATTTTCGCCATTTTAACTACGATAGTAAAAAAAGTAGTAAAGTTTTACATCACTCGTAATTAACAGGATTGAGGCTTGAAGTTAGGTACGCTTTCGTCTTATATATTTTTTATTAATTAATTAATTTATTTATTAGACAACAAGTTATTTTTTATGTTGCATTATTATTTATTTTCTCCTTTATAAATGGAAATTATTTCTGTTTAACTAAACTTTAACTTACTTATACTTTATTTATTATTTACCCAAGCATTACTTAAACAGCACTTATCAAGTTAAAATAGAGACACCTGCGGCTCGGATTAACGTGGTACTTGCACGAGTGCGCGAATTCATTGTACTGCACTTGTTCTGGTTGTACTTGTTAGTGGGGTGGCTGCACCGGTTACCAACTGAGCACGATTATCAAATAAATTATTTTCACACTATATAAATGCGAGTTTGTGTGTGTTTGTAACTCCTTCACGTTAAAATGGCTGGATGGATTTGGAAGAAATTTGTCAAAGAAGTAGCCTGAGACCTGGAAAAGTACATAGGCCACGTTTTATATCTATTATTGAAACTCCACTCCAAGACTACAAATAAACGCTGTACTTACGGCAAACACATAATATACAAAGTGCTTCAAAATTAAATTATAAGTAGAACTCGAAACATCGTAATTTGATTATACATCATACACTAGTTTACGGTTGATAATAATTGTATGTAATTTACGTTAACTCAAGTAAAGCTAAAGTTAGATGATTAACGACGTACTTAGACACAACTTAATAGACGCAATTTAGTTTATTATTTTGACCTTTTTGTTTTGTGTTACAAAAAAAATTTAATTTAATGTACCTATAGCTATTACTTCAGATTTAACGTGTCATTAAACTCAGCTTAGAAAGGAAGTTATCTAATAACGATCTCATTATTTTTTGCGGCAATTGTGGCTTCCGAGATACCTACATGACAATAACAAATTAGGGGGTCATCATCCAAGTGAAAATGTAAGTGGTTTATTTTTTACTACCTACTTACTAAATAAATAATTAAAAAAAATAATGTTTTTTTTTGACCAAAACCTAAATAATATCTCTCACTTAACATAATCTTTATAAAATAATGATATATAATATTTATTTTGTAAATAAGTTAAAAAAAACACTTTTACACGTCAAAACATTTTTTAAGCTAGATGGGGTCGATGTTTCCTATATGACTATTTTTGAAACGAAACACCAAAACAAATTCAATATACAAAAACAAAAAATTGATCTTCATTCCAGTCTTTGTGTCATCCACCTCACTCCGCCGTGTAGGAAAGTTGTCGGGTTTCCACACAATATACTTCTGCCCGGCTCCCAATTGCAGGCGCGCGCTCGCTCGGCCATATTGATTCTGTGAATAAATTCCACACAAGTACATAAAATAAGTATGTCGGCGAACCAATGCAGTTTCAGAACTAGTTCTCTGTTCTTTGTTCGAGAAATAAATTAACTTTATGTTTTTACTTGTGGAACTGAGGTATAGTTCGAAATGGTTGTGTATTACATGCGTTATTGTATTGCTTGCGACTGTGAATTTACGAGTACATCACATGCAGAACTAATAGCAATATAATAAAGCTGAAGAGTTTGTTTGTTTAAGCGCGCTAATCTCTTGAACTACCATTACCAGTCGGATTCGAAAAAATATTTTTGCATATGATACCCAGATTCATGAAAAATAGTACAGGCTATTTAACATCACGCTATGACTCTTAGAAGCTAACCAAAAATAAAGAACGCTACGCGAAAACGAAGCAATAGCGCGGGCGTATACAGGGTGGCAGATTAGACAGTGGAAATATTTTAAGGGGTCATTGTACTCATCAGTATGAACAACTTTTACTATGGGACCAACCCTGGAATCGCGAAAAAAAAATCAGCTGTTCCATACATTTATGTTCACAAAACTCAATAAAATGTATGGAACAGCAGATTTTTTTTTACCTGCCACACTGTATAAATTATTCCGATATCTTTTAAATTAAACAGTGGGATAACAGCAAAAGGAAATTTTATGCTTACTACCTACCTGATTACCTATGTCATTATAAGAACTGACTTCCCACCTGTGACAAATAATAAATGAATTTGAATCAGATTATTATCACATATCTTCAACCCGCAGTGAGCAAGCGAGGTGGTCAATTATTGTATCTGCTTTGTATGAGAAGTAACTACGGTATTTATTGCCAGTATTATTATTGATAAAATGTTCCAACAAAAAATATAGTCCTTCTAATATTACTTTCATAAAGAGTGTTATAACACCAAACTACTAGAAAAAGTATTAACACTAATGTGTTTTAATGAAATGGCAACACAGACGGCTCAGGGTTTGTTGTTTGATTGTTTAAACTGCGATGTCCAGACGTTTGGTTAGTTTATGAGTTCGTTGACCGTGACACACGAATATTACAGCTGTTAAGGCTGTTTCGAGACAATGATAGTAAAAAAGTTTTATACATAATTATTAACACTATAGTAAAACAGAAAAGGTACATGAAAAGGAATTCTATACTATTATAAAATGTAAAAAATCCGTGTCTATACGTTGAAGATATTCAAGAAAAAAAAAAGATAGATAAAAACTAAAACCCGACTACGAATGAAATCGAACTGAAAAGCATAATACATAGACTGATAAACACATTACCCTCCTTTGCGTCTCGCAGTCGGGTAAAAACAAGAAAACATTCCTGTCTGACAGACTGAATTTCTTCTCTTATACTTAAAGAATTCGTTATTGTAGAAAACTTAATAAATTAACGTTTTTTACCCGACTGCGAGACGCAAAGGAGGGTAATGTGTTTATCAGTCTATGTATGTATGTATGTATGTATGTATGTATGTATGTATGTATGTTTGTTTCTATGTGGCGTTCTAGAGACCAAATGCGTAGGTCGATTTTGATAATTCTTACGTCAATCGATTCGTCTTAACCTTGCGAGTGTCACTAAAGACATAACAGTAATCAAAATTCACCACAGCGACAACCAGACGCCATATTGTCAAAATGAAAAAAAAAAAAGTTGATGAACTATGTCAAGTGGGGTGTCGTTGAATAGGTATTTTAAAATCATTTTTAGATTCCTTTTATCATTTTTCATTTTAAATAATAGTTTAGGATATATAACGATTTAAAGTTGTTTAACAAAGCAATCATTCTCGCTAATTCTTACTTATTGATTTAAGTTTTTATTTCAAGTATTAACGATATACAAACAAAAAAGAACATTACGAAAACATACATTAAAAACTAAAAAGTGAAAAATAAAAATAGTAAATTAAAAAATAAAAAAACCCGACTGCCAAAAAACAACTAAAAAGTTCAAAACAAGAGCACTTTTCAAGCAGTCTGATGCAGTTGGTGGCATAAAATCTAAGATTTAACACAAATAATTGCCACCAACTGCATCAGACTGCTTGAAAAGTGCTCTTGTTTTGAACTTTTTAGTTGTTTTTTGGCAGTCGGGTTTTTTTAATTTTTAATTTACTATTTTTTTTAGTGAACATCACGGTGAGATAGGACGAACACCTCGAACGTTTGCAAACAAATTAACAGTTCTCACGGTGACATCTTGCGGCGTGTCGGTACAGAATAAACAGGCTGATTGTGCTACAGGTAAGGAGCATCTATTGATTTTATGTCAATACTTTACCCATCACAATTTTCGTTTATCAATTCTATACACATTCTACAAAAAAACACGATAAAAATACAACATACGTTTTTACCTGTAGCAAAAAACCCGTCCGCGATACATAGTTAACGAAGTGATCGCTCCGGGAGCCCATAACATCGCCATGAATAAAGCAGGGACCATAAAACGGTAAAACACCAACAAATTACAATAGCGATCCCATTCTTCGTTCGGACGCCGTTAAAACATCGTGATAAGGCCGACTGTGTTGCTAGAAGGGAACTTTGTTTTACCTTACTTTGTTGGGAATTAAAGGGTTTGATGGTACGAGTAATTTGATGCTTTAGACGCGCGCATTTGTTTTATTATTAGCGATTCTTAGGGTAGGATCATGTCGAAGATGCCTCACAATCGCGATCGCTATCTCGATACTTCGATCTCGATACTCGCTATTTCTACAATGGATGGTGATGGCGGTGCGAACACGTCGGTTCAGTCGCACCATAAAGCTCAGTTGTCCGATTGGACAATTGTAGGACGATCCATTCCGGCGAACCAATCACGAGCCAGATCATATCGTCGACCGTCGACCGCGATGTAAAAACTAAATATATTGTTTTTAGTTGAACCTCCTTAAAGACCGCCATGTATCGCGGGAAGGTATCGTTCGGCATGTGCTTGTCTATTTGCATACATTTGTCTTACATCGAGGTGAAATCAAGATAGCGATCTAAACCGCGACCGCGAGGTATCGCATCTTCGGCATGATTCTACCCTTATAAACTTACAAGAGCAATTTTTCTAATACAGACGTATACTATCAAGTAAAACACCATATTTGAATTCAAGTGTCTTCCGCGCCAGTAAAAGGGAAAACATTAGAGGTCCGCAATTCACCCTCAAACACCATTACCCCAAACTAAGGGACCAAAATGTGGCGCTAGCAACACCGGTACCGCGCCGCGAATAGAAACAGTCTTATTACCGAAGCGATTGCTTCTAATGAATAATAAAAGTTGCAGCTACATAAGCGCTAGCGTCTAAAACGTACGTTCTTTACGTATTATATGGAGTTGGGGAGAAATGAACAGCTTGTGGGAAAAATTGTGGGAAAAATGGCCGGGACTTGAGAAAAAATTAGTAATTTTTGTAGCAAAATGTATGTACTTATTTCTAGTGGGCGTGAAAATGTAGCTTTGTAGTGTACTGGTATGGTATATTTTATAGATTTTGATAAAAATTTTGATGGTCGATGTTGATAGTCAAATCAGGTCTTCAGGCTACAATTTTCACTGTGTGATGTCTGATTTGGCAACTTTAACACAATATTTTATGTTTCTTTTACATAGCATACAACATTTAAAGCGAAGTCGACAGTAACTAGTTCTGTAAATATTATAAATGCGAAAGTAAGTTTGTTTGTTTGTTGAACTGATCATCATGAAATTTTGCATATATATGTTGTCAGGGGTAGGTACAGAAAAGGACATAGAGTACCTTTTATCCAGAAAAAAAGTGCTATTCCTGATGGAAAGAACAATAACTTTCAATGGTCACAATTGCTTTACGACACTAGATGGCGCTACGTGTATGTCACGCAAATGAACTGAAATGAATGAATGGGCAGTGCTAGTTTTAAAATAATCAACAATAAAAAAAAAGTAACCTCGATTTTAGTTACCTACGTTATGAATTTAAAATGCTTTTTCAAAGGTTGTTTTTGCTGATATTAAATCGATCATCGCATCGTGAACATAATTTACTTAGATGGATTTATTATTCACATTATTTTTTTCTATCAAAAAAAGATTTATAAGTACAGAGAAGTACTCGTATAATAACATTTGGCCGACATTAGGTTATCTGTATAGGCATCTAAGATGTCTCAAGTGCGAGTGTTAGTAACACATTATTATAGCAAAAAAGTTAATTAATCTTAGAGATTGCTGTTAATGAACTCCTCATGATATCAGACTGATCGCATTTACTTTTACTTGTAACGTAAAGTAAAAGTTCGAAAGATGTGAGATAATAAACATATATTATATTATGCAGTTGGTTCTAGGCGTTCTCTTTCTGCATCTGTCAATCTTCTGACATAAATTAAGTGATGTATTCATAGACGTGCCAAACACGGGACGCGAACATGATCGTTCTCGCCTATAAGCCCGGTTCACATTATTCCAGTTTAGTATTCCTGCGACTAAATCCAGTCCAGTGCTAGATTGGATCTTAACGTCTACATTATTCGAATCATTCATTTATTCCAGTCATTGAAACAAAAAATAAAAATCCAGCACTGGATTAGACGTCTACACTGTTCCAGTGGCGCTGGAATGAAAAAGAAGACTGTCAATCCAGTCACTGGATTGTCAACTGGAATGGGGATATTCCAGTGCCGGTTCACATTATTCCAGTGGCATTCCATTTTGAGCGTTTCGCGTAACGATGTTAAAATGTCTACGGATTATTTTGTAGATCTGATATAATATGAAGGAACAAGTAAGTGCTCCCGAAAATATACCAATAAGATACTCTTACCTCCCGATATGGCCTTGAACACAACAACCAGTACAATATGGTACCTCACACCGGCGCTGCTTGCGAAGAAAATTGCCATCAAAACGTCAAACTTTGTATATTTTATTTTAGTTCCTGTTTCTAACACGTATCAAGTTATATTGGGCCTGTTTTACCTAAAGTATGAAGATTCACGTGGATATTGAATTATCAGAAGTAGGTAGTACACGTAGCGAGTCACCGGAGCGTAGGCAGAGGTAATGAAAACGATTTCCTTTGTCCTTCAGATCTGAAAGTACTTTTTCTTGTTGTAAATATGACCTGTAAATGTGTAAAAGGATTCCTTGTTACGAGTCTTAAAAGTTCCCAACTGGGTTTCTAGGCAATATTGTAGCAGCGATCGGTACGGTACTTTATTCATAAAATATTCAAAAATAACTCTTTTTAAATGCCGACAACTAACTATATTTAGCCGGCCTATCATGCCTAATCAAATGGCATTTTTTAAAGCACGATTTTGAAAGTGAAAGTTTAAAAACTACTTAAACATGGTACACAATAAAAGCATGCTTAGAAGATATTAGATGCGTTTTTATTAAAAAAATATAGTGTTGTAATATAAATATTACCTACCTACTAGATTAGATTTAGTTTTATGTTGAAATTAAACACAATGTATACCAACGAACCTTCAATCATTTACTGAACGATACGTACTTTTAAGTTAGTTTTACGAAACCCATAGTGTAGCTAGAATAACCTGATGGGTTATTTTAACTAGAGTAGGAAAATAAAGCAAACACCTTTATATAAAACACTATGTATTTTTTTACATTAAAAAAATATAGTACCACACTTTGGTAGACAGAAATAACTAGAAACTCAGGGGTGAGTAGTTCGCTGGCAATACGGGTCTTCAGGTCTTCTGTTAATGTGGCTGGAGAACTTAACTGATGGTCTGCCGCCGGTCCAAGAGGGCGCGCGGCCACCACGCGAGGTTTTTATAGCCGTAGACTCCGCCTATCAGCTGCATACGGGGCGACCGCCAACGACACCGTCACAATAGCAAGAAAAGAATTCCCGCTGAAGCACAGGACCTGTCAATGTGGCAACGCTTGGGGGACGCATACTCGTACATACGCATACTCGTACATACGAGTATGCGTCCCCTATTGACAGGTCCTGTCCAGGAACAGCTGAAATTCGGTTCTCTGCTGGACATCCAGCAGAGGACGAATTTCAGCTGAAATGATGATGATGGTGATGGCAAGACAGAACAGTCAGTTCAAATTAACATATATGAAAAACACTTAAAAATCTTTATGAATTCAATGAACTATTTTAACCTCAACGCCTGCTTTTATAAACAAGCATAATTATCACTTCCCAACTGGACATACAATACCAACACCGTCCTCAAAATTAACATAATCAAGTAAAAACCGTGGGTGATAAATGAACACAGGCACCTAAACAATGGTGATCCGAACCTGCCCGAGTGGCCGAGTCGGGACAAAAACTTTGCTGTTGCCAAATTGTACCGGCTCGATTTTGGGACACAAATTATGTATTTTGTGACTGTATTAGCGTGCGATATAATAATAAACAATAATATCAGCCCTGTTTATAAACTGTCCCATAGTTGGGCACGAACCTCCTTTCAGAATGAGAGGGGGTAGGCAATAGCCCACCACGCTGGCCAAGTGCGGGTTGGCAGACTTCACACATCTTCAAGATATTATGAAGAACTCTAGGCATGCACGATGTTTTCCTTCACCGTTACAGCAAGTGTTAATTCATTTCTAATACGCTTATGACTTCGAAAAGTCAGCGATGCGTGACTCGGGATAGAACTCGAACCTTTCGTCGTTTGAGGCACATAGTTATAACACTAGGCTATCACTGCGTCCGATAGATGTCGCATAATTATATTTACAAACAACATTGGTAAAATCATAATAATATACCTACATAATGTATGGTGGAAATACTCCCATACGGACTCATTCACAACGAGACTACAAATAAAACTTTAATCGTCGCGATAAAAGTACTCACTTGAACAGGACAGTCTCAGTGACCGCAGCAATCTGGTGACAACACAGTGGGGTTGGCAGTGCGAAGTTGGCACAAACAGACATTAGCGCCGTATCTCGGCCGCCAGAGAGTTTGTCTTGCTGGCCACCACCGCGGTCTGACGACACTGATAGACATGTGGTACTCAGAACTATGCGATCGAAATGGGAATAGGATTGATTTATTGCCATATTGCAAGATAATAAGATAACGATATTATACTAGCTTCCGCCCGCTGCTTCGCCCGCGTTTTTAGGGATAAAAGGTAGCCTATGTGTTATTCCAGACTATAATCTATCTGTGTGCTAAATTTCATCCAAATCCGTCCAGCCGTTTCAGCGTGAAGAAGTAACAAACATACACACACACACACGCACAAACTTTCACATTTATAATATTAGTGTGATTGTATAGATGGTGATATCGCATCAATTTCCTTTAAACTGCAATGTTAAAGACATTGAATTGGAGTCTGTATGTCATTAACGCTCATAAGTGGCGTATTCAAAGAGGTTTATCAACTGATGTGGGCAGGACATGGTAGTCTCAGTGGTTAGAGAGGCGCCAGGTGTGGCAAAGATCACGGGTTCAAATACCACGTGTGTCAGTTGTTTTCTTTTAAATCTCTTAAAATTTAAGAACATATTGCAAGAGTGTAATCCTATAAATAACTTGAATTTTAATATAATATCAGGCCAGTATTTTTGCCTAAAGAAGTGACAGAGTTATATGAGAACAGTACAGCCACATTTAGCCAGTTACGTAGGTACGTGTGTTGACAACGACGGACCTTGTTCTTTAAGCTGTTGGCACAGCGAATCCTCATTTTAAAGGGTCGGCAACATCGTTATACTCAGTGTTGCAAGCATTTCATAGACTTTGGTAACCACCTCAGATCATAGAAACAAGGAAGATGTGCCAAGGCGCTATCGAGCTTGATGCCTGAACTTGAGCAAATTGCTCATACTAAAAACGTACGCGCTGGCGACGAACCGAACACGATCGATGGTATAAATACAGTGCTTTAGTTTAGTGTTAGTGTTGAGTGACAATTAACAGTGTTAGATTGAGGGTGTGCGGAATGTTTAATGCGTGGGAGATCTTTTTATTCACAAGGAGCACTTAATTATCCGCGTAATTGTGTCGAAAAATGTACTAAAAGTGGCATCAGTTGTTCCCGTACTAATATGCTATGATGGCATATCTCCTTGTTTCTATGATCTGAGGTAACCACTTATACCATCAGGAGGTCGTACGCCATTTGCCATCATCGTCGTTCAAAAAAAAGTTTAATAACAATTTCTGGCATACATGCAAAACAGCTGGGTAATGTTTAAAGGTGTATCCATAACCTTATAGCTACCATCAATCATATCTTTAACAGACGTATTGTCCGTTCTGACCTTTGACCTCGCCCTTAGAGTGTGGTGTACTTGATTGACCTTTATAATTATTTTGACATTTAAAATCTTTGTTTTCCTTTCTGATGCAATTAACTAGCGTTAGTTTATCTACTATGACGTCGTTATTTGATATGATTGTAAAGAAATTCTGGTTTATGTAAGTTTCAAATTATAGTCCTATTTTTACGCACCAATAATACTGCCGCTTATATAAATAATAATAATTAAGACTTCAGCTAATTTCTCTAATTTATTATGTCGGTTAGGAAATTATTGGTAGGTAATAATTTTCCTAACTGACTGCTGCACTTCTAAAAATAGTTGTTGTTATCTTATTCTCAAGACTATGATAAGTTAAAATTGGATAAATAATATGAATAGTGTAAGAAAAACCCTTTATACTTAAGTCTATGTTTCATCAGTACTGAGTACATACATCAGCATCACACAAAACACAACATAACTATCGTGTTGACGTAATCGTGGCTGTTGAGTAGCTACTAGTAGGTACTATTAGCCAAATTGCAGAGGAAACCGTAACAAGCTTCTTAGATCTAAATCTACCTCAAATGACTAGTAATTTTCGTAAAATCAGAAACTCCAAATTCCTCCTGAAACGATTTCTACAAATACAAATTGCCAGTTATATGAACATACAATTTCTTTTATTTGCATCATTGACATTCTAGAAGTTTCCAAATACATTGTGGAAGCTTTCAAACCTAAATTCCATGCAGAGTGACGACCATGTGACGTACACGCCAGGAAGTTAAGGTTTTAAAACAGATGGCTAAAGTTTCCATGATATGTATTTTCTGCAGGAAGCAGTTTTGATCTTCTGTGCGCTGGGAGACCTACAATGACATAGGTAACATGTTATAGAAACTGGTTTTTACCTGTACTACGCTTAAATTTATGGAATACTATGTTATTTTATTTCAGTACGGACTTAAAATTAACTAGCATGCGATCGCGATAAGAATAGTAACTATCGCTAAGTAGTCTTTTAGAGAACATTAATTTGTGAATCAATAACGAAAATTTTTTTCACATAATTTTGATTTACTAAGGGGCTATTTCACCAACCTATCAATAAAGTAATCCGTAACTAATCACCAGATAAGCTAATGGTTACTTTTAGTAAATTAACTTTTACTTCAATAATGTTGTCATTAAAAACTATTGTTAGGTAGTGAAATGCAATTTTTTGCTATTGAATAGTTTAGTGATCAAAATTAAATTAGCTTAATGAACAGATAATGATAGGTTGGTGAACTAGCCCCTAAATCTATTGTACCTAATAGATTTTTCATACAAAACAGCTCAATTTTCAATACTAAACGTCACAATATGGCGCAAGGTCAGTCCTATTCTTATTTTGATCGCATAGTACAACCTGTTACAACTAACGTTGAAACAACAAAAACCAACAGGCGCAGGTAACCACCACACGTGGACAACCCACCGTCACTCACCAACTTGAAACCAAACTTAGACAATTAGGTGGCGTGATTACGTGAAATGTGACCGTCGCGGTTTGCGCCAAGACACTTGATTTAGCAGCGCTGGGAAGTTTGTCCCGGAATAGACCACTCCCATCACTTTAAGTGTCACGGTTTTCAAGAGAGACTTTATCTAAGTGACAGCGACGGGTTAAGAGAAAAATAGGGCTAGAAATGTAGATGGATTTTATGAATCTGCGGGCTCATTGAATTAGTTGGAGCGTATTTGAATATAACGTGATTTGCGCCGGATTTCAATAACTCGCCCTTAGTCTAGAATTCTAGAACAATATGACGCGAATAAATGCAAAAGTAAGTTTGTTTGTTACCTTTTCACGCCTATACTACTGACTACTGAACCGATCATTATGAAATTTGCATTATACGTATACGTTGTCATCAGTACAGAAAAGGACTTAGGGTACCTTTTATTCAGAAAAAGTACTATTCCCGAGGGATAGACAATAACTTTCGACGGTCACAATTGCTTTAAGACGCTAGATGGCGCTACGTGTATGTCACGCGGATGAAAAAAGTCTAGTGATTAATATAAACTACGTGAACTTACACCAGTTTTATTGTCAAATATTATTGAGTTCTCGCAGCCTGAGACAGTTAGTATTACATGTCGTCTTCGAGTCTTCGTAGAGGACTTAACGATCCTCTAAGGGGTAGTATTACCCGTCCTAACTCCATGCAACCGGAGTGAGGGCAAAGGTTGCTACATGTAGTACACACAACAAATTTGGAAACTTTGTTACAAGTTAGGAAGACGGATAGGTCAGCTTGCTAATTGAAGTTTCTTGCGTCGGTAGTTCTTCTCAACTGTGAGTTAAGCGTTTAGAAGTACAGACTAATGTTTTAGACTAATATAGAGTTTTTTAGTTTAGTTAGTGATTGAATTGGCTGTTGGCTAACCTGAGAGCCTATTGGGTAATTTGATGTTGCGTATTGAATGGGAGGGGAACGTGGTACAATAAAATAGTAACAAAATTATAAGCTGTGCCCCGCGGTTTCACCCCTGTTTCTCAGCTCCTCGGGGTCGTATCGTGATGTTATATAGCCTATACTATTTCTCATAAATCTAGCTATCATATACATAAAGATTTTTTCGAATTTGACCGTTAGTTATAGCAACATTCAAACAAAAAACTCTTTATTACATTAGTATAGATTCCGTTTTACTTACGAGTATGTCATACTTGTCATTTATTCACTGCATTTACATGTTTTTTGAATAAGTGAATAGTTATGACATATATAATATTAAAACAAAATTATTTACAATTTTGTTACTACATATTTTATTGTACCAGCTTCCCCTCACCCTTCGTCACTGATAGATGATATTGGTGCCGATTCTGTTGTTTACCAACTAAACTAATTTAGTCTCATTACGTCTCTTTCTAAAAAAAACATGAGAAAAGGATAGAAGATATTTAATCCTGTCAAATTAGTCCACTTGAATAGTTTTGTTGTCAATTTAGTCGTAATCGCAAAAGGTCATGACTATTTTCCCGTAAATGACAAGGGCGTAGACTAATTTGACAGTTCTAAATATTTTCTGTCCTTTTTCAATGTTATTTGTAAGAAAGAGATGTAAAGTGATTAAAATTAGTTTAGTGCGACGTTCAACAGAATCAGCACCATTACCAATTTTCACCTATTGATATTTTAGAACTAAATCCAACTCGACTTACTCTGGTTATTGATGCTACACAGCTACATAACATACCGTATAGTAAGTACTATTGGGAACAGACTGTCCATTTCATTTTGTAAGTTATATTCGGTCCGGGGGCGGACATTTCTCGAGCTCACCTTTTGACCTTATTGGTACGAATGACCCTAAGGTGGGTTGTGCGATATTGCCGATAAAATGTAAGTAGCCTTATTGTAAACATGTGTGTTTAACTGTGCGTCTAGTGGTGCAACTTATGGGATAAATAAGAAAGTGGGATTGTTTTATTCAGTTCATTTAGTTTACTATCGCACTAATATAAATGCGAAAGTTTGGGTGTGTGGGTGTGTTTGTTACTCCTTTACGCTGAAACGGCTAGACAGATTTGAATGAAATTTGACGAAGAGGTAGCCTTGAACCAAAAGCACATAGGCTACTTTTCATGCATTTTCACGTAGACGAAGTCGCAGACAACAGGGGGTCTACTCTCTAAGCACGAAATCCGTAGTTTCGACCTTAGTTACGGGCGTTTCTTACTCCGTATCACCTACGGACTTAAGATTAGTTCAGGGCCCGAACTAAGAATGTATGATAGCACGATTTGACAGTTGTCCCTACTCCCGATGTGTTTTTATTCGTCCGAAAAATTGAATTTGACACTTGTTTTGACGGAATCTTATATCTATTGTACTTTCGGACGGGCCCGTATCTTCGTTGACGGACTTACAGAGTAGACCCCCAGCTGTTGTAGCTGTTGAAAATGATATGTTACTACTTAATTATATTCTTTTATTGGTACAAAGTAAAAACTCCTATTTTTAACAGTTATTATTACCGTTGCTTTATTTTTTTTAATTAAACAAAAATCTTAAAATCTTACTCAAACATATTCAAATACCAAAAAAATTGCAAAAATCTAATTCATGCGAACCGAAGCCATTTCTTTATACTGTAACAATCATGACGTCAGCGTCGTTAAGTCCATCAAATTCTTCAGAAAATAAAAAACTCAAACTAGCAAGCTTGGTCAGTACTAAGTATGTGTCTTTAAAATCATGCCATTGTCGTGTTACGTTGTAACAAAGTTATATCAAAAGAAAACTAATCTTTTCCCTACTCTCAGGTTACTTCATAATAAGTATTTTAATAAGTGCTTCATTTGTTTGTCTGAAGTTTCCAGCTTAACTGCTTGAGTTAAGTTTTCAGTTAGCTCCTTCATGTATATGAACCTTTGAAATTAATTAAAAATCCAGTTTTTTTTGCGTTGTTGGTCCAGTCACAAATTCAGCTGGAGTGATCGCAAGGTGCAGGTTTCGATTCCCAAGGGCGTGGTTGTAAGTACTTTGTACCTTTAGAAAGGTTGGCGATTTATTCATTTATTTAAGTTATTAAATATATAAGTGATTCTCAAAAATCATATGACCCGAGCGGGATTTGAACCCGCGACCTCTGCCGTACCGTGGCTAGTGCTCTGAACCAACTGAGCTACCGGGTCTCGCGTGACTCATCTGAAATTTGAGACCCCTTTGTAATACGGTTCTTAGGAGCGTTTGTCATTTATTTAAATTAAATATAACGATCGAAACTAATTAGGTACACTATTTAAACACAAACTATGAAAAATACAAAAAAAATAAAATAAAGATATAATACACAACTGAAATGATACATGAAGATATCAGTCATGTATTTGCAGTGACGCGTAATTCCTCACAAAGCGCTGCAGTTTATCAAGATAACATTCAGACGCGTAAAAAATTATATTAATGAATAATCCCTTTGTCACTACTTACAATGACAACCTTGAGACTAATCGCAGCTCTTTGTGAGAAACCAAACAACAAAACGAAATCTTAGGAAACTTCCAAAATAATTCCACAATTGGCTGTTTTAAATGAATATAAATTGGTCGTGCCATAAAATAAAAGAGTTGATATTTTTGATAAGGATGAAAAATAATTTATTTGAAGGCCACCCAATGATTTTCTACTAAGTAAGCAAGTATTGACATGTTCTTATGTAGGCACCATTACATTTATCAAGGGACCTAGCCTGTCCATTACTAGATTAATCGAAAAATAATGTAGCACATAAAGTTTGGTCGACTTAGGGTTTTTTTAATTTGAAAAAGGAAAACCCCACTCGCCAGTTTTACGTAGGTATAGGTACAAAAAAAAAACAAAATATTTTTGTAACGAAGTAGAAATCGTCACGTAAGGAAAATGCATTATGCTCCTTCCATGCGAGTTTCTCTCTCTCTGTCTCTTTCGAACTTTCTTCCTGAGGGGATTCTCCGCCCGCACACTTTTTTTTTTGTAAAAACAAATAAATATTTCATTTATTTTTTTTGACGTCATAATTCTTTCTCCAAATATTCCGGTCCGTAGCCTCAGTCCACATCCCGGTTGAACGATTCCTAAAAGTTCTCAAGTGCATCGCTGTATGTAAGCGGTGATAAATGAAATAATTTTATTTCTCCGCGAGTTTCGAGTGTTACAAGTGATTTATAGTTCGCCCGGGGCTCGAACCCGCACGGGGATTACGTGGAACCGGGAGGGGGAAATAAAACTGTTTCGATTTGTGGACGCCGCGCGGAGTTTTAAGGTTTTTAGAGTTTAAATGTGGTTTTGAAGTTAGTGTGCGTATAACCGGAAAGTACTTAATTTATGGTTTTTATGCTGACGGAGTTTTACTAGAGCAAAATCTTGTTCAGAATTTGGAAAGCCAGTCTCCTAATAGTTTTATATACTTACCTACTTATAAAGTCTTTATTAATGGCAAATATTTTAGGGAGTAAATCTATAGGCTACAAAGATGCTTTTTACCAAAAAAGTATTACATTTCATGGATTTTTTTTTGCACGGAACCCTTACCTATACTTTTTCTGAAATAAAAATACCTTAAGTTACTGTTCATTATATCAGCTATCTGCCAGTGAAAGTCTCGTAAAAATCGATCCAGCCATTTCGGAGAAAGCCGCCACAAACAAACAGACAAATATAAAAAAAACCGGCCAAGTGCGAGTCATACTCGCGCACCGAGGGTTCCGTATTAGTTTTGGACGTATAAATTGAAAAAAACCGGACCGCATAACTAAGTTTGTTTTTCAAGGAATTTTGATGATTTTGAAAAAACTGTAATAACTAATTATTTCAGATTTTTCGCTCCGCAAACTTCGGAGATAAGGGGGGGGGGGGGAATGGTAAATCAATCCCTTTCATATGATATGTCACTTGACCTAGTAACCCCACTTTAAAATTTCGGACCCCCACTCCGGCCCCTTTAGCAATGCAAATAAAAATATTCTTTGACTTTTTTTATTTGCAATAAAGTTGGGCAAGCATTCTTTATAACTTTTCCAAATTTCAAGTCGATAGCTTTAGTAGTTGCTGAAATAAGCAGGTGTGACAGACAGACAGACAGACAGACAGACAGACGAAGTCGCACCATAAGGGTTCCTTTTTTACCATTTTGGTACGGAACCCTGAAAAGTGTATTTTTATAAGTGCCACTTAGTAAAAATATGTAATTTTAATTTACAAACAGACACTTCAATTTTATTTATTTGTGTAGATATCATGCGTCATGCCATGGAAGTGGGCATCCGGAGGGTCAGACGTATTTATAGAACGAGGAAACTGGAAACGATAAAGATGATGAAAAAAGAAAGAAAGACGATAAAGATGTTCTCTTCAATATTGAAGGCATCGATATTTATGTGAAGAAACATTCAAGACGCTTGAAAAACTGAAGTAGACGGCGCTTAAAAAGTATAGATTCAGAATTTCTATTCAGGTAGACCTTTATCTTTTTCTCGTTCTTAAAGAAAATTGGACTGAAAAGCATGAAACAGGAAAACATTTCTGTCCGACAGCCTGAAATTCTCACTATTTTTCTTTACGTAAAAATAGAATTAAAAAATGTTTTCAGTAAAAAACTATAATTCTTATTTTATTTGTCAATGACACTTGTGCCTATGGCATAATTTTTCGGTCGACGAGGGCCATCTCAAAATGAACGGCTAGTAACGTAAATGATAGCCACATGTCCTTATAACAATTCAGTTTAAAGACGGTTCCAGGCATCGTCCGTTATTAATTAAAGCTTATAACTGTAGGTTCTGTTTGATCTCAGCCCCACAGTCCTAACCAAATACTCGGAATTGTTTAATCATGGTTCACAAATGTGGAGGCGAATCACGGTGAACTCGGTTTTGTTTATGTTTGAATTGTACACACCTGATGGTAGCCGTGCATTGAATTAAGTTATTAATTTGTGTCGGTCCGCTGTCCGTGGTTTTTGATCTTTAGTGCAGTTAAATGAGTTAACTGTACAGTAACTAAATTTACCGCCGATGGATGAGTTCCATATAATTTAATTGACGGTTAAATGCATGCAAATTCTGTTCAATTTTTGAAGTTCTTTGAGAAATAACACTAATATTAGAAATGCGGACGTTTGTGTGTGGTGTGTGTGTATGTTACTTCTTCAAGCTTAAACGGCTGGACGGATTTGGATGAAATTTTACAAAAAAGTAGCCTGGAACTTGGAAAAGCATATAGGCTACTTTTCATACATTTTTACGTAGATAAAGTCGCGGGCACCAGCTATTAGTATCATAATACTAAAACGACAAAAAAGTGTAAAAATAAAAAAAATCAACCAGCAATCATAGCAGTAATAATATCTACATTTTCCCCGAAACTATTAAATCCAGCTAATTACACGCACTTGGAACACAATAGCCTTTGTCTACGGCGACATTAACCCGCGAACTATTCAGGTGTCCACAATAAATCATGCGACAATGATATCGAGTGAAAAATGGTCCGCGATATAATTGAAACATCGCGTGCGTTTGTCGCGGCGATTTTGTATTAATGCTCGCTACGAGTAGTGTAGAGAGTGATGTTAGAATAGGTTCTACTATTTTTAGGTTAATTATTTGTTAGTTGGGGTGTCTAGCTTTAATTTGATTTATGCTATTGGCCTGTTATTCTTAGCAACTTATCAGTTAAGACTGACATATAATTTAAAAAAGTTTTTTAATACTCGTCAAACAAATCAAATACTACCTACATAATATACTAGATAATAAGTATACTAATATTATAAAGAGAGATTGCGAATTTTGTGAGTTTGTGTAGGGTAACCTCGGAACTACTGATCTGATTCGAAAAAAAATTCACTAGTGGAAAGCCACATTATCTTTGAGTGCTATGGGCTACTTTGTATCCCAAAAGAAAATTATAGTTCCCGTGTGTCACATAAAATTTATCATCACAAACAGCAGTGTGTTGTATGCCTCCTGGAAAATAACAAAGAAAACCTTGCCGGACCGTTCAAAACGAGCTCAATTTTGAGAGATAAGGCTGCCTTTTATCAACATTAATATTAAACCTTATCTGGAAAAAACTGAAATAACCTCATAATATTATCTAGAAAAGCACAAACTGGGTTGTAAAATATACACTGATGTTTTTGTTGGCTAAAGCCAATAGAATAGAAAAATACTACTATCAAAATGGCAGCAACCTAAAAAAAACTTCAATAAAAATAAATCAAGCTTGAATAGCTCACAAAATATAGCAAGGAAGCCACGACGTTGAATAATAAATGGCAGGCATGCGTACGATGCAGCGTTACCTGATACACTGAATACGAACCGCGCGCCGCCCGAATATATTGCATGGTTTACAGAATAGGAACCTATATCTAAGTTTATAGTGATTTCAACCAGCCTATCTATTCTGTACCTACTGACACGCCGCGTGATATCACCGCGGGAACTGCCAATTTGTTCGCAAACGTTTGAGGGAGAATCTCACCGTGACATTCTCCCTCGAACGTTCGCAAACAAATTGCCAGTGTAATTGTAATTGTTGTGAACAAGGCGTGCCTTTTGTGCAATTTATTTCATCACCACTGCTCAAAGGAAAACATCGTGACAGAACCAGCATTTGTTCTAGAACCAAAAAAATGGAGGCATGTGGTACGTCAAATAACCCACACTGGACCTCGCACAGAGAGGAGGCTTGAATCCCAGCAGTGGGAACATTAAAGACTAATTATGTTCTTGAGAACCACTTTAAGCCTATTCTAAACATGTCAAATATAATAACGCTAAATCTATCAAGAGTATATTAACGTCAAAAGTTTGTAATGTGCCTCAGTGCCTCCATTGTTCCAAAATACCTATATTTTCAACCTTAGCTAGTCACTTATCATTTATCACTGGTTTTGTTGCTCAATAGTCTTCGTTAGAGGAATAATTTAGTTCAGCAACTACCTAGAGTGCTTTCAATAGCTAATTTATTGTTTGTTTTACCCCATTTATTTTGTTAGCCGTGATATGCTTTAGTTATTAGAACGGACTAGCTCTCGCAATTTCACTCGCCATTTCATTTAAAAGAAATCGGATTATTATGCCCGCGCTTTTACTTCGTTTTCTCTTAGTGTTCTTTTAGGCTTTTTAGGGTTCCGTACCAAAATAAAAAAGAAGGAACCCTTATGGTGCGAATTCGTCTGTCTGTCTGTCTGTCACGGCTGCTTATTTCAGCAATTACTAATGCTATCGACTTGAAATTTGTAACAGTTATAAAGAATGCTTGCCCAATTTTATTGCAAATTTTAAAGTGGAGTTACTAGGTCAAATTACATAGCATATGAAAGGGCTTGATCTGCACATTTCAAAATACATTTTCATTTTCTTTTATGTCTTATAGTTTTCAACATATGATGAAAAATGTCTGAAAAAATACCATTCGGGCCCTTATCTCCGAAGTTTGCGAAGCGAAAAATCTGAAATAATTAGAGTTGATAGAAATTGACCTATATATTGAACCAAAAATAAAACGATGTTCCTCACTATTACAGTTTTTTCAAAATCATCAAAATTCCTTCACAAACAAACTTAGTTATGGTTATGCGGTCCAGTTTTTTTTTTAAACTTTTATACGTCCAAAGATGGTACGGGGCCCGAGTACGACTCGCACTTGGCTGGTTTTTCTTTTTACTCAGCTTGTAAAAGTCATAGCGTGATGTTAAAGAGCCTATACTATTCCTCATGAATCTGACTATCATATTACTAAAAGAAAGTTCCAAATATTAGCGCGTTCAAACAAATAAAAAAAACTCTTCAGCCTTATTATATTAGTTTAAATAGATTTACAACAATCTATTGTTTCAACAAACATAACTTTGTGACTAATTTCCTGAATTAACTCAATTTGAGACTCAATTAATACTTTGAATATCTTCTTCAGATCAAAGGCACTTAAAATAAAAGCCGACAGAACACAGTCATCTTTAGCCGCCATTTTACAGAAATGTACATTTGAGAATATTACATCTAAATTCGTCCTGCGGCCCTATTCTTGATGTCAATTCTAATTACACTCTACATATGGCATTCGTTCTTATGAGATGTGACATAAAGCTCAATATGCCTTGTAAAGTTTAGTTGTATTGCATGTGTGGTCTCATAATATTATGGATGCTCTGTCTTTTGCTAATCAATTGTACATGCACAGTTAGAAAAATAATATTTTAAGGGGGCAATGAGAGTTTTAACTTTCTACGTTATTTACGAGTAGTTTCGTCATGTCCCTACCCGTCAGTTTCATCCTCGTAAAATGTACAGTTTATTTTGCATAAAACTTTGCACATAACAATTGTTTTTTTTTTATTTATCTGAAAGAAAAAAGAAATTCACCACCTTTTCAAGTGAGTATCATTGGATAGGTCCAATATTATGAAATTCAAACTATATTCCTTGCTACTTAGTATATGCTACGGAACCTTTGACTGTGCTTTGTCCGACACGCACTTGGCCATGTTTTTAGGGTTTCGTATCTCAAAAGGAAAAACGGAACCCTTATAGGATCACTTTGTTGTCCGTCTGTCCGTATGTCAAGATCCTTAACCGGTGGAGGCATCTGCTCATAGATGGTGCTACTAGAAGTATGTAATAGCTGCTCATAGATGGCGCTATTACATATTTCGGAACCCTCAGGGCGCGAGTCGTACTCCGTTTTTTTTTTAAGGATTTGGCGATTAACCCATCAAACACAATTAAAAACCTGACTCACTGGTAGGTCGGAGGGACTAGAGAGATTAAGACATCTAGATGTTCTAAAGTATGCTCAACGAAATCTTCCCATTCAGAATAAGTCACCAGATGTCAGAATGCGCGTCGCTCGGGTGTTTCTTTGATCAACATGTCGGTTCTATTCCTGTCCAACTATTTCCAACAAAGAACATGTTCGTGTGGTGATACAAGTGTTTGTTTTCTAAGAAACTTGATATGATGCGAGCGGTTTGAAGGTTTTTGAAGTGGTTAACTTTGATCGTTTGCGAAGTGTATGAGACTTTACGTAGACGTGTGTAAAAAGAAAATATGAATGCTAAGGAATGACATTAGGTTAAATAGCAGTAGTTTTTATAAAATTTAAAATATTTTTAGTAGGTATTTATTTTATTTTATTTATTTTATTTTATTGATTTACACGGCATATACACACCAATTACATAAATCAAAGTACAAAATTATAATAATTACAAACATAGACTGATAATAGAAATTATTCAAATCTTATTATTTTCCAAAAAAAGTAGGCATATAACCATTAAATTGGCGAATTTATTGTAGAATAGATCGAAGTCGGGGTTGGCTTCCACGAGCTTATTTAGTGCGGTCAATACGCGCGGTATGGGAGATGCAGCACGGGCTGCAGTCCGACATGAAGGCACGTCTAGCAGCCGATGTTTTCTGCTACGGAGATAATTATTCGGTGCGCAGAGTCGAATCAGCTCATTATGGATGTCAGGAGCATCCGTCATGCCTTTCAATATTTTGAGCATAACGCCTACCTGGTCACATGCCCTTCTGGTCTCAAGCATATGATACCCCAGACATCCTACAAGGAACTTGGTAGGATAGAGGTAGGGATAGTAACCAAAAGTTCTCCTGTAAAGAAATCGCAGGAATGCTTTTTGCACTTTTTCTAGAAGAATGAATCTATTGAAATGCTATTAATTGTGGAATGAATGAATATGATCAAAAAAATAGAAAATTAAAAATTTTATAAAAACCCGACCGCGATTTTCGTTACATCTTATCTGTTGTTATAGACCCACCAAAATAGAAAAGGAAAACAAGACATTGCAGTCGGGACCCATTATATGACTATTAATACCTGGAAACACTGGGTCCCGACTGCAATGTCTTGTTTTGCTTTTCTATTTCGGTGGTTCTATAACAACGGATAAGACGTAAAGCAAACTGCGGTCGGATTTTTATAAAATTTTTAATTTTCTATTTTTATTTTTCTCTTTTCAGTTTTTGATGTCTATGACATATATTATATATTTCCGGAATTGTCTCTTTAAGTCCTTTATTTCGATACCCCACATGACCATGTCAGTTTTTTTTTTTACGACTTCACATAATGGCGATTAAAATCCGCCATGTTGGTTTTTTTCGTAATCCATATAGCCTATTTTACTCGCGACGTCAATACGAATCTAATAATATGTCATATATGTTAAAATCCGTTTGCTCGTCTCTAGGAGGGAACACAGAAACGGAAATACATACATACATACATACTAACATACAGGTGAAACACTATACCCTCCTTTTGGGATTCGCCGCAGTCGGGTAAAGTCGGGTATAAGTTAGTGTATATTTTGGTGCCTTGTGTTTACTTTTTTTTCTCTATTTTATTTCATTTAGCGTGTAAAATCTAAAGTTTTTCCATTGATATTAAAACATAAAGATACTGAATTGGTTTTATTTACTGGGTACATAACAAGAGGATTTACTTCTTAAAAACAAGTAAATTCATATTCATTATTCTAGCAGCATCATAAAACTATTTCTCTACTACCTCACCAACTACTTACCGTATCAAATCCTCTATTACTATGTGCATACCATTACGCCGCAAGTTGGCAACATTATAATAATCGGCGCCATGTATGGCAGTAATTACTTCTGGATCAAGTGTGGCATGTTCGCAAGTTTCCACTTTATTCATGAGGTCCCATTAAACCTTGTTAGGAGCTGCAATTATGGTGTGAGTATCTTCCTAATTTATAGATTGCTTAATTTTAGGTTGTTTGAAATTTGAGCACCTCGTTGAACTAGTGGTTACTAGTGTAGGGTCCTGGTTTGATCTCCGTTTTGGAAAATATACGGTAATGTTATGTTTGAAATCAGTTTTAGGATGACTGTCGTTGTCTTTCTTTCTTGGCGTGAGTTTTTAGGCAATCTTCGCGGGTTTCTGCGCGCGTAGCATGAGAACTGTAGAAATGGGTATTATTGACGGAAGAATAGACAAAATGACAGATTATAAAAAAATCTACTGATTGTGATGGCGATGTTAAAAATTAAGAAAAGAAATGTTTCTATTCTTCAGTCGACAAAAGTGTACCTACATTTACAACGCGGTGGTGGAGATTTTTTTGTGACAGACCGTGTTCGGTAGTTCATCCAAGACTGAACTCTGAATCATGAAACGAATGTGAACATCAATTCAAATATTTTACCGAATCGAAGAGAAGTAGCCTGTGTTATGCTGCATTTAGCATCAAAATAATAATTCAAATATTTTAAGCTGGTAAAAAAAATACTACATAAACTAACGACATCAATCTCCTTTATTACTAAATGACTTCTAACAAATCCTAACGTAGGCTGTCACTTTAAGATCCTTAGAGCGATAGTCTTGTTTAACGACAAACATATTAAGGGCGAGTTAAAAGCCAACTCAAGCCCAACCAAAAGCCAGCTGATTGAGCATTCGCGTGACCTCGTGGTATTTTATTGATATTTATGGAAACTTCACACACCGTCGCGAATCGCCGAATGCCCCCGAAAGTTCCCGAACATCTCCGAACCTATTAGATTTATGTTCGCCTTCGGTAATCGATAGCTATTGGTCGCATTGATGTCAACTCCAAGTTTAGGCTCCGTGAATAATGTGAGGTTTTCCGTGCTTTTAGTTTCCGAAGAGTTCGAGCGGAGTTCATGTGTGGTGATATATTTAACTCGTGTTTGAGAGTGTAGAATGGCGTGTGACTTTTAGAATAGGGTCATCGGGGTCATGCGCTATTTTTATGGGTTTTAATTTATCGCTAATGAAGATTAACGTCGAGTCTTATAGTGATACATGAATGTTAAATACTGTAGCAAGTCCTCCCTGTAGCGCTGTTCTATTATTAAATACTTATGTGATGTTAACAACTAATGTGTATGTTTTACTTGTTGTAAGGGATATTAATATCAAACTTCGTGTTTCCATTATCATTGTTCTGTATTTAGTTTCTGTAAATATTTTTTATTTTATTAAATTGTTATAAATGGATAAATAAAATCCGATATCAATTTCTGCTCAAACACAACTTTACTGAAGGCATACCGAAAATAAAAGTGTATTTTATTAGAAAAATTAATTCTTACAAAACCAGAAAATAAATATTAGACATCGAGCTTTAGAAAGAGATAATCGGCTAGCTTCGGCTTCGTAGAGCATCGTCTCTGTCACTCATATAGGTACTGGCGCGAGTTAGGAGCATAGATCGCGCATGTATAGTTTCAGCCCAATCGACAATAGGCAGTTGACAGCAGGTACTTAGTAGAGAATAATCCAATAGACGACGAGCATCGACTGACGAACCAATCAGGTGCAGCCTCGGCACCCCCTTTTCTTCATTCCGCCAGAGACCGAAAAATCAACTAACGCGTAGGTGACGTTTGTGCTCATGCATGACTGGTACCTATACCTATGTGACGTTTTGTAGCTACTATTAAAGTAATTTTGACTGAAAAGTCGGTGACAAAAGTCACATAAGTATGAGTGACAGAGACGATGCTCTACGAAACCTGGTGCTTACTGCCAGGTATACACTACGGTGTGACAGTCAGCCAACAATGATTAGGCGCCTCAAAAATTCATTTTGTATTCTAAATCATTGGAATAGCTCCCCATTGCGACAAATACGGTAATTTTTACTTTCTTTGCCCCAAATTGACCCGAACCCCAAACTTTAACAATAATAAAATTATTTAAAAACTTCGCCGCGGAATGGCACTTTCCCCTTTGATGGCGATTAGCTGTTTGTGTCGCAAACATTCCGGATAAATACTTTTTGTGAATGTTTGTCGAGTGTTGAGGAGTTCTTTGTTGTGAAATAGGACATATCAACGTGGACACGTTTGCAGAAATTAGGATTTTAGACTTAGAAATTAGGATTTTAGATTTTAGATTTATACCACTACTGCTTTATCAAAGAATTTTGATTTTAACTACCATAAATAATATGCTAAGAAGCAAAAGGCTCAAACTGAAGGGACTGTAGGTAGAAGTCTATTAGAAAGGAAATTTTACTGCTATTTTTGTTTTATATCATAACTAGCTATGCCCCGCGGCTTCACCCATAGTTTAATTTCAAACAAGTTTTTAAACATTACTGCTCGTTTCAGACAATAGCGCGTTTAAACAAACAAACAAACTCTTCAGCATTATTATATTATAGATATTGGAACAGGTCATATCCACCATAATTTCGAAGCCTTAACTAATGGGTTTTTTTAATGTGAATATTAGTAAACGATTGAAACTTCAGAAATATCACAATCACGTGTAATTCCACTATCTTTCAATACATCACCACAGTTAATTGCAGTCAACTGCTGGACATAGGTCAATCCCACCTACTTAACTTTACTCTAACCTTAACTTACTGTAATCTTAAATTTAACCACTGATTAAAATTTAATCGATTATTATATCGATAATTTAAGAGATTTAATTAAAGTTTATGAATGAATAGAGATGATAATTGACTTAAGAGCTGTTTAATCATCGTGTATAAGTAAGAGGGCCGGTTTTGAGACATGGTTTAACTCTCATCATGTTAATTACACTCCAGTACCTACTGGCACGGTATGTTCCTGGAATGCTTTAGCGTATTCAGCCGGAGTTGCCGCAAAATTCGGAATATTAGTTGACATGCAAGTTAGGTTCGCTCTGAATTTAATTTAATTGCATTAACTACTCGTATTTAGTGGATGATTTTGTACTGCGTTTATGTTGTTTGTAACTCGTTGCAATATTTGTATGGACACAGCCTGTACTTCATTTTGAGAAGGGCTTATACATTAAGCAGTGATAGCCTAGTGGTTTAACCGTGTGCCTCCGCCGGTGAATGGTTCAAGTTCGATCCGGAGGCACGCACTGCTGACTTTTCAAAGTCATGTGCTTATTAGAAATTAATTATCGCTTGCTATAACGGTGAAGGAAAACATCGTGAGGAAACTTGCATGCCTAAGAGTTCTCCATAAAATTGTTGAAGGTGTGTGAAGTCGGCCAACCCGTACTTGGCCAGCGTGGTGGACTATGGCCTTCTCTCATTCTGAGAGGAAGCCCGTGCCCAGCAGTGGGACAGTTTATAAATAGGGCTGATATTATTATTATATTTTAAGAACTTCTACCTTCCGATATTACGAAAGGAGCAAGATGGGTTCTCTTCTCTACGTGATATCGAAAGACGATACATCGATTGTCTCGCATCGGAAACGTTGCATCGATGCGTTAGATAATCGATCGCATGTTGTATCGATTAGCCATTTCATCAAATTATACGCGTAAGTTATATGAGCATTTTATAGAAAGTTGCAAAAATATACAAGGCCTATTATTTTGTATATTAGGTAAATTGATTTCTAATCTTACCACATTCAACCAAATAAACTCGAAGCTGTTATAGTGATGTAATATTTTTTAGTGGAATCTTATTTTTTTTCTTCTTAATGAATAACATTTTAAATTATACCTTCTTCTTTTAAATATTGAAATCTTCCCATTTTTCTCTCCCATCGTTTCAACTTACCTCAATATCGATCTGTAAGTAAGACAGAATTTCAAACATAATATTCAGTATTTCCTCAAATAATATTAACTTTACTCGGTATTCCCCTGAGTGACTGGTCTTACAATAAGTAGCTGGAGCGGCCGCGCTACGTGTCCGCGATACCATCGGCCGGCTAACAACGGAACTGTCCAGAATCCTTTCTGCAAAGAAACTTTGTTGAGGAAAAACGTTATTAAGTTATAATAGAGATCTTTGTGAAGGAGCCTCTAGATAGGCGGTGAAATTATTTGAAACAATGTTCCACTGACCTGGTTTCTTAAAGGGCAAAAAATACAGTAATATTATTTCAACGTAGATCGGCCTAAGAAAACCTTGACCATATTACCTATACTAATTAATAATTTCGACCATAACTTTGAGCTTTTAAGTTGAGTTTAATGTGATAAAAAATACCATGTACGCGCATTGTGAACTGTTATTATAAAAGTAAGTTGTGCTTATTTCTCTTGTAAGTGATTTATAATGTAAGAAAAGTAAAAAAAAATAGTCAAAAAGCAATCGACGTAAGGTATGTCACATCACTAACATAACCCTTCTTCACAACAAAAATAATGAGGCTCTTGTCTTTAATCTGACTACCGGAAATACGTTACAATCACAAAGATGGAACACATCAAACAAAACATCTAGATCCTTAGATATTTTATATTTGGAATACGAAAGAATGTCGCTCCAAATATAACCCTAAAACGCCACTCGTTTCGCTTAAGCGCGTCATCCGGCGTCTAAAATGAAGCACGCATTACGAGTAGCGTGACAAATGCGACGATTAGTACTGCCCGCTTCATTTGTTCGGGAATCGCGTCGTATAAAATTAAGTCCCCTTTGATCTACACTCGTTAGTTGATGCTCTTTATGGAGAGTGACGCTTCTGATATTGTTTTTTTGATGTGTCTATTTTTAGGTGTTTTGAAGGGTTAAGATGTTTCTACTTTGATGATGCATAAAGATGTTCTTAGAGTTGTTTCATGTAAGATTATTAACTTGTACCGTGTTAGTTTTGTTTACAATCAATTTTTGAATACTAAGTACCTACTTGTTTATTTAAAACACTTTTTAGGTTGAATCAAGCGGCTTTTTAATTAATTTTTACTTATTTTTTGTACAATACATGCAGATGCACGCTTACAAGGTTTTTTCAGAACTGGCAATGCAAGGGGTGGAAACAAAGTTGCCAACTTAAAAATGCGTATTGCATTTTTCTACACACTAATGCGAACAGTTGTGTTGTAAATACTATTGCAGGTGACGACTTATCTAAGTATATTATAACTGTCTAATTAACTTAAAAATAAATCACCGTTGGTTATTTCTGCTTGCTATTTCATACAATACAGTGGTATTGTTATTCAGGGTAAATTATATCACATCAGATATTCGATCAGAATCTCACCGTTAAATGGAATCATCCTGTTATATAGGTACATATAATATTTCATGCCTCTATATAACCACAGTGAAATATTGAAAGTGTCTATAAAATTAAATACCTCAATTCATCACATTTGTATAAAAATAAAGACGGTAAAAAAGCAATTATTTACATCACAACCTGTATTTTACACGGCCCAAAAACAACCCAAATCACCCAGCGATTATAAGTTTTATGTGCTTGCTTTTAAGGTAAATAATTGCTTGTTGAATAGGGTCCTAAAATTGAAATAGGCCCTATCTGGCCCTAATATTTAATTCGTGTGTGGATCAAGGAATCTTTCCGGATCTAATGAAATACAGTAAAGTCATACCGCTCTTCAAATCCGGGGATAGTAAGGACACCAATAATTATAGACCTGTATCTGTGTTACCAGCTTTCAGCAAAGTGTTTGAAAAAATTATGCTAAATCAAATGCTACATCATTTCAATTCTAACAATATCCTACATGATCAGCAATATGGTTTCACCAAAGGACGTTGTACTACTGACGCCGGTGTTACATTATTGAAGCATATTTTTAATGCGTGGGAGGAGGGACAAGATGCCATTGGAATCTTTTGCGACCTCTCGAAGGCATTTGATTGCGTAAATCACGAAACACTGTTGTTGAAGCTTGAGTTTTACGGACTTCATAAATTAGCACTCAGTTTGGTAGATTCTTACTTGAGTAACAGACAACAGCATGTTCAAATAAACGGTGTGAGTTCATTGGGTCTAAAAGTGAAAATGGGGGTACCGCAAGGATCAATATTGGGTCCGTTCCTATTTTTAGTATATATTAACGATTTACCACATTTACTGAAAAATCAGCCAAAGATGGTTTTATTTGCTGATGACACATCATTGATTTTTAAAGTAGATAGACGTGTTCATAACCTTGACGACGTAAATAATGCTATTCTTCAGGTACATGATTGGTTTACCGCAAATAATTTAGTGCTCAATGGAAAAAAAACTAAATGTATAAGGTTCGCCTTACCGAATGTTAAAAGTAGTGAATGTGACGTCGTACTGAATAAGGAAAAACTCGAGTTTATTAATGATACAGTGTTTCTAGGGATCACGCTTGACTCGAAACTTCAATGGGGTCCTCACATAACATCCCTTGCAGGGCGGCTTAGTTCAGCCGCATATGCAGTTAGGAAAGTTCGGCAACTAACAGACGTCGATACCGCGAGACTGGTCTACTTTAGTTACTTTCATAGCATCATGTCTTACGGTATATTATTGTGGGGACGAGCTGCAGACATTGAATCTATTTTTATTCTGCAAAAGAGAGCTATCAGAGCCATTTATAAGCTTCGCAGTCGCGAATCTCTTAGGGAACTGTTCAAAGAAATTAATATCATGACGGTGCCTTGTCAGTACATATATGAAAACATTATGTATGTTAGGAAAAATCTACATCTATTTGGTAAAAGATGCGAAAGACATCATTACAGTACTCGAGATGGAAACAAACTAGTCCAACCACGCTACAGATTATCCAAAGTACATACATCTTTTATGGGGTACTGCGTAAAATTTTATAATAAACTACCTCTCAACGTTCTTCAATTAAATGAGAATAAATTCAAAAACTGTATAAAACGCACACTATGTAGGCAAGCATATTACAAATTAGAAGATTATATTGCTGATAAGAATGCTTGGCTTAATGCTGGTCCTGCTCCACAACCACTTAGACTCATGTAATCGGAGTTATCTGCCCTTGAAGCTCTTCTTTATGACTTTGTAAATTACTTTATTATTCTGACATTTACAGGTAATCTATTCAGAAATTGACATGAATTAATATAATAATTTTCAATAGTAAGTTTGGTTTTGTTGTACGCATATGAATAACGTTAGTTTTGTAATTGAGTAACTTTCTTTGTGTATTGTGAATGTGAGTGCCATGTACCTAGCTATTTAAGTTTTAAGCTTATAGTATGGCAGTTGAGAGCATGTCATGCTCGCTTAAATGTACCGCTGATGGTGGCGTGTGTATTGGATCGTTCGATTCCCTCCAAAATGGTTGAGTTGAACGGTGCTGATGCGCACGTCATGTCCGTGAACGGGCGCTGTCAGTTGGTGCTGGTCATCTCTTGACTGCCTAAACAATGTTTTTTCACTTGTCTAGTTGATAATTATTATTTTGTACCTTACTAAACATAGTTCTCACATATTAGGGCATCACTGTAATCAAAGAAACTGTAACAGAATTTATTGAAAAAGAGTAACCATGGAGTTTCTTGTCCGTTCTTCTCCATAGGAATCTACGTTTTGGAACGGACAACTAGCTTCAACTAACGGACAAACCGACTGACAACTATTGTAATATTGTTTGACATTTCAAAAGTGCCTGTAAATGGTCTAATTGAAATAAATGTTTTTGACTTTTTGACTTTGACTTTGAAACAAATCCGTCCTTTTTGGCGCCTATATAAACGGTATAAATCTTCGATGAATCTGACGCGCTAAGCCCCACTTAACGGCGCTCACCTTAATGTATCTTTGCTTGGATTTAATAATTACTCGTGTCACTTTCACGCGTCCGTATTACGTAACTACGATTACGACTGGTAGTTGAAAACAAAAATGTTATGAAATATTTAATAATAGAACGTTAATAATTAAATTCGGAGGATGTGTAATAGCTGCCATTACAGACATTTCAATTTTATTTATTAGATACATTCTGACGTTCATAATCAAGCTAACGTCAAAAATAGACAGTCATGAATATTTTTATTGTTCATATTTTATTTATAAAATAATTATTCATTTTTAATTAATACTTTGTTGGATAATGTATTTCGATAAAAATAATCGTCTTAAGTTTAGCTTTAATATTAAAACTAAGGTAAATCTCATAGTTTCATAATAATCTATTAAAGTAATTGTGAGCAAACGCTGCGAGTGCTTCAACGGAATTATGTAGATTCTAGACATACACAGCACAGTAGATACCTACTGGCAGCATATTTTACATAGAATTACATAACTAAGCCAGTGATTATGGGTTACGTAGGATATGAATATTAAACATTATTATTGAATATCTAATAATTTAACATTTTTTCTTCAATTTTTTTTAAAAAGAGCATGTTTTGTTCGTTTAATAGTGCAATAATATTTCACAGAATTTTTAAATAGGATAGGTAAATTTTAATTTAGTTTAGGTATAAAATAAATGTCTTGTAATAATTTACTTAACAATTGCGCAACCACAACACAACGGTTGCTTGAAAAATATACACGTAGAGTCAGGGACCATAATTCTCTTGTCGCCGGCCGGGACTCCCCAGGGCCTATATATTACGCCACGAGGGTGCATATTTTACTCCACTTATGACGAACGTTTCGTTTTTTCAAGTCTCTTTTTTGAATAATTTTTCCTCTGTCACTCGGTCGTACGCCCATTGTGTCTAAAATAAAAAGCGTATCTTTTTCAGCGTGAATTCGTTAAGAGTATTTTATTAAGGCCGATTATTCTAAGTGGTTTGTTTGAATAATTGTTCTGTAATGAAGACAGGTTCGAAGGTTCGTTTCCTAATGAGCTTAATGTCCTTTTTGTGTTTGTTCCTCGGGTTTCCGGCTTGCTGGCGGAAGTATCCGTATCTCTTTAATTTAAATAATTTTAGGCTAATTAGCGAACGCCTTGACAGCTCAATAATTATTCATTATACGAGTATTGGCCGCAGTTCTAATTTTACTCTGACTGCCATGTAGCGTGTACAGCCCTGGGAGTAATGTACTAAACCTTTGGGATATAATCCCTTATATAAGAGGGAACCTCTTCCTCGGAAAACTATGGGTGGATTATAACTTCAGCGAACACATGGAAGTTAGTTAGTAAATATTTAACGAACATGTTTGGTAAAGTCGATCATCTTAAATATTTGCGGTACAAATGACCTGCTTTAATCAGTGGCGAAGGGTGAGGGAAAGATGGTACAAAAAATAATAAAATAATTATAAATAATTTTGTTTTACTTATGTCATACCTATTCGCTTATTCAAAATTATGTAAATACACTGAATAAACGATGGGTATGACATGTGTAAGCCAGTTTTTTTTTTATATTTTTGTTACTGTTTTATTGTACCGGCTTCCCCTCATCTTTCGCCACTGGCTTTTATTTATATTCTTCACTGAACCAAGTATTCTAAGTGACATAAACTTTAAGTACCTGAGTACTAAAACAAAGAGTAAAAATATTTCTTATTTTTGTGAATTTGTGACAAACAGGGAGAATAAAAACGTTCCTCCCGTGGATTGCGACACCTGTTTTATTTTTCTTCAACACATCAGTAACAAAGTATATCACTCACTTTTACGATAAGACAATTTTTGGTCTAGGTGTATTTAATTATTATAAGCATTCTATCAGCGTTTTGAAGCTCACTGTTGAAGTTGAACATAAATTCTTTCCCCCAAATATTATGATAGCACAAAATAGTATTTTATTACACAATATCTTAATAAACTATAGCCTATGTGTTATTTTAATGTACCCTTAAGCTATATTACTCTAAAGTTTCATCAAATCCGTTCAGTAGTTTTTGTGTGAAAGAGTAACAAACATCCATCCATTCATCTTCACAAACTTTCGCGTTTATAATATTAGCAGGATAGGAAGTAGAGGTAAAGCTGTTGAAAGTAACATTTCGGAGAGAGAAAAGGAAGCGAATCCAACAACCAACAACTCCAACTATTGAAAACAATCTAAACTACAAAACAATGACAAACACACTCCAATTACTAGCAGCCCACGATCAGACCCGCGTAATCCTGCCTTTAACCCGCCCCGACTAGAGATCTTCTAATACTTGAGATTTTTCGGCGAAAGGACAGAGCCGACGAGCCGAGGCCGACGCGCCGACGCCGAAAACGCTCGGCATTTCGAACATTCACTTTGAGACACGACACGTGATTTCTTGGACCCCGAAGGGTCCTATATTTACAATGTATTCGGCTTAAATCTCTGTCAAGCTGCAATGTTAGATTTAGAAAGTGAGGATGAATTCCGAATGTGAATGCCGATTGGAATGTAGGAAGAAACAGTTGCTAGATGAATTTGCAAGCTTGGATGTAGCTCTTGCAGGATTTATGCAAATAAATAATTTTGCACTAATGTAAACGTGTTATACTGGATTGATTTTGAATAAGTTTATTAACATTATTATATTATCAGTCCTCTTTTTATACTATCCCACTGCTGGGCCCGCGGCCAGAAGAGGCCCGTGCCTCCTCTTAGAATAAGAGGGGATAGACCACGGTCCACACACCTTCAAGAACTTTATGGAGAACTCTCAGGCATGCAGATTTTTTAACCATGTGTTCCTTTACCGTTAAAGCAAGTGACTTCATGGCTTCGAAAAGTCAGCGGTATGTGCCTCGCGATCGAACGGAAACTTTCGCCGTAAGATGTCCATTGCTATACTAATTTATACTACTGGGCTATCATTGCAATCTTACTTGTATAATGATTATGCATTTCTTATTACAACATTGTACATTTCACTCAGCCCATTTTCTAGAATAAACAGAAGAAGACCTAGATATTAGTCCTCACTTAGTCCTAATTATAATACTGATAGTCAATTTCTAAAATGCATAAAGAAATAATCGCCGGATAAGTCACCATTACATTTTATTAAAGTTGTCTTTTAAGGCCTCTAAGTATTGGCTTCAGACCCACCCACGCGTCCCAAAAGTCTGGGACTCTGAGAAATATTGATAGTACCTAATTTAAGTCTGATTCCAAAAATGAGTATCAAAAATCATGATTTACACCAAGTACCTAAAGGATAGCAATTTTTAAGTACACGTACACGATATACCCCAGAATTTGTCTCAAACATTAATGTGTAAAATAATTGTAAAAGCTAGTAAAAGTATGATAAATGTGTGGAACGATTTGTGAGCGTAATATATCAGTGGGAATGCGACACATCGCTTCGTGCCGATCGATCGGGAGATTAGCTCTGTGCGCGACAAAATATTGCTGACCTCTGCGAGAAATTTTAAAAAACCTCTAACTTGTTCTTTGAACTGGTTCGTACTTTTTGACCTCTCTATTATTAGAAGGATTGTTATTGTCGAGAGATTTATTATCTTGATGAGCAACACCTGTTACCTACAATCTACTGAACTCATCATTCCACGTCAAAATAGTTAGCAAAATATTAAGGATCAAAATAAACTTCAGTTTTGTTGATGGCAAAAAGTACCGTAATGAGCTTAACGTTAGTTAAAGACTTACAAATCCCTGGCTTGATGGTTTTATCGAATAGAATTATTATTTAGATAAGACAGTTAAAACAATCTAGCATCATATCGGTCCTGAATTCGAAATACGCTTCGCAAACGGTTCGGTGTCCATCCGACAACAAAGATGGCTAAATGTTATTTACGTGGTCGTCAGTTTAGACGGCTATTTCCGATGGCAGACACACAGCTTTGATGGAAAACGATGTTGACACTCGCGCACATTAGCGCTGTGATTCACGCTCTCTGTTTGTCTTGCCACAATATAATGTGTGTGCTTATGCCTCGGAGATTGACCGAATTCTTCCGTTAGTGCCTTTGATGTAGAACTTGATAATGTTGCCTTTAAAATGTTGCATTAATTTTATGTGAATTTTATACATTTTGAAACAAATGGTGTGACTGTTCGGTATTTTTATTGTCTTTATTTTTGTGTTTATATGTGTCATTGCTTTAACACTTTGAACGCCACGCCACGTATTGTTTGTTGGTCACCAGTGGCCGACATGACGCGACGCCGACGTTCAAAGACATTATATACCTAATATGTAATCGGTTGTCTGATTGTGTGACTTTCAATTACAAAACATGTTTTGACAGAGAACGTGTTTGTGATAGAATCCTTGAACTACTAGCCTGAGTACACTTTACATGAACGGTCGAATAACTTAAAGTTGTTGACAAATAACGCTTTGATGATGCAAATTGTAAAATTAAGTACACAATGGATAGTTAAGCAAAATAGCTATTATTAAACAACAATATACACAAAAACCTACGCATTGTATCGGATGTCATCCTAACAGAAAAATCCTGTAGACAAAAATGAATAATGCGAATTAAACTGTTCCCAAGTCGGCAATTTTTCATTTTAATCTGTAGCGTACGTACAGTATACAAAAGATTATTCTTCTCAAATAAAATATAGGTATAACCCGGGGCGACTGGCTGCCGTAATTAAATGATGATATTACTTTAGACATGCGAAGATGGCAGTAGGTCAAGGCCCAGGGCCTGATCTTAGAATGAAGAGGAATTTTTAAATCGTTCATATTTTTTATTATTTATGAGGTCAGGCCTAGAACAGCTGTGCTCCGGAGAAATGGACTCATAAATCTAGTGATGTACTGAAAGAAATTATGTTTTTGATTTAAATTTATATTTTTCATTTTTTATTAGGCCTGTTTTTTGGTGTAAGAGTGAGGCAACGTTAATAATACAAACTCGTTGTGTGTGCTTTATGGTTCACAATTTCCATAAATACATAATTTTAATAAAAATATTGTTACATTAAATATAAAAAGAACAACATATATAAAAAAATGTAGGTACTCCAACATTGAGCTTAAAGTCTTGTCTGAGCTTAAATCTATAGGTACTAATTAATGAAGCTGAAGAGTTTTTTTGTTTGTTTATTTAAACGCGCAAATTTCTGGAACTACGAGTCGGATTCGAAAAATCTTTTTTAATACAACTCAAAACGTGGCGTATTGCAGGGACGTATAGCGTTCGGGATGTTGGCTATTACATACTCCAGCTTTTTCTTTACCTTTTCCGAACCGATTATTCCCGATGTCCACCACTTGTCTGGCCACCACTGGGGGACAGCGAGACAACTTTAAAACATTATTCTCGTTGTCCACCACTGGGAGACAGCGTCACAACTTTTGCCTCCGCAGCCGGCGGCGGCTCCCAAAAATAACGCCGTTGGGAACCGGCGTAGCCTTGGAGTAGCAGTGATACCAGACGAAAATAATTGCAAACTACCGTAGCAGCAGATTAATGTTGCCGTGTTTTAAATTGAATTATTTACCTTAGACTTTTAAATAACAGTGTCAATGTAAAACAAAATACTACTTTTTTGGACTTACAAGGGGGAGGGAGGTGGTCGACGGAGCCCCGCTACGCGGGGCTCCTATTTCTGTCTGCAAGGTTAAAAGTAACCTAACACGAAGCGGTTGACGGGGGCTTCGTTCGCTCGCTTTGCTCGCTCACTGAAGCCCCCGTCAACCCCTTCGAACCTAAATTGTCCGTGTCGGGGTGTCCAAGTTCCCGAGCTTGCTTCGCTCGCTCTTGGACCCTAATTTACAAAGTTGTGACGCTGTCCCCCAGTGGTGGACAACGAGAATAATGTTTTAAAGTTGTCTCACTGTCCCCCAGTGGTGGCCAGACAAGTGGTGGACATCGGGAATAATCATTCCGAACTCGTGCGTTCTCTGTCCCAACTGTCAAAATAATGTCTATTAAAAAAAAACAACCACAAAGTTTTCACAAAAAAAAAAACCATAGAAGTTTTTATGATTCATGCAAATATTTCTAAAAAGAAGCTACTAATTTGTTTCAATATCAGATTTAATGATTTGATATCACTAAGTTAGGTTAGGTTTTATTTCATTTCATCTCATTAAATTTCATTTTCATTTCATATCAATAAAAAAAATCTACTGAAGACTTGGCTGTATGGGCCATATAGTTCCCTTTGCCTACCCAGAATGGGTGTGGAAAACAAAAAAAAAACTCTGCTTATATTCTTTTACGGTTGGAGCCATTTTCTAAAAATGTTCTTTGTTAAATTGCTTCATTTTTTCGCAACTGTATTACAAATAGTTGTTCAGTACACGTGCGGAACCGTCATTGCAACTTGTTCCGACTGTCAACCCTCACCTTCGGCTGCGCCTCGGCTCGGGTAGACATTTGTCGGAACTCTTTGCAATGACCAGCTTTCCGCACTTATAATGAAATATACTATTTGCATTTCATAGCCCAATTGTCGAGGAAGGTTATAGTCTTTTTACATTACGCTACAACCTTTTGAAGCCGAAGAACGGCGGGCGAAACCACACGGCATAACTAGTAATTCAATAAAATTGCCCATAATCGTTCCAAACTGAATAAAAATTCTATATGCTGGTTCTAAAAATGTTTAATTCTGTATTGAAGTATAAAAATTAAATACAATATCACTCACAATGCCAGCGCGACTTTCTTGAATATGTGTATCTATTTACAACGAGAGCAACGCTAAGGTATGTTGTAAGCCACCTACTTGCTATTCACACAATAAAAATGATAATATATTATCTTGATTTGTATTTTTGTAAGTTATCAACATTTCTCCTAAGTGTAGGGTTTTCTTGAAAAGAGAAAATGTTAGTAGTTACATTAGATATTCTTAGAAAATATGCTTAAAGCCTGAATGTTTGTGTTGTTTGTGTACTTATTTTTATGTATGTATTTTACGAACATGCTATCTATCACCCTTCAATTTCTATACATCTATACTAATATTATTGTACGAGCTACGCTGTACATTGACCTTTGTTTGTACTTTGTAATTTGTACGTCGTACTCATTTAGACCAATATTTATTGTTTAGGTATGCTTTTCTTGGACATATTATTTAATTGTATGATTTTGTAATTATATTTAGTAGCAATAAATCCATCAAGGGAATCGTTCGTCTACTCATTCTCAACATAACAACATAACATAACATTTTCACTGTTGGGCATTACACCCCAACAATTATAAAGCTGAAGAGTTTGTTTGTTTGAACCCGTTAATCTCCGGAACTACCAGTCGGATCAGAAAAAATCTTTTTGTATATTATAGCCAAATTCATGAGAAATAGTATAGTCTATTTACATCACGTTACAACCGTTAGGAGCCGAGCAACGGGGGTTAAACCGTGAGGACCACGTAGCTATAAATATATATGGGGCGACGATCTTCGCAGAGTGGCTGGTGGCAGCTGGATGAGAGTGGCCGAGGATCGAGTTAGATGACGTGCGATTTGAGAGTCCTGTGTTCAGCCGTCAACTGTTAGGTATATAGGCTGGTGATAATAATGATTTATGGCTAATTCAATATCAATGAAGTGAAGTGAGTAAAGTGCAGAGTGAAGCCAATAATTCCGTTACACTTTTGTCATACCTACCTATTCACCTATTTAAAATATGTAAATTATTGTAAATTAATACAGTGAATAAACAAATAGGTATGCCATAAGTAAAACTGAATTATTTATAATTTTGTTACTTCTTTATTGTACCGGCTTCTCCTCACCCTTCGCCATTGTTTAACATTAAGCTTAGTTTAATCAAATAAAAAAAATCATAGTAACCAGCAATGAAGAACTGTTCGGTAATAAAAAAACTTATATTTGCCACCACGACACGACCTTTGCCATCACAAAACTTGATAGACAGATTCACAGACATTCATTGAAGGATGCAGAAACTAAAATATAATTACCAATTTCATGAAAGCTTTATACATTAAAAAAAAACACTTCCAGTCTACGTTCTAGGCTTTTTTGTGCCACACGTTTCAACGACTGTTTCATGTAAGCCAGGATTTACAAAGTAACGACGGTCGTCGGTTCCCAGGGAACGCCACAGACTTACAAACCGCACTCAATTGCACTATGGACTTACTGTAAGTCCAATTTAGGAGTCCGATCGGATTCGACGAACGATTTTCGTAGTTTTCGAACTACTGCTTCGTAAAAAGTACGTGTCAGTTGATTTGATTTTATTGTAAGGCTTGTTTACACCGTTCCAGTTTTTAATATGTATTTGCAAGAATTTTGTTTAACATTGTATACTTTAATGTGATTTCTTATCGACCAGCTACACGGCCATTGGCAATCTTTCTCATCGATTAAAATTATTTTATAAAAATCTTAAAAAGTAGGAATTATAAGAATAAGAATTATTTATTTGCATAATACCAAACTAATTTGAATAATACCAGTAAAATAATTAACCATGTTGCTTTAAGCTAAAAAAAGGAGGCCATTTCTAAAAAGTACAAGCCTCTATCAATTCCTTAAAAAAAAAATCTAGTAACTTAAACAAAAAAGTATCGACCATCACTTCCAGGCTTCTATCTAAAACCCACCCCGTGCATTTTACACCGCCTGTACGATATCAGGGCGTGCGTCGGACAGGGCGACAAGGCGACACGGCGACACGGGCGCGGGACGTGTAGGCGACGAGCAAACACGTCACAACACGTCGCGTGGGCAAACACCGGGGTGACGTGACGTAGGGAAATGGCGGCCGCTGTGTTTGACACAGAGTGAGTTTGAGCAGCATGACTGTCGTTAGAATTTTAATAGCCGTTTTAAAAATTAAAGTGTATTATGCCTTAGTGGTCTTATTTAATTCCTATTTTATTAGTATTGTTTAGTAAAGAAAGAAAGAAAGAAAAAAATTATTTGTTAGAATATAGTATAACAGGTATTAACAGTATTATTATATAGTATCATATATTCTACCGAATCGGTGTACAAATATTTTTGTGGTTAACTTAATATCATAATATCTTATTGTCTCTTATGTTATAACAATGTTTTTATCCTCGAGAAAGTCATTACTTAGTAGAATAGTAACACTTATTAATTAGGAAATCAAATAATTTTCTTTTAAATAGAGTTTTTACATTGTCTGGTAACTTATTATAAATTCTGATAGCCATACAAAATGAATTTTTACTATATAATGTTGTAAGTTGATTTGGTATAGACAATTTATTAGGGAATCTACTATTTCTATTGGTAACAATAATATTTTTTAGTAGTATAAACGTATATTTTTGTGCATTTTAGAGATTTCAAATGAAGCAGGTGGAATTTGAACCTGCGGCCTCTGCCGCACCGTGGCGTCGCTCTAACCAACTGAGCTACCGTGTCCCGCCTTAAGCTAATATTTTTGAGGTAGAAGTGTATTAATTCAATACAGCAACGAGTGGGGCTTACACAACCATACCATAATTTTCTCTCTCCATACTGCGTGCCAATAGGCAATTCCCGCAGATTTTATTTTTATAGACACTAGCAAAATAAAATCCAAATAAAACTTTGGTTTAATAGAAACAGGTACAATTTTTTCAGGCTTTCCAGCGTCAAAATAACTGAAAAAGCAAGTGACTCACTAAATCCTATACAAAACACATGGCCAGTATCGCAATCCATTGTCAAACGGTGACCGAATAATTTACAGCGAGATTGCCGCGTCGATGGTGCAATCTTCGGGATTAGCCGGTCGCCGGCGAGTTATGGACGCTAAACAACGTAATGTATTGGCTAGTTACTATTTATTGCCTTTATCCTATTGCCTGAGCGTTGCGCGCAATGTATATGGGACTTTCCGAGATTTGTTTCTCTGGCAAGCATTGTAACTGTTGCTTGCAGGAATCTACGTCTTTTCTAGTCTTTATTTTTGTTTAGATCTATGGGTGCATTATGCTTTTTCCAACTTTATTGAGGAAATTTTTAGACTTGAGTGAGCTTGATGTTCATCATTTATGTGTTATTGAATCTATGTTGAAAAACATTTTTCAAAACCTGCTTTAATAATAACCGCTTCCCAACTCCACCATGAGACTCTGGACATCATTTAGGTCTATAGTATTTCTCAAGACAAATCAAACGACCCCAACACTACAGAGTTATGTTAAGAAGTTAAGGAGTTCCTGTAGCCACCTCCCGGCTCCATCATGAGATCACCTTTATGGTACCATATTATTGTATTGTCATCGAAGTGACATGTATTCCTTTCCGCACATTTTTTGGGAGGAACGGGTCTAAAATTCTGTTGCAAGATTTGGCCCCATACTACAGAGCAATTTAAATAAAAGCTTGTAATAAATCATCGTTTTTACAAAATATTTACAAAGCAATAAGAATATTTAAAGACAATTTATTGAAGTGAAGATAATCCAAGAGCTATAAGATTATTGTTCTCAATGTAAACAGTCTAGCTATCGATTTCATCTAACTCCAGTTTGATCGCAAACAAGCGAAGCTTCTTGTTTATTCTTCCGAGCTCGTCGTAAGGTTCTTGGAATCCAACACATAATAATGTGTTATTAAACGATGACCTAGATTATAAACAGTCTTTAACTTCCTGCAGTAAACAATTTTCAACTTTATTTGCACAAAAAACTAATGTTTCCCGATATTTACAATCTGGGTGCCTTCAAGTCGCGAGTGAATCGGTTTCTCCTAGGCAAGCGTGCTCCATCGTAGACCGCATCATCGCTTAACATCAGGTGTTTTATAATCAGTGGTTAAAGTTAAGAGGCGTCTATATGTAAGGGCCGTAAGGGGGCAAATGTTTAGGATGTCGATTCATCATCTCAACACAACAAACACAAAAGTTTCAAGCGGAACCAGATCACGTCCTCAAAGCCGTACACAAATTGACAAAGTAAACTAAACTAAAAGAAACTCCACACCCACTCCTCACTTCGAGATTCTACAAGAACTGCGGAATGTCCCCGCAGTTCTAACGCAAAGTATTCTTGAAACGATCTAATGTCAGTTTAATATCAGAATTGGGGTGAAAAAAAGGTCTTGACAAATTGAATTTGCGCTCAAGGTTATTTAAAGGGTAAACAGTGGTCCCAAACTAGCAAAATTATCCGTGTTTACCTGTCCTACACCTTTGATCCGCTATCAACCGTTTATGAACCAACCGTATGATACATGGAGAGTTTATTATTTTATAAATTCGCTGCACAAAGGTCCGAGTCGAACCCAATTTACGCCTCGAGTAACATAAAGGGGGTTGAAAACCAACTTTGGTGTGCTCCTCCGAAAATTTTCTTTTGTCACTTATTTTTTGGGTTATAAGGGTGAATTTCGTTTGGTTTTAGATGCGTAGGATTGGTAAGATAGCGTGGTATTAGTGTGACGTCCTGTGCACGACATGATCACGCCTCGACTTCGTTAACTTCTATTTATCGATTTCGCTCCAAGATGTTTATAGTTCGGTTCTGGTAAAAGATTTGTGGCTCGAATATCTACTGTTACACTATTCTTGTAAGTGGGTGACGACTGAGAAACGATAAATATGGAAGCTATTTTACTGAGAAGTATTTCCTTTATCTATTAAAATAGATTTTCTGTTTATCTACGAACAAAATAATGTTATTACTTCTAAGGTCGCAGATGACAAACATGATTAGCTCGGCTCATTCCGCCTGTCAAAATATTCTAGTTATGAATACATAGTGAGTTTCGGTTTATATCAAAACATTACTTTAATTTGGAAAAGCCTAAAGTCAAATAGAAGTTGTTGTTATATTAAAACTGTTGGCAACATTTTGATTTACTTTTACATGGAGTAAACATAAATTGTTTTATTTGTTATCCGAGTAAGTACCTACATAGTATTAGTAGCTACTGTAGTGGGTTATAAAAAAAAACAAATCTGCAATTTCAAAGGTCATCCTATCAGAATATTTATTTTTGTTTTTGAGAATGATCATTAATCATCATTTAGCGCTTGAATGTTACGCTATTTGGAACTAGTGCTTTTATAAACATTAATAATCCACGTAAATAATTTATTAGTGACTCTTTGAATACAAATGAAGTCAAAACATGATCGCTTGTATACGTAGCGATAACAAATAAAGCAAATCGGTGATTTCTCAAAGTACACGCCCAAACCTCTTTGTGTGCGCGATATAGACATTAATCGTTGCTTCCAAAAGCACTACAATAAAACCGCTGCTAAATACCACCACAATGAGCTCCCACTAAATATTTCACTACAAAAAGCATTCGCTGTCTCGCTCTAACATTTTCGCGATTGGAATGAGACATTACAGGGATAAATGGTTTCCTTTGATGTCGACCAGCGCCGCCGTGCAGCTACATATCACTTAGTATTCTTACGTTTGCTGTCAGACTGTACACAGTTTAAAAAAAATCACAAAGAAAATTTTACACGCTGTACATATTCTGACGCATTTAAAGGATGTTTTTTTGTTGGAACACGATATACGTGGGTGGTAATTAGGGTTCCCAACCCTACTATGTAATATAGTATCCTACTATAAATTAACAGTCCATCTACAAGCGAATTTATTAAAAAAATGTTTAGGTAGTATGTGAAACTACTAATATTTTTGTTGGATAAAAAATTAAACGACATCATTCGTTAATATGAAACAAAAAATAATCCTCAAAACAGTAAAAAATATTCCCTAAAAAAAATAATTAAAACATACTAAGTATTTTTATATTTTTTACCATCTAAGTACTATATTTTTTCGGGCAATATCCTCGAAAATATGTGTTAAAAAAAAAGTTGGCAACCCTCGTGGTAATGTCCATTTGTTTTTCTTTTCTTTAGTACTTGATGAGTACAGTCTGCTAACATTGTCTTTGTTCGGAGCGGATCGATCGGCCGATAAGTCTATCGCGATCGCTAAATAAATTATTGGATTTGTATGGCCGACTTTATTTGCTTTGTCTAAGTCGGTCTCCGTTTTGATTCGTCACGATTTTATTTTACAAACACTGCCTGGAAATACTTTGTCAATTTCTTTGGGCAAATAAAGTGGTGCGTGAACAAGATGAGTTTGCCTTTAGTTATTTAGAATGACTTGATTATATACTGCGGTAAGATTATTGGTTCAACATTGGAAATTGGGTCAGCGGTTGTGCTTTTGAAATGGTTATTAATCATAGACGATTATTATTCTGTAATGAACAGCCATTCTATACCTACTCTAGATTCGTCATAGATCGTTTAATTCAGTGACGTTATTTGTCACGGAAAATAAAAGTATTCTAAAGGTCATCATATTTTTTTCTAAGAAACGCTAACACGGATACTAGTATCTACAAAGAATAGGTAGGTACGTTGTTGATAAAAAACCCATGAATATTAAGAAACCTACATCTTATGATATTGAATATATTTCGTTACTCAGAATAAGCTTTGATTAATGTAGGTATCTCAAAACCTAATAATATAAATGTCAACGACTTTAATATTGAAGATTGCATAGAGACACAAGAAGTTGATTAGGAACCCAATCAACTCAAAAGAAATAAAAACTCCAAAATCTTATATGTGCAATTACTTACAACAATCAATACTCAAGACGCAAAGAATTGGATGAAAACAAGCTATCAATGAGAAAGTTCACGCCAGCAAGCGCGGCGGGGCAGACAGAAAGATTAATGATGTTTCATCCCTCTACACACCCCTTGCATCAATCACTTAGCCCTTTGATGTATTATTTACTCCCGAAGTTATTTTTGTGTCTCTTCTGTTTTTGAAGGGGCACAAATATTTTTCAACGGCATCTGTCGGAATTGATGGCGTGTTTTGATGGGGATGAACATATAATAGTTTTGGTAAATGTTATGATGATGGGATGGGGTTCTCTTTTGCACTGATTTGGGTTCGAAGGGAAAACAAATGGCCAACTGTTTGTAGAAGATAGTCGACTTATAATACGGAAGGATTACTGTGAATTAGGTAATATAAATATTTAAGATGGTGTAACTATGTTAAGCTGGGTATTTTCTTAGAGGAGATTATAGATTAAAATAAACCGATTTCGGCAACAAACGTCGCAATTAAAATAGGATGATGTGTGAATCGACTGACACAGATGAAGATGAAATATATTTTAATGATTCAAGACAGACATCTTTAACCCCTAGGGTCTTTAATTGCATAATCAAAATATTGAAGATTCTACTGAGCTTGATATTATGCACAATACACGTATGTCCATGACCCTAATCGCAAACCTTGAAGCAGTTGATGCTAGTTCATACAAACAGACTCGTAAAATAACCATCCAATCAATATTTATGACAATTATCTACCTATGAATAATTTAATTTTGATGAATTGGACCAAAATGCTACACATTAAAATGTAGGGTTAGCAACGTTTTAGTTTTTTTTTGTGTACGGACTTGTCTAAAAGTGTTACATACATGCTATGGCTTCGTGAGTTTACAAAAGGACTCCTAAAATAACGTTGAGTTGTCAACGGATAAATTATATATTATTTGTTAGAGAACGCGATTCGAAAATAAATGTCAAATGACCACTTCTCTTTTGTCGTTTATTTTGTTAACTAAATATTATTATGCTTTGGTTAGAAGTCACCTTGTGAATCAGCTTTCATAGGTAGTTTAAAAGATCAGAAAAATAAAATAAATCTATTATTAATCTCTGCCTAAATATATCGCGAACACAGGGTCAAGATCTATCGCAAAGATTAATACAAACCACAAGACGGTACTTATCGTTTGACACTTGAATTAAACTTATAATAATTCCCAGAACAAACATGACATATGACTATTCATTCTTATAAAGTGCGCACTCATGCTAGATAAAAGAGGTCTAGGATAAAGTCAAGGGTACACGAAGATTCCTGCCTCACTAAGCTGTGTATATGTTACTGCAAAAGTCCGTATATTGGTAAATCTTAGGTTTTACTAGTAAATCCTAGGATTTACCAACATGAGTTGGCAAAATGTAAGATTTGATACAGGATGAGACGATTTCGGGCTTTTAACATCTTAGTTTTACCAATGACGATTAGTAAATGTTGGTTTTGGGGCTGCGGAAACTTATATTTTGTGAGTTCCATCCACGTTTTCGGTACCCACTTGCAGTTTTTCAGTATTTACTTGGATTTTACTCGTGTCCGGCGCTGCGGGAAGTGCAGCTCCTCCGCCCTTGCGTAACAAATCGCAGGCACCCAGGTGCCTACGATTTGTTACAGCGGACGGGGGCTGCTCTCCCTCCACGCCTCCGGGTTCACAAAAACACTATAAGGGTAGGACAGACAAGAACTCGTGGAGTCGGGGTTGACCAATTCGGTACAACTTATTCAATATTTTCCACACTTATAGTGTCTCTGAGGTAAAACCCAAGATTTGCCGAGTAAATGGTGGTAAAAGTTCGAATGAACGATCATCACACAACAATTCGGACTTTTACGATTAAGAGTTTGTAAATCTTAGGTTTTTCTGGAAAATCTTAGGATTTACCTAAGTTCGGGCTTGTACAGTAACACATACATTTATAAATTAACCGCATAATAGGCTAAATTGCGTTATGTACTCATAATTTCAATTTATATTCATACTAATATTATTAAGGCAATGTTTGTAAGTTTATATGTATGAGGTACCTAATCTCCGGAACTAAGTATCCGATCCTAAAAAATATTTCACTAATAGGAAGCTATATTATCCTTATGAAGTAGGATACTTTTTATCCTGAAAAAATGCTAATTTCTTACTGACTGGTCACACAAACAAAGTCAGCTCGTGGCTAAATGACAGCCGCGCTGATCGATCGATCTGCGAGGTTAAACTGCGCTTGCCGCGGTCAGTCCTTGGATGGGTGACCGTTCTTTACACATCGAGACTCCTCCGTGCCTCGTATCTTTGATTGGTAAGGGTAGTCAGGAGTCCAAAAGTTTGACAACTGGTCTAACATTCGAATACCTACTCAATAATTGGGTTGTGGGGTTAAATGTAGCTCGGATATTCAGCCGCAACTAGTTAGACTGGAAGCCGACTCCAATCTAATTTGGGAAAAGACCAAACAAAATAGTATATAATATTCTTTCTTAAAACACAACACTATTACAGATTTAATATATTCCCAGGATGTATTAAACCCAATACAAATTACAACATTCCAATCTCGCGGCCTTTCTTGTTTTTATAATATTTCGCAGAATCTTCGTAAGTAAAGGTCGTATATATGAGATTACTTGACGTAATAGGTTTATTTATATATATAGTATATATTTATTAGCAGGACGCGATGTATAATACCTACTAGCTCATGGGTGTTTGTTAATATTCAAATATCATCAAAAGCCTAGGGGGATTATTTTCCGAAGCTTCCATTATTAATAATGCGTTATTGTTAATGAGTATTATTAATAACCAGTTGGTAGGTATTTTACATAGTTTGTATGTCAGTATCGATGTTTCAAAATACTGGGTTTTACGCACTTCTCAATTTGCACAGACTTACTCTTAGTACTTATCATGTGGTAACGAAATAATGTCTTTAATGTGGCTGCTAATCGTGCCATAATAGGAGGCTAACAACAGCTAAATTAGGCTTCTACACGTTTTTAGCCAATATCATAGATGATTTAGGCACCTCGTTAAAAAAAATATATGACAATTTTGACTACATATTAAACTGCAGTATTGAGCCCAAAACACGATTCAATTATTTTTGCTCGATAGACGAAAATCATGAATTCACCTCTTATTAAAAAAAATTAAAACACAAAAAAAAATTGTAAATATGAATAAACAATTATGTAGTGCATTCTTTGATCACGAAGAACATAGTTGTCTTAGATTTTTTATAAAAAAAAATCTCATCACAATATAAGATTTTATTCAATTTTACCTATTTTTGAACAGGTTTTCACAGCTTTCCGTTCACTATATTGTGACCCGTAGCTGGACCGTTAGCCTTTACGGGCGAGAATTGCGTGAATCGATAAAAGGACATTGGCAGTCTTGGGCTTGATATGGTACAGTAATAAAAGCTTAACCAAAAATAACAATATATTTTAATTGTTCTTTGCCAAATTTATCTCAGAGATTAAGAATTGAAATCAGAAATCGAAATAAATGAGAAATAAAATGATTATGCCGTTGACATTTTGAATAAACCAATAAAACAAAAACGGGTGCATGCTGGCTGGCGCGTGCCTCCACAGAATAACATGTCGACAGCAACTAAAACCTTTGAATTGAGAACTCATTAGTCGCGCTGTACTTCATTGGACCATTCACACCATACTTTACCTCACTGTCACAAATGCGATAATTTGTCTTTAATCCAATTACGTACAAAAACAAATAAAAAATGAATTTAAATACTCTTGAAATACTCGATCACACCAAACTAATTTCATATCTGTACCGACATACACAATCTGAAGCCCAGCGTTCTATGGGCGTCTGCCGTGTCCTATGAGGAGATGGTAGAAAGAACTGCATGGACTCTTATCTATAGGACCTAGTGCCTGGCTATTCTATACCGACACGTTGCATGATATTGCCGCGAGAACTGCCAATTTGTTTGCGAACATTCGAGGGAGAATCTCACCGTGACATTTTCCTTCGAACGTTCGCAAACAAATTGGCAGTTCTCTCGGTGACATCATACGACGTGTCGGTATAGAATAGCCAGGCACTAGGCACGCGGCGTGTCGGTGGTTCCAGACAGCAGTGACAAGGACACGTGGAAAGAGGTAATCCAGGTTGTTGCCCTCCACTTTAAGATAAATAAATCGTGCCTTAATTTCTTATTGTGGGCGAAGTAAAGCCGAAAATATACAATATGAAAGTCATTCCTAAAAACACAAAATACAGAATAACTCAGCAGCAGCTAAACTAAAAGCGATTAAGGCTAATAGGACGTTACGATATTCATTAATAATATACGAGGCAACGAACTTTGCAGTTTAAATCGATTAATCGGCTTTTTAAAGCGCGTAGTGTAATCGACTTTGTGGTCGGAAAGATTTAAATGTGTGTCGTAATCGTGATTAGCGGTGTTCTTCAAAAGGTCACGTGAGTACGTGCACGCGGCGACCACACGTTTGTGGTCAGTAGAAAGTGTTGCAAATGTGTTGCTATTTGGGTAGTCCAACACGTTTTGTTCTATGATGTCATTAATGCTAGTGTTGGATTCAGATGCCAATAAAATCACGTGAGATTTCTTTTAAATTTATAAAAGAAATAACAAAAGGAAACCTAACTAGAAATGTAATTATTAATATTTTACCTAAGAATGTAATATTACATTCATATGTAAAGGTGAATTATTATGCTTTTATTTTTATACAGACAAGATAACATTTGAAATGTGTTAGGTATTAGAATTTATCAAGGATTTAATAAAAACCTATTTCATGTTTTCCTTTAAATGTTCCAAAAGATTCTATGGGTTTGAGGATGATGTTCCATTATTTACAGCCCCGTGACGTCAGAAACATCTGTCACTTGTTTGGACATTTGATTAGGGTTGTCAAAAAACAAAACAACTTTTGTCACATCGCACGCTCAATCAAACACTGACCTAATTCAAAATTGCAAACTTTTGGCAATTGACGTTTAAAGTTTTTTGTTGTAGGTGCGCGTGGAACATAAAATATAGACTGATCTAATTTTTTACCTTATTTTGCAAACAATAGGGGTGTTCTTTTTTGACTAGGTTGTAGAGCATGCTTTTTTAAGTCGGTATTTCACTGTAACTCATTTTGGCCAAATTTTGAGTTCGGTCAGTGTTTTATTAAGCGTGCGACATAATGAAAGTGGAATGAAATAGTTACCTACTTTAAGAATCTTATAAAGTATTAATGAGTGTATCTTTATTCGGCAACCCTTGGTATGGCCTTGCTAGGTCATTGAAAGATTTATTAAGTAGGTACTTGTAATTTAAATCAGCATTAGGTGGGTGAATGAAGTGTAGGTGGCACCCAAAGGTTAAAAGATTCACAAATTAGTTCTTAATGAAGTTTTCATATTAAAATCAGATAAGTTGTTGTTGTTTTTACGTCAGGGATTAATAAAAATACATCGTTCATATTAATCTATAACCAGCCGTGGGAGTCGCTGAATTTAAGATTTTCTCAAAGCTGTAATATCAGCCGTCTCACTGCTGGACACGGGCCTCCTCTCAGAATGAGAGAGGATAGGCCATAGTTCACCACGCTGGCCAAGTGCGGGTTGGCAGACTTCACACACCTTCAAGAACTTTATAAAGAACTCTCAGGTCAGGTTTGCTCACGATGTTTTTCTTCACCGTTTAAAGCAAGTGATAACTAATTTCTAATACGCACATGATTTCGAAAAGTCAGCGCTGCGTGCCTTGGGATCGAACTTTAACTTTTCGCTGTGGGAGGCGCATGATTACACCACTAGGCTATCAAATCTAATCAAACTTAATAGGTATTATAAATGCGAAAGTTTGTGTGTGTTTGTAACACTTTGACGCTGTAATGGCTGGACGGATTTGGATAAAATTTGACAAAACGGTAACCTACGGTACCGGTAACGGTAAACATTTTATCCAATTTCGCGGAGGCAAAGTTATGGGGAACAGCTAGTGTGTTATAGGCGTAACATTTTAGTCTTTGTTAAAGACAAACAAAACGCTACAAACAAGAAATATCGACTAGCGAAACAAAGACAAAGTAAAAACGTATCCAATCAAGTTCAATCAAACCCTCACACCTCGACTATGAAGTGTCGCCGATATTCTATGAAAAGAGTCAAATATTCGGCCCACAAAGGCTAGTTCACACGGTGTGCAATTTGTATCGTTTCATGGAACCTTTCACGCCACGTGACGACGAAAATTCGTGTCGCGTTCACCTTTGAGCACCCGCCTTTACGAATAGTGGTGAGAGATTGTGTCACCATAAATATTGATGAATTTTAGGGTTCCGTACCTCAGAAGGAAAAAGAGAACCCTTATAGGATCACTTTGTTGTCCGTCTGTGCGTATGTCAAGATCTTTAATGGGTGGAGGCATTTGTTCATAGATGGTGCCACTAGAAGTATGTAATAGCGGCATCTAGCTCATAGTAGCGATATTGCATATTTCGGAACCCTCAGGGCGCGAGTTGTAGGGTAAACTTGCCAAATTCTTACCCCTTAAGAGAAAACCATCATATTTAGAAAATTAGGAAAGATAAATGAGCTTTAATTAAAAGTAATTTTTGTTTGCTAAATGCTTTATTGTTTCTATAATAAAATTTAACATAAACCTTATAAACTTCTCAAAAATAAACAATTAAAAAAAAAAGTACGATTTAAGACCATTCATCCCAAATCGTACTGCTATATCCTTAATTCGTACTTTGAGATCTATTCATTGGTATACAGTATTTAACAGCAGTTTTTAACTTTTGTGGTTATTTTTCCAATCAAAAATCTAATAAAACAACTTGTTTAAGAATTGGTAAATTATCAAATTCAGATTCATAAATAGTTTTCCTAAATCGTACCAGTACATTTTAAGAACTTAACTCGAGTACGAAATAGAAGCAAAAGCCAAACAAATTTTAAATTTACCGCCAAAAAAATTGACAACAGTTACGAGTATGATAACACGTCAGATGAAATCGCAAAGATACACATTAATACGTATCAAATCGTAAAATACATTATACACGACCTTATTTGAATAAAACTCTTACGAAATGTGTAAAAATATTACAACAATAGTTGAAAAAAACTTACTTTTTCAATATTTTTGTCGAGAGCAGCTTCACAGGTGTTATCTGTCAGTTGGTGATATGGCCGACTGTTATTTCTATTTTTTGATACTAGCGCTGATAGCTGTTACCAAAGCCGAGTTTTAAGTGGAGTACGAATTTGGCGTAAGTACGAATTAGGCAAGTGTAGTGTATGTACCCTACTTGCACTTGTCCGGTTTTTTTAGGATGAAGGAACTATTGTATACGTTGTATAGGTTTGTTTGCATATTTATTGATTTTCTTGTAAAATATCCCCATCTATGGTAACCACGATATAATAATGTACGAGAAAACATTATCATAGGTATATATTTTTTATCGTTTTGTGTGATTTTGAGCAAAGAAGTAACTAGGTACTTAAGAATATCTAATATAAAATGCTTTTCATTCTGGAAAATATGCATGAGTACAGCAAATAGGTGCTTACAACAACTTTTGGTTGGCATTTCTCGTTGAAATGCCAACCAAAAGTTGTTGTGTCTTTTTTCCGTTGTAAGGAAGCAAGGATTATTTGTGACAAGTCCTGTTAAAAATCCTTGTTTTTTACAAATAAAATAAAGTTAGAATATGGTACAGTTTGAACTCATGTTGCTTTGAGTATGCCTAGTCAATAAATCGGTTCTTAATGCTACTTATTCGTCTGGCTATTGAATGCAAATAACATTATAACGCGGTGCGCAATTGCGCGTAGTGAAATAATTACAATATTCGCGTCTAATATTCGAAAGCTTGGAAATATTGTAATTTTGAAATGATAATTATGAATATTTAATTAATTTTTTTTTATAATTATAGCACATTGCATACAATATGTAAATAGTAGTATATTCTGATTTTGATTGCAGGTTTAATTATTTCGTTTGTTGGTCATAATAATTTTGTAATTTTGATATCATATTAATATTAATTATTTATTTATACGATGAAAATACCACAAAATTATAAATAGCAATCACGCTTCACTGAAAGCAATAAATTATAGATTCAATTAAAGTAGATACTAATTAGTATCTCCAGTCTGTAATTAATTTATCAAGAAATTACTACTTCAAATTTATTATAGCTACAGTAAATTATAGGCAACAGTTTTGTGTGTGTTCGTGGGCAAATCTTGACTTAGGTATATCAATATCACACGCTCGGTATGTGTGTATCTTTCCTATATGAATCATTATTTATTATACCTAATTACTTTATACATTTTTATGTAGGTACATATTATTTACATTTTTAAAGATTTTTTAAAGTTATGTAAAAACACAAAAATATTTATGAATGTGTTACATATTAATTGGGAATTTTTAATATGTCAATGCCATTTATATAAGCTTATCTGTTATTGAGAGAAGAGATTTCAAAGGATTCAGAGATTTCTAAAACAAAGAAAAAACGCCACGGTGCAGCAGAGCCGCAGAGAGAGTGGTGGCATGGCCGCTGTTTTTTAAATCTCTGAAAATATTTTAATTTAAAAATATATTATTATTTTTAAGATAGATTAACCAACTTGCCAACCAACAGTTTGATCTCTCTATTGTATGTATTCGGCCCCATACAAAGCACCCATGATCAATATTGGTTGTTCAGAATAATTCGTTCAGTAAAAATATTACTAGATGGCGTTAGTAGTTAGTGTCGAGAGATGCAGATGAATCACATTATTAATGCAAAAGTAGTGTGTGTGTTTGTAACCCGTTCACGCTGAAACGGCTGGACGGGTTTTGATAAAATTTGACAAAAGGATAGCCTGGGACACGAACAATCACATAGGCTATCTATTTTTATGCAGACGAAGTCATGGGCAATATTATAGTTATTTATAATATCATGATTAACATAGACGTTTATTTCTGCCATCATACTTAATCATTACCTATACCTAAACTGTAAACATTTGAATATCTCAAGTTTAATTTATGTTATTTTTTGAAAATCACGTGGGCGGAGTCGCGGTCACAGCTAGTTAAGTATCATTTCTATTTGTTACATAGTCGCGCTGTTTGAAATATATTTGACAATAATTGATATGCATTTAATAATTACATTGAAAATTAATACCACATTCATCCGGAGTGCATATTAAAATAGTGCTAGTAAATTATTTATATTGGTTACCTATGGAATAGATATTTGAACATAGACAATTCTCCATCGAAATAATAATGCTCGTAGCAAGCACAACTGACAAAAAAACGAACCCAATATTATCCTCTCTCACTTTATTAGCACAACTGTACCCAATATACGGTCAGCAAAAGCAGTAGGTATCGAATAAAGCAATAAGTGTTCATTAGTAGGGTTAGCAGCGGAAAAAAGTAAGCAGTGTGTTTACTTCAGTCCGTGTACGTACACTCCACGCGCCAGTCCAATTTCTTGGCCTGGATAAAAGACACGCGCATTGGCTTGACCGGGAGTTAGGTACAAGAAAAATATATTTTTTTTGGCAATTGCTATTGACGTTTGCATGAAAAAGTACCTGGCTGACCGAGCTTCACTCTGAATTTTCTTAGGGCTGAAACTTATCTAGATAAATTTGGGAAGTAAAACGTTATCTAAATACAAAATTTCATCCAAATCGTTAGAGCCGTTTCCGAGAAATCGATTATAAATTTATTTAAATAAGAATTCCTCACTTATAGTAATAAAATGAGATCAGGCTATTATTGTGCTTAAATAAGTTTTATTAATTCCATAATTATAGAACCTAATTGGTTAAGAATGACACTTTTGACATACAATTATGTAAATACAATTTTTTTCTAGAACAGGGTGACCAAATTCGCTTTTTTTTAAAAACAGTCCATATTAATATAACATACCTAATTAGTTTTAGGTGGCGAGTCTCCTATTTGCTAGCTTTAAGGTAATTTGTGAAACATCATTAATTACATTTTGTATTGCATGCATAAGTAATTATTTCTTAAATGTTACGTAATTATTTATTAAACCAGCCGAAATACCGTTCATGCAAATAATTTATTTTTGATGTAATCGAAACGATCATTTTGCCGGTTCGGTGTATTTTTGCGAAAAGTTTTAATTATTGAAAGGTAGATTGGAAATTCCGTTAAAACGTACAAATTGAGAGCTTTGCGCTGTAGCATTTTGAGATTTTTATGTTAAAGACTTATAATAAATTGTGAGAAAATAAAATTTAAAATTATTTTTATTGGAGTAACGAGGTGATAAATTGTTAAATAAATCGCACCCCCCAACGAATAATATGGTAATGTGCTATTGCGGTAGTTTGTGTTTTATTGCATATTCGGCGTCTAGAGCATTCATTACACCTTGTGAATTTTTTTTGTAATTTTTGTATGGATATTGATAAAAGTACAATAATTTCAATGCCCCCGTAATGAACATAACAATATTATTCTCTTCAAATCTAAACACACTTTTTGCACGAATAGTACCTTAACAAGCAAATACAGATTATGCAATCGTTAACTTCTTCGGTAAGTGACGATTACCATTTTATTCGCGTAAGAAATACATTCGTGTTTTTATGTAAAGTTTAAAACAATTATATTCATGTGTTATTTTTATTTACATATTTTGGTAATGTTTTTTTACAATACATGATAGATATTATGCAAAATCGTTGTTTGTTGTTGTACATAAATTGGGGCAAATTAAAGTCTTCTTCGTTGAAAACTACTTTTTAATGCAATTTAGAATTTAGATGATACTTTTACAAGCGCTCTCAATAATGGCGCGGCGCAAGCATAGACAATGAAAAATAAAAAAAGTATTACAATAAAATAGACACTTGTTATTATCTATGGCACAATCTATGGCGCATGATTTAAGGTGAGAGCTTTGACATATTCCCGGCCGTTGAAAGCTTCTTTCAACCCTGTAGTTCTTCAGCTGTGGGTAACGGGCAGAGACGTACTAAAGGCCTGCGCACACAGCCTCTCGAAGTACGGAGCTCAGCCACTCGCGACACGCCGTCTGGTCCCGGGAACAGCCGCAGGACACGTCCCAAGCGCCAGTTGAGAGGGGGTGCTGAGTCTTCAGATATCAGCACCATGTCTCCTACGTTTAGCCGAGCAATGTTGTTTTTCCATTTTGTCCTTTGTTGAAGCTCAGCTATATATTCTCGTTGCCATCTTTGCCAAAAATGCTGTCTGATACTTTCGAGGCGTTCGTAGCGCTTCCGCAGATGGTCGCTGCAGTCTTCTAGAGCCGGCGATGGTAGTGCAGTCAAGGGTCTGCCGATGATAAAGTGCCCCGGAGTAAGGGAGAGGAGATCGTCAGGGCAGGAAGATAAGGGGCACAAAGGGCGACTATTAAGTATGGCCTCCACCTGTGCAAATAGTGTTGAGACTTCTTCAAACGTTAAATGGCTGTTGCCAATCACCCTTCTCAGGTGATGTTTAGCGGACTTAACGCCGGCCTCCCAAATGCCGCCGAAATGAGGAGCATAAGTTGGTATGAATTTAAAGTTGATACCTTGTTGACCCGTAAAATCAGACAGCGGTTCTACATTCTGCCTAATAAAATTACCTATGTCCTTTGCAGCGGCAACGAAATTACGGCCATTATCACTAAAAATTTCTTTTGGCTTACCCCTGCGTGATATAAATCGCCTGAGTGTCATAATAAAAGCATCCTTTGTCAAGTCACTCACTGGTTCTAAGTGAATGCACTTAAACCTGAGACATACAAACAAGCACAAATAGCATTTAATCAAGCGACTTCCACGACCTTTACGGTTTATTATATTAAATGGCCCAGCATAGTCTATTCCAACTGATAAAAATGGGAAGTCTGGATTAATGCGTTGAGATGGCAAATCACCCATTTTAGGGCATAACGTTTTACCACGTAAGCGCCTACAACGCACGCAGTTATTAACAGTACGTCTTGCTAAGTGTCTGCCATTTACTGGCCAGACTGTTTCTCGAACAGTAGCGAGTAATAGTTGTGGACCTGCATGCAAACTATTCAAATGTTCTTTTTCGAAATATAATTTTGTTAATTTATGAGCTGCATGAAGTAAAATGGGATGCCTTTTTTCATAATCATATGCTGATGCATCTATTCGTCCCCCTACACGAATCAAATCATCTTTATCAAGGAATGGAGAGAGAGATAAAATCTTACTTTTATTATTTAATTGTTTACCCTTTATCAGCAAGTCATGCTCGGTAGTGAATGACTCACATTGTGCCAACTTGCACAATAAATTAAATGATCTGTTCAATTCATCAACAGACAAAACACCTACTTGTTTGTTTTTGGGATTTTTCAGGTTATACAAAAACCTTTTAACATAAGCAACACACCTTTGTAGTTTAATTAATGAAGAATATTTTTCAAAATCAATAACAGGTTCGTATACCGTCGTGGAATGCACCTTTACTTCTGGTAAGTCCTTTAAACCTAATTTATTATTAGCATTTAGTACTGGCCACTCACTTTCATTTTCTACAAGAAAACTTGGCCCTGACCACCACAGATCCGAGGACATAAGACGTTCTATACTCATACCTCTAGAAATTAAGTCAGCTGGATTTGAAGCTGTGGGCACATATCGCCAGCACGACGGTTCCGTAAGTTCTGCAATCTCACTTACACGATTACATACAAACGATTTTAAATTAGCTGTGTCACTGTTTATCCAACTAAGTACAACGCTCGAGTCGCACCAATGAACAATTGTTCCCGGCCGATACCGGAGTGAGTCCAACACAGACTTACAAAGTTTGGCTGATAGTAAGGCAGCGCATAACTCGAGACGTGGTATGGTGGTTGGCTTCAAGGGACACACCTTGGATTTAGCACATAACAATTTAACGACGCTTTCGTTATCTGAATTAGTAGATTTAATATAAACACAAGCGCCATAAGCGCATTGTGATGCGTCACTAAAGGTATGCAATTCTATTTCTTTAACCGAATCACATACAGTCAATCTTGGAATTTGCAAATCTGATAAATATTTCAAACTATCTGTGAACATTAGCCACTCTTGCCTTATTTCAGGCGTGACCTCATCATCCCAATCTAGCCTTTGTTGCCATAGTTTTTGTAACATCATTTTAGGCTGAATGACAACAGGACTCAACAGACCTAAGGGATCAAATATCTTAAACGAGTTAGACATTATGAATCTTTTTGTTATGATTACATTTTTATCATATATAAAGTTTTTAATAGGGAAATATAAAGTGTCGCTAGACGGAACCCATCCAAGCCCGAGAGTACTTGTGGATTCGCTTATTATTAAATTATCCTGACTATCCATACTAATGTTTTTGAAAATAGATGGTGCGTTACATTTATATTTTCTTAAATTAAAACACCCAGACTTCAATATGTCTGATACCGACTTTTGAATACAACGCAATTCCTCTTCTTCATTTGCACCGGTTATTAAGTCGTCTACATAGAAATCCCTTTGAATGACGTTCCTGATGAGTTCGTCATGATGCTCCAAACCTAGCTGCCACAAACAACGCGTGCTGAGATAGCTCGCGCTCGCAGTGCCATAGGTTAGAGTATTTAATCTAAATACCTTGATGGGCTGCGAGGCATCCTCTCTCCATAAGATTCTCTGCAAATCACGGTCATTATCGTCCACTAAAACTTGGCGGTACATTTTCTCTATATCGCCAGTTAGTAGGTATTTATATTGCCTAGCACGAATTAATATTGCAAATAAGGAGTCTTGTAAGTTTGGACCCACCATAAGGATATCATTCAAAGCATAACCGGATGAGGAACGAGCTGAACCGTCAAAAACTACCCTTAATTTTGTCGATTCACTATCCTGTTTTAATACAGCATGGTGACACAAATAGTAGCTTGCATTTGCTTCTTTTGCAGCTAAAGAAAGATGCCCAAGAATGGCATATTCATTTATAAAATTAGAATATTCCTGTCTTAACAATGAATTATTTTTTAATCTTTTTTCTAAGTAATGAAAACGCTTTGTAGCCAATTGAAATGTGTCTCCAAGACAACTGGGAGACTCCTTTAAAGGTAATTTTACACAGAACCTACCCGAATTATCTCTACGCGTATTAGCAACAAAATGCCTTTCACAAGCATTGTCCTTCTCGCTCATTACATTTTTCTTAGGAACTTCTTCCAAGTCCCAAAATTTTGATATTGTTTTTATAATATTATCTTCTTTAGATGAAGAACTGTTTGATAGTGCTGCATGATTACAGGTAATGTTTTTGTTTGTAACCATTGAGTTTGCAGGACCAGATATTATCCAGCCTAGCTGAGAATACCTCAGTTGAGGGTTATAGCGACCAAGGGAAAGATGGTCACTACCTAACAGATCCCAAAACAAATCAGCTCCTATGAGCACATCTACAGGTGCTGGCTGATGGAAGGTAGGGTCAGCTAATAAAATATCTTTAGGTAATTTTAATTGATCAACATTGACCGGGTATTTTGGTAAGTAACCTGTCAATTCATTTAAAACGAGACATGAAAGAGCAGCACAATAATTGGTATTTAGAGATTTAATTTGTATGTTGCAACTTTCACTCACTTTAGTAGTAACATTATTTCCTATTCCTATGATTTTTAGTGAATCAATGGGATGTGATTTTAGTGAAATTTTATCTTTTAATGACTTTGTTATAAAGCTTATTTGACTACCGCAGTCCAATAATGCACGAACCTTGTCCTTTTGTCCGGTCAATGGGTTCAAGACATAGATAATGGCAGTTGATAAAAGTATTTCGCATGAATTTTGATTGCCAAAGGTAACAATTGCTTCATTTTGCTCATCAATTGTTACATGGTGATTGTTATTTGAAGCAGTCTGAGGATGAAGTATACTGTTGTGTGCTTCATTGCATTCGCGGCACCGACCCATGCGGCACTCGCTCACAGGATGGCCCTGTCTCAAACAGTTCAAACACAACTTATATTTGTTTACATCTACTAACCGTTCCTCTATTGGTTTAGCTTGGAAATCAGGACAGTCAAAAATTCTGTGATTCTTATCACAAATAATGCATAAATAATTGTAGCTACTTCTAAATGGTTTCCTAGCCTTAGATTTAAAACTTGCAAATGATTTTGTATAACCTTGACCTTGTTTGAAATTATTATTATGTGAATTATTGCTGCGAGTGTTGGGCATAACTTGAGGTTTGGATGAAGCCGCACTTTCTACCTTATTGTTACGGATCAATGACTCCAACACATCAGCACGGTCAGTTAAAAACTTAAAAAATATATCCAAAGTAGGAGTATCACTTTCCAAATTATTACGGTATTCTTCCCACTTAATTAATGTGTTGCTATCTAATTTTGATGATAACATGAATATGATAAGGACATCCCAACTATCAGTTGGTTGACCTAGGCTGGCCAGAGCACGCAAGTTTTTAGTAATATGATCTACCAGAAATCTAAGTGACTTTTCTGACTCGCGTAAAAGTGGCTTGATACTACACAAGGAATTTAAGTGATGATTAATAAGGATTCTTTTATTATTATATCTATTGCATAATAATTTCCAGGCTTCACTATAATTTGCATTTGAAACTTCCATATTTTTTAAAATTCTTGCCGCATCACCTTCTAAGTAAGATATTAAATAATGAAACTTATTGATTGGCGAAATACGTGTATTATTATGTATTAAGTTTTCAAATGTGTCACGAAATTCTAACCACTTGAAATGTGCACCATCAAATTTGGCAATTTGGATTCTAGGAAGTTTTAAACCTACAGCTTCTTGTGAGTCATGATAACAAGAATGCTCTGAGCTAGTAGTACGCCTATTTTCACTATATTGTTCTATTATTGTTTTAGCTGTAGCAATATTGGTTATCATTTCTTGTTCAATATTATCGCGTTCGTCAATTTCTTCACTCAAGTTATCCTCACTCAGAATCTCTATTTCACTCTGTAAGCTGTCAACCCGGAGCGACAAAGCTTCAAATTTAGCTAACTTCAAATTTAACTCGGTTAATTGAATACTTGATAAATCTGGTTTATCTGCGATACTGTTTAAATAATTTTTGAACTTTGTGATTTGACCTTTAGCGGAGGATCTTTTGATGATCAATTCCCTTAAACGACCTTTGTCTGTTTCATTGGGCATTGTGACTATTGTGTCAGGCAACAGGTATCAACAGTAATTAATTAGGTAACCACTTAGTTAAATGAATAAAAAGCTCACGCTCCTCGTTCCGACGACACCTGCCGATGGAAGACCGGTTGACTTTCAGCTTCGCAGGCGCGATGTACGAAGCGCCCGCGTGCCGGCCGGCGAAACTCGCGGCAAAGTTTTGAACTGGAAAAGTCGGCGAAATAATCGTAAGAATTTGCCTAGACAAATCGTCGCGTTGAATGTATGCACGTGGTGGGCAAATAATGCAATCGAAAAATAATTGCAATTGAAAAGAAGTTACGAGAAAGTTCGTTAGGCAATTTAAAGGTACCTATAAAATAATGCGCAATGGCGGCAGTGAAAATGAAATATTGATAAAAATTCCCCTTAGCTAAAGCCAATATCCGTGGTACACTTTGGTATGCACTTGCGGAGACCACCCTAACGTCTTTCCCTTGTGTTTAGGCACTTAGGAGATGCTTTTGAAGAATTGGGTTTCCTGGGAAACTTTATGGATGGAAGGGGGCACTTAGCTTTTTGTAGGCAGGAGTTCTTCTCTCGATGCGGCACTTTTGTTGTGCCACTGATCGCTTCGCGTTTTAGTTTCCCCTCATGGGCCACCAATTTATGTTTGTTGTTGTACATAAATTGGGGCAAATTAAAGTCTTCTTCGTTGAAAACTACTTTTTAATGCAATTTAGAATTTAGATGATACTTTTACAAGCGCTCTCAATAATGGCGCGGCGCAAGCATAGACAATGAAAAATAAAAAAAGTATTACAATAAAATAGACACTTGTTATTATCTATGGCACAATCTATGGCGCATGATTTAAGGTGAGAGCTTTGACAATCGTAATGTTGTTCCCTGTATAATAGGCTTGCATTTGACCGCCATCTCGCCTGATGTGAAGCGATGATGCGGTCTACGATGGAGTACGCTTGCCCAGAGAAAGAAACCGATTCACTCTCGACTTGAAGATACGCAGATTGTAATTATCGGAAACATCCACTCCGACTCCGATAGAGAATTCCATTGTTTTGCGGTTTTCACAATGAAAGTGGAATCAAAGCGCTTCGTACGGGTTTTTGGTACAGCAACCGTGAACTGATGGCGCTTTTTCGTGCTTCTGGCTGTCCGATAGAAAAAAAGGTAGGAGGAACATGAAGTACCGTCGCAGCTTTGGACTCAATATAAGAGCCAAAGTTAAGGGGAGACGTCAGAGTAACGACCAAAAGCTCAAGATGATCAGTTATCGGTTAGGAAACATTCCGAAATGTAGGAGCCACCTGGAATGGGCTCTTTTTGGCAGAGAATAGACACGCCTGGGTCTTACTTGCATTGAACTTGACCAGATTGGCATCGCTGCAATCGGAGACTGCCTTAAGGAACATTAATTCAAGCGCTCGCTCGCTCGCTTCAAGACCATGGCCTCTCTCAGAGCCTGGATTTGAGTCCAGTAGTCCATGCATTGGCTATGTATCTCTCTACAACAGTGTTGTCATCTGCATACCCAAACGTTCCGGGCTTTAGCAGATCGTTGATATGCAGCAGGAAGAGCGTCGCAGAGAGTACTGACCCCTGAGGGACACCGGCATTAATTGCCTTTCGATCGAAAGAGCAGCCATCAATGACTCGAATCGAACGATCCCTCAGGAAGTCCGATATCCACGCAACGAAATAAGTGGGCAAGCCATATGAGGAAAGCTTACAAATAAGGCCGTCGTGCCAAACCCTGTTGAAAGTCTTCGAGATGTCCAGGGAAACGGCTAGCGCGTCCTCATGTTTCATAAGCAAGTAGTGTAGATTAGGTCCCAAGTAGACCGGTTTCGGTGAAATACGGATTGCCGGTCACTGAGGCGTAGGTAGGTAGCCTGACGTAGGTACCTTGAAGCTAATGACTTCATTAGCTTCAAGGTACCTACGTCAGGAGCTTGCTATTGAAGACACGCTGCATACTCTTGTAAAGTATGGACGTAACCGAGATGGGCCTATAATTGGCAGGGTCGGCACGACTACCTCTTTCGTTTCTCTCTTGATATCTTTTTTGGGCACGGGTTGCACGTTGGCAAGATTCCACGTTTTCGGCACTTGTCCAGTATTAAAAAGAGAGAAACGAAAGAGGCGTGTAAGCACAGGAAACAACTCAGGCGCACATGTCCTCAGAACTATGGCTGGAATACCATCTGGGCCACTGGCCTTGTTTACGTCAAGATTGCACAGCCTTTTGCAAATCTCCATTTGGCAAATGCGAATTTCCGATATAAATGTCGTGCTGCCAGGTAGAGTTGGAGGTATCGCGTTGCCAGCATCTAGACGTAAAGACTCCGCAAACAGAGAAGCAAACAAGTTTGCTTTCTCTCCGACGGTATGAGCCAGCGTCCCATCAGGCTTCAGCAGTGGAGGTAGTGAGGGGCGGCAGAAGTTCGTTTCAACTGATTTGACCAAAACGCGTTACTACCCGCAGGGCACGAAGTCAATTTGTTCCCTATTCGACTAATGTGATCAAAGCGAGCTCCTTTTTGCAGGACTTGGCAGCCTTGTTAAACGACTTCTTCCTCTGACTTATGTCCTTCGCTTTACGGTGTCGAGCATCAACCCAGGCCAGGTATGTTTCACTGTTTACTGGCTTTAGCGAAACCACATTGAGGCCCAAACCACAGGCGAGCTTTGCCGGACAGCGGTACTTCGGCATAAGGAATGTAGTATTCCATGGTCCGATATAACACATCCGTCACAGCATCCGCGCAATTCGAAGGATCATCAAACGAAAAACACATCAACTGTCAAGGATAAAATGCAAAGAAAAACCGCATCTCATCCCAATCTGCTGACCTGTATCGCCACACTCGGTGAGCTCCTCTCGGGTAGAGATCGGGCGGGGAATAAACAGATAACAGATTTCACCAGACAGTGATAGGAGTTACCTAAAGGTGACGAAACCGATACCGAGTAGCGGTAAATTGTTAAAAGAAGATTTATTAAGTCTATGCAGAACAGAAGCCTTGCCTCAGCATTGTCATTATTTTTATAATTTCTTTCAGACCAGTGAAATTATGACAGAGGAATCTTCAGACTGAATCGGACTGTAATGATGATTGACATGATTGATTTTTACTATCATTTAGATACCAACAACCCAATGGACCAACAGGAATCCATCTGATTATTATTTGTGATACAAAACATAATGTTGTACCTGATTAATATAATATTAGCTGTGCATCGTTTTATTTGAAAACCTTTAACAAATCACTATTATTTATATAAATTATACAGTACCTATAAAATCAATTTCTTCTAAATTTGTTACTTTTTTGCCAGATCAATTAATATTTACAAAATTATTTAATAAAATAACGTAATTGCAACATGATATTACTGTGCATTATTAATACCATACATCGACGAATATTACTGTAATGTAATAAGACCGTATACACTATCGCTGAGATTTCACCCGAATAATGTCGTATTGTAATAATACTGTATACACTATGGCTGAGATTTCACCCGAATAATGTCGTAATATCGTATTACCGTTAACTTTTTTGACACTACATTTCAACGAATAATACTGTAATGCATTATTACTGCCTACGATATCGTTGGGTTTACACGCGAATAATATTGTAATGATGCGTTGCATACTATACTTTTGACCAGCAATTTCAGTAATGTTATTTTCGTCAATAACTTTATTTAGGAAACTATTACAAAAAAATCATAAAAGGAAATAGACAGTAAAAAAATATGCTTTGTTTTGACATATAAATCACTATCTTACGATGCACCCGTGCTGAGATATAAGCAAAAAACAGTTTTTTATTTTTCCTGTAAAATTTAGAATTATCGATTACCATATTATTCGGTGGGGGGTGCGAAATGAGCATAATATTTTGAAACTTCCAGAATTACCAAAATGTCTTGTGTGAATACCGCTCCAAGTAATAATGTTACCCCTCAAGGTAATGCATGCATAAGCGATCTCTCACATTCATAATTATTTATGGATGTAAAGTAGAAATACCTAAGTATGCACATTCTAATTAAATATTAATTACATACCTATATCACGTTTTTGAACTGCTATTCACCAGTTACACTGTAGTAAAAATAGATAATTATGTATGAACTTTGCCATGGTTCATTCGGGGGATTAAATCCTAAATTGCGAGCTTTTAGCATTGTCATAACTGAAAACTTAGACCTGACATTTATTTGATGGTAAGCACAAGACACTCAATACCAAAGTAGGAAAAAGGAAGTAAAATCTGGACAATAATAAATAATAAATAATATAATAAATAATAATACAGGATAAAATTAAAACCAGTGCGGATATTCTTGCCAAACTTGTTTGATAAACTACGACAAGATACCCAGCAACCTATATTTTACAAGAAAAATCCGAAAAAAATCTATAATGTTCTACTAAACAATACGTCATAAACTACTTCAGCTAGTAATCTTATATCAACAAAAGGAAAAATATAAAAACCTAATTCCCAACTCCCGGTGTAGACGGGCGGGTGCATCGAGTAATCGGTTTACTCGGACTAGAGGCGCCTCGGAGCGGACTGCGATAGATTTACTCGCCTCATTTTGCCCGACACGAGACGAGGCGACTCTATTTGAGAAAACTTATACTTGTGTAAGTTCCCTTTGCGAGAAATTACTCTTGTTTCGTTTTTCTCGGTGGAGATGTGAATTTGTTGAGTGTTGTTGGAGTTTTGAATTAAAAATATATTATTCGAATGTTGAAGGAAAGTTTTGGGATAGGTACTTATTATATTTTTCTAGGGGTTATTTGAGTAGATACGTAGGTAGGCAACCTACTTATTTTTCAGTTCTTTTAAACACTAAACAATTTTTTTGTAGATTTTAAAGGACATCATTTTTGCAGTTGTCTCTAAAATCTACATTAAAGTCAGAGCCCTACTAATCTGGGCGTACATTTGCACAATGTAATGAAAATGTCAGAAACTGATTATTCTTGCGTTTGGTTTTGGTCCTTTGTAACTGTTTCATTCCTCAAAGGTCTAATACGAACAAAGAACTAATGCCTACGCGCAACGCCATCAACAAAGCCTACTATTTCAGCAGAATGGTACAATAAGCTGCTCATCATCCAGCTAAAGTAGTCACATGCACAAGAAAATACGTGAATTGTCCGCTATTTTGCACTCTGTCCGGCTACATAATCTCTGCATTCACACCGAAATGACGGCTTAGGACCAAATTAGCAGTGCAGCTGCTTCAAAGCGCGTGGTATCCGGGAGTCTGGAATACCGTGGTGTCCGGCTTCGTCCGGCCTCTGTCCGGCCAGTGGCGGATTAATTTGTTTGTGCGTGGTTCGTTGGCGGCAGAAATTGTGCTTGTGCACAAAGCCTTATTAAATCTAATTGAATTGCGCAAAATGTTTCGTTTCTCTGGCTTTCGATGGGCTCGGCTATGTAGTTACCACTACTAATTAAAATAAGTTATATTAATTAGTAGTGGTAACTACATAAAGTTGAAAGTTAATTGTTTAGTTTTATAGTCACACAAAATAAATGCAAAAGTTTGTGTTTGTTACTCCTTCAATCAACGGATTTAGATGAAATTTGACAAAGAGGTAGCCTAAGATCTGGAGCAGCAAATAGGCTACTTTTCATCCATCAATACAGGCAGATGAAGTGCAGGTAACAGCTAGTAAACAATATCGTGCAATCATTCCGTAAAGTTATTGAACTCAAACAAGGTTTGTGGACCACGTTTATGATGTTATACAAATATAGATTGAATTACGTTCTCATTAATATACGTACATGTAGGTTGACTAAATATATGTCCGTAACTCCGTCTGCGTAAACGTCGACCACAACACTGAGTTTTGGATAGAGTTGAAGATCGAATATAACTATCTGGTGGCTCTTTTATCAATTTGGAGTTTAAAGTTAAAGTCAAATCACCTACTTTAGAAAGTCAACAAGTGAGGGAATTCCAAAATATAATTTCCTATGGAGAAAGATGAAACTCCGGTTTAGCTGATTCATCCCAAAAGTAATAATGTATGGGAATTATGGGGCTATTCCAAACGCGAAAACCCCATGGAATTACATGAGCCGCATAAATATTTTATGGGTGCAAGTGTCAACATTCGATCGAGTTAATGTTGTTTGTCCAATGGACCGAGTTTTTTGCAATTTTTAATACGTACGTGGAAAACTAATATTTATACATATTGTAATGTCGTTGCTTTGTAGTTTGTACGTAATGGTTGGTAGCATTAGCACCAAGACGAGTCCAACCCAGTCTTTGGTCTTAGTTTCGCAACAGTACACCTGGTCGTGATCTTGGTATTGGTCTCAGTCTTGATGCAATAGCAATTTTGGGCAACACTAGCACAGGGGCTTCTTTTGATAATAATGATGGTGAGAATAACTTAAAATATAACATGCTGTATTATGTGAGAGTTGAAATGATGATATCAGATGTGGGAATATTTATAGGTGAAGGATTCCAGTCCAATTACTAAGAAATCATGGTTACGTAACATTTCAACTAAAGTTGTTTCAACTATGGTCCAAATAACTACGGTTGATTTACCTACTGTTTAAATTACCTAAAGGTCGTTTCATATAAGTTAGTAATAACTAATGAACGAAATACCTATAGGACAATTCACCTAAGGTTGATTGAACTAACGGACCATTCACCTACTAATGATTTATCTGTGGCCATGATTTGTAGCCAAAAAAGTTAGTGACAGAAACGAATCGCTGCAAACCGACTTCACGTAGTCTTGTCTGCCCTACCCCTAGAGTATAATTTAAGCCCGCGTAGGCGCGGAGGGGCGAGGCGGCCCGCGAGCTGAGGAGCAGATGGCTTCAACGCTCGCCGCCGCGGCTAAGGCTGTAGCAAGCCGAAGCTGCGGTAGTGAGTGTTGAAACTATCTGCGACGATAAGCTCGCGTGGGACCGCCGGAGCCCTGCAGCGCCGGAGCCGTGACAGAAACCATGCCTGCTGCATGTTACATGTTCGTTTACATGCTACATGCTTGCTTGCATGCCATTGTAGGCGAGTCGTCCATTAGGTATTTCGAACAATTTTTTTTATATTTTTTTAATTTGTAAATAGGCTTGCGTTTGACCGCCATCTCGCCTGATGTTAAGCGATAATGCGGTCTACGATGGAGCACGCTTGCCTAGAAGAAACCGATTCACTCGTGACTTGAAGACACCCAGATTGTAACTATCGGGGAACACCCACTCGGGCAGCGCATTCCACTGTTTGGCGGTTTTCACAATGAAAGTGGAATCAAAGCGCTTCGTTCGGGTTTTTGGTATATCAACCATCAACCATTACATCAATCGTTCGTTAGTGCAATTGATTTTAGTTGAATAAAAATTAGGTAAGTTCAACAGTAGTTGAGTCAATCAACTCATCAAAAAGTTGATATGAACATAGGTGAATCAACTGTAGTTATTTCGACCATAGTTGAAACAACTTTAGTTGAAATGATACGTTAGTTTTTGCAAATATAGTTGGTGTAAACGAGATTTACTGTATGGTTATACTAGCTGTTACTCGCGACTTTGTCTACCTGTACCTATTGATGGATAAAAAGTAACCTATGTGCTTGTCCAAGTCTCAGGCTACTGTATCAAATTTCATCCAAATCCGTCCAGCCGTTTCAGCGTGAACGAGTATCAAACACACACACAACTTTTGCATGAATAATATTAGTTGGATAATAAAGTGTAATAATCATCAGAGAAATTAAACCAAAGGTCTGTCTACACGCTACTACTAGTATGCGTAAACAGCTTGTGCAAAAGTTTGCGCAACAAAATCTTTGTAAATCCACGTCTGTTTGCGCATATACCGTTTTGTTGTCTTACGTAGGTACATGTGCAATTAAAAAATTGTGCAAACAACATGACGCAATGGGTATTGTACTGACGGCAGCCACTCCTTCTTTTTCCCATTAACTCGTGGATTATGGTGAAGTGACTCTATTACCCAAAAGTATCTGATTGCCTAACCCACTACCTGGCTGTGTAGTTTCTCTTCATTATATACAAGTATACATAGAATAAATTAATTCCTGTTCTAACTACTGTTTGCTTTATTTATGTACCCTAATGTGGTTTGGTAACCTACACCTTAGCAACGACTAATATACTATTAGCACTTATACCACATCAGTGGCGAAGGGTGAGGGGAAGCCGGTACCTACAATAAAATAGTAACAAAATTATAAATACATTAGTTATGTCATACTTATTCGCCTATTAAAAATATATAAATATACAGTGAATAAACGAATAGGTATGACAATGTAAAACTAAATCTATACTAATATTATAAAGAGGAAAGATTTTTTTGTTTCTTTGTTTGGACCGAATAGGCTCCGGAACTACTAGACCAATTTTAAAAATTCTTTTATTAATAGAAAGCTACATTATTACTGAGTAACATAGGCTACTTTTTATCCCGAAAAAATGCACAGTTACTGTGGGACACGCGGACGAATTCGCGGGCGAAGTGCTAGTTATTTATAATTTTATTACTAATTTATTGTACCGACTTTCCCTTACCCTTCGCAACTGTACCATATCTAGCTGAGAAAGCAAGTCTTCTAAGATCCTATCGGTATTTTTTTTAGTGATGTTACGCATTTGCCTAAACATAAATAAAATATTGAATTCTCTCAGCAAAACTCCACACAAGTACCAGGCTAGCATAACACCGAAATAGCACAAGCTAAGTGTCTACTAATAGAAATTCAAGTAAACGACGTAACCGATGGCGACCCGTACTATAAGTAATGGGGGGCAGGTGTTCCCAATGTTAACGTAAGTGCGGGCCGCATTGCGATGGAGAATTATATTATTTTATACGACACGCTTTTTTGGAAGAAAGTTTTTATCGGTTACAATGGTAGTGTTACGTAGTGAGGGTTGAATTTTATAGTTCTGTGGCCAAATTTTTTGGGGAATATCGGATATGAGCAAAGCAGAAGGAGGTATAAAGCCAGGATCAATCAGGGAATATGACTGATAATCATAATAGAAGAATATACTGTAAAATTACGAACAGATTTTGGACGTATCGCTTAGAATTAAAGTATAAGTATTTTTGTGATAATTTAAGTTTGGTCGTGGTGCCAACTAATCGTAACATTATTGTGTCTATTTTTTTTGTGATAAGATACTTAGGGCCGTACCACAAAAAAGATACACGCGTTCAACACGACTGCGACCAAAAATAATAGGCACTTGTTTTAGCACTAACTTGTCTAAAACTAGTGTGTATTATTTTTGGTAGCATTCGCGTTTAACATGTGTTTATCTTTTTTGTGGTAAGGGTGTTATAGTTTATGAGCTGCCAGTTCGTGAGTTACACAAAATTTTGCCGGCAGCGTTCACCAAAGCATGTCCACTCTTGAAAAAATCTACTAATATATTTAAGCTGAATAGTTTGTTTATTTAAACGCACTAATTTCTTGAACTACCAGTCGGATTCGAAACATTATTTTTGTAAATAATAGCCAGATTCATGAGAAATAGTAGTAATTATGCTATGACCCTTAGGAAAAAAGAAAAAAGTCGAAAGAACGCTAAGTGAAACCGATTTCTTTTAAATTTAACGACAGGTGAAACCGAAAGGTACAGCTATTTACAAATAAACCACCTCTCGCACAAGCTTATGAAACACAATGTGGAAGAACAGCTTATATTATGTCCTTATGTTGTTAACAGCCCCTTAAGGAAAACGGGTCATTCCCAGCCCGTAAGCGATCCCCTCGTAATTTTTAACAGTCTACCAAGGTGAACAAGTTACCTTGGTGTTTCGCGGCATCCCTGCGAATTAGCCGTAATCATGTCGTCGGAGCATATGGATAATGGAGATAGAGGAGTGTATGAGAAACACTGACCAAGGTTAATAGGATGAGGAACCAGGAAGATACAGAGAAGTACCGCCTAGAACAAGTGTACCTATCCAAAATCCATTTTCTTCAGGCAGCACTTTGTTAGTCATAGAAGGAACTTCAGCATCTCTGGTGGACCACACCGATGCTTTTTCTGTGGCCTTGCTCCGAGTGAAACAAATGCGTTACATAAAATTTGTAACGCTGTGATGAAAATAGACTAGGTAACTGAAATCAGTTACTTAGTCTATTAGCTATTACCTAGCCACAGTATTAAAGTGCTGGTCTATTGCTGCGTACACACTACTTACCTTGTATTCAGCTTCGCTTTGGATCATGCATGGGGTCATACATTGCAATACGCGCTATGCACGGATGCATGATTTGACCACGTGAATGAAAATGAAAAATGAAAAATAGTTTATTTGCAAAACAGATTTTCGTAGTTACAAACTTTGTGATTGAAGCATCCTTTTAAGCAAATAATGCCTGTATTAGGAGACTTCGCTCTTCCATATCAAAATGTATATATATTTATATAATCCAATGATGCAAATAGTTATGTATGTTATGTTACGTAGCTTCTAAATGCATATCCTACGCAGCTATGAAACAACCTCCAAGACTGGACCTTCATCCAAATGCTACACAAGGGACAATCTCCAAAAGGTAGATCGACTTCCTAATGAAAGTCGCAGGAATCAGCTGTATGCATGCGGCACAGAAGCAGTCATTGTGGCGATGGATGCTTGGATGCTTGTCTGATGAAATGCTATACAAAATATAATATATTTACTATACTAGTTCTAAATCAATTAATATCTGTGATAATAGTTCATCATTTCAGAACCTATTGTTTCCCGGCGCTCATTATTGATTATGAAGTCATTAACCTTTAAAGGTTAAAATGGTGACATCCCTTTTGTCTTACGCCTGAGACTAAAGACCGATACAATTTTAACTCACAGAATGAGCTTGATACTAATATTCAGTCATTAATTTTAATTAACCCCACAAGCCAGCAGTGGCGAAGGGCGAGGGAAAACCGGTACAATTAAATAGGTAGTAACAAAATTAATAAAAATCCTTTTTACTTATGCTATTTTTTTATTTATGTTACTCAATATCTCCGTGGTCAATGGTGTTGGTTCATATGATATGATATTATGGTTATGGTATGATACTATGATAGTATTGGTTGGATTGGATTAGTTGAGTACAGCCCTTATAGTCATTAAAGTCCCCTAATTAAAAATATGTTCTACCATATTTTTGTCCTGTTCTTTTCTAGCTCCTTAACGAAGAGAATAATACTAATCGTACCTCACATCACACAACCCACGCCCTACACACTACCCACATTAAATAAAATCCGAGACAGGTTTAGTCGCGTGTCCTTGAACTGCTGTCAATCGCATGGGCTTACGGCGCGTATAAGAAACGGAACGTCCCCTCGATAACAGCCAGTTACTTCGGAAAAATATACTTTATTGCTCTTTGAGTGTTATTGCGTACAAGTTTCTAGCAGAAACATTCAGAAATAAGTTATTTAATGTATAAGAGATTTCAAAAATCAATTGACGCGATCGGGATTTGAACCCGCGAACACCTTTGCCGTACCGTGGCACTGCTCTTAACCAATTGAGCTACCGCGTCCCGCCTGCTTCAGTTGAACTTTGTAAACTATTTTAATACGCCTATTATGATCGGGTTCAAATCCCGCTCGCGTCAGTTGATTTTTGAAATCTCTTATATAAGAGAAGCATAATATGGCTTTGAAATGTTGTGAATTCACAAAAATATGCATTCAGAAATAATTTTGCATATTTTCGAATTCATACATAAATAATCAGCCTATGATGTTCCCACTGCTGGGACAGGTTATCGACCTATAAAATAAATATATTATTACTACTGCCACTTACACCGATCCTTACAATATACGTGTGCTCTTATTCATAGAGGTTTTATAAGAATTCTTCAAGTACGACACCTTATAAGGTAGAGAGATTCTTAGGCATTGGGAGTGCGGCCGACTGTGAAGCGCTTCAGCGGGGCATCGACAATGTGGTGGCCTGGAGCACACGCAATCACTTAGAATTTAATAAGTCTAAGTGTAAGACTATTACATTCACTCGCTGTCGCTCGCCCCACGTTTATACGTACAGAGTATCCGGTACTCCTCTGGAGCGCGTCACAAAAATCCGCGATCTCGGTGTAACTCTGGACGCCGAGTTAACGTTCAACGACCACATTGTAGATCTGTGTAATCGAGCACATAAATCCCTTGGATTTGTCATGAGGCAGTCGGCTCGGTTTAGCAACAGAAATGCAATTGTTGCCTTATACTTTGCATTTGTCCGCAGCAAGCTTGAGTTCAACTCGATAATTTGGTATCCCCATGAAACTAAATATAATTTATTATTAGAGCGGGTACAACGTAAGTTCTGCCGTTACCTATACAAAAAAATGTACGGGTTCTATCCCTACTTATATCCTTCTCTGTTTGTCTCAGGGATGGTGGGTATTGATACCCTTGAGCTGAGACGTAAGTGTGCACTAATGTTACATTACTTCTTGTTGCTAAATGGCAAAATAGATACCCTGCGGCTTTGTCGCGTTGTGGACTATCCGCGCCGAATCAATACACACGGCTGCGCGCGCGCCGGCTATTGGCGGCCCCAAGAGTTCGGACTTGTACCGCACAATATGCGTCAACAAATCAGGCTATTTCCATGCTCAATACTCTGACTGCTCATCAGCCGGATGTGGACATATTTCACTCAAATGTGCGACATTTCTTAAAAAAATGTAAGGATTGCTTTAGTTTTTAAATCTATTAAAATCCTATATGTACAAATTGTTATTGCCAATGTCTAATGTTATCTAAAATTAAGAGTATTGTTAATTAATATTATCCGAGGTACGGTATATTATTGTTGTTGACTTTCTGCACGTGTTGGTATATTACTGTAAGTGTGGAAAGTAATTAAAATAATAAATAAATAAATAAATAAAATAAATAAATAGAGGAGATAGATTTAAAAGGGGGGGGGGGAATTGTTTAAAAAGTGACACAAGCATTTTTAAAAGGTTTTAATGTCTGAACTGGATAACGTTAACTTTTTGACAGGTGCCTTAATATTTAAGAAAAGATTGGTGATCTCGAAATGTTTTAATAATAGCTTTATTAAGAATTTACTGTACAATAGAGAAAACTGTTCAATTATAGTATCACTAGCGTTGAAAATTCCGAAAAAAACAATTTGTTTTTTTCCACGAAAAAAACAAATCGTGGTTTTTTTACGTTTTTTTCGGAAAAATTCGGAATTGGAAAAAAACGGGAATTTTCCCGGCTTTTTTCAACGCTAAGTATCACACCCACGGGACAATATTTATCTACAAAATGTTAGGAAAATGAGCCTGTAAATCCCATTGCAGGGTGTAGAAGAAAGTTTGAGTTTGCGTGTGTTTCTGTAACTCCTTCACGCTGAAACGACTAGACAGATTTGGATTAAATTCAACAAAGAACCTCTTTGTTGAAATTCATCCAAATCTGTCTGAGACCTGGAAAAGTACATGGCAATTTTTTTATTTATCAACGCAGACGATATCACGAGCAACACCTAGTAATATTCACCAAAGGAAATAAAATAACACGTGTCTCATTATTTCTGTAAATTCACCGGCGGAAAGCTAGCTAGTAGGTACAGAAATAAAGAAAGAAAAATAATAGGTAGGCAGCAGACATCGTCTGCGACCTTCACCTTTGACATAAACATGATATTAGGTATTTCTGCTGTCAAGTGATTTCATGTGAAGGCGGCACTTTCAATAACATTCAATGTTTACTCAATTTTAATCACAAATGACAATTTCGTCTGTAAATTTGTAAGCGTAATTTGTGTTTTAATTACAGCCATTTCGCTGAAGTTCTACAAATCAACCAAATTAATTACAGTCGGTTGAGTTATATGAAAATAAATATTGGGAATAATTACAAACTTGTCTCGTCTTACAAAGTAGTCTCGTATCGTTGTTTGCAAAAAATAAGCCATTCGTCTTCAAGTGGGTGTTATAAAAACGCCCTTTCGGAATTATCTACAACTGAATACAAATGTACTATCCCTTTGCCGGTGACTTCGTCCGCAAGGGAACCGTTATTTTTTTCCAAATGAAAAATAGCTTATAGAACTCAAAGATAATATGGATTCCTAATTGTGAAATAATTCTGTTTTTTAATCCGATCAAGTTTCAGAGATTATTATTCATATTCAGGTGGACAGGTATCATCATGGAAGCCGACTCCAAAATACCAAAAAAAAAAAACTGAAATGGTGACGGAGATAGTGATTAGGTACCTATTATAGAAATCAAAAACCTAAGCATTGAGGAGGAAGAAATGAAGGTGAATCTGCATCTTTATATAATGTTCATAGTAACCCTTTGAAAGTTCTACCAATGGCGAAGGGTGAGGGAAAGCCGGTACAATAAAATAATTCCGTTTTACTTATGACAGTGAATAAAATGTATGACATTAAAAGAGAATCATTGATGATTTTGTTACTATTTTATTGTACCGGCTTCCCCTCACCCTTCGCCACTGTCTACGTAACATTTCGGGAACCACAGGGCGTAACGGATGGCGAGTAATAAATTAGTATTTTGCTTTACGAAGTATCTGTCTTTGTAAGTGAAGCAGACTTACTCGTATACAAAGTTACTCAAAGGAGTGCTGCTGAGATATTGTAGTGACTATCATTTAAATGTTACTGTAAAGTTTGCAGACTGGAACAAAATTATACATTCGAAGTATATCAGTTTCAATGTTATTCTCTTGCTAGTGATAATACTAGAAATAAAGTTTCGTAGTTATAAGAAAACTGTACCACTATTGACCTGGAATCGCTTCAATATTTGAAGGATGATGATGTTTCCTTGCAATCGTTAAATGAATACCCTACATACTACGTTTTACGTGGGAAACTTGTTCAGAATCGTCAACAGAATCATGTGTTTAAGTTATTTTCTCCATTACTGTTACACGTTGTATGTTCAAGCCGCTTAGATGAATCGCTCTTTCATTCTGGTGACACACCACATCATACAAACACAATAGTCACCCCAAACAATAAAATAAGACAAACAGAAAGATCACTATGAATATCAAATAATCATCATACAAATGGCGAGTGTATACCCTGTACCATTGTACTGATACATGGCGTTACAACACCCGCTATCGAGTGGTATCTGTATCGCGAACACGACACTAGTGGTAATCGTGGTAAAAGGCGTGTTACAACTGATACAGTTTATTGTGGAGTAGCTGGGATGAGGTCATTGTGATGGCGGGACAATCCCAGAACAATAATATCACAAACAATTGTTATAATAACTCGGAATCGAATTGTAATTGTTTTGTATTAATTGAAATTGTTAGTTTTATTTAATGTTTACAATTTGCGGGAATATGAAATAGCATTTATTTGATGAAAAATCTACGCATAATGTGCATTCGATCATAAATATAAGTACGTTAGATTCAGTATTGGGTAGTCAAAACTTTGACATCGTTTATTTATTCATTTTAGAGTGTTGAGTGCGAGTTACAGATCACAGCGTTAATCGCATGGACTTCTCTCAAAGTGAGTGGAACAACCAACCACGTGCGTTAGCGTCTTCACTTTTCAGCGCGAACCAATGCTTGATTGGTTGTTGACTATGACCTACGGTAACGTTCTCATGATCAAATATGTTAGAAAGACTCGCACTCAGTGTAAAGATGTTTATTTTTCTGTGCACACCAAACTCTTTTAATTTGTGCACCTATAGATAGCTTCATTTGTTACAAGCCTTTATTCAACTTGCCGTGTGTGTATGAGGCGAAATCTTGCGACTGAATTTTAGACCGGTTACCCCAACCGATTGAGCGGGGAACACTTGTGTGACTTTGTTGACAATGCAATATAATGGTACAATGCTGGAGGCGGTTCATGGATGGAGCCGGTAGGTGCCCATAGAAACTCCTCAACTTCGTCACTTCGTAACATAACTTCATCGTGTTTAGGCTTGTTGTGATTTCCAGGGTCTCATGATGGATCTAGGAAGTGGATATTATAAAAGCTTGTTTCAAAAAATGATTTTCAATATAGAACTTATTTTTCTGTGCACACCAAACACTTGCTTTGTGTTCCTACATTGATCTTTTCTAATACGCCCCGCTAATCGCTCTCACTGGCGCCGCAGCTATCGGTTCGTGTTTACGTGTTCCCCTGGCTGTCTGGCACCGCGCCGTCCTTGTATAAATAAGTGACGAGTTTGATTGCGGGTCACTGGAGTGGGTCGCTACCTTTATATTGTACACATTATTTGCATGCTTATAGGCTGTTGATGTGGCAAGCTCGCAAGTCTATTTTTAATTATTAGGTAAGTTTATATTAATCTAGATTTTTGCTCGCGACTCCATCCGCATGCACTACAGTAGGTACTTGACTATTTTAAATGACTTCCTTAGTGTACGGTGGCTGAAGAGGTCAGGATGTATCTCTAGTTCATCCCACCGGATAAGATGAAATGTGGCTTAGATTTTAAATTGAACCCAAAGCTACTAAACTGTGAAAACCACACCAAAATTTGTTTGATTACGTATTTTTAATATTAGTGTGATTCAAAATAGTGATCAAATAATCAAAACCAGCTTTCAACTCTCTGTTAGCTGTAATTTTATTGTGATCGGTTAACCACATTATATTGAATAGGCTTGTAAATACCAGAGGTAAACGTCCTTTTTCCTAGTAACCGTACCGTGGGCGTATTATAATCCAGATCATTGAATCCGTTCGAAAACTCTTTACAAAGCAGTTAGTCGAATAATCGCTATAAAATCAAATAACTATCAGTCTTGTGTGGCTCGTGGCTCGAGTTTTCAACAAAATAAACTAAATTAATTATAGATAGACTGACAGGGGCCCACGCTCCTTCGCCCACAAACTAAACTAGATAAATTGTACTTAAAAACTAAGACAATAGACAATTAGGCTTTATACGTTATGTATTTACAATTTAACTAACAATTTGGGAAAATGTTTTGCTCGCTTAGTAATTAGTTCGAATTTACTTTCTTTGTTTGGCAGTTGAATTTATATACCGTCGTCCGTTCTACTTTTATAAGTATTTCATTACTATAATTATGTATCTAACTAGTGCAAGTAGGTAAATAAGTATTGATTTCGATACACAGATAAAATATTGGCTGGCCTTACTGCAGTAGTTTATGCGACAAAATAAATAAAATATGACTTCTACTTAACTATTAAGAAATAATAAAAACAACTTTTAAATATTATCCAAGTAGGTACTTACTGACATAACTTCAGTGACCGCTGTAAAAGTCAAACACTGAAGTAGCAGCCACTTGCATAAGTAAACAACTTCAAGTTATGACTTCAACGATGCATAATTTTCCACGATTTACTTCAACTTAGCACAAAAAAGGTTAAAGTTGTTTATAGTTCCATGTTCGTTAGTTGCTCGTATAATAGGTAGGTATATCTCGATTATTACTACACTAGCTAGGCCCCGCGGTTTTACTCCAGTTACTCAGCTCCCAGTTTGATGCGAAATAGCTTATACTACTCCTCATGAAACTTGCTATCGTACACAAAAACATTTTTTTGAATCAGATTGATAGTTTCAGAGATTAGCGCATCCAAACAAACAACAAACTCTTCTGCTTTAATAAATTAATAACTAAAGATGATACTTCTTTATATAAAATTTAATTTATGCAGATGAATATATTTTGATGTGAATAGAATGAATGGCTTACGCATTTTATCACCCAACCTTCGCAATTTTTGGGTCATCAATAGAATTCTTAACATATTTGTAGGTACCTACCCAGTTGAATTTATCAGTGTTTTACACAATGTAACACCGAGTCTCCAATCAATCGATTACTTAGTTAAGAATCGATATAATCCATGTGTAGTCACCATAATCAATTGATTTGTAAAGAATCGAAAATTATAATCCATATTATGTAGTCAAAGTCAATGGACACGTGTCGTTGCACCGCACATGAATAAAATAAACTCCGATGTCTATTGATTGCTAGGTTGTTGTGTAACGGTATTAATTAAATATGTTTGTAAACATAGGAGATCACAAATAGTCATTACGTGGTATTAGAAGGCACATGTTTAGCTGTGGATGTTTTGTGAATAATTACGGAATATTTTAATCACCACAACGCAATTAGTTGTTTATTTTAAACTGACTGGAAAAAAAGAGGAAACAGCACTATTAACTAGATAAATAAAAAAAAATGTGATAGTATTTTCATGAAATTATCTGACAAATAAATAAAATGGAATTGATTCAAAGGTGGTGAAAGCCTCCCTCTAAAGCCAGTCATAAAACATTGGGTGAAGAAGAACAAGAATGACCTCAGTATCTATGAAGGTGTATGCTTAAGGCAGCGGTGGACATTTAGAAAATAATATATTCACTTAAAATATGATATTTCATTACGGTCTTATTCTTTTACGCGTCCGGTGCGAGCTTCTATAAGGCCAGGTTCCCATTACCGGACCAGGACCGGCAAATTTTTTAATACAATAATCTGCCGGTCCTGGTCCGGTAACGGGAACCTGGCCTCACTGCCGTTACAAAATGGTCTAATCTAATAGTAGGGCGCGCCTACACCTGTATTGTATTACGCGATAAATAATAATTACTGCATGTATGCTACTAACTACCACGCATGACCCAAAACTTGGTCCTGGTCTGATTGTTTCTGCGCCCCCAGGGTCTGCAACCTATATCTGGGCACCGCCCTAGTTACGACACTAGATCGTAACTCACCTACATGTTCAGATATTCAAATTCACCGTTACCATCGACAAGTTTCCCGTTGACTTGACGCCTAGAGCTTGTAGAAACTTGGCCACAAACTCATTACACAATATCAACACAAGCAACAACAGTGTTTACCTATTCAGCGATGCATCGGCCAGTGTTAGGTACTTATCGACATAAAGCGCTACAGCGGCTGTGTGGTTGGCTTCCTTGTTCGGAGTAGTGTCGACAAACCGTAGTGGTAGGTGATGGTGGTAATATTGTTTACCAAAAACCATTTCAATAACTCGATGGTTTTCAGGACAGCAAAAACAAAATTTACTTTTCTATCAGAAAGCCTTAAGATCCGAGTTTATGAACTTATGTATTTCCTTAGTGGATGGAGATCACAAAATCAGAGTCAGTGGGTTTAAAAGAGAAACGGAATCATAAAAACCCTGTGCCAAAAAATGATTTTGGGCGGATGTGCACATCCAACCTGGGCCCCAATTCTGCTATTGCAGTTGTGTAAGAATGGTGTCATAATGACACCATAACGGTCAAAACCTAAGCGTTCATTGGCTTAGAGTAAGACTATCTCTTTCGTCATTGATCAAAACGAGAGTCATTGAGAGACCATTCTGACACGATTATGATAATTGCATTAGCAGACTTGGGGCCCTGATGCATCTGATGTCGAGATATAAGTCCGTAATGAAATATCATATTTCAAGTAAATATATTATTTTCTAAATGTCCACCGCTGCCCTAAGTGATATCAATGTTCTTGAGTGGAGACCGCGCATTGGCAAACGTAAAGTAGGACGCCCTCAGGTTAGGTGGAGCCACGATCTTCGCAGGGTGGCTGGTGGCAGCTGGATAAGAGTGGCCGAGGATCCAGTTGAATGGCGTGCAATTGGAGAGGCATATGTGCAGCAGTGAACTGCTATAGGCTGATGATGATGAATCTCCGAAATCACTGCTCGGATTCTGAAAATTCTTCCATTAATAGAAAGCTACATTATCCTCAAATGGTATAGGCTACTTTTCGTCCCAAAAAAGGCATAGGTTTTGTAGGTCACGTGGCAAAAGTGAAGTGATAGTATTTAATATAAATGTACCAATAATAAAACTGCGGTAGGCAATAAAATGTACCGGTCTAACACGACTAAAAGTGAACAAGTTAATTTAGCAGGCAATTTGTACCTACTCTTGTTGACCGAACAAAAATTGTGGTTGGTTCCACGAAAACAATTACTGCAATGTTTCTACGACAACATGGAATGTTATGACAACATAATTCGCTGGATTTAGCATCGAATATGCAAACAATCGATATTTTTGATTAGCCAATTAACATTCGATGTTTTGTAACATCACTAGTGACACATTTTTTTATGAAATTGAGTTCTAGTTCAATTTGAATTTGGATGAGTTAAATCAGGCTATTTCGCATTCTTTACATTTAAGATAAGTATCTTTTTTTTCTTTCTTATGACAAATACCCAGACCAAAAACAAATATTTACCCCGTGCGGGAATTGAACCTGCAACACGTCGCGTATCAGTCAATCTCTTAACCACTGAGACAACCGTGCCGTCAATGTAATTTTATATTGATGCTTAATTTTATTGAGAAGTACCATTCGTTCAAGTACCACTTGTTCAAGTGTGACATGTCGTGATGTGGGTACTTGACCTTTTACCAATCTGCGTCTTCTTGTATTTTGACCTTGGTACTCATTATCACTATTTAAAGCTATTTGTTTATCAATATCATATAATATGTGTATATAGCTAAATTGTTATCGGTTTTCTTTGATAGCCTTTTACTTATTAATTGAAAATGTCATGAATTTGTATTGATCCTTCTTTGATCCTACGCTGAATCTGCATTAAGCACGGAATTATCACTGAAAAACCGTTAAAAAAACAAATTTTTGTTGAATACTAATTTAATCATAAACTAAAACGATCGATCAGCGAGGTTAAGCTGCGTTTGCCGCGGTCAGTCCTTGGATGGGTGACCGTTCTTTACACATCGAGACCCCTCCGTGCCTCGGAGAGCCCGTTAAACAGTCGGTCCCAGTTGTCATAGGAATATCTTTGACAGTCGTTACGGGTAGTCAGGAGCCCAAAAGTCTGACAAAAACTGGTCTAACATTTGAATACCGGTATTCCCCAATAATTGGATTGTGGAGGTCAGATGGCAGTCGCTCCATGTAAAGTATTGATATTCAGCCGCAACCAGTTAGACTGTAAGCCGACCCCCAATCATGTTTGGGAAAAGGCTAGGCGGATGACTAATTTAATCATAAACATCAAGATTGCCCAACTCAACAATTTAATCTAACTAAAATTCCAACCACAAAATAATCATAAAACAAGTTCAGAACTCACTAAACCTTTCAACTCATCTTTTGGAATAGTAAACTTTTCTGTAGCATTTCGCTTGTAAAATATCGGTGAAGCGCTGTTGTCGCGCATGACAATCGCGCACTATTGAAACTTGTCGCCCGCGTCACGTAGCAGTCGCCTCGTCGTCGCCTCGTCGCCGGCGACACTTAACTGAATATATAATGTACGAGCAAGATTTTTACAATGGAATCAGACGAGGTTTTAAATTAGAAAGTGCAGGAGGATAGGATAATTTGAGGAAATCGTGTGCGGTGAGGGAATCGGAAAGTTCCTTTGTTAACATATTTAATGCTGAAATGGTAGAAAAGGTAACTTCTGAGTTAAGATGTGTGTAATTGTGTATGTTAAAATATGTTTGTTATGAAATAGGTATTAAACTAGACAACCGTTTTCCGTTTCCCTCAAGCAATACAAAGTTGAGAACAAGTTATGGAATATCGTGAAACTAAATTCAGTATTATGGCATGGAATACAACAACATATTTAGAATTCTTTGTCGAAAAATATCGCTGGGATAGAGAAATACTTCTACTATTTTTATATCTTCTAAAATAAATAATCAATTCTAATTATACACTGCCCACCAAATGTCCTTCACATAAATTCGGAGGCACAGCAATAACAAATTTTATTTTGACAGAAAAACCAATTACAGTTTTTCGACCTGGGATTTGAACTTGACAATACATTTGTTGCCGTAGAAGCCATTTGTTACCCATGTCTCATTTTCATCGTCAATCAATAAATATTAATATTAAAATAAAGATGGATGACATTATTTTTATGTCTAGACAAAAAAGAAAATGACTGATCCAATTAACTGGTGACTTTGAGATAATACAAAATAATTTTAATAATTTTACATGCTATTCAAAACCTAATTATTATAACAAACTTATACTTGACTTACAGTTTAAATAGATTGTCCTTGCTATTTCAGATTTCGTTGAGTTCAACTTTGTTTCAGAGATTTTGTATAATAAAATTATATGATGTAATTAAAAGTAATTGTAGGTCTGGTAGTAAGACACGAACATATTTTATTAGCTAGATATTATTCTGAATATGCGTATCGTTAAGTTGTGAGTAAGGGGTAATCTTGCCATTCGTTAGGGGACGAAACTCATATTTGTAATATCAAAATATTTGCCCTTTAATAAACTTTAAACTTTATCAATAATTTAACAACATTAAAGTTAATAGACGTTCCAATCTGTTTTATTTGGTTATTACCTGTATTTCCCACGGTATAATCTGACCCGATTTATATAGAGGCCTTCCCGTCTTGTAACTCTGATAACCTCGTTTTAACCCGACTGCGACGAAGGCCAAAAGGCAGGTAATGTTTATATATAAATCTTTAGACTTCCTGCCAACCTCGCCTTAAAACTTCACTTTAAATTCTCCACCCTTCCATACTCAATCTAGAGCTGTGCCAATAAAGCACGCTATCGATTCCCATATAAATTGCGATTCAAAATAAACAGGGGATTGGTAAAAACACTTCGCGCGAGACATAAAGCGCGGCTGTATCAGGAGCGCTATAAATCGCGCGTCGTATGTGTACCTAGGCACCGGGGAGACGCGCGTTTGTTGGCGATGTTGATGTAAGAGGTTCTAGTGTTGGCTTTCGATACTGTCGTCAATACCTTGGTTCCTACACCTTCTGTGCTATGTTGCTAGCTAAACCTATGTGAACGACTCGAATATTTTACATTCCTGACAAGTATATTCACTTAGTGGTTCGGCATAGTATCCTATGTCGGATGAAAATAAGATGTGTAGTTCCTCAAGGATCGATATTGGGTCCACTCACTAAGCTGAAAAAAGCCAGTTTGAATCAGATAAGTAAAATAAATTCCAACAACATTTAAACTAAAATAATGGTTTATTTAGTTAGGTCTTGTGTTTGAACATCATTGATGCTATGAGGTGCGTCCTCTCGCGTGTATCTACACTCTTTGGCCCAGTCCCGCTCCGTTGAACTTATGTCCCTCCCGGGACTCCGCTCTGTCGCTGAACTAACTTTTTTAACTCTCATTACGTATTTACGACCAACTCATATTAAAAACTTTGTGTAAAAAAGATTTATTATAACTTTCTCATAATCTGAACTGTGGAGTTTGATTTGTGAAATTACCCTGACTTGACCTTTGCGTGGAGGTGAATTTAAGGTGTTTTATTTTTCAATAATTGTCTTTACTAAAAACCAGTCAACTAACAAAGTATTAGGTAATATCTAGAAGGTATAGCTATCAATAAGATTTTATAAAAGAAAAAAAAATACCCGACTGCAAAAAGGAAAAAATAAAAAGTTCAAAACAAGATAACTTTTCAAGCAGTCGGATGCAGTTAGGGCTCTTTTAATTTAGATGATTGGTATCGGACTACTGCAGTGCGACTATCGCACGGCAGTAGTCCGACTAGTCCGACACCAAACATCTAAATTGAAACAGTCCTTTGTGGTAATTATTTAAATTCAATCTGAAATCTTATTCTACCAACTGTAAAACACCAGCATTTAATTTGACTAACATTAACATCAGGTTTACACTCACAACTACATACATATATACAGTACAAAATACAAATATAAGTGTATTGCCTTTATTTGTTATTGTATGTGATTGCCCTTTTAGATGTCAAACGAAATAACAAAAGTTGGTTACTCTATTATCAGACTAAACAAATCCGTATTTAGCTTTACCTAATAGCTACAAATATATAAATCAAATGAAACTGTCATTTATAAGTACTGTTCTGTTTTAAAAGGTACTTAATAAAACCTTAGTTTCTCAAAAGAAAAAAGTACTTAAAAAGAGATTAAGTGCTTAACTTACATAGCTATTTCAGACTATTATTTAACGAGACGGAGCAATAAAAAGTATTGCGTGGTTCATGGACAAAACTTAAGGGTAAAGCACCAGACACACAGAGAGCGGAACAATATTTAGTAGGGTTTCGTACATCAAAAGGATGAAAGGTACCCTTAAATCATTTCGTTGTCTGTCAAGACCCTTTTTTTCAGGAACGCATGGAGCTATCAAATTCAAACTAATATCAAATACTTACTTCTAAATCAAGGCTATAAAAAAATACAGCCATTTATGGCGCATATTTTGACAATCGCAAATAAATCAAAATTTATGGGGTATTTACCGTCGATCTAAAATCATGAAATTTGGTAAGAAGCAAGACCTCACAGCACATGTAAAGATAAATTTCCGAAAACTGTTTATTTGTAGATAAAATACCTACAGATGTAGGTTATATGCTTGCGTTTGACCACCATCTCGCTTGATGTTAAGCGATGATGCGGTCTACGATGGAGCACGCTTGCCTAGAAGAAACCAATTCACTCGCGACTTTTGCCGCTCCGCTCCACTCTCGGTCAGACCGAATCTTTACAATCTGAAACTTAATACTGTCACTTAATTGTAAGACCTTTGTTAGGCTTTACTTAAAATCCTAATTAGTATTCTTCATTTGTAATTTTGTTTGTAATCTTATTAGCTATGTTTGGGTTAATGTAGTGGAGCATTTGTTTTGTCTAGTTGTAATCAGAACATGACATTAAAAAGAAAAAAGATTTTTCTAAAGCATAGTTCAGTCAATATTTTTTATTATTAAAGTGCTCATTTTAATCTAACCTTGTCTAATTGCCATTGAAATGACTGTGATGTTTTTTTAAATGTCTTACTAAAACTGACCGTTAGTGTTTTCCTAGATTTGTAAAGCTACAATTTTGATTTTAATAGAGTTAGTAGCTATATTAAGCCATAGATTACATGAAAACTGCAGGTTTTTTCTACAATGTAATAGGTAGTTGCGGAAAAAAAAAAGTAGGTAGAACGTTACTACGACCAAAAAATCCTTAATAACCCTTATCAAAAAAAAAGTTTAATTAGAGTATGATACCTATCCTAATTGTGAGAGCCTGACTTACTTTTGACTAGTTTTTCTCCTCTCTTTTATTTTCCCCAATTATTAAGATCCCCAGTAACTATCACTTATTGCACGAAAGGACCACAAACAACCCAAATTAAAATGTTCTTGTACTGACAATGTAAATATTTACACCATCTTAAAGCCCTTTGTACCCTTTTAAAAACACATCTCTTTGATACATAGTACTTCACATAAAAGTCTAACTAAATGAATATGTCCAAACAACATTAATCCACTTTCTACTCTGTTAAAAACTATAAAGAAACGATTCACTTTAAAGTTTATAACCATCTTCAAAGACTTTAGAACGAGCTAATAGGCTTCTGATGTCTATGTCTAATGGGTAAGCAGAAGCATGTGTATTTAACGCAATGTCTTGTTTCAAGTTGATGAAATCGTATATATTGTTATAGGTACTTCTAGCAGATTCTTGTAAACAAAAAAAGATAGTTAAAAACTAAAACCCGACTATGAAAAAAATCGAACTGAAAAGCATGAAACAAGAAAACCATTCCTGTCTGATAGCATGAAATTCTTCTCTTATACTTAAAGAATTCAGTGTTGTGATTTTTTTTATAAAAATACATTTTAATACCCAGGGTATAGCCGTGGTCGCATGCCCTGTTGGAGTCAGTAATACGGTTGCATGCGACTACGGCTATACCTTAGTGATATTCCGGGTATCTATCAAAACATACACTTTTCTTGTATATTCTTGCGTCCCTTTTCCCACAATTACTCAGTGAGAACTACATCGGTAGTTAAGGGACTCTTTGTAGCCGCACTATTTTAACCCGAGTGTTTCTTCAGCGTAGCGTTTATTTGGGCCGCACTGATTGCGCACTTCTGCCGAGCTGACAAAAGAGCTGTTTATTTGTTTTATTTGCTCTCACTGCCACGTAATCAAAGAGACTGGTACCAGGAGCAAAGAAATAAGGAGAAGGTGACGCTGAAAAATGTTAAGGCAATATTAAATAGGCGAGATATTCACAATTATGCGTTCTCTTTGAAGAAAATTAAGGAAATATCAACAATGGCCAATATTCGATTTAAAATTAATGAATTTTCTCATTCCTTACATCTCGGATGATTGTAGAGTTCACGGTTTGTTAAACAGACAAGAGGATACTAGTGGCCAAGAGAGCAATCGTTGTTTTTTCTCTCTGCTCAAAATCTTGCATAAATCATTTTGTAAGACCAATACCACTTAATTGCAGCAACATTGAGACCAAGACCAAGAGTGCAATACCAAGACCTAAACCACGATCAGGAGTACTGACGAGAGATCGAGACCAAAGACTGGTTTAGATTCGTCTTGGGTACCAAATTTAAAATGTCACTTACGGGATATCTTCCGTGATTATTGGTTTGTTTGAGAGACAAAGAAAGAGGGTAGACAGATTTGTCTGCTCTTAACAATTTATTTTCATCCACCCGCAATCTGCAGTCAACCCGCGATCATGGCGCTTGCAACAGCGTCGAAATATCGGGAACTCAAACAAACCAATAATCACGGAAGATATCCCGTAAGTGACATTTTAAATTTAGAGACAAACCGTGAAAGCTTAAAACAGTGTCTTGGGTACCACTTCTTATACACACGAATGGAAAGCTTTATAAGTTTTGCTGGTACCCGAATGTTTAATTTAAGTGTTTTTTTTACTCTTTATTTATGAAGCAATAACAGTGAAGCTTCTAAGCTATGTTTTAACTGCCATATTCACTTGGCATTTCTACCTTTTCTAAGATCCGATGTTAGTAATTATCCTACTCCCACGCTTTAATAATTATATGTAAAATGTTTGAGCAGCATGTAAATTGTGGTCTCGAACTAGTCTTTTCTGTGTATTATATGGTAGCTGTTATTTATTATGTAGATATTATTAAATAATTGCTTATGTGAAACATAGTACATAATGATAATTAATTTTAATTAATCTTACAAACAACTTATATGTTAATTTAAGTCTTAATTAGAATAATAACTACAAAAAGAAGTGGCCATTTACTTTTAAATTAATGATGCCAGCATCAGCTTTTTTTCTAGAAAAAAAGCACTAGAATTCAAATTGATGTCTGCAGAAACAATTCAGACTTAAAAACAAAGCGCCTCATTCACGGGCATCTATTTAGTCAGACATTTTCATTTAGCCAGTAATATAATTGTTCGCCGCGCAGACGGGAGGAGGTCGTCACGCGCGCCGCCGACCGCATTACACCAAAACAACATTAATCGTTAAATCCCGTTAATTACCGCCGTCGTCAATCCACCGACGGCTGCGGTGCGGCTGCGGGGCGGCTGCGGGGCGACTGCGGCGCGGTTGCGGCGCGGCTGCGCTCCGCAACGACTCTTCGTCGCAAATTAATGTGTTTGCAACGCGTTCCCGCAGCCGGACCGCATTATGCACTCGATACTATTAATTTTCTTTTTTAAAGCAGTTTTTATTACTTTTTATAGTAGATTTATCGCGTTCGCGCTCAGTGCAAGTTGTAAATCTCGGTAACGGCTTATTAATTCTACTGCTAATATATACCGTTTGTAATTATCGTTAAAATCGGGCTGCTTTTTCCTTAGATGAGCTGGTTGTATGCACGTGGATGACGATAAAATTATCTTTATGCATCCTGCAATCGCTACTACAATGAACAGTCCAAGATTCTAAGGTCACAATGTTTTGAAAGCAGATTCAGATAGCTGCATGTTTCTGTTCGTATCTTTATTATCTCACACTAGTATCATGAAGAGATCTTCACCTTCACCTTTGAAGAGACCATACCTACCTAAAATTTTTCTCCCTAATTATAATAGGGGAGAAAAATTTTAGGTAGGTATGGTTATTATTGGAGATGGTCAATTATTTACACCACATGATATGATAAGTCGGGCTACTACTGCTGTTTTTTTCGTGTATTCGATAACGAAATATTACTCCCGCAGTCTAAGCCGTCATTGCGGGGGGTGAGGGGAGAGTCAAACATATACATTTTTGATTTACCGTCAGATGGATCTTCGCAACAATATAGCTATCTTTTTTGTAACTTTTAAACTTTCCGAGTATGAAGCTTTCAAAGTTACATGTTTTTCTCTTTGGATTGAAGACGTTCATAGAATTCACGTTAAATCGTTAAAAAATTGATACGTAATCATTTTCGATCAACAAACAATAACACGACATGATTCAAACGTAAACAGTGTGAACACTATGTTTCGATCGAGAACGCTCACGTGTGACGCGAATGGGTGTCAAAGCACTGCGCGCCTCATTGACTACACACTATTAGGGGTGGGTCTCTCCACGCACACGACTTCAATACCTACTGTAGTATTATTATTTTGTGTCCTTACCACTAACACTATACTCCGCGATTATATTGATCGGGAACAAAATAGTTAGGTACCTTTATTGATTAATGTATAAAACATACATTAAACTACTAAAATCATAACCACTTTTTACCCGACTACTGCAAAAACAAAGTTTTGCAGTAGTCGGGTAAAAAAAGGTGTTGTAATATTGAAAATGCCGGAGATTTTTTTTTATAATTATTTCTGTCTGTCTACAATTTTACGAAAGAAGTACTGTACGGATTTTGATGTGATTTTCAGTTTGGTAGCTTAGGGTCCAAAATCTAAGTAATATTTTATCTAATTCCGGTAAGATAAACCAGAGATACAGCTTGACCTTTTCGTAGTACTACTCACTCTACACAAAGAAGGTCATTAAAAATGATCAATTTATTCTAGGTAAGTCTACGCGGACGGAGTCGCGGGCACAAGTCTAGTAGTATCTATAACATAATCTTAGAATACTGTTTACATTAATCAATACTGTTTAGTGTTTACATTAATTAAATGTATAAAATTATTAAAACTTTCGTACATAAAATTAAACTGTTAAAAATGTGTTTCCAACGGCGTATTTAGTAAAACACATAAATATTCTCAAATTACTTAATTTATTTTGTAGCAACTTGTTGGTTGAAAGGCTCTAATAAAATAAGATGTGCGCGAGCTACATTAATTCTCATTGTTATATAAAATTACTCATGGATACGAGCGCCATTACCTTTGCCGAGAATAAATAAACCTGCTGTTTATAAATGCGTCTCATTTTAAAGAAGAATACATTATAATAGATCAAATGTAATTGAATTTTCAGGTCAAAATCCGGCAATGTCACTTGTGGAACTTTTTCTATTTCGCGAATACATGCGGTGTATATTACTGCATATTATGACAGTCATACGCTATTATAATTCTATATCCATAATATTGGCTTACACAAATGTCATACATTTGGTGCAAGAGTCGCGTGTGTTTATCCCTAACTATAAAACAATCGCGTTGAATAATTCCAGGTACCTAATGGAAATGGTAGCAAGATCGCTTCTTTTCCGAGGTAGAAATTTCCTCCAGGGCGGTGGATTTTGACAGGAGTAGATGAAAAAAACCGGGCAAGAGCCTGTCGGACCACGCACAGTCTAGGGTTCCGTAGTAAGAAGTATTTCAGTCTTCCGACCGCAAATATAAGTTTTTATTTCATAATATTATTATGAAATACAAAGGTATTTTTGCGGTTGTCAAAACTCAAAACGGAAAATAGTGAATATTTCAAAAAGTTATTGACGTATCTTGTTCAAACCAATTTTAATCGAAAGTATTTATTAGATGCTATTAGCTTCATTTTTTTCAGATATTTTGATAACGCGGTTGGAAAATTACAGGGGGGGACAAATTGTTAACGACTTTCGAAGGTTCTAGTTCACTAAATATGCATCTAAATAAAAAAGTCATTTAAAACCTTCATCTTATTTTCAAAATCCTATCCAACGATACCCCACATGAAGGGGTGCGCAAAAATATTTTTTTTCATTCTTCAGTTTCATGTATGCCCCCCCCCCTCTAATACTTTTTTTTATAATTTCACTACAGGCCTTTATGGCGGCTTACAAAAGACCTACCTGTGAAGTTTCATACAGATTGGTTATGAACTGTAGATTTTACAAGGGTGTGACAGACGGACAGACAGACAGACAGACAGATGGACAGATGGACATAACGAAACTATAAGGATTCCTAGTTTTACTACGGAACCCTAAAAAACGCGTAACGTTAAGCCGTATTTTATGAATTCGTAGCGACATTGGAACGTCACCTTAACATCTCTGTAACCGAATGTTTGTCAATGGAAGTCGTTTGACGCGCCGACTTCGACTTAGCTAAGTTATAACGCAAACAAATTATCTCTTCACAGTCCAATGAGCGTTACATCCAGTGACTTTAGTTATTATAAATTAATATGGGATTATAATTATTATTTGCTTAGAGAGTATTGGGAATGTTTGCTTATAGATTCAGTGAGCAGAGAGTAAGTGTTGATTGGCAATGATATATAAACCGTAGATGCGTTGCCCGCGATCTAAAATGGCAACAAAAAAGTAAGGTAACTGCCTGACATTCACTTAGTCACGCACCAACCAGTGTCGCGGCTGTACGTCATTTCTTGCAACATTTTGCGAAACAAAACACCTACCAAACAACAGGTATGCCGTAAGCAAGGCATTCGTTTTCTTTCCTTTTTTTCGCGCATATGCACTGTATGTAACTATCTAGCTATTTAAAGTATTTACGATGTTTTTAGGGTTCCGTACCAAAATGGTAAAAAAGGAACCCTTATGGTGCGACTTCGTCTGTCTGTTTGTCTGTCTGTCTGTCTGTCACACCTGCTTATTTCAGCAACTACTTATGCTATCGACTTGAAATTTGGAACAGTTATAAAGAACGCTTGTTCAACTTTATTGCAAATTAAAAAAATCCAAAAATATTTTTATTTTCATTTCAAAAGGGGCCGGAGTGGAGGTCCAAAATTTTAAACTGGAGTTACTAGGTCAAATGACATATCATACGAAAGGGCTTAATCTGCACATTTCAAAATATATTTTCATTTTATTTTATGTCTCACAGTTTACGACATATGATGAAAAATGTTCAAAAAAATACCATTCCCCCCCCCCCCCCTTATCTCCGAAGTTTGCCGGGAGAAAAATCTGAAATAATTAGGGTTGATAGGAATTGACCCAAATATTGCACGAAAAATAAAACGATGTTCCTAACTGGTACAGTTTTTTCAAAATCATCAAAATTCCTTCACAAATAAACTTAGTTATGCGGTCCGGATTTTTTCACTTTATACGTCCAAATATGATACGGAACCCTCGGGGCGCGAGTACGGCTCGCACTTGGCCGGTTTTTTAGTACAGTGATGTTGGTGTAGGACGTGTCTATACTATAATTATCGTGATTGTTGATTAGTGATTGAGGTATTGTGTCAAGTCAAGAATTCTTCGAATATACTGAAACGGAGTTAATTGCCTAGCTGCGTTAGATATGGTCTGTTTCATAAGGTTAGGTTACGTTTACTTATGTATGCCAGTTATTGAAGTAGAGCAAGGGGAGTAACCTCTACCAGTTAACAGAGTTTAAACACAGGTACAGTATTCCCAAATTAATAATGCGCATGCAGATCTTCGCTAATTGTCGTATTCCCGGAAACACCGAATCATTGAATCGTAAGAGCCCTAAATTATGCATGAAGAAAATGCACTTAATCACTCTATATACTTTTTTGTTTCCGGGAATACGACAGTTAACGAAGATCTGCATGCGCATTATTAATTTGGGAATACTGTACAGTTTTTGTATTCATTATTATTTTTTCGGAACTAAAACTGGTTACAGTAGATAAATGTAATATCATGTAGATTAAACATTATTTAATAGAATAAGCGCCTAAAAGAGTCTCATAAATCTATTTTTGCGACTCACAATATAGACGTCTTATATAAAAACACAAACGGTATATAGTTACCGATTTCCGAAACTAAAGCCTTTCTTTATTCAATCAGATTTTAAATTCGTAGGTACTTTTATACATAGGTATATTTAAAAACGTCATACATTTATAGCAAAGAACACTTAATCGAATATTGTTATTATTTAATCTTTCTACTGGTGTACTGTACACTGTCTTCTTCTTAGTCGGTACACTCTTGACAGAGCGGTCGTGGTCGTTATTAGGTATCTCGACGTGTGACCCGTTTGGTTATGCGGCGCCATTCTTCTCTAACTACTGCTTTCCGAGTGCATTCGTGCATGGGCTGGTTAACTGCAGCTTTGATCTGGTCTGTCCATCTCATTGGAGACCTGCCGCGTGCTCTGGTGCCTTCAACTTTTCCTTGTACTACCAGGCGCTCGATGGAGTCGTTGTTGCGACGGGACACGTGTCCAAAGAAGGTGAGTATGCGTGCTTGAACAATGGAGGACATACGTTGTTTGATGTTCAGCTCTTCGAGTATAGATACGTTGGTGCGGAACTCGTTCCACGATACTCCCAGCATCTTTCTCCAGCACCACATTTCCAGAGCATCTATTCTCTTCTTACGTACACTATAATAAATAGTAACAAATGGCGATAATGAGGTAGTTTTATATGATTGTGATTCTCTTAACATCATGCCGCGCAAACAAATGCCTGGAGCGCGTGTGTACACAGCGGTTGCAAACACTAATAGGTATATTAATAGATGGTGCACTTCTTTGATATAATTTATATACCTACTAATATAATTATAATAAAACAAGTTTAAACGGATTAAATCGCGTATATTACAGATTTTTCCTGACGTTTCGAACACTTTACAGCGTTTGTGGTCGCAGGACGACTAAACTGGTAGGCGTCATGACAGCAAATTTATAGAAAAATTATTTTCAATCTAACCGCACAAGATTTATTTTTTAATCGATATCGATATTATTACCTACTAATATATTACTACTAATATAATAAAGTTGAAGAATTTTGCTTTGTTAGTTTAATCGCGCTAACCTCTGGAACTGCCAGTCGGATTCTAAAAATTATTTTTGTATAATGATAGCCAAATTCATGAGAAATAGTATAGACTATTTAACATTACGCTATGAGTCTTAAGAACTGAGCAAAAACAAAAAAAAAACAGATAAAACGCAACGAAAATATAGCGCGAGAATGTAAATAATTAATCCGATTTCTTTTAAATTATCATTAAATGGCGGGTGAAACCGAGTGCTTAATAAATCGCTTATAGGCAATAAATATAGTTGCACCGCATCTGCGCCACATACTCTCCGCCCAGCCGTATGCCTGTAATTCACGGCGTGATGAATAATTCACCGTCCGAAAGACCAATTGTTTACCTCGCCGCCATTGCCTGCGACAGTATCTGCATTTATATTAAACCATCAGCCTGAGCCCGCCATGTTACCAACAATCATCTCAGCGGTTTTCATATTTACGGTGTTTTTTTTTTTGTTTTTTTTTTATTACTTTTATCCCGCCAGCATTGTATAAGGTCAGACGGCCGTTAAACTCCATCAGTACTCATCAAAATCAGTCAGAATAAAAGACAATCTTTGGAAAGGCTAGTTAGAGTCATCATCCGCCTAGTCTTTTTCCAAACTAGTCACTAACTGTCAAATGGCTACCAATTTTTGGCTCTATGACATGTCTGTTCCTTCACGATGTTTTTCTTTACGCAGGGTGATTAAACAATTTGGATTCAAACCACGACTTTATGACTCGTATGTGTTACTTGTCACCACTGCTCAAGTCTAGGTTTCAAGTGACGATATACTTAATTAGTAGTTGCTTGGAACTTTATTGCGTAAAAATAGATGAAAATTAGTATAAGTGCTTCTTCAGCCCATCTCTTATCAAATTTCATCCAAATCTGTTCAGCGGTTTTAGCGTGAAAGAGTAACAAACACACACACACACACAAACATTAATAATATTAGCGTGTCAGATATTAAGTCTTTAAATAGTAATGGATGTCTGCATAGAATTATCTCTAAGTTACTATCAAGTGAGATGGGTCAAAGTTTTGTTGAAATTGGCTCGTGTGTGTGCACGATGTAACATAGCATGCAAGTTTGTTCTAAGTATAGTTGCATTGCTGTCTTACTATCATACAATTTGCATGCGGCGCTCTTCTATTAAAGTTTCACACTGATAGCACTCCGCTAATGTATCCTGAGTCGAACATGGTCTAGTTACAAGCGTACGTGGCGGTGTTGATGTTGACTCTAAACATGGAACATTTTAGGAGTAACGTAAACGTAAACGTTTATGATACATTTCATTTATGATACATACACGTATAAATAAGAGATTTTAATCAATCAAAAGAAGCAGCTCTTGTTTTTAACTAACCTTTTACAAATTAGAAGTTATGATTATTTTAAAATAAACTGTTTTGGTTTTTGATCATTTTAAAGTTTTTTTTTTCTTTTGGTAATAGTTTCTATATTTGGTTACTGTGCGTTGTTTGCCACGGATATAATGAAAGTGAATCATACTTCACTTCACTTCTTGGTTGGGGAAATTTATTATACCTACACACCCTACAGCTTGAGTGAACTTATCCAATTCACAATTTTAGACAGTGAATCTCTAATCCTATCCAACGGCTAAACATCGCCTGCCATGAGTAGCTTTGCCAAAAACAATACAATGCCATGATAAACCTAGCACAAACTCAACCAAAATCCACCCACTATCTACAATACAAACGGCTAGCCTCCCCCAAATCAAGTAGGCACCCTAGCCGCCAGTGTGCCTCTCTCTAATCTAGTACAGTTAGCACAAAAGAGCGATAAGGCCGGGGACAGCTAGGCGTCGTCCTATCACCGGTATTTATTGCCGCGATACAATTATCGGCACGATTTATCTCCGCCCGCTAAAGGTAGCGGTTGAAACTCGTCGAATTTCAGAACTACGTTTGGTTTATGGGAAGGTTTAAGACATAACTTTGCCGTTTCAAATGATAAGTTTTATATCTCCTTTTAAAGGTTGATAAAAAAACTTTACCTATACATAGTCATATTGTCTGCAATTGTAGTTTTTGTTGAAATAATGACATTGATAGTTTATTGAGTAAAAAATAACTGAAATATTCCAAATTAAGACACATTTTATGTTCCGTTACGAAGAGCACAATATTTTATCGGAATAATGGTAAGGGAAAGACAATTTCAATTTTAACAGATGAACAACTGACACAGTCAATATTTTGATTAAATGAATTCTGCTTTCAATATTTCCAAAAACATTTCTTTAGCGTATCCAATATATAGCCAATGTTCTTACAATCTTCATTTCAGATTAAATTCCGCTCAATCTACCTTTGATCTCAAGTGCCCGCATAAACGCTATACAGGATTCCTTAGTCACCGTCCAAAGACGTTCTCTCAAAGACACGACCTATCTGTTCTCATCTAATTTGCATAGAACATACAATATTATTGACTACTTTGTTCAGATAGGAATCTTTAATTACACGTGCATGTGCTTAGAGACACTAAAAAGTATTTTAAATGCAGTTTGGTTAAAAAAAAAATATAATTACGGTCAATTTAAGATGATGATAAACCTGCTTAAGAATTTCTATCCGTGACTGTACACTTTGGCGTACAGCTTGTGGCTAAATCAGACCGATTGGCTACCCAGGTATGGTTAGCCATCACCCATGTTGGCTACCACATGGGTGATGGTAGACCATTCCTGAATAAACGTTTTAGTCCAATTATTTTTGAAATTTTACGCCTAAAATTCTGACCTGTAATCTGAACACAAATCTATCGACATTTATAGATACTCATTTGTTCAGATAATAATAGCTGAGAATCCGGCTGAATTGCGGGAAAGCTATCCCAAATAAAACATAATAAACTGAAATGACGTGGATCCTACACAGTTCACAAACAAGATCACAGTGTAAATCAAAGAGAAAACATTTGATGTTGCCCTAAATTCAGGTCTGAATTATGTAAGTGCGTACCTACCTGGATTACATTTTAGAATCCCGAAAATAGACTCAACATGAAACAGCCTAAATAAACTTTCATTTTATTACATAAAACAGCGCGCTTACTGTTTTCAACATTTTGATAAACAAACTTGGCAATGGAATTAAAAAAAAAAGTCGTGTTAATACATTTACCATTAATTATTCTGTTCGCAGTAGAAATGCTTTTTATAACAAGTACTTAGCCGGGCCCAAATGTTAGCCCATACCTAGTCACTGACAGGATAGCCCAATTTTCCTTACATATTTTAATTATCTAGACTTCATTGAAAAGAGCATAATTATGAACCTCAGGTCGTTTTTGTGACAGCTAGCTAGTAAAAGCTTTTTTAGTATTTATTTATGTCTGAGTTGGTATCTATTTATAACTTGCTTTTAAGATAAACTAGGCTAAGTAACTGAATATGTCTCGTTGATTTTGTCACAAAGAAAAATAACGAAACATGAAAAACAAATGAACATCAAAATGTACAATTAATTATAAATCCATTACCGCTCTAAACAAGATCACATTGTCATCTTTTCTCAGTAAAACATTAAATGTATATCGCAGTGAGTTACCAGGTAAAAGATAGCCAAATGGAACAGCAATAAGTTATGACTTCCATATAAATCAGAAGACAAGACGCGTGAAATTGCTATTGTAGGGAGTTATGTATCGAGGAGGCTCACAGGATTGCGTCCTCCATTTTGATAACCGTCATGCCTAAAAGGATATGGAACTATGGGTATTGATATGGCTGAATTTGTGCGATAAAGCATTCGCAAAACAACAGAGGGGATTCCAAAATATGGTCATCAAATATATAAATAAAATTAAAATATTTCGGATAAATTAAGGAAAATTCTGTTATTAAGACTAGGATAACATGACCTATCTGGATATAGCAAAACCTGAAGACGAAATACCTATACATTGTGTTTCCCATGATTCAGAAAATGATAGTAAAAACGCATTTTAAGTAGCTTGGAGGTGTGCGACTCCTGGGGGTCGGGTATGACTTGACAACAAATGCGTACTATAAACACGTCTTTCGTTGATCCTCGTGAGAATAGAGAGGGATTTCTTCGGATATCAATGGTGATACCGTAGCAATGATCAAACTATAATAAAATCGCACCAGTATTGTCGCAAGTTTCATTGTCGCGTCTTGTGCTTAGTTCCTAATCGGGAGATTGAATTCAGGAGCCAAGCAGATTGGTAATCTCGTCTCCCCAGCCTTTCATATTACGACATTGTATTCCATTTATTATGACCTAAAACACTGAGACTTTTTCGAAGAAGTAACTAAATTGGTTGCGTAAAAGCAATTCGTTTTTGGTTAAGACTGAATATTATTCTAGATAATACAGATATCGGTTGAATGAACCCAAAACTAATCAAGGGCCTATGTTGGGCAGTCATTATCGTCATCATAAATTATGATCAGCTGGCTGAAATGATAATGATGATTATAAACGCTTTGATATAAGCCTTAATATAAATATCAATAGGTACTAGATGGCCTAACTTGGAGTCTGTTAAGTAGGCTGATATCTTGATAAAATTGATAAAACTGCAAGTTTATTGTGATAAAGTCGCTGGTATCTTTCCAGGATTACAATACCTGGCAGTAAACATTACACATCGTGTTTGAGAAATAATAATCGGCTAGCTTCGGTTTTGTAGAGGGTCGGATCCGTCACTTATACCTATTTGACTTTTGTCGTTGATTTGTTTATTAGACCGGACTTTTAGTTTTTCGAACAACAAAAATGACGCTCTATTAAGCTCTATAAAGCTAGGTAGGTACTGATTATTATCTGTGTGTAATATTTACTACCACGTACTGTACATAATAATTATCTATCACCTTCGACGCGGTCTAGATCACTGCCGGTCAAAAGCTTCTTAAAAGATGCGCTTCAGCAGACGCAATCTCTTTTAATTTCTCTTAAGCCAATCTATTCACAAATTAATACATTTGAATATTAACATTTTCAGTAATATTCCATTTCAATTTATTATTCCAGTTTCCAGTTCAGCGAGCTGACAGAATCGGCTGAATGCTTTAAGTTTTAGATTTGATTCAATCCGCCTTTCAGTTTCCAAGGAGCGTGTTGCAAATATTGTAATTAAAGTGGATTCATTTTAGTTGGCAACTCCTGCGTTGGAAAAGTCCGGCTATTTAGGGATGTCACTGTCAACTTTATGTTGTCGATGAATGAGATGGGATCAATGGGGTGCTTGAATTCAATTGGCTTTTAGATACTTTGGTTTAATTTAGAGTTCAGCATTATTTTATTACGTGCATTGAGTGCATTATTTTGATAAAAAATATTTTTGCAATTTTAAGACCACCTAATAGCAAAATGATAGCATTATTAGGTACTAGCTTATTTCATAGGTAATTAAACTATATTTATTAGCTGTAGGTCTGGGCGAAAGTTAAGTAATTTTCTGAGTTTCCAGTAAACTCTGTTAAATTCCTAGAAAATCGGTTCAGCAACTGGGCCGCATTAAGCCGACATACAAACTTTCACATTTACAACGAAATTCTACACAATTCAGATAATAAATAAAATAACATTTTCATCTAGGCAAAACCTTACACAAAACCCTAAGCTGTCTCCGGTCTCTTGGACCCAAGTCTAAGAGCTCAGTAACTGAATACTTAACCCTCAGCGAGTCATTAGAGCGTGTCTCGCCGTGTTATTGTAGGCTGGGGGCCCGGAGACCCACGACAAATCGCCGCTCACGCCAAATTACTCACACCCGTGTTATTGCGTAACATGTTATAGGGTTATGTATTTACTGCCAAGTACGTATTTTGGGTAAGTAGTTAAAGAAATATGGAAGGGATTTGGAGTACAAAATTCACTGAATTTTTCATCTTTAATGTGAGCAAGGTATTTGAATTGTAACGGCCTTACCACAAAAAAGATAGACACACGATAAACGCGAATGCTACCAAAAATAATACACACTTGTTTAAGACAAGTTAGTGCTAAAACAATTGCCTATTATTTTTGGTAGCATTCGTGTTGAGCGTGTGTTGAACAGATGTTTATTTTTTTGTGGTACGGCCGTAAATGTTTTATTATTAGAAGCAGTAAGAATGTTTGAAATGTATTAAAAATACATAGTTCTTCCGAACTCATACCATGTACCATTAGCTAGTCGACAAGGTAGAAGCTAACTGTCCAAAGGGTGCTGAAAGCACATTAGCATCATTTTTGGTTCGGATCTGTATGCCTAGTTCGATTGATCGAACCGTGCGGTCGAACCTTGTGGCCATAACCCTGCCGACGACTGCTGATGGCTAGATGTACAAAAAAGCGCCATAATTTCATAGTTGATATACAAAAAACCCGAACGAAGCGCTTTGATTCCACTTTCATTGTGAAAACCGCCAAACAGTGGAATGCGCTGCCGGAGTGAGTGTTCCCCGATAACTACAATTTGGGTGTTTCGAAGTTATGCGTGAATCTGTTGCTTCTAGGCAAGTGTGCTTCATTGTATATCATATCGTCGCTTATCATCAGGTGAGATGGCGATCAAACGCAAGTCTAATATTAAATTTAAAAAAAATCGTACCATCCACAGCCACATAGAAACATCTACCATCTTTCACAACGCCTATTTACTACCTCAAAACAATAACCTTTCAAAACCTGATCTCAGAAATAAGTATCGCGTATTCCCCATTCGACAATCGCGCAAATGGGCAACAGTTATCGGCTGAACAATATCTCGCGATAGTTCGTTTAGGGCCTTCGGAGCAAGGTGCAGACTTGGGAGCCGTCGTTATGGTATCAATGCCGCTATTTATATTATCGAGGGTACTGTTCGGTGTTCAGCGTGATTTATGTCTAGTCTTCGAAGCTAGCTAGAAGCCGATCTGATATTGTTATGGCTTGTTTTTTTGCGAGGATGTAAAGAAAAAGTTTCTCTTAGCAACGTTGTTTTGGATAAGATAATGTTTATAGTTAGTTATAATGTTTTTTTTTTATCAAGGCTGAGAGTCCGCTTATCTATTTTCAGAAGAGTCGAGGCCACTAATGCTTGGACAGACTGTGTTCAAGAAGTCATATTTTTTAATAGACTTATTATCTTGATCATTGCCCACAGACAATGAAGGGCGGGTTGCTTCAAACCATCTGTATTCGTTAGTCAGTACGTAATCGTTAAGTCAGTATGAAATTGTCGTACAAGCCGCCATATTTAACGGTTACAGATACGTAACTGTAAGATGGAACAACATGGCCTAAGTCTTGTAACAGTAAAAACGTACGCAGTTGGCGGATCAGGAACGAAGTTCCAATAATGTACATATTGGTATGAACGTTTCTTTTATTAGATACCCATTTTTACACGGTAAAATTACGCGTATTATTCAATCCGGCAAAGTGACTCCCGCTCTGACTTATCAATGGGTGCTGGTCGGAGACCATATATATACCGCATTTATTGAGGGAGCATAACGCTTATTTTCATAACATGATAATTTCTACCATTCAACTTCAACCATAAGCTGCGTTATGAGACTTCGTTCCAATAATGTTTCATTATCCTTATGAAACAATCCCGTAAAGATACAATCGTACCTATATCTCCCTTCCTAATGAACTCTCGTGATTCCACTATCACTTCTACTCGCGCCAGTAACTTGACTGTCACGTGTGATTGATATTTAATCGAGTAAATGCTCTGTTCGGGTAATTGCGCCGTGGACTGTAATGATAATGACTGACTTGTGTTTAGGATAGTGCTACATTGTTGTTTAGTATGTAATATTAATATAATTAAACATTAACTATTACGGTTAACGTCTCTTGTAAATTTGTGATGGTTGTGATGTTGGCTTATCCTAAAATTAACTAATCTCTCTCTGCATCGGTGTTTGTAAATGCAATTTCATTATCATGTCAAAGGGATGGATGATCGTTTTTTAATTACATTGCCTTTTTGGAACAAAATTACTTACTTATCAAGACTTTTCTCACACTCGCTCTAATATTATTCGAACTGGGCATTAAACCTATGACCTCACACTTGCAAACAATGATGAACTTAATTTCCGGATGAAAACTTCTAAATTGAATTTAATAAGATCTTTTAAATAAAACAAAAAGTAATACTAAGACAATCAATTTCCAAAGTACACTAAACTATATCCTTTATAAACTCAGAAAGTTCCAATTTATTTTCCAATAGACCAAAATAGTAATACTCGTAATGCTGAAAGAATACTGTTCGGGACATGCAGATTTATAAAATATATCCCATTCAATTTACTCAGTATTGTAAAGCGCGGGAGAATACACAACTACCACAGTGTAAAGAATAACAGTAGGACAAGTGTATTTATGAATTTATTATAGTCAAAGTCAAAGCATTTATTTCAGTTAGACCGTTTACAGGTACTTTTGAATTGTTAGAGTCTCGTTCTATTATTATTATGTTGCTGTGCCCTTATAGGGTTTCATGTTGAAACCATATAAGTATCTATCCACTTATTTTTAACAATCATGTACCTACATATTAATGTAATAAGAATTTGAATTTGTACGCTTAAGGGAAAAAACTAATTACCTAGGTGCTTTATCTATCCTAGGATTTGAAACGAGAACTGCAGAAACGATAGCAAGACTAAAGAGCTTCCTATAATAAGTTTAATGAGGCGCCCTGTCTCTATTTCAGACATAATCACAATAAGGGCTGTTGCGCACTAATAAAATGACTCCCTTAGTTTCCTACACTGTGGCGTCTTATAACGGAAGCCTGCTCGCAAGGGGAATGCGAATAAGACAATATTGCCTGGCGAACATTTGACCCGCGATAAATATCGTCATTACCCTTCCCGCTCGCACTAATCACACTCCCGTATCCATGTCTCTCTCACTCGCATACCTTATCCCGATGCCTAATGGAGAGGAATGTAGTGTACGAGACTCACTTAAACGACGTAAACAAGTGTTGACAGTTGAACTCTCTCGAGTCTTTCGAGTGGTTTATTTTTTTTTTGATGCATTGAAGGATTTCTTTTGTATCGGCAAACCCTTTGAGAGCTACGTGTCTATTAAGCAAGCAGTGGAAATAAAAATGTTTGATGATATCGATTTTGTAGCGGAATTTTAATGGATAAAAGTTTGTATAGAAAATCCTTCAAAGAAAATACTCGAACAACGTCGGGTAGTAAAGCCACAGAATGTGAAAGTTATGCAAAGACCGAGATTGAAACTACGATAGTTTGTGTTTTAGAACAATTAGCTTTATTTCGCTGAACATTGTTCCTGTTTTAACAAAGAGCTGACGCAATTTGTTTGGACGTGTAGCTTTAAGAGATTGTTTCATTATGTTTTCAGCCCGAAAACATTCACTGCTAACTTAACTCCTTGATTATAATTATTATTGACATAGACACAACACTTGGTACAGATTGGTAGCCAAATAATACATTAAACTGTAGGTAGTGACAGGTGTAACATTAAAATAATACTAATTCTTGACTATTACATTAAATGCTGATAACTGTTTTAAATGTAAAAATAATACAAAAGCTTAGAGCTTTTATATTATATAATATATTATATATTTTATTTTATATAATAATTATGCATGCGGCAAAACTTGCGTCGCTTATGAAGTCACTATACTTCAAATATTATTTAATTGTGTAAGCGACATTATAAAACACAAATATATAATAATTGTAACTAAAAAATAAAACACAAAGATATAATAACAATAACGCAATCGAACGATCAGGCCGCAGAAGTTATTATTTGGAGAACTCTTTCATATCTGTGTACCTACATATCTCTTTATTGGTACAATATTATTTTGGTACAAGTGTATGTATAGGCCGACCTTTTCTAGATCAGTGTACGGCCCTCTGTTTGTGTTTCTGATTGAATATGAAAACTTTGCTGGAGTTCGATTTGTCGTGCATTGACATTTCTTTATGAAATATGCGAACGCGTCGACTTTGTTTCATTAGCTGTCTGCTTTAGAAGATATATGGCTTCTATTCACCGTACTCTTTAAGACTTGGAGTGGTCTCCAGACAGTTGAATCCATAAGGTATAGGTACTGGCAGGAATTATGATCACAGATCGCGCATGTACATTTTGGGCCCAATAAACAATAGACAGTTGACAAAACGTAATAGAGAATAGTCCAATAGACAACGAGCATCGACTGACGAAACAATCGCGTGCAGCCTCGGCGCCCCCCGTCATCGAGAAACCGAAAAACCAGCAAATGCTGTACACCTAACAGTGGCGGAGTGTGAGGAGAAGCCGGTACAATAAAATAGAGCTAACAAAATTGTGAATCATTCCGTTTTATTTAAGTATGTCATACCTATTCGCCTATTCAAAATGTGTAAATACAATGACTAATTATAACCCTCCATCTGTCGCATTTGAAAAATCCGCCTCATTCAGATCGAAATCAATTGTCTGTCAAGTGCGACAGACGAACGAATAACGGAATTATTTACAATTTTGTTGTACCGATTTTCCCTCGCTCTTCGCTATTGGAACCTAGCAATTATTTTGCGATAGCACGCGAAGATAAATCACAACCAAAACAATTGCTAATATTTTTTAAAGTTTTCGGTTCTCTATTCTGACACCTTTGCAGGTTTAAAATGGTCTGAAAAATAACCACACAGGTACCGTGTAGAACCCTGTACAAAGGAGGCGTTGTAGCATGCCGTGACGTCAGACTACCATCTGATACTGACGCGTGACGTAGGCACAAAGAACGTTACAATTTGCAGTTTTTCCGAAGCCCCTACACGCTTTGTTGATGCCCGGGGTTTATCCAGCCTTATTTGCGATCTGATCTGGGTGTTGTGGATCATTTTTGTTGGTGAAAGTTGGATTTATTTCGGTAATGTCGGCTCAGGTAATATATTCAGAGAAATACGCTTACTTGATGGCTAGGGGTGATGTGAGGTAAGGAGATAGCCGTGTTAAAGTCGGTGAACTTGTTTTTGAAATCTGATGTACCTTATAGGCGTGTAGGAATATCGGTACTAAAGACTTATTAAAATACAGTGGTTTTGTGAGTTAACATTATACGAACACGTCCCATAAAGTCTCCATAAATAGAAATGATATACAAAAGTTTTAGGCACAGCTCGGTAATCTTTATACCCTACTTGTTAAGATTAGAACGGAAAGCAATAAACTCAGAGGCTGTGAGCACAATTATATCCCTCTTCAGTAACTTTACGACACACATACAAACAAAACCGAATGATAAGCTTCAGGTTTTTATTTAAATAATAATAATAATATCAGCCTTGTTTATAAACTGTCCCCCTGCTGGGCACGGGCCTCCTCTCAGACTATGAGGGAGTAAACCATGGTCCACCACGCTGGCCAAGTGCGGGTTGGCAGACTTCACACACCTTCAAGAACTTTATGGAGAACTCTCAGGCATCCAGGTTTCTTAACGATCTGTTTTATTACTGTATTTGACTGTAACACCTTTTGTAACAACCTATGTTCACACATTAATAAATTGAATTGAATTGAACGATGTTTTTCTTCACCGATAAAGCAATTGATAATTAATTTCTAAAACGCACATGACCTCGAAAAGTCAGCGGTGCGTGCCGTGGAATCGAACTCGAACCATTCACCGTGGGAGGTACATGGTTAAACCATTAGACTATTTCACAGGTTTTTATTAGGGTTTCGTACCCAAAGGGTAAAAGCGGAACCCTATTACTGAGACTTCGCTGTCCGTCCGTCTGTCTGTCTGTGTGTCTCCAGGCTGTATCTCATGAACCGTGATAGCTAGACAGTTGAAATTTTCACAGATGATATATATGTCTGTTGCCGCTATAGCAACAAATACTAAAAACAGAATAAAATCAATATTTAAGGGGGGCTCCCGTACAACAAACATGATTTTTTTGCTCGTTTTTGCTCGATTTTGATAACGGCAACAGGTAGACGCTTGAAATATTCACATAATATTTAGTTATATATTCACTTAAAAAATTAATAATTAAATTAAAATAAAACAAATATTTAAGGGGGGCTCCCATACAACAGACATGATTTTTTGCCGTTTTTATAGATAATGGTACGAAACCCTTCGTACGCGAGTCCGACTCGTACTTGGCCGGTTTTATTATATGCTTAAAGAATTTTATACGCGAGGAAAATATGGAAAACTAACGTTGAACGTGCAACTCGTTGCAAAGTAATTGAATTGAAATAAAATCTTAAACGCTGTGAATAAAAGGAAAATAAATGCGTTGCGGCGGAGCGGTGCGGGTTGCGGCGGTGCGGGGGGCCGCGACGAACTTGTTAGTGAGCGGATTATTTCGCTTGAAGCCTGCAATACACGTTGGCCGAGCTTAGACCAACGCGAGCCTAGACAAATTGACACAAGGCAAGCGCTACTGTCTAGACGTTGCATACATGTTGGCCGAGTTTAGACCAACGCGAGCCTAGACAAATTGACACAAGGCAAGCGCTACTGTCTAGACGTTGCATACATGTTGGCCGAGTTTAGACCAACGCGAGCCTAGACAAATTGACACAAGGCAAGCGCTACTGTCTAGACGTTGCATACATGTTGGCCGAGTTTAGACCAACGCGAGCCTAGACAAATTGACACAAGGCAAGCGCTACTGTCTAGACGTTGCATACATGTTGGCCGAGTTTAGACCAACGCGAGCCTAGACAAATTGACACAAGGCAAGCGCTACTGTCTAGACGTTGAATACATGTTGGCCGAGTTTAGACCAACGCGAGCCTAGACAAATTGACACAAGGCAAGCGCCTAGACGTTCGGCAAGTTTGAAGGAAGCCAATGCAAATGGCCAATATAGGCGAGTTTTGAGGAGACGCCCACATGATGGGCACTGTCAGTTTTTATTGTGCATCGAAACAACATGGACGACGACGTCGTAATTATCTCAGCCGCTGCTATTTATTTAATGAGCGCTTACAATTATTATGTCAGTGTATACCGCACTAAAGTTGTGAAAAAGAAACGATAAAAAAAAAATAGAAAAACAAAAAACCCGACAGCGTAAAAACTAATTTTAAAAAATACGTGAAAGAATTAACTTAAATAAAAACTAAAAAGAAAGAAACAAGCCCAGTAGTTTAGAATTCTGTTAGGTAATACTAAATAACTACACAATTGAAATAGTTTTATAATCGATACACACATAAAACAAATCATAAATTCTAATGTAGAACAGAACGACTCACAGTCGGGGCCCCTTGGGAAGATTGGTAAAATTTAAATGGGCCCCGACTGTGAGTCGTCCTGTTCTGCATTAGAATTTATGATTTGTTTTATGTGTGTATCGATTATAAAACTATTTCAATTGTGTAGTTATTTAGTATTACTTAACAGAATTCTAAACTACAGGGCTTGTTTCTTTCTTTTTAGTTTTTATTTAAGTTAATTCGTTCACGTATTTTTTAAAATTAGTTTTTACACAGTCGGGTTTTTGTTTTTCTATAAATTATAATTTTTTATTTTATACTTTTTAGTTATTCGCTGTTTTTTTGTTTGTATATCGTTAATACTTGAAATAAAAACTTAAATCAATAAGTAAGAATTAGCGAGAATGATTGCTTTGTTAAACAACTTTAAATCGTTATATATCCTAAACTATTATTTTAAATGAAAAATGATAAAAGGAACCTAAATATCATTTTAAAATACCTATTCAACGACACCCCACTTGACATAGTTCATCAACTTTTTTTTTTCATTTTGACAATATGGCGTCTGGTTGTCGCTGTGGTGAATTTTGATTACTGTTATGTCTTTAGTAACACTCGCAAGGTTAAGACGAATCGATTGACGTAAGAATAAATTATCAAAATCGGCCTACGCATTTAGAGACCAAATGCGTAGGCCGATTTTGATAATTCTCGAACGCCACATAGAAACAAACATACATACATACATGCATACATACATAGACTGATAAACACATTACCCTCCTTTGCGTTGCGCAGTCGGGTAAAAAGAAGGTGGTGGATGTTAAGTATTCACAGTCGGTACGCGTGACAAGTATGTGCGACAACTGAAGATAAATTTTGTCGTCGGATTTAAAAAAGAAGACTGTTGTTTGAAAACTTGTCTTTTTAGCTTAGTTCACGTTTCTCGGAAGAGTTAGTAGAGTACCTATAGTATATTCCTTGCCCCTTGGGCCGGATCCAAAAAAGCGCTACATTGCGCTAAATTCTCAGATTCGGCGCTAAACATGTCAAAAAACCGCTAGATCTAGCGCCGAAAGCGCTAAAATGGCAGCACTGGCGCGGACAAACATGTGAACACTATTCAGGGCAGGGCTGTCAGGTGCAAAAATGGTGTGATCGTACGACAACTGCAAAAAAATCGTATGCCAAGGATATTTTGAAATAAAAGATCGTACAACCTAAAAGTACAAAGTTTTATTAAAAATAACAAAAAATCGTAGTTTTAGTAAGGAAATGCAATAAAAGAATCAAAGAAAGAAAACATATTTATTTGGCACATGCCTTATGTATACCTACACAACAAAACAAAAAAAAAAAAAACATAAAACTACACAAATAAAAAAACTATTAGATTTAATATAAACTATGTACAGATCGAGCGAGTCTCGCTCGAGACTGACAAGAAAAAAGGGTTTTTAACAAGTCGCAATTATTACCGAAAGAAAAAAATAATAAATTTCGTAAAAATGCAAACAAATACAGCCTTTAAATGACTCTACAAAGAGTCTTCATTCAAGTAAAAGATCTGCGTACGCGTTAGGTTGTTGGGGAATTCCCGGAAACTCATACTTGCCAGTTGAGCACGTTCGTTTCATTATGAAATGTTGCCAGATTTGCTAGGTATATAAAAATCGTACATTTTCCGTACAATCTTGGTCTAGCGATCCTACATGAGTAAAAATGACAAAAAATCGTAGGAGTATGATTAAAATCGTACATCTGGCAGCCCTGACACTATTGGCTGAGCGCGCGCGAGCGCCTTTGATTTGTGCAGAAAAACCGACACCGCTCCGAAGTGAGGCAAGTGATCGCGAGCGACTGCCAATTGTGGCAAGCTACGTCAAATGAGGTCTATACACGTTGGCGCTTGTCTATACTCAACCAACTAGGCAAGTGACACCAAGCGATAGCAAGATAATGCAAATCAGCAAATATACCGTCTACATGTTGGTATTGGCCTTCACTCGGCAACGCTCGGCCAACATGTATTGCAGGTTTGATGTGTGCAGAAAAACCGACACCGCTCTGAAGTGAGGCAAGTGATCGCGAGCGACTGCCAATTGTGGCAAGCTACGTCAAATGAGGTCTATACACGTTGGCGCTTGTCTATACTCGACCAACTAGGCAAGTGACACCGAGCGATGGCAAGACAAGGCAAATATACCGTCTACATGTTGGTATTGGCCTTCACTCGACAACACTCGGCCAACGTGTATTGCAGGCTTTTTAAAAAGCTGGAAATATTGATGTAGTAGTGTCGTGGAGCTTTGTTGAAACGGCGTTAGACGTTTTTAATCTCTCACTGAAATTTCAGCAACTGGGCGACCACTGGTTATGGTAAAATTGGACACAATGTTATTTGGACAGATTGACAATTGAACAAACAAACACATTTTATGAATTTGGCGATAAGACTATTCTACATTTTGACCATTGGACCAAAGTTACCCTAAGCGACGAAAAGCATCCTTATATGCGCTACTGAGAATATTTTGCGATAGCCAGCAGTGGTAAGGTACTTAATTAATATAATTTTACCTCACAGCTAGCACACAGTAACAAACACACACACAAACCGACGAAGTGGCATTGCCAAAAATGACCTTCAAGTATTTATATAAAAACTTTTTTATACTTCCCATAGCTATGTTAACTTTCTAAAGAAACTTGTTCTTTTATACAGAAAACATGCAAATCTGACGGCGCATGATAGGAAAATAAATACGAACCGCGTGTTGTGGACAGGCGATGTTCGTTTTCCAGCTACGCACACAGCCCGACCAGCAAACAGTGAAAACAAACGAACACAGAGTAGTGTAAACACACAGAGTTATGACGGCTACTGTGTGATGCAGTTGTAATGCAGTGTGCAATGGACGTCATTTCGAATGAATAATTGGACTCATTTGGAAGTCGATAAATCTGTACGGTTTTAAATTGTGACTGCTGTTCGGTGTCGCAGTTACTGAAATGTGGTTCTAAAGTTTGGAGTTTCATGTTTCGGCGAAAATTAAGCCGATTATTACTTTATTTTATTTTTACTTTAATTAGTCGGACTTTTTGCACGCCTTCGCTATAGAAGTTGATTCTACAGCAAGCCAGAGTGAAGTAGGTTTATCAAATTCTATGAAAGCTTATTATTATATAGAGATAATCGACTAGCTTTGGCTTATAGAGGGTCAGCTCTGTCACACGAAACACTAACAGTCCGGTATCTATGAAAAAAGTCAGCGACAAAACGTCACATAGGCATGAGTGACGGATACGACGCTCTACAAGCCGAAGCTAGCCGATTATTATCTGTTTCTCAAACTCGACGTGTAATATTTACTGCCTGGTACTGTACACTCTCATTTCACCGGTTATCCTAATCCTAACTATTAATATAAATGCGAAAGTAAGTTTGTTTGTTTGTTACCTTTTCGCTTTGTAGGGAGGAACTAGTATGCATTATAATTTTTATACGTTAGGAATCAATATACAATAGACTGTTTTCATAATTAAGTAACCACATACGCATATTTATTGTGTTACAACATTGTAATTGACTATATAATTGCCAACCAGTTAATACTACCCTACCTTACGTGGCTTTTAAGGAAATTCAAAACAAACAAACTAAACTAAAGTATCTTTAAACTCATGATAAATACTAACAAAACGCCACTATTTTCGTCCCGAAGCACCCATGTGGAAGTTGTCACAGCCGTCTTACGCCCGGCGACAAATCTTACGATATCTCCCGAGCTTGGCACGTTAAAACTACGCGCTTCACATACAATGGCGGACATTTATTATTTAGGATCAGCACCGATAATCAGTGCCATTACCCGATTTCTTTCACTGGGGTGCCGCCCTCGATTCAGTCACCTACTACATGTTTGTAGCACCCTTATTTCTCTACAAACAAAGTTCAATTTTGTTTGCTACTTAAAATTTTACAACTTTACCCTTAGCTTCATCATCATTCTTGTATTCACTGTCGTAAGGTTCAGTATTGTCTGTGTGGCGTGTATAAGTAAGTTGGTGTATATTTTTATCATGACGTGTAAAGGTGGCCGGACGCATCGGTCCCTGGGAGCCAACGCATCTGGCGTTGAAATTCGCTTGATATATTGTTTCATGTTCGCACCCGCCTGTAATGCTTGCCAGAGATGGGACAGACCGAGTTGGCGACATTTTTTTGAGAAAATAGTTTTCCTTTTGTTGTACACGTACGTCGAAAGTGAAAGCAAAATGCAGATGTTTAAAATGTTTGAATCTCACGTTTCAGAAATGAAGATAGAGAAAAATATTGATTATGTGACGGCTTTATGCTTTGATATTGAGAATTTCAAAAATTATAGACGATTTACTAGGTATTTGATAATATAGTGCTCAATAAACATGATATTTTTGTAGTTATTTAATAACGTAATCAGAATTACCTTCATAACAAAATCAAGTCCAATAACTAAAACATCATCTACATACATAAAACAATATGAATTAATCGTAAAAAACCACCTCATCGATACGAGTCCAGGTCGCGGTGTCATATATGTCACAACCCTAGCCCCGAGCGGGGGTGAGTAAATATGAAAACTCAACGAGTTGTTTGTAAAAAATAAAACAATAAAACTGTGTTATAGGGATTTGGATTTATTTCGCACAATTTTCCTAATATTGGGTGACTTGTTTATGGTTTGTTGCGATGGTTCAGCGGCGAGAGTTGTTGGATGTGTTTTTTTATTGAATTTGACCAAAATAATATGATTTTTATTGGGTGTTCTTATTTTTCTTCACTCACCTGTTTTCACTGTATTCGTTCTTTAGAATTGACGGAAGTTAGACTTTTAGCTCTGATGTTTTTATTTGCTTCAGCACTTTTTCAGGTTTTAAAAAGCCCCAAATGCTTTATCAGATACTCTTTATGTAGACTAATATAACAAAGAGGTATGTATGAGATAATCTCCGGAACCACTGATACGATTCTGAAAATTCTTTCATTAATAGCAAGCAAAATGATCGCTGCGTGCTTTGTGCTACTTTTTATCCCAAAACCCGAGTACTTACCTGTAGATAATGCGAATGAAGTCATGGACAAAGAAGAAGGAACAGAAATTTCTTCTTTCTTTCAAAGTTCTAGTAAAATATAATCACTGATAAGTGCATTGGTAGTCCAGCGATACTATGGATTAATTTCAGTTAGGTGTAAGAAAGTATTACTTGCTATTTTTCCCTCACCTATTACGTAATCCCTTGGTAATTCCTCACGATGTCCATGGTTAGCTATAGGGTAATCTATTCGCAGCCTAAACCGAATGATGACTTGAACAAATATATTCAAGGGAATCACATATTTATCTTGCCACTCGGCAGATTGTTCTCTGGATAGGTTTTACTGAGGCTTTTAGGTGATAGGATGGGCTGGCAATCTGTCACTGCGGGCAATAAATTGTTTTACTGCCATTTTTACACCCAATGCCTGGTTTATTGCCGTTGATATTTTGATTGATGGGATGAGGAGAATCCTTGATATCAGAAGCGTATTGATTAGATCTAGAACAATCGCTGTTGGGTTTGTGTATTATGTTCAATATTTCTGATGAACTGCATAATATATATTATGCAGTAGCAGATCCAGAAATTATTTTGGGGGGAGGGGCAAAACACTAAACTAGGACTTGTAGACTAGTAGTATTAGTAGTAGTATTCTCACGAAGTCTCTTTGGGGTCTGATTATGTCACTTCAGCATGTCATTTGTGCGAATTGCACCCGACATAGGATTTTATCATCCTAAAAAGGAACAATTGCGAATATCTATTCAAAACTCCAAATGTATTTAATTTAAACAAACAGCTTGAACCAGCTCGGCCTGTTTATTCAAACACAAGCGGCACATACATTGTTTGAGACCAGTTCAAACGTATCGATTTGCGAGTGCGATTAGATCGCTCGTATCGACTGACCTAATCGATGTAGGACGAGCACTGGCCCGAATACGAATCACTTTTAATAGTGGAGCGCTTTTTATTATTTTAGCTTACTTTGCTCGTTAATTTTTAGTATTATTGGTGCTTGTTCTCGAGACTTTTTTGTTGATGATGTTATTATAAGAGAACCTTTTTATAAGATTTTTTTAAATGTTATTTTTCACGGAATAACATTACCGTCCGTTTTTGCTTTAGTGTGTTAATTTGAGCTTTTTAAATTCTTTATTTTGTCTGCTCTAATAAGGTTCATCGAAATTAAAACCCCTTATACATTTATTATGTTGAAACCTAATAAAACACTTAGGCTGAGGTAGTAGAGCAACTTAGGTCGCGTGGAAATGACAAATCCCATCCCACAGGAACCGTAAATTTTTCCGGGATAAAAAGTAGCCTGTGTGCTATACCAGACTATAATCTATCTGAGTGCCAAATTTAATCTAGATCTGTTTAGTCGTTCAGGCGTGGTTGAGTAACAAGCATCTATCCAAACTTTCGCATTTATAATAGTAGTAAGATTAATACAATTTCAGAGACAACGACACACGTTTACTTAGATTCAATCGCACGGCCTACTGACTCAAATATCAGGACTATAACTAAGTCACAACTGGTTAATATTGCGATAATTACAATTAATGCAGAAAATGCGCACTTAATAGTTCCTGAGGCATCTTTAACGAAAACCGCCCAGAAACGAAAAGGGTGGCCTTTCTTTTGCCGAAAACATTGCCTACAATTTTATCATTAGGCTTAATAATTGCATAGCGATTGCTTCAGGGTATTACGACCCTTTCTACTTGCACCCTTCAAAGTACGTGGGAAGATCAACAGATGCTTTCAAGAAATTACTATGTAAATTAAATCACGATCAAATGCGAATGGCCTTTATATTGTCAAACACTTTTGATGGATATATCAATGCAATTATCGTTAAAAAAATTACGTTGAACTTGACAAAGAAAAATAAAACTGAAAGAGACAGAGCAGTGATAGCCTAGTGGTTTAACCATGTGCCTTCCGCGGCGAATGGTTCGAGTTCGATTCCGAGGCACGCACCGCTGACTTTTCGAAGTCGTGTGCGTATTAGAACTTAATTATCACTTGCTTTAACGGTGAAGGAAAATATCGTGAGAAAACCGGCATGTCCTAGAACCAAAAATTCGAAGACATGTGACGTCCACCAACCCGCACTGGGCCCGCGTGGTGGACTACGGCCCACTCCCTCTCACAGAGAGGAGGCCTGTGTCCCAGCAGTGGGAACATTATAGGTCGATTATGGTATGCTATTGAGAAAGAGAGTGGTGTGAGAAAAAGCTCTAAACTAAACTATAAAGGAATTACTAATTCACATCTACGAGTTCCTTTGACATTCTCGCGACACGAGAGCTTATCATAATAATCTCTTTTCGCAGAAAACAGGGCTATTAAAATGTGAGAGATGTATATCGACGATTAGATAAAAGGGGCTGGCAGTTATCGAGGGCTGCAAGGTCGCAGTGACCTCCAGACGCAGTAGGTCTTCGTTAGGTGTCGAGAGGTGCTCGCATTTAAATGTTAGGGGATTAGGGTCCGCGTCAATTAGATTGTAACATCATAAATTATTATTACTTAATTTTTATTTTGTTTGCTCAAGTTTTTCTCGTGTTTATTTAATATCACGATGAAATAATGATTTTTTTATAGAAACTAACCGTTTTTGTGTATGTCACACAATTATAAAGAGCTGTCATATTTTTGAAAAACCGAATTTGGTGTCAATTACTACATTAATTATCTTTTATTTTAGCTGTTTTTTAATTACAGACAGACAAACTTTAGAAAACATTCGTTTCTGTATGTTTTCATAGCACCTAGAAAAAGGACAAGTAAGAAAATTATTCGTAATTTTAGGAGCTTCATGCACGGAAAGTGTCGTGTGTACACCTGCATTAGACGTGATATGACACCAAATGCGGGGTTCACGCTGTAAGGAACCACAGTGTAGAATATTTTAAAGAATTTGAAGAACCTTTGCTATATTTTTAAATTCAAGCTCTTCTATTCTATGGTCTTCCATGGTATCTACCAGCCAAAATTAAGAAGATTATGTTCCTTTGGTGGTAAAAAAGAACTATTAAGATACTTTGCCTATTATTGTTTTCTGTCTATTTATCTGATATTATCTTAAGCAAGAATAGATGACCTTATCTGCTCTCGGTTTTGAGAGGCGTGTAAATGTAAAATACCTAAATAAATAAGGAAGTAAGGTAAGTACATATTATATGGAAGAAATCTAAGTACATACAGCTTTATCCTAAAGCTAGTTCTATTGGGGAAGTCATTTTTTCTCGCACGTATCTGGTATCGGAACATTACAAAACTATTTGATTACTTATTATTACTTATTTTACTGACATTATCCAAAAAAATACGGTTTTTAAGCCTTTTGTTAGTATTAATTATCTCATGTATTATCTTTGCATTTCTAAGTAGAGGAAAATTAATATTACATCAGAAATCATATTACAATTACGTATGTATAGAGAAATATCGTTTTCCTTGTATGTGATACCTTATATTATTACATTATGATCCCGTTGGTCACGTATCGAGGAAAGTAGGTCAAAATATCGGATTAGTAGCATTGCGGATATTCCTATTATGTTTTATTAATATAACATGAATATTATCAAGCGTGTTTCAGCTAAAATAATTAATAATTGGACAATAAAAACAATGAGTTTCATGAAATATTATTTGTGAAGAGAATAAAATTTAAATAATTAGATCAATACTATCAAATTTATTTACTATCGATATAGGTTTTGTGATGAAACTCTAAAATTGTTTTTAAAAATACTGTTACATAAAACTTTAAAACAACATACGATACAACGTAACACCCGCACTCGCATTCGTTTCAACGAGCCAGCTATAACAAGTTAATGTGTGCACCACAACTAACGCGATAAGCGGTCATCATCCATTCAATCATACCCAGCCGACCGAACACATGTTGTATGCTACTGACACAGAGCTACTAATATATAGAGTACTCAGTTGCATAATATAATAAGTAAACCTAAAGGTGCGGTTAAACGGGCTAGTTTTCTGTCAATTTCTTGCTGCAATTGGTTAGCTGTGAGATCTATATCGTGCAACTCAGTAGAACAATTGCCGCAATCTTGCAGTGTAGCCTGGCGATATTGCAATAAAATTAATTTTCAAAAAACTAGCCCGTTTCACAGCATCTTAAAGATCAGCTCTGCCCATTACTTGCTCCTGCCTCTGGCACAATTCGTCGTCTTTCCTACGAAGTGACTTCAGTTCACTTCACTTCAGAAGTGAAGTCCACTTGTGATTACAATCAGACAGTGATTACAGTTAGATATGTCACTTCGTAGAAAATATCACGAATTGTTTGGTCAATTTTAATGACATTCTTAGAAATACAGTGACTTAAAAGGACTTTACCTGAAACAACATTTTCCTTTAAAACAATCGCACCAATCTCTACTTGAATATACTACGATCTCTCATTGATATAGTTGTGCATACATTCCAATTAGGTATTATCTAGTTTGGCAAAAACTTGAGAAATTTCTGGAAGCTTAGCACAATATTATCAGCACTCCATTTGTGGACTTGTCCGTACCTTCTATTTGTATGTGTATGGTCGGAGATGAGACATTATGCGCGGGTAATTATTGGAGTAATTTCATCTGCGAGTGAGTAGATCGCGACTGTCGGCAATACGTCCATGCATTCATATTAAATGAGGCGTGTTTGGCTGTGTAGTCAGTTGTTGTGCTTCTCATGATACAATTAGTTTGTTATTAAATTATAAGCCCTTTATTCTATTGCAGTAATTCGAAAATAAAAAAGTTGATGGATTTTGAGATATAACCTTACCTACTTTGTGATGGGACTTATCTTACAGTAGGTAACAAAATGCTCACTTAAGCAGTTAAATTAAATTAAATCTACGCGAGTAACCCTTACAAACATAACCGAGAATTCGAGATGTAACTCACGGAAGTAAGTAATAGAAAGTTACGAATATCTTAAAAATACAATTTTATATAACCACTTACCGTTAAGAACTTTAGAACACTATAAAGATAGCTAGGATGTCGGGCTTAAGAAATTATCCGAAGCAAATATTAGCATCGCCCTGATACTCCCGAGCTTCCCGTAAATCTACCGGCTATTACCGATCCAATAAACGGTTTAAACTTGATTCCTTCTTTTAATATCTAGCTCAAAGCTCAAGTCGGCTATCAAAACACTTTACAGTAAGTACCACTCAGAACTTCCAATAAGGGAGAGAAGTGTGAAATTATTTAAGAGTAAGAATTTCTAACTCAATTAACTTTTGGAGTAAAAGTAGGCATCACAGAAAGGGTCATAAAAGAATTTGTCTTAACTAAGTGCTTCAGTTTTATTTTTTTACTACTCGTTCGCTGGAGATGGAGCGGGTACGTGCCTTTATAAATATTTGCACTTTCCTATTTTTTGTCGGTTATTTTGGCAGCATGACGTGTCGCGGGTTCGATTCTCGCACGAGACAAATATTTGTTTCTGGTCTGCCTGTTTGCGCATGTGAGATTTATGTTTGCAAAACAGGAGAAATTCGTAATGTAAGATAGCGTATTGAAAAAAAAAATTAACAGTAACTAATAAGGCCTAAAAACTGAAAACCAAAAAACCTTAAAAAAATGTTTGGTCAAACTTTGAAGCTGTATCTAGCACCTGCTTAAAGCTGTCGAAATAAATGTTACTTGTAATTGCTGTAACTACAAATCTGAACTTTGCCCGCTGATGTTGCTTCCACACAAAGATTGAAAAGAAACCCGACGAATTTGTTACTCCAAATATACATGCATACGCACAGGTAGAAACTATATTAATTACAATCTACTGACATAATCTTCGTTTCGAAATATTACCTGTATGTAACGTAAGTAGCTTTTATTTCGTATTTTTATATAATTATTTTGTTAGGAACGCATTAGTGAGCATGAACCTTTGGCAAAATCATGGTATTTTAGCAAAAAGAAACGTCCCATCGTTATACAAATGTTTTTAGAAAGTCACAAAGTACATTTTTATATAGTTTACCTAACTTGGCCGATGTTTTATGGAATGCCATTTATTTGGTAATTTTACCTACGACTCTAGAGAAAGTTTTGTTTTTCGTTAGTTTTTTTTCCAAAGAAAAATAACAATAAATATAGGCCATTCCCCTTTGCGTTCCAATTATAACAGATTGCGCTCACTAAACTATGATGATTTTATCATTATTATTATGAATCTGTTCATCGATATCATTCAATAATATAAAAACATCTACTACTAAATATTACCCTCGTAATAGTTATTCTGTAATATGAAAATCTATAAAAAAAACATCAAAATATGATTTGATCTGTTTTAAACGCAGTACATTTTTAACTTTTCTAAAACTTCGTTTATCATAGAAATGTACATTTATTTTAATACTAAAATGTTTATCTTAGAAATGAACGAAAATATTTTACTAGCATAAAAAATATCTTCAATATTTCCAAAAAAATCTTTAGTGTATCGAAATTGATATTGTGTCGAACAACAACACGTTTTGAACGCATAAAACTACGAGCGAACCTTCTGAAAGGCACCTCTTATTCGAAATAGGTTATAAAAATTGAGTTCACTGACCTGTTTAAGGCGACACTGAGCGTTACAAGGTTGGCTTGACGCGAGTAAAATCTTGAATATTTTTATTTTCATGAAAGGTTATTTTAAGTTCGTGTGCTGTGGAGTTTGGATTTCAGTATTAGAGCGAGTTTATGTAGCGGCTAGTTATATTACGGTTTAGTCTATCACAGTCAGCTCTTTTTTTGAGGTATTCTGTTGTTAGACTAACTGTTCCCCACGGTTTCACCCCTGTTTCTCGGCTTTTAAGATTCGTAGCGTGATGTTAAATAGCCTATACTATTCCTCATGAATCTTGCTATCATATACAAAAAGAATTTTTCGAATCCGACTGGTAGTTCCAGAGATTAGCGCGTTCAAACAAACAAACTCTTCAGTTTATATATTAGTAGGTATAGATATTGGCTGGCCAGGCCTATCTATCCTACGAGTGTATCTTATATTAGCCCAATTCTACTGATTTGGCATGTCGTCAATGAAAAGGCTTCTTTACATAAAGAATCACCATGTGCCCTTTGATTCTTATTCTTAGAAACATTTTCAATAATACATTATCAATCCAAATCTGTCTCGTGCATGTAAATATTTAATTCAATACAATAGCGAATGTCTACACTTATATTGTGATCACGTATTTGCGCCAAAACTGATTTTTTATCAATCCCCTTTTACCATACTTTTATCTGACACACTTCGTTGTGCAATTCTATTTGGCAGATCCTTTCGCAATGGTGGCCTATCTTTTCTTGTAAATGAATATTTTCCGTGGATACACGAGGATTTCTTTTACTTGTATCTTTTAAAAGATAAGGAAAATTTCAATCAATCCACAGTAAGCGTCTTACGAGATTACTTGGTTGGATACGTTTTGTATTCAATATTTTGATTAAATAATTTGTGAGATAAATACATTTGTGGCGGCATTTTAACTTTTTTCCGAAAAACTACCCAGTTAAGCTTGCCAAATCACTTAAAAATAGACAAGGTAATATCGCACATCTAGATCTAAAGAGAACTAACTCAAAAATAGCTCTCTAGTACCTAGATTTAAAGTTATTAATTCAAAAATTTAAATTTGAGTTAGCTCTCTTTAGATCTAGGTGTGCGAATAATATTTCTGCATTTATTTTAGTGAATTCTTCTCACCGGAACACCAACACGAGGCTTCTTATTTCCATAAAGAATAAAACACAACCGACACAGTGAGCTCACAAAATAAGCCGTTTATGACGTAAGACTGAGCTAACATTTTTTATGTAGCCTCTGTGGAATTATTCGTCTGAGGCGGCACGAGTACTTCGATGGACGTCGTAAATTGTACCTGTACCTGCAGGTACAGAGAGTCTACTCTCTAAGCGCGAAATCCGTAGTTTCGACCTTAGTTACGGGCGTTTCTTACTCCGTATCACCTACGGACTTAAGATTAGTTCGGGGCCCGAACTAAGAATGTATGATAGCACGATTTAACAGTTGTCCCTACTCCCGATGTGTTTTTATCCATCCGAAAAATTGAATTTGACACTTGTTTTGACGGAATCTTATGTCTATTTTACTTTCGGACGGGCCCGTATCTTCGTTGATGGACTTACAGAGTAGAGCTCCAGACTTGGGGGGTAATCAGAGCTGCCAGGTGGCGGAGGCACTACAGCCTCTCTATTCTGTACCGACACGCCGCGTGATATCACCGCGAGAACTGCCAATTTATTTGCGAACGTTCAAGTGAGAATGTCACAGTGAGATTCTCTCTCCAACGTTCGCAAACAAATTTCGTTTAGACTAAGAGCGATCCGGGATTTATACAGGGCGGCAGGTTAGACAGTGGAAATATTTTAAGGGGTCATTGTACTCATCATTATGAACAACTTTTACTATGGGAGCAACACTGATATCGCGAAAAAAAATCAGCTGTTCCATACATTTATGTTCACATAACTCAACAAAATGTATGGAACAGCTGATTTTTTTTTCGCGATTTCAGGGCTGGTCCCATAGTAAAAGTTGTTCATAATGATGAGTACAATGACCCCTTAAAATATTTCCACTGTCTAACCTGCCACCCTGTATATGCAAGAGGTTTTGCTAAAGTTGTGTTTGCTACTTAGTGAAGCTTGCTTGCAAATATGATTAGGTAGAACTCTTTTATACTCAGTTATATTACAATTTTATGCGTTCCAATTAGTGTTTTTAACTTGCTTTTTCAAGAAGCGCGATAGAGCGATCAGTGATGATGTAAAGTTGAACTTTATTAAAAAATGCTTAGTACAATTTTATTCGCAAGGATTTTATCACAACTTGTATTTCAACGATCATAGTGAGTCCAAACATTTATACTGTAACAAAGTCGTGTCTGTACATTGAAGACTATCCAGAAAAAAACATTAAAAATATTCCAGCAAAAAAAGTCGGGATAGGGTAGGTACTGGATCGTAACCATGCCCAAAAGAAATTGTTTATGTGTGTATCACGCAAAAAGTACTGAACCGGTTTAGATGTAGTTTTCACAATTTGTTAGCTTGGGGTCCAACTTAAAATCTAAGCCACACATTTCATCTTATTTCAGTGGGATGAACTAGAAATACAGTTTGACCTCTTTGTAGCTACTCTACATTATGGAGGTAATTTTATTATAGTCCACGCGGACGAAGTCGCAGGCAAAAGCCTAGTAATGTTATAATACTAACAAAAACAAAATGAACTCAAAAAACTTTTACGTAGGTATATTGAACTCGTAAAAATTAAGCTTCTCAGTTTGGCCTCGGTTAACTGCACCTAACTCCTTCGTACCACATCGTCCGGTCCCTTACCCGTGTTTACCCAGGACAGCCCTAAGGTCCGGGGGGTACAGGGGGGAGGGGGGGCTCCAGCGACCCCCGGGGACTCCGGCGCCGGATTATATGCGCTAAACAAGAACGTAAGAACCCCACACTGACCGTAAACGGCCAGAGAGTTTGTGGCGTAGAGTAGCGGTAGGGTTAGCGCGCGAGGAAATTTAAAATGTTTAGTGTTTTTTGGAAATGTACCTATTTTAAGTTTACTTACTATGTGGTTATTTTAATAACACTTTTCTGTTATTAAATTGACTTTAAATATTTATATTATTCTTTTGTCAGTGTTTCCTTATGTACTTATTATTTTCAAATTCAAACCATTACAAATACAAAACCACGAAATAATATTCGTATATTATTTCGTGGTTTTGTATTTGTAATGGTCACAAACTTTCGCACTTATAATTTAGTAGAATATACTCGTGTATATTCTACTAAATTATAAGTGCGAAAGTTTGTGAGTATGGGTGGATGGATGTTACTAGTCCACGCAAAAACGACTAAACAGATTTTGTTAATACTTTACAGTAACATAATATCTACTCGTAGCTTATACATCAGAACAACACATAAGCTATCTTTTATCCTGAAAAACTCGGGCAAAACCATGGTAAAAAACTAATCATAATTAAACTTCTTTCATCTACTTTGTAAATTACAACATAGAATTCATTTATCGAGCAATAGTCGAAAATATTATATTCCTTATAGTGGCAACCCTGTCGCGTCTCTCACTCGTGTAAGGTTTACTGGAACCGCAGTACTCTGAGTTGTTCTCATGTTCTCAGAAATAACAAACGTAACGTCCGGTTTATTCGCCGTTATTGGCCACGTATCACTTTTATGTGCACTTACAGATCTAGGGACAATTGGACAATAGTTTAGCTTTTCAAATATAATACCTAGGTTTTGATATTGTTGGTGGCATTTATGAACCCATTTACAATGGAATCGCTACTTGGTGGAGTTTTATTTATTAACAAGATTTTTCCCGCGACTCCGTCCGCGTGGACTACAATAAATTGATCATTTTAAATGACCTCATTGGTGTAGAGTGACTAGATCTCTGGTTCATACCACCAAAATAAAATGAAATGTTGCTTAGATTTTAAGTTAGACCCCAAGCTACCAAATTGAAAACTATATCAAAATTTGTTCAATACTCGGCTCCTAAAGGTCATAGCCTGATATTTCATAACCTATTTTCCATGAATTTGGCTATCACATACAAATTTATTTTTTCGAATCCGACTGGTGGTTCCAGGGATAGCCCGTTTAAACAAACAAACGAAAAAACTCTTCAGCTTTATTATATTAGTATAAATACTCGATTTACTCATAGATAACACTCAAAATACGAACAAATACACTTGTTGTCCAACACAGAATAGAACATTGGTATTCTATCGTGTTAGTCCAGGAGTCGACCCCAACATAGCTGAAAAAAGGTTTAGCGGACAAAATAACCTAAGCCGACATTCAATGAACATTTTCTACACGCAAAAACGTAAGTAAATAGTAACAAGTACGTTGATCATACAAAAATACAGTTGATCCTTGAGAAATCCTCTCAGGTCCGCGATAAAAAGGTCTGCATCTAAGGGCTGTAGAAGCCTCTCGAACACAAAGAAACATGAAAAACTTTAGTATAAAGAATTTCAAGAAAAAATACATCAAAGCAATATACTGTTGAAACAGAGGAAGTCAATTAAAATACGGAAGAATATCTTATGGGTAATAATTAAATTGGCTTGACTAAACCTTGACCCTACCTATAATATTAAACCGGACTGATTATGCTAGTAGTCAGAGTCATAAAAACTGGCCAAGAGCGTGCCGGGCCACGGCCGCTGTAGGGTCCGTAGTATTAAGGAGTATTTCAGTTTCTAACCGCAAATATAACTTTGTATTTCTTAATATTATTCTGAAAAACAAAGTTGGTTGAAAAAAAGCGCTTGGTTCACTCAAAATTAAATTTATTTTTGTGGGAAGTGTAATTTAAATTTTACACCCTCAATTTCAATTTTTGTCATTTTACTTCACGCCTGTATGGCGATTCACAGAATACATCTACTTGCGTTTCAGCAAATTGATTATGTCCTGTACATTTTACGAGGTTTTGATAGACGGACAAATGGACATAGCATAATCGGCCTATAATGTTCCCATTGCTGGGACACAGGCCTCCTCTGTGAGAGGGAGTGGGCCGTAGTCCACCACGCGGGCCCAGTGCGGGTTGGTGGACTTCACATGTCTTCGAATTTTTGGTTCTAGGACATGTCGGTTTCCTCACGATGTTTTCCTTCACCGTTAAAGCAAGTGATAATTAATTTCTAATACGCACATGACTTCGAAAAGTCAGCGGTGCGTGCCTCGGGATCGAACTCGAACCATTCGCCGTGGGAGGCACATGGTTAATCCACTAGGCTATCACTGCATTTTGATGGACAAATGGACATGATGAAGCTATAAGGGTTCCTAGTTTTACTGCGAACCCCTAAAAACTTAATTAAAAATTATCTTTGGTTTAAGTGTCGCAAACAATAGACTTAAACCTAAACATTTGTTCAACTACGCTTTGTTAAAAGGTGGAATTACGTTAAAATTTAAACATTATTGATGGACCACTAGACCCCAATGCCATTGAAACCCACGTTATCATAAAAAGGTATAAAGTTCAATTCAATTCACCTCAACTATTCGAGTACCTACATTAATTCAATTTTACGGCCCCGATAAGAGTCATTCAATTGCTGAAAATATCAGGTTTGTGAATTCAAATGTGAGTACAATGGAATCTTTTGCATACAATGTGTGCTGAAGAAATATACCTACTGATACTGCCCATTGAAAGGTATTCGAAACTGATAATTCTCAAACCTATTTTGAAACTGAAAATGTATTCAATGGAGCGCATTGTGTTGAAAAGAATTTTTATTCTATTGTATGTTGTTTTTTTATAAACACAAGTTCACTGGGATTGTGAATTCATATCAGGATATTATTTTGTGATTCTAGAAATGTAGATGGAAAGCGAAAGCCTATTATTAGATGAAAAAAAACCGGGCGAGAGCGTGTCGGACCACGCACAGTGTAGGGTTCCGTAGCAAGAAGTATTTCAGTGTTTCAACCGCAAATATAAGAATATTATAAAAAACAAAGTTATTTTTGCGGTTATCAAACTCTAAACTGAAAATAGTGAATATTTCAAAAAGTTATTGACGTATCTTATTCAAACCAATTTTAATTTAAGTATTTATTAGATGCTATAAGCTTGATTTTTTTCAGATTTTTTGATACCGCGGTTGGAAAATTACAGGGGGGGGGGACACATTGTTAACGACTTTCGGAGCTCCTAGTTCACTCAATATGCACTTAAATAAAAAGTCATTTAAAAACCTTTATGTTATAGACCTATCTTTTTATATATTTAAAGACCTATCCAACGATACCCCACATGATGGGGTGCGCGAAAAATTTTTTTTTCATTCTTCAGTGTCATATATGGGAGCCCCCCCTAATAATTTTATTTTTCATAATTTTAAAAGACACCTACTTACGAAGTTTCATATAAATTGGTTATGAACTGTAGATTTGACGAGGCTGTGACAGACGGACAGACAGACGGACATGACGAAACTATAAGGGTTCCTAGTTTTACTACGGAACCCTAAAAAAACGTGTGCTGCCGGCCTAGCATGACCACGATAGAAACGGGTTTTGTCTACATAGAAATAGATAAAGTGACAGATTGTAGAAACATTTCTACCGTTTCATTCATAAAACGTAGAAATGTTTCTACAATCTGTCACTTTGTCTATTTCTATGTAGACAAAACCCGTTTCTATCGTCGTCATGCTAGGCCGGCTGTTGGGGGACCCCCATCAGGAACGAAGTTACTTCATCGTATTTACGAGGAGTAAGTAGAGTAAATTGGCGTATTTTTTTATTGCGTTGACTTAGAAACTTGATATTTGTATATATCTCAGAAATATGTGGATCAAGTTAAAATTAATATAAAATACTTAGGTGTATTTTATATCAATTTTAACTTGATCCACACGTTCCTGAGAAACGGTCTTATAAGACAGGCAGACAGACGGACAATGAAGAGATCCTGTAAGGTTTCCTTTTTATTTTTGAGGTACAGAACCCTAAAAAAACTCAACAGTTAATTTTAGCGGTGAAACACTTTTAGACCCGCATAAATTCACTCTATACAGACTCCACCCACCCATAACTCGCTCCCAATAGGCCACAAACTCAAGTGATTTTAACTTCGCGTACCATTAATATTAGTGGCAACCATATCTCGCGGGCACATAACACTAAACCTTTATCAGAGTACAACATAAACACGCCCGATAACCTCCGATGTTCTGACTTAGTTAATTTAGTGTAATTGTGCTAACTATGGCTACTAGGGCTGTGCTGCTATATGTTGCGTTACCGCATTGATTTGGAATGGTGAACGGAATAAGGTGGTGTTAGTTGCCCTTGGTCACGATAGAACCGGGTTTTGTCGATGGAAGAATAGATGACAGATTGTAGAAAGATTTCTACCGTTTTATGCATACAATTAACTAAGAGAAGAAATGTATCTATGCTTCAGTAGACAAAAGTCTGATACGCTAATGTTTCTATTCTTCGGTTAACAAAAGTCTACAAAGTCAAACACGGGTCGTCGCGTGCTCGGGCAGAAGAGATAACGAGTTGGATAGAACTTTGTCTATTCTTTGGTAGAATAGAGTTAAAATTTGTCATGCTACGCTTGCTGGTATTGTGATGCCATTCACTGTGAATTTGAATATTATGGGAAAACATTATCATAATATCAAGCTTCTCAGACGTCGTGAGTTTATCCGGGGAAGTACTACGTAGAACTAATAGTCATGCACGTGAGACATTTCAACTTTCTTTAGCGTGGACAACGTATCTGCGATGCCTCTGTTGTTGCAGTCTATAGTCACATGAATAAATATATAGTACTCTATAGGCAGCGATGACAACTCACCATCAGCATGCGTAGCATGAACAATTTTATCTCTATTCTATCTTTAATCGTTATCTCTTTTGCCCGAGCACGCGGCGACCCGTGTTTGACTTTGTAGACTTTTGTAACCGAAGAATAGAAACATTTCTTCTTTTCATTTTTAACATCGCCATGCATAAATCGGCAGAAATATTTCTACAATTTCTAAAATTTTGTCTTTCCCTTTGTGGACGAAACCCGTTTGTTTAGTGGCTTCTGGTATCTGCTACTTTACCACACAGTAACATAAAAAATATAGAGTAGTTATGATTCCACTAAGTTATTATTATCAAATTATGAAGAATACCTACTCTTTCCTTTGAAATACCTAGTGATTAATTAATTTTTCTGCGCATTAATTTGCAAGCCGTTGGTTGTTGTTTATCGGATAATGCACAGTATATTAATAAGTAATCTATTTATTGCTTCGATGGACGCCCACACTAAGCCGTGCAATTAGAAATTATATTTTTATCCGGTAACATGACGTACACTGTTATTTCTTTCTCTCGGCCACGTGAAGCAGAAATTAATAAGAAACATGAATACAGAGAACAGGGTGAAAATGATAATCATTTTTATATCCGAATGAGATGAAAGTAGACAGAAATAGAACCTCATTCCACGTGAAATAGTACTTGGATGTCGGCCTTTTTGTTCTTTGATTAATATCTGAGCGGATACGTATCTTGGTCATATTTCTGTCAACCCGCGCGATGTACTTGTACCTACTCCGTTCTGTTTATCGTTTCAAATTTTGCCCTTTTTCTTTGCGTCGATCAGTCGATTCAGTTTCGTAAAGTGAAAGCTATTTTTAACTTTTCTTTATAAATCAAATGTTTTACTTAGGACTAAATTGAAAAAGTTGCTGAAAAATACAGATATAGGTCAATGATAGCTCAACTATGATAGGTCGAGATAAAGATAATAAGACCGCACCCACGAGAAAAACTCGGCCTAACCAACAGAGTAGCTAAACTAATAGACGACTTAACAGAAGAAAAAATCCTTAAATCTGATACAAAATCAGGGACGTAAAACTCCAATTTCATTTTACAGCACCTAAAAAATAAAACCGAGCAACCAATTACGCAAAATTCAATCAAACTAGCCTAGAGTAACAAAAATCTTTGATGGTTGAAGCGACCACAAAATCAAGCAACCAAAACCCCGAAATTCATTGTTACTTCATAAAAACGAGGCTCTAACAATCAGTCTGTAAAACGTAAAACACGCACGAACTCATCAATGAATCCAAACGAGGCACGAACTCGCTCGAGCACTGACAACGCACTCGAGTCTCGACTCAAGCCGAGTGGGCGCTCCGAAATAACTCAATATTCTTTACTTTACAACTCAGCCGGCAGCCCTGCGGTTCGCTTACGGGCCCCTAATGCCGCATTACTTTTGTACGGAACCTCCGCTCGGTTCTCCGAGCGTTTTTGTCATGACGGACGGGTAATTTTGCGGCGAATTTTGCCCGTTATGGGCGGCTAAGGTAAGTTTATCTGGATTAAAATGTTCGGGCCTTCGATATAGCGGTTCTACTGTAGATGTAGTTTAACGTTTTTGTTTCGGTACTTCTGTCCAAGGTTACGTTCTACGGTACACTGGGAATAAATTATTTAATTTAATATTGTTGAAGATTTTGCTGTTGTGGAGCTAAAACTCACGAAAACAGTCGTCAAATACTTCGGTAGTAAAAACATACATTTCTTATATTTATTTTCTTTCTTTCTGTTTCAATTTGCTAAATTGACTTTGTCAATCACTTATGAGAAATACGTCTCAGTCAATTACTATAAAGTTCAATATACAAATTCACTTTACATTATTTTCATGAAAGTAAAATACAATGAACACCATACTCGTAAGCAATGTTGCCATTACGGCACTAATATTTACATTTCTACTCCATAACACATCTTATTGCTACTACATGGCAATCTGCCACTAAGCTGGCAACATTTGCCATACATGTGCCAAACTCTGGCTAAAAGTACTCATCCTTGAGCCTCTAGGAACATTGGAACCTTATTTAATCTGCCGGATCCACATTAAGTAATAATAAAGGTAGCCAACAAACCGGAAACAAAATCATATTATGATGTTGAACAACAATAGCGTGTACTATCACGGCTGTAATCAAAGAAGGATGGGCAGAGGTGTCATTAGTGCTAAACATCATGTCTAAGATAAGACAAGACATTTCCAATTGTTGATTCAGGTCGGGTTGAGCTTCAAGACGACTGATTTATGCGGACGTCATGACGTCAATTGGAAGGGGTTAGTTCTAAACCCCCGATATAACCTTATACGAGATCTATCCAAATAAAGAAAACAAAACACTGACGAAAAAATTGCCTCTTCAATAGACCCCAAGTTAGCTCGTGACAGTTGAAAATAACCTAATGCAGAATAATTTATTTGAAAATTCTGGTCTATAATGATGATATTCTTACAGTTCGATTTGCAGTCATTATTTTATGAAGATCTCTTTCTTATTACACTTCACACTAATATTATAAATGCTAAAGTTTGTGTGTCTATGTTTGTTACTTCATCACGCTGAAACGGCTGGACGGATTTGGCTAAAATTTGGTAAAAATGTAACCTAAAACCTCGAACACATACACATAAGCTACTTTTTATCCATTTTCACAACGAAGTCGCGAGGAATACATTTAATTCGAGAGAGTTACATAATATTGCCATGTTTCTGGCTGTTTTTCACTCAGATATATATTCCCAGCTTAAGCTCAACAGCAGTCAACAGACAGACAGCATCAACAAGAAAATAGTAATTAGATATACTAAGAACTTAGTTCAAGAGGAACATCTTATTAATTCACAAGTCTGAGAAACTGATACCTGGTGGATAGCGACGATCGATCGACTCAGTTCTCTAGGTATATTATACAGATGTTGTTTTGAAGAGATACAGGTGTTTGAGGCTGTAGTGGTAGACCTACCTACCTACCAATGAGGAGGAATACTTAAATAAGTCATAAATTTAATCCTATCGTAAGTTTAATACAAACTCGATCGAAGGGCAGGTGCCCTACATTAACACATAGAGTGCGTGAGGAGGGCGTGGGAGGATCAAAATATAGGGTTTATATCATTATCTATCCAAACTAATAATAATACGGAAGTAACTCTGTCTGTAATGTTTTCACGGTTCAACCGCTAAACCAATTTTTAAAATTGGTAGATACAATTAGCTTGAATCCTAGGAAAGGAGATAGTATACCTTTTATTTGGATACATTAGGATTCCAGTGAAACCACGGGAAACAGATTTAGATAAGTTAACATCTCAATGACTAAACTTAAATTTATTACTGTCAAATAAAAAAACTGCTCTCACCTAGTCTCTAGCCCATATAGTCTCTAGCCCATATTATAGTCTCTAGCCCATATAGTTTTAGTACTTATTATTTTACTTTATTCCTGTTATTACTTTCTTCCGATAGTTCTATAAATATATCAAATTAGTGATCATAAGTCTCATCCAATGACCGAGTCAAGATTAATTGGATTTTATTAATGTAGTTTCATGTAATACCATACATGCGAATAGCCTCTATATCCGCTTATCAGATATCACAAAGGCGGCTTCTTACTTTCGCGTACAACCTAAATTGCTCGCCGGATTTTATAGCCTGGTAAGTCATTAGGTTTGACGTAAAGCCGGCAATGTCCTAGAACATTAGCTACACCTAACAAAAACTTTAATACAGCTGCCGCAGCTAAGTTCATGATACTCATCATGAACTCAGCTGCCTTGTCGTAGTCAGACACTTTTTTACAATAAAGCCTAGATCTAGATCAGTGGTTCCCAACCGGTAATCACCGGACCACTAATGGTCCGCGAGAGCCAAATTAAGGTCCACGAGAACAAAAGTAAGGTCTGCGAAAGAAAGTTTTATTCCTTAAATTATTATTTTTTTACCTTTGGGGACCTTGAAAAAAAGTTGAAAACCACTGATTTAAACGAACTAACGTCATCAACTACTAAAGTACACACATCAAAAGTATCTAGGGATCAACATATATTTTTGCAATAACTTTTCTCCTGATTGATATTAATTAAAATTTTCTTTAAGGATTCATCAAATAAAGTGTTTTCGTTTGTCACAGTAACGATAAACCAAGTCACCTTTGCATTAATAAAGAAATTTGCCATTTTCCTAATAAAGGGATTTTTGACATTTGAACCACTAACATTAAAGTTCGAAAAAAAGACTGAAATAACAGTTTTCTTTAAAATTTTATTGGGTAACTTAAACAATTAATAATCCGTGTTTCTACCGCGAACACTAACAACACAAGAACATCGGTTTGGCATACTCAAAATGAGTTCATCCAAATCACGCTGTGGAATGGCCGCCCATGTTCGTTGCAACAACAAAAAAAGGTCTTCTTGCGACTGGATACCCTCCATATTCGGCAGAGCTCTTCTCTGTAGCATATCCCATGCATGCTCAATCGGGTTCAAGTCTGGCGACTGAGCAGGCCAGGGCAGGACATTGATGTTAGCTGCGGCGAGAGTCTGTCTTACAACTCTTGCGGTGTGCGGTCGTGCATTATCATGCATTAACTGAAATAAGGGACCGATTTGCACTTGTAGAGGAACGATGACGTCTGATACAATCGTCTCAGCATAAATTTGAGCGTTGAGGTTGCCTCTGATCCAAATCAACTCAGTTCTTCCGCCGATCCAAATACCCGCCCATACCATGATGGTTCCACCACTATAAGGATGGACTTCCTGGCAGGATTTTAATCGCTGTTGGCGTCCAGGGGTTCTCCAGTGTCGTATACGTCTTGTATCCGGTCTCATACCAAAACGAGACTCATCAGAAAAGCACACGAAACGCCATTGTTCTTCTGCCCAATTTCTGTGTTCAAGAGCCCATTGATATCGAATCCTACGATTGTGCATTGCTATAGGTGGTACCCGTAGCGGTCTTCGGGAATGAAGGTTCACTTCATGCAAGCGGTTTCTGACTGTTTGGTCGCTAATTAAGTTCCCTGAAGAGTGATGAAGCCTCACGGCTAACATCATGGCGGTTATTGTTGGAGCTCTTCGAGTTAAGATTTGAATGTATCGGTCTTGTCTCCGTGTGGTGCAGCGATACCGTCCTCCATGGCGCTCAGACACGGTACCAGTGCTTCGGTAACGTGTCCAAAGTCGACTGATAACACTCTGACTTGTATTCAGAGCTAAAGCTACAGTACGTTGCCGGGAACCAGCTTCTATCATTCCCACGGCTCTGAGCATTTCTTCCCTGCTTAAATGACGTCGCCGCTCCATAATAACGTTGGTTTTAATCAGTAGTAGGGAAACAGTAGCACTAATAATGTCTTCAATGCGTTGTATGTTTTTATAGGGAAAATATTGACAGCTTATTTTCATCTTTTACTCGAATTTGATTGAGAGTTCCTGATTCAAATTATGAAATGCACCAAAAAGGATCCATATAAATTTATAAAATCATAAATTTATTACAAAGCCACATCTCAATCTCAAGAAATCCGCATAAAAATGCTTGATCCCTAGACACTTTTGATGTGTGTATTTCTAGAAGGTTTACGTCCAGAAAAAATAGAGTTAAAACGTACGTGCGATATTTATACTACATCGCAGATTCATGCGTCGCTAGGATAATTCACCTACCTTACAAAGTGCTTCTAAGGCCATGTTGTTTCATCTTACAGTTACGTATCTGTAACCGTCAAATATGGCGGCTTGTACGACAATTTCATACTGACTTAACGATTACGTACTGACTTACGAATACAGATGGTTTGAAGCAACCCGCCCTTAGTCTTGTTAAGATAAATGTCACTAAAAGTCAGATTTTAGTGAATTAAGCCTCCTGTACATCCCGTCGCTCTACGGGGACGATACAAGGTATCACTAGGAAGATGGGAAATTACGGTATGTACATTTTTGCATCAAAACTAAAGAGTTTGGTTTGTTTGAACGCGCTAATCTCTGGAATTACCAGCCAAATTCGAAAAAATCTTTTTGGAAATGATAGCCAAATTTATGAGTTGTATAAGTTAAATTGTATAAGTTATTTAACATCACGCTGCAAACCTTAGGAGCCGAGCAAAAAGGAAAAAAACTCCGAAAGAAAAACAAAGTAATAAGGTAGGCGGGTAAATTATCTGATTTCTTTTAAATTAAACGGTGGGTGAAACCGCGAGGCACGGCCAGTTATAATATATTTAGAAACAGACCAAATTATATTATTACAGTAGCAACACAAACCAAGGCTCTGCAATATCAGGTGAGATGTTTATATGACTAGAGCGCGAGCGGCCGCAGGACGCTATCTCGCCTAAATACACATCTCCGCCATTATTTAATTAAAATAATACTGTTAATTAAAGCGAGCACCATGTACTCCGAACACAGCTTAGCTAATTAACCCACATCTGCTGGGTGTGGCCTAGAGCGCATACTTGCTTCAATATTCTAGTAATATGCTAAATACATGCGCTAACATTAAACGCGTCTCGTAAAATAGGCACCGCTTACTTTAACAATAAACTCGGTACATGTTTATGTTGTGAGAAGATTAAGACTCACTCAGTTATAATGATTATCTTACGTGTGAATTAACGGGTATACTGACTGACGTTGTTTTAAATACACTTTCAAGTTTTTGTACTACCTATCGGATACGTTTTAGAAATAACTACGTCACGTCTCCCATGCGCTGTCGTTCATAATGTTTGAAGTAAGTACCTACACTACGGATTTCCGCGCTTTCTATGTAAAAGTCAGACAATATTTTTAATTTTTTTTAAAGTAAAATCTGAGGAATTATTAAACCTCAAAAAATAAAATTTGTTGTTTATCATGTTATATATTGTTTTAGCAATAACCCGTTATCCTGTAAAATATGCAAAATTTTAAGCATTGATATGACATATCGTAACCCGCGATACAGAAAATACTTATCGGGGTGTATTTTTAGGGTTCCGTAGTAAAACTAGGAACCCTTATAGTTTCGTCCTGTCCGTCTGTCACACCCTCGTCAAATCCACAGTTCATAACCAATTTGTATGAAACTTCGCAGGTAGATGTCTTCTATGAGCCGCCATAAAGTCCTGTAATAAAATTATGAAAAATAAAATAATTTGGGCCCCCCCCCCCATATATGAAACTGGGGGATGAAAATAAATATTTTCCCGCACCCCATCATGTGGGGTATCGTTGGACAGGTCTTTGAAAATAACATAAAGGTTTCTAAATGACTTTTTTGTTTAAGTGCATATTTAGTGAACTAGGAGCTCCCAAAGTCGGTAACAATGTGTCCCCCCCCCCCTGTAATTTTCCAACCAATTTTTTTAGATTTTTTGATACAGCATCAAAAAATCTGAAAAAATGAAAGCTTGTGGCATCTAATAAATACTCTCGATTAAAATTGTTTTGAACAAGATACGTTAGTAACTTTTTGAAATATTCACTATTTTCAGTTTTGAGTTTTGACAACCACAAAATTAACTTTGTATTTCATAATTATATGAAATACAAACTTATATTTGCGGTCGGAAGACTGAAATACTTCTTGCTACGGAACCCTGTGCGTGGTCCGACACGCTCTTGCCCGGTTTTTTTTTTAAATTAAGCTATGAACTCGTGAAGTTCACAACAAGGTTTAAAGCATTAACGCAAATACATTTTCTCAGTAGCGACGTAAACCCTCTTTATAACCTCCCATTCAATCCCAAATCCCAAACACAAGTTCATTGAAACAGACCTTTTTAAAATATTTTACATAGAAATAACGTTTTCCATGATCTTGGTACAGACGGAGGCTTTCAACAAATCTGCTGTAGGAACCGGGGACGTGGGATAGTGCATAAATAGTAGATACTTGTAGGGAACACGTACTGAAAAGTTTGGGCAGTGTAACAAATAGTATTTTTGATTAGTCCAGATCACAAAAATCTAAATAATAGGCCAATAGAAATGTTGTCTACTACATTTCACGCGCATAGCATTGCTAATTCCATCTCTTTTCTACCAAGAATGGTCAAAATTCTTTCTATCCAACTCATTATCTCTTCTGCCCAAGCACGCGGCGACCCTTCTCTTCATTTTTAACATTGCCGTGCTGAAATCGGTAGTAATATTTCTACAATCTGTCATTTTGTCTATTCTTCTGTCGACAAAACCAGTTTCTATACTGCCACGCATGCTAGACGCTTGTCCCCGGTCTGCAGTACACGTCTTTTACATCCAATGCAATACAAATTAAACTTAATCCCATTTACATACGTCACATTTTAAACGCTTTTGATGTATTGGTATTGTTTAAGACACATAATTTGCTCAAAAGCGGCGATAAGCTCGCCTTAACGTCTTCTATTGACCTATTATTGTGATTTCTGTCATCCCGATAATTATTTATTTACAACATAAGCTATTTGTATCTACAGAATCTTATTTTTTTCCAACTAAAAAAAAAAATAAGGAAAAAAAAACAATTTATACGTATAATAAAACATGAACAAATAGTTTACTCGCTACAGTAACTTAATTTTCAATAATTACTCATTAACAATATAACTTACAATTAACTCTTTATTTCCATTTACATCGAATAAGTTAAATATTGATCACAATTATGTTCGGCGAGTGCGATTGAAAATTGCCATGGTTCGCAAATACGGCCGGCCGGTAATCTGTTCATTAAATGGGATATAATTAAAATACGATGGAGTTTCGTGCCCATTAGTGGTCACATCTGCAGTATGCTGCGAAGAATTATGATATTGTGGTGACAATTATCTCTGCGGACACCCCTTTATGTAGCAGGTCAGTGGCGCGGAAAACGTCACCTTTCCAAGCTTTGCGGAAATCATTGTAAAAATGATTACTCGAGTATATACTGTCGTCACCAATCTGTTTGTCAGACGTGATGGTAATAGGTATCCGTTGAGTTGTTAAAACTGTTTATTGTTACACAATGTATAATTTATACAATGTTTTTAAACGAAGTTCCTTATCGCGGCTTGCAGTAGAAGATCACAAGTAAAAATTGTTACGTAGCAAAAATAGCATCACGCCTCCTCCGTAAATCTAAAACTCACGGCAATCACGCTCGCAGTCTCCGACCAGTACCCATCGAGACGCCAGAGCGGCAGGTTGCGTCGTCAGACTGAAAATAATACACATAAAAGGTATTACCGTGTAAAAATTTATAATACGAGTACCTCCATTATTGAAACTTCGTTCCTGACGGGGGTCTCCCGACAGTATATGTTTTTTTTAATTTATGGACTATAGCTTAGTTCAGGCCAATCTACAGTGTTTTCATATGCCATCAGTCAACTCCATTACAACTCACACACTGGAGTGACCCGCAGTGACCCCGCTAAGTACTTCCGCACCGGGGCAGTACTCCCGGGGATTTGCCGCGTGTTTATGTACTAATTAGAGGCCAAGACCGGGACCGCTTGATATTTTGAACAAAACATAAATGTTGACATCATCGTAGTCAAGGATTTTGGATTCGTACTCTTCTACAATTTTTACTTATATAGGTATTATACTAGCTGTGCTCAGCGGATTCACCCGCCGACTTCTACTTAGTTCTAGAGAAGAGTCTTCTCGTGACCACGGTCAATGTAACTTGATCGAAACGTCGAAGTTGATCAGAATACTGATGTTTTGATTATGTTTGTGCGCGAAGTGCCGATATAATAATAATTATTTTTTTCATGTCACACCTATTTAATTCTACATCAAATCAAAATATTTTAAATCGAAACTTGATTTTCATTCATAAATCTAACCGGCCTACTTTGACTCCATAATAAAATTTCTACAACACCCTGTTTCAATTCGTCCTTCGTTGAATGTTACACCCTGTATGTGTATAGTACGATCTAAAGCGCAGGCCACACCGCCAGCTAGCGAGCGAGCCAGCGAGCCGAGCGAAGCTTTTCATACGCTTTTTTTTTTTTTTTGAGGTTGGGAAATCATCAAATGACCCCTCCCGCTCTAGGGTAGAGCGGAAGGGAGTGTCAGACTCTTACTGACTAAAACCCACCCGTGTTCCTTCCTTTGCCCTTTATGTTCCGGGTCAGCGGTATCCCTTTCGGACAGTCCCGCTTTCCCGGCAGGCTTGGGCCCTAGTGGCCCTTTGATGCTGACATCTCTTTTTCAGCTTTTCTTACGCTGACGTAGCTTATCTCTGTAGTTCGCAGTGTGAACCGAAGTATGAGGTGAAACGATGCCTCGCCCGGCTCGCTCGCTTGCTCGCTAGCCGGCGGTGTGGTCTGCGCTTAACCCAGTTTTCACAGGATTCGTCTACTCTCAATCCATCATTCAAATAATATTTGTGTAACTGAACCAGTGGTAGCCGCCGCCGCAAGCGACTTTGTTCCAAACGGATTCACTAATTAAAATATACATAAAAGCGAATTTTTGTTTAATCGTATTTTTTGGATTACGATATTTCAATTGCAAATGTATTTGTAAATTATAAATGAACGTGTTCTATTATTTCGTGCGAATAAATCTACATTGAATAAATGTTGAGTGAGGAGGGGTTGTCGAGATCCTATTGTATCTAGTGAGTTTCTGTGTAAAAATGAAAATGATTATTTTTTTTACTGAATTTGGTTGCTACTAAAATTTATTTTTTAGGCTGTTATTTCTTGCTGAGTATCAATTGAAGAAATACTGAATTATAGGGCCTTTATCACTAGGCCAATACTCCTAAAAAGGACATAGGCTAGTAGCTCTGAGATGTCCGAAGTGACTTTTTAATTTACAACATTTTTTTGAGATCTTGTCGATACGCACTTTATCGAATGAAACCAGGTTCTAGATTTAGCTCAACAATTAGCTATTTTCATCCTAAAAATATTAAAAATCAATAATTCATGCCTCATCCCTAAATCTTGCCAGAACATAGTGAATATACCCATTCATTTTAGACTAGGAACTGATAATGTTGCCAGTGAGTGACAAGCGAACAAACGGTACCCAGATCATCCCATACACATGACGTTGATAGACGGGTGGGCGTGTGACGGGAAGTCGCGCTGTGAATGGGCAGCGGCCATTGATCGCAGCGGTTTGATCTCGGGAATCAAAGTTTAAACGAGGGTTGATTCAGACTTATTAGATCGAAATTAAAATGAACATTCGTTGAAACTGAATTTTGTTAAACTCATCTACTAGAATTTACCTAAACTAATTGTGATGATAAACTACATTTTTTAATTTCGCGACTGGATGATAAAGTTTACAATGGTGCTGATTCTGTTGAACATCGCACTAAACTAATTTTAATCACACTATATCTCCTTCTTACAAATATAATTGAAAAAGGACAGAAAATATTTAGAACTGTCAAATTAGTCTACGCCCTTGTCATTTACGGGAAAATAGTCATAACCTTTTGCGATTACGACTTGACGAAATTGACATCAAAACTATTCAAGTGGACTAATTTGACAGGATTAAATATCTGCTATTCCTCTCTCATGTTTTTTATTAGAAAGAGACGTAATAAGACTAAATTAGTTTAGTTGGTTACCAATACGTGGGTGTGGTCGTAATAAGGTAGTAGTACCTAGTTTATAAACTATGAAACTATCAAATTGTACATTTTGATATTATGTAATACATCAGAACTTTGAAAGGTAAGATACAGCAGGTATCTAGAACATAGAAAATCTGTTTGGCGACATTTTATTAATTTCTTAACAAAGTGTTCGTTAACAAATAACTACCGAAACTGTCCTGTAACTGAAAGTTAAGTGTCTATTTATGAATAATAATTGTCTTGATTTTTACGTCGACATGAAAAATTTGTACATAATTACCAGGAGCGCAGGAAAACAAGAATGTATAATTACATTTGTTAAATCTGTTTGTGATTCAGTCTCACGAAAAGAAGTATGATTACAAATATTTTCAGCCCAGACGTACTTAAGATAATAATTGAAAAAGTTTCTTAAATATTACTTAAGAAACAATTTCTTGTTTCAGACATTTTTATAAGTACTTGATTGAGAACTGTAACTAAAGTAGCTGTCATCTTAAAAATGGAGAAAAAAAAATGTATTTCATTTTATTCCTCTAGAATAAAGTCATGGATTTACCAGTTTCTGACAATAGATATGTTATTTGGTTGACATTTATTTATTTGATTGTAGATAAATAAAGCTCTGGAATAACATCCATGAATCCTCAGAGATATTGAAAAAATCTATATAACCTTTAAAAATACATATTATATTGATGCAAAATCTGGATAAACTATTATAAATGCATATTTTTTTTGTGAATTTGAAACATGTCAAAGCCATGTTATGCTTCGATAGCTCAGTTGGTTTCAGAGCTGTGGCACGGTTCGCCAAAGATCGCAGGTTCAAATCCTGCTTGCGACAATTCGATTTTTAAGAATCTCTGAAATATTTATTAACTGGATAAACTAACTTTATCCAAGCGCTAATACTATAATATTGTCTTCCCATCTCTTACAGCACAATCATAAAATCTTTCCACCAGCCTGTCTAATATGTCAATTTGTTTGCAGACGTTTGAGGGAGAATGTCACGGTGAGATTCTCCCTCGAACGTTCGCAAACAAATTGGCAGTTCTCGCGGTGATATCACGTGGCGAGTCGGTACAGAAGAGACAAGCTGTACAGTATTTACAATAAGTAGTATACATGTTTGACCTCTTTGTTAAGCCGGCGCCAGATACAGCTTCAAACATATGAATACTTAAGACTTTGAAAATTTAATTGAACACTTATTGTCGGAGCCTGCCAGACATAGTTTGCAAACATTGGTCTCCACAGTATGCTGGTAGACGACAAACAAAATGGACAAAGATTTTGTGGACGTGGGGTGCCTATAGTATTTAAGTGCTTGTAATTATTTATTACATGTGCAAAATTTACCAAAACGTCCGAGAAGAAGGCGCGAATCGAGTTGAGCAACTGTACTTTGTGCAAGTGTGGCAGGCTACGCAAACATTTGAACACAATCCTACTGAACGCTTTGATGTTCGTTAAAAAACGGATACCGCATGGCAAATTGCAAATCTTTGTTCAAACTTTGAACACAATATTCAAAGTCCCGTGCCACACATTACAATCAAAGAAGTGTTCAAATGTTAGAAGCTGTATCTGGCGCCGGCTTTAGATATGGACGTCATTGCTATGACGTAGGCACACAGAAACACGATACTAATGCAATAATCAACATTAAAGCAATATCCTATTACAAACACATAACGTACCATAATATAATATAATACATAGCAGTCGTGATTCATTACGTCTGTGATTGGATTGAATGCGATTGCTAAGGCTTCCCTTTAGGCCCACTATTATTTTATTTCTACGGCTTCGGCAGAATATTCCCTTCATCAAATCCAACCATCTATTTCACTCACTCGTGTGAGAAAGAAAGGGATGGCAAACGGATTTAGAATTGGATAATTTGATTTGTATCTATTCGGAATGTAGATGTATAATGAAGCCTAATGAATGTACGGGTGAGGCGTTTTATTGTATTTTAGAACGTTAAGGTACTTGATTAGGTGTTTATTTTTAAGGAACGTGTAACGGATCCCGTTAATGTTGTTAAAGATAATTATGTTAACGTTCTCATTTCATTGTCTGTTTGGTTGCGTAGCATTTTTTTAACAACTGCCTTTCTTTCCAATACCACATTTTTGTAGAATATCTTTTGTGTAACTGTGCAATATCAGTTCTTATTTTAAGTGGGATAACGTTTCAGACTACTCATACTAATAATCTAAATGTAATAGTTTGTGTTTGTTACGCTTTTATGCTAATGGCTAGACAGATTTAGATAAAATTTGAAAAAGGTAGCCAAAAAAATCACATAGGCTATTTTTCATCAATTTTACGAGAAACAGCTAGTAGGTATTTTAGATATGAGTGTTTACAAGCCTGAAGCCTTGTGGAAGGGAACACTAATCTATGAGCAATGTCAAAGCAGTTTGTAGTCGGAGCGGGAACCGAGCCGGTATTGATATGATATTGAAATGATTTCGTCAATACAAATAGTGTATTAACTTAGTTTATTAGTACGGTACGATCTAAATTGAATTATTATATGCGGTAAATAAGTCGCACACTTTAAAAGATTATTATATTAATGTTGTTTGTTTACTTTCAAAAAAAAAATAAGGCTCACACGAATTTAAATTGATACAAATATAACTACACCTGAATATTTGATACAAATATACCTACACCTGAATATTTGATACAAATATACCTACACCTGAATATTTGATACAAATATACCTACACCTGAATATTTGATAAAGGTACGTTTAGAGAGTTTCATTTGGGTACGCTTCATCGTTATTATTTTTAATATTGTACCGTATTGGCGAGCTCTTCAAGCATAGGCTAGTAGGCCTTCATCCCATGAGTATAATAATAAACAATGAGCTGTTACATACAAAAATGCACTACAACACGATCAAAATATAGAAACCAGGAGATTTTTTTTTTTCATATTTCAGTGTCGGTCCCATGAATATGAATATGGTCAACTTTTATTAAAAATTTGATCATATTCATGAGTAATTTCACCTCCTAAAATATGCGCAGTGAATTAAAACTTATCCTGTATGGACAGATAGACACATATCTGTAGACAGTTTAATACTACGCTTGTAAACACTAGCTCAATGAGGCAGAATACTGCAATACAAAGCGCTGACAATTTGTAACAACGCATTGTTGCGCATCAACATCTCAAAGCCGAGCTTCAAATCAATCGTGCATAGCTTGAACACGGCACCATCACGCACACATGTGAACACTGCACCATCACGCACACATGTGAACAACGCTTTATGAAGCGTTTGAACGTCGCTCGAGGGATCGCAACATGCTACAGCCAATGATATTTAAACTATAGATGCGTTGCCCGCGATCTAAAATGGCGACAAAAAAGTAAGGTAACTGCCTGACATTCACTTAGCCACGTACCATCCAGTGTCGCGGCTGTACGTCATTTCTTGCAACATTTTGCGAAACAAAAAACGCCTACCAAAAAACAGTTATGCCATAAGCAAGGCATTCGTTTTCTTCCCCTTTTTTGCACATATGCACTGATATGTAGCTATCTAGCTGTTTAAAGTATTTTCGCTGTTTTTAGTACAGTGATGTTGGTGTACGACGCGTCTATATACATATATACGTCATTGGCCAATTGTCTGGTCAAAGGCTAGCGATGTTGCGACACGCTACAGCCAATTGTCTGGTCAAAGGCTAGCAATGTGTTGAATGCGGACAGCTGTCTTGTAAGACATGCGCTCTGAGATATGAATAGTATACAGTTCACGTCTGAGGCCTGTATTAATATACCTCTGTCATTTGCAAGTGGTCCTGAGAGTCCACTTGATTTTAATAAAATATAGTTGCATGTATGATGTCATTTAGGTTAGCTATTGCCCGCGACTTCATCTGCATGAATAGATGAAATAATTTGTGTGTTGAAAAAAAAAATTCAACGAGCCCAAATTCGATGAAGCTATGTTAAGAAGTTGAGGAGTTCGTATAGCCACCTCGCAGCTCCATCATGAGATCACCTTCATGGTACCTTATTATTGCATAGTCATCAAAGTGACATTTGCGTGTCAAATTTCAGCTTAATCGGTTGAGAGGAACTGGTCTAAAATTTAGTTGCAAGATTTCGCCCGGTCCACACACGGCAAGTTAAATGAAAGGTCATGGCGGTCAAGTGCAAGCCTATCATATAATAAAAAAAAAGCTTGTAATAGCCGATGTACTTCTCCAGGTCCCAGGCTACGTCTTGCGCGATACAAGCGTCGACGAAACTTTGTCGCGGCGCGCATGTTAGCCCAGCAAGACAGAATTTCATGATGTCTGATGTGTATATTTTTTGCTCACAGTATGTTAAAACAGATTGTCATTCAAAAATTGTGCAAACAAAATATGTCCATCAATGAATCCTACACACTCGCAAACTTGTAAATGTTAACTTTTATCAGAGAGACAAAATATCCACACGGATGTAAGAAAAATCCTGAAAATTTAACCTAAAAAAACGTTAATTAAGCAGAAGAACCAGCGCCGGACAACTTATCATACTTCCAGCATAAAGCAGGCTCCGGCGCCGCAATAAAGCCGCCAGATACCGTCACCCGGGATTAAGTCATTCAAAAATGTTACGGTCACCGCGAATGCAAATGGCGACATCTCTCGCCGACGGTTATTAAGTGCCAACATTAATTTATTCCGTCTCGTTCATCTTAATTAAACTCTTGCACTTTTACACTCAGGGTCGGAGAGCTTGAGGTTTTTTTTTCTAGCCAGAAATGTTGCTATAATCTTGTCTAAAAGAAAAAAGCTCCGTACAGTTAGTTGTCTCTATGATGTGCATAATCGCAAAAATAAAAACGGAAATATAAGTAGGTAAATGCATATTTTTAACGTAAAGAATTTAATTCTCCTACCTTCTTTTGTTCAAGCAGCACTAAAGTATTTTAATTTTTCTGCGTAAAAGTGATAATTATTTTTAAAGCGCAAGCTTTACGCCGCTTCCAGTCTTACAATAAAGATAAATAATTATGCAGAAAACTGTAGCGGTCTACGAAGGACCTACGACGCTACACCGCTACGGCGCTACACCGCTACGACGCTACGACAGTGTTTGCATTGTTGATTGTATTCAAATGGGTGTTTGCGCTAATAGTTTTATTATAAGCTGCTGGTTTGCTGAGAAAAGGTACTAATTTGCTTCTGGGATTAATCTCTAGATATTTTTATGCTGATGTACCAGTGCGCTAATTTGAACCTGAGATAAATATCAAGTATGCGTGAAAGCTTTAACCATCGCTGTATAATCTAACCGAATAAATAAAATAAATATAAAACGTATAAATAAAACGATTGTTTCATTTTCTCTCTTCATTCAAAAAGTTTTACAAACTTCAGCAACGAATACGTGTACAAAACTTGTGGCATTTAATTAAGAAACCTCAATAAAAGGCGCTCGCATTTAAACAAAGTAACAAGCAAATCACCGAGTGACTGCCGAAACACCGAAACGAACCGCGAACGAATAACGAAGTTACCGAAATAACCGAGTGACTGCCGAAACAACGAAACGAACCGCGAACGAATAACGAATTTTACCGAAATAACCGAGTGACTGCCGAAACACCGAAACGAACCGCGAACGAATAACGAATTATACCGAAATAACCGAGTGACTGCCGAAACAACGAAACGAACCGCGAACGAATAACGAAGTTTACCGAAATAACCGAGTGACTGCCGAAACACCGAAACGAACCGCAAACGAATAACGAAGTTTACCGAAATCACCGAGTGACTGCCGAAACACCGAAACGAACCGCAAACGAATAACGAAGTTTACCGAAATCACCGAGTGACTGCCGAAACACCGAAACGAACCGCAAACGAATAACGAAGTTTACCGAAATCACCGAGTGACTGCCGAAACACCGAAACGAACCGCAAACGAATAACGAAGTTTACCGAAATCACCGAGTGACTGCCGAAACACCGAAACGAACCGCAAACGAATAACGAAGTTTACCGAAATCACCGAGTGACTGCCGAAACACCGAAACGAACCGCGAACGAATAACGAAGTTTCCCGTAATATTCCGAACATTTATTTATTAGGCGTCGCGTTTTAGCTGCAAGAGTGCACATTAGTCGCTTCGTTAGAGAAAGAATATTCCGCGGCCCACACCGGCGCTTGATTTAATTTCATGTCCAATAAAACCGGGTTCTTTGAGGGGTCGGGGGCACAGGGGGCACAGGGGGCACGGGGGCACGCGGGGGACTGGGGCACTCGCAGGCTAATCTCATTTGAACCGAGCTGCTCTGTACGCGCACCGATTTTGTTAAGAGAAACTGCTTTTATTACAAGAATCAGTAAAGCGCGGCCGTACGTGGGGCGCGCATGTTACGACTTACAACAGATTACAGTTTTTACTACGAATTATGTGAATGTGTTTGTTTGATGGGGGTTTCAGGGAGTTTATGCGGGGTCCGTGATAAGGAAGCATGGGATTACGAATATCCCTTCCCTGGACAAATGAGGGAAATAAAAATACTAAGGGAAAGTAATAAAAATAAACAGTTACTACATCTCACGCAAATTGAATAACGCACACACACACACCCTTTACAAACACAAACAAAGATTGTAATCGACAGTTTTTATTTTTCCTAAAATTACAAGTTGCATGCTCGTGCTAAGATTACTTTTTCTCTTTCTAAGCGACAAAGCGCATTGCATAATTAAGTTTCTGCTAGCATCCGTGCGTGTTCAGAATCTCAGTAATTTCTTATAAATACCGATAGAAAATCTACAATAGAGTAGTTACTCTAACATCCAATAAAACCGTATTTGTCTATTAAACAAAGAGTTAATCTATAAAGTAGTTTTGTGTTCAACCCGTCCTCTATTGAAGTGCGGTGAACTCGCTTATGTGTAGTGTTATTAGGATAATTGGTGGCAGATCAAATGTTACTAGCTACATTTTTAAGGGAAAAGGTAAGTGTTTCTGTGCCAATAATTGACAGACTATGCCTAGAAAGAAGAGAATATGCCTAGCCAATTCTGATAACTCAGCTAGTATTTTCTATAAAATAGCTGTAACATTCTAGCGAAGCAGGGATTGCTGTTTCAGGTCGATTTAAGGAATTGTTTTGAAAACTGGAGGAATTGATTTAATTAATAAGCATCCTAGCGTGACTTTTCATGCTAAATTACGTTTATATTTTGACAGTGAGCAATATCCAAGGCAATTTAATATTACGGGCCCAATACAAACATGGTTTAAACCGCAAAGCGAAATGAGATCACCCATTATTAGATTTCAAAATACTATTTGTATTTGAAAACGTATTTCTCCATCAAACCGTGTACTAATCCATATACAACAAACAGAAACCGTGCCACAACACACATTTCAAAAACACGCCAATCGCAACGTCACTCACGTAGCATATCGCTACGGGCGTAGCGCCTACGGCGTAGCGCTGCTACGTTGAACACTCGTAATAATTTATTTTACAGTGATAATAATTTATTTGACGTTTAACGGTGATAATAATTTATTTGGGACATATTCGGCGGTGATAACGGAAAAGAAACGGGTATCAGGTGCCGTCAAACTGATTGATTGGATCGTTTTCTTGGGCTCCGTGCACTGATAGCGGTGTCCGGGAATTAGAAGCAGGTGGAGAATGCTTCTTAGTATATTTTTTAAATCTTCAAGTAGTTCAAATATATTTCAGTTTAATGTAGTTTTTGAACAGTATTTAGTTCGAATTTCTTCTAGAGTATTACCCCAAAAATTGGAGAGATAAGACTTTTGATAGTCCTAAGTAGAACGCTACTAAATAGGTAATTCTAATCAGTTATTCAGTGAAGATAAAATCACAGTGTACAAAATATTTCAAACATTTTCAAACAACTAAAACCCAGTTTCATTAGATTGTGAACTGAAAACTTCTCACCTGAAACTTTAAATTCAAAGAAATCAACAAAGCTAACACGGAAAGTGTAAAGAAATCTTTCTCCCACACATCTCTCATCCCCAAACTTAGTACTTCACTTTCAGGTAATTTAAAATGAATCCTAGAGTAGCGAGCATCAGGGTTAACTTTTCCATCTACAATTGTTTTCTGAAAACTTCGCTGTTTGACGCGTCCCGAGTTCTGTACGTAGTGGTAATTTTAATTTTGAGGAATTCTCTTTAGTTTCAAGTACTTAAGCTAAGTGGAAATATACCGGTGTCAGGTTAGACAGTGGAAATACGAAAACGGGTCATTGTACTCATAATTATGAACAATTTTACCATGGTACCATGAAATCGCGAAAAAAAATCAGCTGTTTCATACATTTATGTATACATAAATCAACAAAATGTATGGATCAGCTGATTTTTTTTCGCTATTTCAGTGTTGGTTCCATTGTAAAAGTTGTTCATAATGATGAGTACAATTACCTATTTTCGTATTTCCACTGTATAACCTGACAGCCTGTATTAAAGTACGTGAATTATTGAAGAGCATATTTTACGTGAGCCTTTTATTGAACTAGGCAGATTTTAATCTCCTTGCTGATAAAAAAAAAGATGCATTTTTAATCCACTACTAATCCAGGACTAGATGCTTACTGCGGCTAGAAAACTAAATTATAAATGTATATTTTTGTGAATTTGATAATATGTTAAAGCCATGTTATTTGCTCCTCTTATGTTATTTTTTTTTATCTTATGCTTGCGTTTGACCACCATCTCGCCTGATGTTAAGCGATGATGCGGTCTACGATGGAGCACGCTTGCCTAGAAGAAACCGATTCACTCGTGACTTGAAGACATCCAGATTGTAACTGTCGGGGAACACCCACTCGGGCATATTAAATAGGTATCTAGGTACCTATAAGAGGTTTCAAAAACCAACTGACGCAGGCAGGTTCCCGTTTGCGTCAGTTAGTTTTTGAAATCTCTTAAATATTTATTAACTTAAATTATTTTCATGTATGTTAAGTTCTAAAGAACGCTGATTTCGTAAGTATAAATAATCTTTTCTCACATCCAAGTCCATTCGTATGTCCCTGCAGCCCGCAGGCCGCGGGACCTTGTTCTCCCCCTCCCCCCAGCCTACACGACCTCACCCCCCGGCCGCCCACTGCAATGACTGCCATATTTCACCGCGACGCGACCAGACGGATCGACGCACCTGTCCTGACGAGCTATCACTGGCGCGTATTAAAGAAAATACCGCTGAACGTGGATTCCAAGATACATTAGTCATGGTGTTGGAAGTTCAAGGACAATGGTAGGGGAAGGTTGCTTAAAATAATCACGTGTATTTTTAGACAGTTTCGATGGTAGTGACTTTATATGTATTTATGAACAGTGCAATCTTATTTCGGTTCGTATTGTTAGGGCCATAAGATCAATCGTAGCTTAAACCACGGAAAAGAGTTTAATCTTCCGTCTTAGAAAGAGAACAATATATTGAATGTATAAGAAAATAATCGAAGACGGGAGATTAAACTTCCTTCCGTGATTTAAGCTACGATTGATCTTATGGCCTTTAAAGTACGCCTCAAAATTGTTCCCTGCTGTGAGCAAACAATGTTGATATTTAAAAACTGGCCAAGTGCGAGTCGTACTCGCGCACCGAGGGTTCCGTATCAGTTTTGGACGTATAAAGTGAAAAAACCGGACCGCATAACTAAGTGTTTGTCAAGGAGTTTTGATGATTTTGAAAAAACTGTAATAGTTAGGAACATCGTTTTATTTTTGGTGCAATATTTTGGTGAATTCCCATCAACTCTAATTATTTCAGATTTTTCGCCCCGCAAACTTCGGAGATAAGGGGGGGGAATAGTATTTTTTCAGACATTTTTCATCATAATGTCGAAAATTGTGAGACATAAAATAAAATGAAAATATATTTTGAAATGTGCAAATCAAGTTCTTTCATATGATATGTCATTTGACCTAGTAACCTCACTTTAAAATTTCGGACCCCCACTCCGGCCCCTTTTGCAATCAAAATAAAAATATTTTTTGACGTTTTTTATTTGCAGTAAAGTTGGACAAGTATTTTTTATCATTGTTACAAATTGCAAGTCGATAGCTTTAGTAGTTGCTGAAATAAGCAGGTGTGACAGACAGACAGACGGACGAAGTCGCACCATAAGGGTTCCTTTTTTACCATTTTGGTACGAAACCCTAAAAACATCTTTACTTTTCTAGTCCAATAATATGTTGTTATTAATTAGATACATTTATGTCACCAGGTTTTAAACTGGTCATTATGAATTAAATGGACCTACAAGCAATGCATTATGAAGTTCTATGGAGGGCACGGATGGTGTGCTGCGCTAAGCTCAGTTGGACGTAGATATCCAGTGGTGCTAGGCATGGATTGATCGGGGATTTTTTTAGCGAGACAGATGATGCAGCTGCTGATACTACGAACAGTATGATCCTTCTTAATCTAATCCTATAATTGTGACAATATGATCCTTTTTCGGGTTCCGTAGTAAAACTAGGAACTCCATGTCTGTCTGTCTGTCTGTCCGTCCGTATGTCACAGCCATTTATTTCCGAAACTATAAGAACTGTACTATTGAAACTTGGTAAGTAGATGTATTCTGTGAACCGCATTAAGATTTTCAAACAAATATAAAAAAAAACAATAAATTTTTGGGGTTCCCCATACTTAGAACTAAAACTCTTTTTTTTTTCATCTAACCCATACGTGTGGTGTGTCTATGGATAGGTCTTCAAAAATGATATTGAGGTTTCTAATATCATTTTTTTCTAAACTGAATAGTTTGCGCGAGAGACACTTCCAAAGTGGTAAAAGGTGTGTCCCCCCCCTGTAACTTCTAAAATAAGAGAATGATAAAACTAAAAAAAATATTATGAAGTACATTACCATGTAAGTAGTTTTTTTCAAAATCATCAAAATTCCTTCAAAAACAAAGTTTGTTATGCGGTCCGGTTTTTTTCACTTATACGTCCAAAACTGATTCGGAACCCTCGGCGCGAGTACGACTCGCACTTGGCCGGTTTTCATTACTTAGTGGTGGCAATCTTTCATCACTGACCGCTTCGTGCTTCCAAATTCAATTTAAATCCAGGGTACACACCCAGGGTGTGAACCACTGTTTAGAACTATTGCAATCATATTATAAATCAAGATTTCAAAATTATCATCTATCTAAAATGAAAATCATGTGAATTGTAACTACTTAAATATTGTATTTCAATATACCTACTTATTTTCCCGTTGTTTTACTTATTAAGTTGTACCCTGAGGTTTACTCAGAGCTAGCTGAAGACAGACAGGGAGTAACTCCGAGACACAATCACCCAGCAACATCACGATGACAACAAATTAACCATCCGCAGTCGTTTCAAAACTTGATCATGACATTAACATACAAATTCCCTCGTATTCAATAGCACAACAGAACGTCCGCGGCATAGTAATGTGCCATCCATTGTTTTGAGGACGGCGGAGTCCGCGTAATTGGCGCCAATATACGAGATTGTTCGAGTAATTTAATTATTTGTTTTGGGAGTGGGACGAGTTCGTCCTCGCGACGGATGGGACTGTACGTCCTCCCGATAGACGGACTTGTTCGTTATTAGACGATACTGGGACCGTTTGATTAGCGCGTTCAATTTTCTGGTATGTACTTTCATTTGGAACTGCTACTCAACTGTATCTGATTTCAACATAGATTTTAAGTACTCTCCGTCAACATGTCCTTCGTTAAAGCTAATATCCTATATAAGAAATTTAAAATGTCATGATCTTGCTTTAACGTTTTTGGAACAAAGTTCCTTAATGCAGCTTGCAGTAGCACATGACATCCGTGAGGTAAAAGGTTCCAGATGAAAACCAGCGCCAGGTACTTGTGACTTGGCATTAAGCTGATCTGGAACCTGTTTGGTCCAGCCGTGAGACACAAACTTTTGTTCGTGAAAACGAAAATTAGTATATAAGTTTTTCATTTATTTTGTATTGTTTTGTGTTCTATTTTGCTGATTATTCTGTCCGTGTCTTTTTTGTGCTGTGTCCAAATAAATATTTTTCTTTCATTCTTTCTTTCTTTCTAGAAATCGTCACGTAAGGAAAAAAAAGCGTTATTCCCCCTCCATAAATCTAAAACTCACAACAATCGCTTTCACGGTCTCCGACCAGTACCCGTCGAGACGTCAGAGCTTATCGCGTCGTCGGATTGGAAAATAATACGCGTAATTTTACCGCGTAAAAATAGGTAATAAATGGTTTATACGATTCATATAATGTACATTATTGGAACTTCATTCATAACGGGGGTTCCCCAACCGCACATGTTTTATTGCATACTCCCAGTCTTTAACAAGGCTTCTCCAGTATATTCTCAAGTCATCCTATACGATGTGCCGCGGGAAGAGTGACGACGCAGACATTTAGTACAAAATGTGGATAGAGGGGGGTGAGGGGCGGTGAGGCAGGGGGTCAGAGACGAATGTATGACGATTAGTTAGGACGCCCCTTCTTTACGGAGCTGTAGTTTTTAAAGGCGGAGTGAAATTGAGTAAATATCGAAATAGGTAGTATAGTGTGATAATGTGTGGAGTGTTTGGGCTTTCTTTTATTTAAAACCAGCTTTGCCCGGAACTTCATTCGCGTACAATTCGGAAAAGTAGCTTAAGTTAGTCTTTATAACATCAGCTATCTGCCTATGAAAGTCCTGTCAAAATCGGTCAAGTCATTTCAGAGAATAGCCGGAACAAACAGACAGCCAAAAATTAAAAAAGTATTTTTTTTGTTATATGTACCGTAAGTATATACTTTCTTATGCATTCAGTAACAAGCTGTTATTTTGACATTACAAACAGACACTACAACTCTATTTATCTGTATAGATTATTATTTACACCAAAAATTACTAAAATTAACAGAGTATAATCTCCATAATTTATTTACATGACTAAGCGTAAACAAGTCTTCAAATCAAGTACATAAAATGAGTATTGATTTTGAAGATATGAATTTCTAATATCTATTATTAAATTTCATATTCACAAGCAAAATAATGTTATTTATTGTAGTGTAAAGTGAATTTCTGCGAATAACTCGACAGCATACTGAGTTTCAGTAAAACTTTCAGTCTAAAAATATTTGCACTGAAAATCATGAAAGTGTGATAATCCTCGCTAACTAGTTTCTTGTTTTATTTTTGAAAGTTAAAATTTCTCGGTGTGCGTCTTGAGTTTCAGAATGAAATATTAACTAGAACTGTTTCTAACTTTAAATTGAATGGTTTTGATGGCTATTTAATATTATTACCTTCAAAAAATATTCTATTCGCTTTTATTCTAAGTAACTGGATTAATATAATCGTGTGACTGATGTGAACTGTAGAGGTTTAATTATAAAGTTCTAAAGTACCTAGGCCGGTATAATTAAGAATTAATAAAAAGAAGCATTGACTCAAATATTTTGATAGAAGTGGAATACGTCAAAATATGATGTAAATAAAGGGCCCAATTATCTTAGGCGCAGTCACAGCGACGAGTCACATATTTTCACATAATATACGTATTATGTAACTGTATTCAAATTTCAATAAACGGATTTCATAGAGCTCAATACGTCTTTTCATCTCTGAGTACTTTGTTACATTATTATACCTGGCTAGATGTGTCGATTCACCATGGCGTACCCTGGCCAATCAGCGCGCTACAAACTTCGCTGACCAGTTAATCTAGGTATTTATTTAAGATATTTCTGTGTAGAGTTTGTACTGACACTCTTGTGCTCTTGTGTACAGTACATATCGACGAACTCAGACGTTGTCAAGTTTGATATAAAAAATACAAACTTTCTCTTCTTAAAATTGGCTTACCAACAAAGCTTTTCAAACTGCTGATCTAATTTTTAGTTAGCAACGAAGCTCCTTGAAATTGTATTTTCTTTTTTTAATAAATCAATGCGGAGTCACGGCTTGGAATAGATTTATTACACCAATAGAATAGACGTTATACATATTTATGATATGAAATGCAATGATAAATAAACCATAGATACGTTACCCGCGATCTAATGGCAACAAAAAAGTAAAGTAATTGGCCACCGTTTACTTAGTTACGCACCAACCAGTGTCGCGGCTGACCGTCATTTCTTGCAACATTTAGCGGAAAAAAAATGCCTACCGAACAACAGGTATGCCGTAAGCAAGGCATTTGTTTTCTTTCTTTTTTCGCGCATATGCACTGATATGTAGCTATCTAGCTATTTAAAGTATTTACGCTGTTTTTTAGTACGGTGATGTTAGTGTATGACGCGTCTTTATATTAATGAAATGTGAATTATATGACGTGTGACTTATCTGAATGTAAGCCACAAACTGCGGCGTGCGCAAGTTGGCAGTCGGTCACGGTGCGATGCACGCTGCCCCCAATTGAATTAGCCGTCCGCACCGGCTCACTTCTGCTCTCCTGGTACTTGGTATATTGTGTTAAGTTTCCACTAAACTATTTTGAGAACAAAATCATGGCAAGAGTTTCGTGGTTGAATCGTTTTCGTCACTAGTTCTCTGTTGTTGGTTATTTTGTATAATATCCTTCTTAACTGCTGCCAGCCTAACACGCCGCGTGATATCACCGCATGAACTGCCAATTTGTTTGCGAACATTCGAGTGAGAATATCACGATAAGATTCTCCCTCGAACCTCCCTCGATATCACGCAGCGAGTCGGTACCAGAATACACAGGCAGGTATTTGCTACAAAATTAGTTTCACATAAACCATATTTAGCGCTGTCTTTATTTGCTTCACTAGCCATTTTATTTTTTTCAGATTTTCTACAGAAGAAAGTTTTTCGATTAATCTTGTGTGAAGGAGATCATAAGTCATAAGTCATTTTATTCATTTGTTTAATATATTATAATTACCTACCTATACTAACATAAAGTTTTAATGCCTTTTTGGCTATACTTTTTTTTATAATTTCACCTAGATTATTCGCAAAACCTGTAATTTACGTGAACTATCAGTCAAAACAGCTAGGTACTAGATCCTAAACCATTTAATTGAAATTAAACAAAACAACGCTATACATTAAATTCCATATGGTGTCGCGCAGCAGTGACCCGGGCAGCTAATCAAGTGGCGCAGATAACGCCACACCCCACTCCTGCCTACGTCACGCGGACTGAAACTCTTTTATGTTATATTTTATTTTACTTCATTAAGTATTAGGCGATTCGCACACTGCCCCGCATCACGCAGCGTAGCGCGGGGGTGCGTGATGTTCCGTTGTTTGCAAGTACCTGTATTTGTATAGAAATAACGCATGGTGCAACACACTGAAAACGCATTCACGCGCGGGATTTTTGTTCCGTCGCCACGCACCCTGCAGCGTAGCGCGAGGCGGTGTGTGATTCGCCTTAGCGAGCCACCTGACTGCTAAGCAGCCAAAACCTCATTTGAAAATTGAGAGAGAGAGAAAGTCGCATGGAAGGAGCATAACGCTTTTTCCTTACGTGACAATTTCTGCCAGTCAACTTCTACTGCAAGCCGCGTTAGTAAACTTTGTTCCAAAAACGTATGTGGTCCGGGGACCCCGTCAGTAACGAAGTTCTTTACGTGTCATAAAAGAAAGAGACACAGAGAGAAAGTTAGTTGCATGAAGAAGACAACGCTTTTTCCTTAGATGACGATTTCTAAGTCAACTCCTACCGTAGGCCACGTTAAGAAACTTCGTTCCAATAATAAGCGTAAGTAGGTAGTCATTGTCAGTCATTACGAGTGAACCGAAAAATAAACTATAAACTGTATAGCTATTTACTCGTTTTAATTAATTAAATACTACAAACGTAAGTGAAACTAATAATATAGGTACGAGTATTTTTAGCTAGTCAAGCCAAAGCACATAGTGCTGCTGAGTTGTCCTGTTCCGTCAAACGTAACCGTTGCAGCAGATGGCACTCGTTCACGAGTTTGATGCATGAATCAGCATCGCTTAGCTCAACTACAGTGCAAGCTCAACGACCCGATGCACAATGAACAAGCAGAAAGATAGGGTAACCAAGATTATATATTATGTACTGGAATAAAATCTTGAAAGCAGAAAATCTATCTATTAATCAAACTGTAAAAAAACCGTGCCCGTAGTTCCGTACATTGAAAATATTCCAGAAAAAACAAGACAGGTACGGGATAGGGTAAGCTGCGACGTAACTATGCCCAAAAAAAAAGTTGTCTGTTTATGCGCGTGTCAGAAATTTATATTGGTGGGTTACATTGTTATAGATATATGTTAGAGATTATTTGTGATTTATCAAGTATTTATGAATATGTGTAGGTAGGTGTCCAACACAAAAGGGATTTTATTATAAAATAACACAATTAGGCAAGACTAGACTTTTATTTTTGTGACTCGAGAAACTAGTTGCTCATTCCAAAAGAAATTACCGATGGAGAAGAATGAGCAAGAAACTCCATGGTTTATTTTATACATATTGTTTGCATTATGATATACACAAATTAAATTTAGTCATAACCATTGTAAAACATGTAGGTAGAAAAACCAGAATATTCCTACATAATATAACTAGATCATTTAGACAATCATTTTCATTTAAATTAGCAATTATAAAATGAGGATACACAAAGCATAGCAATATAGCAACACAGATATAAAGATATTAAATTAACATAATTTTGGAGAATAATAACACTGTACTTAACTCAAGTGGCACCTCGTAGACACTACTTCACAAAACGATCGGTAAATAGTCAAAAGATTAGAATCAAAAAGGTTCCTCAACTAGCCGATCACCTGGCTTTTATACCCTACCCACCATAATAATGGTGTCAAACATTGTGCCGCCCTTTTGAACCAATCATATATTTTTACCGAATAACATTTAATATTGATAAACTTAATGAAATCTAATTTGTTAGAACTGTTTTAAAACATTAAAGGATAATTAATGTATTTTTAAATCAATATATCTGTTATCTTTAAGTAAATTCGATAAAACATAACATCAACTGAGTTTGCTATATTTATCATTTGAAACAAATAATGATATCAAAATAGGATATTAAATCTGAGAAATATTTAACTGCAATTATTAATCAATTAATACAATTAAACTTAATGACACAGTAAAATAAGTTTTTATATTTTATTTTGGCAAAATCACAATGTAGGTTTCGTTCGGAAATGAAATCTTTCTTCTAAAAATGCTTATATTTATAAAATAATTAATGAAATACAAGATTAAAATTCGCTGAATCCGATACGCGCATCACGCAAAAAGTACTAAGCAGATTTTGATGTGCTTTTCACCGTTTGGTATGTAGCTAAAATAACCTGAAGGGTTATCTAGATTAGGAAAATAAAGCAAACACCTTAATACAAAACACTATGAATTTTTTTACATTAACAATTATAGTACCTCACTTTGGTAAACAGAAATAACTAGAAACTCAGGGGTGAGTAATTCGCTGGCAATACGGGTCTTCAGGTCTTCAGGTAATGTGGCTGGAGAACTTAACTGGTGGTCAGCCGCTGGATCAAGAGGGCACGGGGCCACCACGCGCCGCTTATAGGCTCCGCCCATCGACTGCAGCGACGATCACCGTCACAGGTAACTTGAGATTTAACTTAAAATATAAACTACATTTCATCTAATTCCGATGGGATGAACCAAAGATACAACTTGACTTCTTTGCAGTACCTACTAGCCACCTACACTAAGGCACTAAGGAGATCATGTAAAAGGCGCGGGTAGAAATCTCGTCTATTACAATATTATGAATGTAATGCTGATCATATAATTCTTAAATGTGTTTTAGTATCTTCTCTGGCATCTTAACGACTAACGCTCAAATGCATTCGTAAAAAAATTATGACAGCCAAAAACGAGAGCTTTTCAGTAAAGCAATGATTCGACAGGAGAAATAAGAGGCTCCACTCTACGGGGATCATTTAATTGTAATAAATACGCGGAGGGCGTGTTTATTTATTGAACATTTTCATGAACACAACGATTTTCCCTGTTATTAGGGATGTTCAGTATAAAATGTTTTTATGTATTTCTCGTATCAAGTAAATTGGACGAATGTTTATGGTGCTTAGTGTTGCTTTCTTTATTTTTTCACAAAATTCTTTATGTTTATATGCCCATCTTTCTTGAGCAGGCTTCGTAATTACCTCTACCTGTATATTGACAGACCTAAGCTGTAATTTTGTACACAAACTGACGGAGTCGTGTTTTTTTACGCTATGAAACATTTAAAAAGAGGTTGTTTAAAGAGAGCGACAAATTGAATGCTATTTAGATCAGGAGATCCGACCGGAATATCTCTCATGATCTTATGCGTTATTATAATATCCATAAATTATTTGTACTGGTAAGAAACCATTATATCCTATTTCGTTATTAGTATCAGCTGTATTAAAGGTAACCGCTCTACGTCAGGATCCGATAAATCCTCACAAAGTTTACTAAAAACCTGCATCTAAACAACTAAACAACTTTTCCAATATTCGTCAAAAATATTTCCTTTTAACAAACAAAATGCGCAACTTTTGTAATTAAATGAAACTTTTGTAATTAATATCTTGAAATCTCCAAACTGTCTTCAGATAATTGCTGAAATGTTTGCCTGTTCCGTGATGTGAACAAACCGAGTTCTTTTTACTGGTGTTTTTGATAGCTTTAAAGGAATCGGGGTCAGCGCGAGACGACGCGATAAAGTATAAACAATACTCTGTGGGTGCGGAGGTTTGTGTTTATTACGCAGATATATTCACACAAAGGAGACAAAACAAAAACAATTTGTATTACGTGAACAAAAATGTAATACCGGCCGCGTCCCTCGTAACTACGTTTGTGCCCACGTAGGTACTACTTATACACGAGGTAAAACCTCGTCCCTTTTTTGTCTTTTCACTTGTAAAAATATGTAAATAGTGTTAAAATGTTTTAGCTAAGCTCGGCCTGACAGAAAATGTTTTGTTTTGTTTAGATCTGAAATTATTTAGGTAGATATAGTCATTGTTGGGTAAACTACAATAGAGTTGTGTTGAAGGTTATCAATATAAACAGTTACAATAAAAATCATTCGAGTATTTCAGTAAAGTTTGTATTTAGGTCATATACATTTGTTAAATTACCTACTACATTTTAGGGAAACGTTTTTAGTTGAACATAATCTCTTTTTCTGCAAAACGATGTCCCACAAACCTACTGAATGGCATAAAAAGAGAGGTGACCACGCCGATTTCTTTCAACCAACCCAAACTAGCCGCAAAATGTCCGTTCAAACTCATCCCGTACCTACCTTTAATACCGCATTTTTTACCCGAAGGTAGCCGTGATCGATCGCGACTACCGGCAATGTCATTACCCGGGTTCAATCCCGTCAAATGAATATTTTCTCTCTGGCTTCGAGCTTTAATTTCCTCGGATTCCACTTAACACGTTGATTTGACGTTTAATTAGGATCTGCGCGATCAAAATAATTCTCGTATTTCTGTCTACACCGAGCGTTGATAATACCAACCAAGAGATGGTACGGTAACCTTTTCTATCACCTTGGGCGATATTCATTGGCGCTTTCGCTGCAGTAGTTTTTCTAGATAGTAAGTCTAGCGAGCATTGTAAAGCTTAATAACAACTAGTGTTTTTGTAACGTGTTTTCTTGGTGCTGGTAAAGAAATCGGATTCCTTTGTGTTGTGACGGGGTATCGGTTCGCATTGTAAGACCGTTTGATACAGGCCGCTACTGCTTTGTCAACGTGGCTTGGTTTTCATACGTGCATACTTTGCGATGATAGTACCTACCTATCCTTGTGAGAATCTTTATAAAATACAATCTTTAATCCAACCCGTTGTGAGTGAAGATCCAGCAATTTCATTCGCAATAATTTATTATTAAATCTGATAATAAGACACCAAAATACAATAAGTGGCAATTATTTACACATCGAGTTGGAGAAAGAGATAATCGGCTAGCTTCGGCTTTGTAGAGCGTCGTATCCGTCACTCATACCTATATGATGTTTTGTCGCTGATTTGTTTTTACCCGACTTTGGCAAAGCCAAAAGAAGAAGGTTTATTAGATACCGGACTGTCAGTACTTTGTGCTACAGAGTAAAGCCGAAGCCAACCGATTTTCTTTATAAAGCCCTCAGATCATAGAAACAAGGAGATATGTCATCATAGCAAATTAGTACCGGAACAACTGATGCCACTTTTAGTACATTTTTCGACACAATTACGCGCATAATTAAGCGCTCCTTGCGAATAAAAAGATCTCCCACGCATTAAACATTCCGCACACCTTCAATCTAACACTATTAATCGTCACTCAACACTAGCACTAAACTAAAACACTGTATTTATACCATCGATCGTGTTCGATTCGTCGCCAGCGCGTACGTTTTTAATATGAGCAATTTGCTCAAAATCAGGCTCGATAGCGTCTTGGCACATCTCCCTTGTTTCTATGATCTGAGATAAAGCCCAATGTATATTTACTGCTGCCTACTGTAAACAAATTACAATCTTTAGTTCAACTTAAATTGTTCTACATTTCTAAAATACTCGTATTTTTACGTCCTGATCTAGTGGTTTTAAGCACGACTCCTGAGAGTACGGTTCTAGGTTCAATACCTACTCGAGTACGGCAAAATGTGTTATAGAGTTTTACCATTAGAAGGCATAAGTAACTGGGCATAGAACGGCTGTTACTGGGAACGTATGTAACGTTCCCAGTAACAGCCGTTCTATGCCCAGTTAATTGTAATAGATTCGCTTCTAATTATATCGTATTACATCACCAGCAAAATATGGGTAAATAATACATTTCTACCTACCCTGTTAGAAAATACAGGCGTAATTTTATTTATAATGTCTTTTCGCGAAACGAGTTATAATTGACGGAACAAAACTCCGAAAATGTATACCGAAACTCGATCACTGACAAAGCATTTCAACGTTTCTCTATAATAATCCGCCATTGTAATATACCATGTAATTGTTGCTAACTCCCCTCAGGCATCTACTTATATTGTCTTTAAAGCAAACATTCCATTAGGAAGACAAAAGGAGCCTCCAGACTTGTTTAACTTTGATATTTTAAACGATTGTTTTCTTCAAAACTTTGGCTGTCCGACAGACTAGTTAATGATCAGAGAATAAGAGACGAGTTATTTATATACCAGTACCTATTGTAAAGGTTATACTTTGAGGAATAATAAATCAGATGTGGTCGGCAATTTTATGTTTTTTAAAAACATTACTAGAATCTTAGACGTAGGTACTCTAATATACTTTTCTTCGGTCCTTTTCCAAACTATAAAGAACCCTTTTGTAATATTAATAACTACTAAGAAATAATAAAAATATACAAGTTTCTGTATAATGGGTCTAGACTAGATACACTTATTTTTGACTCCAAGTTATTCCCCTTTAAAAGTGTATTTTTATTATTTATTAATAGGCTTGCGTTTGACCGCCATCTCGCCTGATGTTAAGCGATGATGCGGTCTACGATGGAGCACGCTTGCCTAGAAGAAACCGATTCACTCGTGACTTGAAAACACCCAGATTGTAACTATTGGGGAACACCATTTCCGGCAACACATTCCACTGTTTGACGATTTTCACAATGAATGTGGAATCAAAGCGTTTCGTTTAGGTTTTTGGTACTTCAACCATGAAACGATAACGTATTCATAGTTCACTATACGGCGTCACTCTCTCAACACAACCTGCGCGTTCCATAAGAGTTGTAATAATTTGCATTATTTAAATTATTAAGAGCCAAATTCACCGGCAATATAAGTTAAACGGCCGTTTTCAATTTATCGGATATCTTGTCGGTGAACTTGGCCCTAAACGTGATATTTCAACACAAATCTGAGTTGACCCAACAGTCAACTAAACAGTTGACTGGACTGTCCACACACTAACTATTGGTCGTAGCGAGTGCCCGAAGCCGTTCTCTGAGTTATGGTTACAGCGCTGCTCCGAATGGCTGCAGCGCTGCAAGGTGGCTCATTTCGTCTGCACTCTTATTTCTTTCTCTAAATTACACTTTCTTGACACAGCATCTTAATTTATTTTTTATGTTATTCGTACAAAAACACTTTCTAAATGTACAAAACTAATTGCTTGAAGACTAATAATAAGATTCATTCGTTTATGAGTGCGCGAATTTGTAAAATATTGACGGTAGATATTGATCGATGATAAGTGAAGACAAATTACTTTATAATATTAATATCAACTAGCTGTGCCCGCGACTTCGTTCGCGCGGAAAAATAAATAAGAGATTTCAAATGGTTAGAGCCAGAGTTAGTACCCATAAAAATATTTTGTGTAACTACCTACGAGTTAAACATGATCCCCCTTACTTATAGACGCCTCCTAACTTTAACTACAGATTAAATAATACATCCTTGTCATTTTTATGACAATAAATAGAGATAACAATTGACATGAGAACTGTTCCAATGCTGAAGAAAAAGTTTCTAAAGTAAAAGGAATTCAATGTCAAACAAAAACAAACAACCATTTCCTCTAAACTGCAGTTTCTAGCGAACCATCTTAAATCGTAATGGCGATCCCAATAAAGGCTAGTTGGCGCTATCAAAATGAAAATCACATAAAGGTGCGGCGCGCGGGCGGCGGGCGGGGGCCATAGCTTAAGGTGCGGTTAAACGGGATAGTTTTGTGACAATTTCTTGCTGCAATTGTATAGCCATGAGTTGAGATCATACAGCAGTTATTGTAATGTAGTATCATTTAATTTCATTGCAATATCGCCGGGCTATACTAAAATAACAAATGTTCTAAAATAACAAAACAGATGGCGTTACTGTAAACATAAATTAACTTTTGCAAATCTGATCCTACAGGAATTAACATTTTAAAAGTTTCACAATACCTATCAATAATTCAATATTCATATAATGGAAGATGAATATGTGACAATTCGCCGTCACAAGACAATGGCTAACGATTCCCTGGATCTCTCTTTCGAATCAACAAATTCGGAAAACAGGAGACATAGCTTACCGGACCTGTCTACAGGATATGACAGCGATAAAGAAGACCTGAAAAAAGAATTTTTGAAGCTCAAAAGTGAACTCGAAAGTGCCCATCTGGAAATAGAAAAACTCAGTGAAGAAAACATGACGCTAAAAAATGCTTTAATTAAACAAAAACACAAACTAAAAAATCTACAAACAATATGTTCAGAACCTAAAAAGACCACTATAACCAGTTCATACAGGAAAGAAAGAAAAAAAAAATCAAGGAACCTTGGCTTATCTTTTGATGATGAAATCAACACGAGCTGCATTGATCTTGGGCTCACCAACGATGCCATTAAGATGACAACAGATGGCGCTGCTGGTTGCTCAAATGAACCTATTCTAGCTAATTTTGACGACTCCAACATCGACATCACATCATCTATCAAGAATCCAATAGACGCAGACATGAAACTGCAACCAGATGGCGCTACTAGCTCATCATTTCAACCACCGATATCGAAACTTCAATCACCCAAGCTTTGTATCATTAGTAGTAATCGAGTTAATAATATATTATCCACAGCGCGAAATACCTTTCCGTGTTATGACATCTGCCACTATATTTCAACAAACTGTGGAATCAAACAGCTTATTAATAATTTAGACCAGAAGCTACAAAGCTTTTCAAAATATGACTATTGTTTAATTTTTATAGGTGACAAAGACTTTGAGAAAACTGACAATTATTTCGAAGTAATTATTAAGATACAGGACACTCTGATGAAATTCCAACACACAAATATAATCCTGTGTTTACCCACATATAAGTTTAACGGCCATAGTAATTTGTTCAACTCTAGAATAGAAACCTTTAGTAATTTACTGTATCATGACATTTTTACTTATGATTATGCAATGTTATTCGATTCAAATTTTTATCTGAAATACGATGATACAATGTTTTTTAAGCGGAAAGGAATAATCAATAACTACGGTATGCAAACAATTTTTGACAATCTGAAGCACTACATTTACAAAGCGAACTTTCAGAATTCCTTAGCCACTGAAAGCCTTCCAAAACCGAAACCACGTAAAGGCACAATACCTTATTATTTCTCAGTGCTCAACAAAACCAGCACTAAAAATAAATCTCCTGGAGACACGAGCAGAGTCTCGTTTTTTCGCAAACACCCAGAAACATAATTTATCTTGTAGTCTGTGTATATTGCACCAAAATATCGCAGGGGCACTGAACAAAATGCATGAACTAGACCTAGCCTTGAATGAACTAGGTGAATCTAATAAAAGTATTGTCGCACTGTGTTTAAGCGAACACTTTATAATAAATGGAGAAGAACAATTTTTTAAGTTAAATAATTTTCACCTTACCACTATTTATTCTCGTAAAATGCAACGCAGAGGGGGTACTTGTATTTTGTTAAGGGATGATCTACAGGGTATTGAATTGAAGGAAATAAATGAGCTGAGTATTGAAAAACATTTTGAAATCTGCTGTACAGAAATTAATCAGTTAAATCTTATAATCCTATGTATTTATAGAACTCCTAACTCTAATGTAAAACTTTTTTTTGATAAAATCAATGAAACATTATCTAAACTTCGTCATAAAAAACGTAAAATAATAATCAGCGGCGACTTCAACATTAATATACTACGTAAAGATAATATCAGTACTCAATTCTTAGAATTAATCTCCAACTACGGTATGCAATGCCATATTCATGAACCTACAAGGTTAGACAAATGCATTGACAACATCTTAAGTAACATCCCGACAGCAAAAGGTGAGACTCATAATTTTTGCTTATCGGATCATAATACATGCCAAACTATTGAATTTGAGTACCAACCGAAAGAAAGTACAGCAAGACATTACTTCACAACAATACATGACCTCAGCAGAAGTAACATAAGTAAGTTTGTTGAGTGTATTAGTAGACATTCATTCTCTGAAATTTATGAGATGTCTGACACAGATAATGCTTTCAATGTGTTCCATAACGAACTTACATTATTTTATAGACTTTGTTTTCCCCTCCTTCGAATAAAGAAAACTTGTAGAGCTGGTAAATTAACATGGGTTACAAAGGGTCTTAAAATAAGTTGTAAAAGTAAACGGACACTAAGATACAAATATTATCTAAATAAAAATAATAAAAATAAAATTGCATATACGAAATATTCAAAAGTATTGAAGAAATGCATAAATAACGCACAGTCACTATGTAATCTGAGGTACATTTCTAATTCCAAAAACAAAGGGAAAGCTACATGGGATGTTGTTAAACGCTATACGGGTTCTGCTAAGACTGGAAAATATATTGATAATATTGTTGACCGTGACGGGAACACTGTTGCGTCTGGATTTGACATAGCAAATTTATTTAATGATTTTTTCATAGACGTAGTAAAAAGTACTCACTTTGACAATGAAGCTGCACGTGACACCTACAATATAAAAAATAATAATTCTAGTATTTTCTTAGATCCCACGAATCCTATTGAAATTTTTAATATAATTAAGTCTTTAAAAAACTCTAAGTCGGCAGGGTATGATAATATTACTACAGACCTTTTAAAGATTATTGCGCAGTTCATAGCAGAACCATTAGCATATATAATTAATTTGTCTTTCGCAAATGGATGCTTTCCAGAAAAACTTAAGCTGTCTATAATCAAACCACTACACAAAAAAGGATCTACATCGAACTTGAATAATTATAGACCTATTGCATTGACTCCTGTACTGTCGAAAGTCTTTGAAAGAGTTATGTATAAGAGAATGCTGAGGTTTTTAGATAAATTTGACATTTTAACAAAAGAACAGTATGGGTTCAGAAAATGTAAATCTACCCAACTGGCTACTTTTACTTTAGTTAAAAGTATTATTGACAACCTGAACGCAAAAGTTCCTACATCTGCTCTGCTACTAGACCTGAGTAAAGCATTTGACTTTGTAGATCACTTAATCCTCAGTGCGAAATTAGACAAATGTGGAATAAGAGGCCCAGCTTTGCTGTGGTTTCAGTCATACCTGCACAACAGAAAACAGTTCATAAGAGTATCAAAATTTAATAATAAGACGAATAGTGTTGAACCCTTTGATTCAGAGCTCAGAGTGAATTGTTCTGGTGTCCCCCAGGGAAGCATTCTGGGACCTTTATTGTTCCTTATCTATATTAATGACCTTCCACGCGCCCTTTCACATAATTGTGTGTTGTTTGCAGATGATACAACCATTATTATAGACTGTAAAAATATAAATACTTATGAGTCCGAAATAAATAAGACTTTAAAAGACGTCATTAAATGGCTTGATGCAAATAAATTAAAAATTAATATTGACAAAACGAAACTAATACATTTTAAAACATTTAGAAGTAAATATATAAAATTGAATATCTGTCACAAGAATACACTAGTTCAACAGATACAGAGTACAAAATTCTTAGGAATAACATTAGACGCCCATTTCACCTGGAAAGAACATATTGACAGTATATGCATGAGGATAAATAAATTTGTTTTTGCTCTTCGCAAAGTAAAAGATGTTACATCCAGGCAAACTTCCATAATGGTTTATCATGCATACATTTGCTCAATAATACGGTACGGTATAGTTGTTTGGGGTAACTCATCGGACATCACGAGGGTTTTTATAGCACAAAAAAAATGCATTCGTGCATTGTTTGACATGCAGTGGTCCGAGTCCTGTAAACCCATATTTAAATCAAAGAATCTTTTAACTGTTCCCAGCATTTACATTTACGAAGTCGCAAAGTTTGTAAAGTATAATAGTTTCCTCTTTGAAAGTAACGACAATACCTCTAAGCGACAGGTCACTCATTTGCCTCTAAAAATGCTAGTGCCAAAGTTGGAACTATTTAGAAGAAGCTGTGTCTATATGGCGCCACTCATTTTTAACTCCTTGCCCAAGGGTATGGTTGATCTACCGTACAGATCATTTTGCCGTGTCTTACGGGAGTGGTTAGTTCAGGAGAGTTTTTATACTACTAAGGATTTCTTAAAGAAGAGCTCTTGTCGGTTCTGTGCTTATTGAAACACACTGTATCATGTAGTCGAATCAACCGATCAGGTATTACAATATTATTGATTTTCCTTTATTAATTTCATATTATTATTAATTGACATAAATTCTTTATTTAATTTTAATTTCAATTACTCTTGACATGTCTATTTAGTTAATATTGCCAACAATTATACTTATCCAATTTTTATAATGACTAAGTATTTTATGTCATAAATTGTGACATTCCATCTAAGCAAAAATTTTGACATGTTACAATTTTCTTTTAATAATTTGCATGCCAGTATGACTGGTGGAATATGTCTTGGTCTTTGAAATTATGTAACAACTTATGTACCATATTTCGAGCAAATAAATATTAAATAAATAAAAAAATAAAAAATACTGCAAGATTGCGTCAATTGTTCTACTGAGTTGCACGATATAGATCTCAACTCACGGCTATATAATTGCAGCAAGAAATGGTCAAAAAACTAGCCCGTTTAACCGCACCTTTACGACGAACCATCGGCGCGAGTTAAACGACAATAACACCGCGGTGCAACCCGACTTGGATTACATCTCCACTGCGAACACTTGAAGAAGCCTGATCTTAGATCATGGAAACAAGGAGATAGGTATTATTGTAAACTAGCTTCCGCCCGCGGCTTCGCCCACGTTTTTGGGATAAAAAGTAGCTTATGTGTTATTCTGATGTATGTAAGCTATGTTACTGTAAAGTTTCAAAATCCGTTCAGTAGTTTTTGCGTAAAAGAGTAACAAAGTGCATCCTCACATACTTTCGCATATTATTTATATTAGTAGGATGTATTTTTTGTGAATTTTAAATGAATGTATAGCTGATGTTGATATTGTATCGATGTCCTTCTGACTGCAAAGTTAGAGGCATTGAGTTGGAGTCTGTAATTAGTCTCTGATAGATGTCACCAACGTTCAGAAGAGGCGTAAGAGATTTCAAATTTCAACTGATTCAAGCGAAGACACAGTAGCTCAGTTGGTTAGAGCGATGGCACGGTACGGCAGATGACGCGGGTTCAGACCCCACCTGTGTCAATTGTTTTTGAAATGTCTTCAATATTTATTAACATGGCACAGATGTTGACCATTTAGTTCACTGCGCTTTGGGTAGTAAGACCAGTTCGGCTTCTATGATAGGTGCTAACAATTTATTTTGTTTGTTGACACCTCAGATCATAGAAACAAGGCAGTTGTGCCAAGGCGCTATTGAGCTTGATGCTTTAGTTTGCCCACATTGGGCGTAGTACAAAAGTACACGCTGGCGACGAACCGAACACGATCGATGGTATAAATACAGTGTTTTAGTTTAGTGCTAGTATTGAGTGACGATTAACAGTGTTAGATTGAGGGTGTACGGAATTTTTAATGTGTGGGAGATCTTTATATTAACGAGGGGCGCTTGTAATTGTGTTGAAAAATGTGCTAAAAGTGGCGACAGTTGTTTCCGTACTAATTTGCTATGATGGCATATCTCCTTGTTTCTATGATCTGAGGCTGACACGCTTTCTTATTGTCTGTACACTTAGTGGCAAGTGGCAAGTAAGAACTCTCATAACTTGCCTTTAACCTAGAGTTGATAATTGGTGACAATGTGGTGAAGGCATCTTCCTACCTGGTTTGTGTTTAAAATAATCCTATAATAAAACTGCTGGGACAGTTAAGTTCAAACTCCGAATATAAATGAAATAAAGAGCGGTCTGAAAAGTTCCCACGTGTTCGTGTATTAACTGAGAGGATGAAATAATAGCTCATTTGTCAGCGCCAGGTGAAGGGTATGCGAGGAAATTGTGAGCGTCCATATTAAATGTACGACCCTTTTTCAGATGTCACTGTTTTCACTTAAAAAATTAAATGTGCATGAATTCAAATGGTGGCAAGGATACGGATCTATCAAATTAAAAGAATTCGTAGGGTACCGTACTGTTGTAAAGTTATTTGTTATCTTTATGGATAAAATTCAAGTAGATTTTTGGAACAAAGTTCCTCAATGTGGCTTGTGGTGGAGTTGATTGGTAGAAATCATTACTTAGAAATCGTCACTTAAGGAAAAAGCGTTATGGTCCATGTGACTTTCTATCTCTCTCTGTCTCTTTCTATTATAATGAGGCGTAAGGAACTGCGTTCCTGACGTTTTCTAATAATTTTTCGATTAGCCTTCGACAGAAATAATTGTCATTTTTTTAGTAGCCCAATATGATTCCCATTATTGGTGTCACATCACATAAAACTAAGAAATGTCTCCTTAAGTTTGAAGAGTACAACAGAGACAGATATTTAAATATAATCTATCCCAATTAGGCAGTGTATCCACAGTATATACGACGGTGTAGTCGTTCCGGCACCGTCCCGCATTGCGACACTCGCTTCATTGTCCAGCCGGCAGCTCGCTCTTGATAGTGACACCGCGGGGTAGGCAGACCCCCAGGTAGCAATAACAGGAGACGTTACAGTTTAAAGACGAGTAGCTGTACAGTAGAAAAATGGAGGAAACTAAAATAAATGAAAAGTACGGGAAAAAGTTAGGTAAACAGAAAAGGACAGAGAACTTGTTATCTAAATGTATTTTGTTGTTCCGGCTGAGTATTAATATTTTACGTGAAGCGACTACCATCTGACCTCCACAACCTAATTGTGTACCTAATGTTAAACCAATTGTCAGACTTTCGGGCTCCTGACTACCCGTAACGACTGTCAAAGATATTCCTATGACAACCGGGACCAACTGTTTAATGTGCTCTCCGAGGCACGGACGGGTTCCGATGTGTAAAGAACGGTCACCCATCCAAGGACTGACCGCGGCAAACGCAGTTCAACCTCGCAGATTGATCGTCTGTCATTTAGCCACGAGCCCCATTATACTACTGATTATTTGACACTGTTAGCTTTACACAGTATCTATGTAGACGAGTCCAGAGCCACAGGTAATCCATATAAGGTCTTAAGAGCTGAGACTGGAGCAGATTACCCTAGCCTATGAGTCTATAAACACGGCTCTAATCGTCTCGTTCGGTTGACTCCTGCTCTTGACTCAACCTGCACAGTTTGCGTTTATGTTATGACCAGTTAATACGCTCCGTGTATTGTTTTCCTCAATTCGTGGATGTGATATTGGATTTTTTTGATTTTTTGGTTCTTTGTTAGCGGTGCTTGAGTAATATTACTCGTGTTATTTCAGATAATTGGGCCTGTATTGTTTGCGATGTTATTTTTCAAGATGTTTCAGTTTAACCAAGATTCTATTTACAAGCCAAGAATTGTTGACAGTGATAGTTTAGTTAATAGAGGTTGTGGACGTTTCAAGTACTTACAAAATATGAAGTAAAGGCATAAATAATAATAATATTATCAGCCCTCTTTTTATAAACTGTCCCATTGCTGGGCACGGGCCTTCTCTTAGAATTAGAGGGGATAGGCCAAGTCATAGTTGCCATACTTCACACACCTTCAAGAACTTTATGGAGAACTCTCAGGCATGCAGGTTTCCTAACGATGTTTTCCTTCACCGTTAAAACAAGTGATAATTCCTTTCTAATACGCAATAATAATAATTTATTCATCAAAAACTAGTTCTAGGTACACTTGACCCCTATTTTCGACCTGCAAGCGCACTACTGAACTAAAAAGGGCAGCGACACACTATCCCACGTGCACACCTAACGCTGTGAGTGCGGTGGCAGCGTGCCAGCATCGCCAATATAGTGCTGCTCGCTCACTACTGAGTGTACTGACGCTATCTGTTCAGATCTTATAGATCACTGGGCTAGCGTTTTAAGCGAGAATACTGCCATCAACATGGGACACTAGCTTGTCCATCTATTCTATTATAAAACTGTAAAAAAGCCGTGTCTGTGTATTGAATATATTCCAAAAAATACAATTTGAATAACCCTACTGGGAAGTAACCTCAGATCATAGAAAGGGGAACGAGCAAAAAGTACTGGTCGGATTTTGATAATTTTCACAGTTTGATAGATTGGGGTCTAACTTTAAATCTAGCTACATTTCATTTTATCCCGATATGGGATGAACCAGACATACAGCTTGATTCTTCGTAGCCACCCTATACCAAGGAGGTCATTTAATATGGCCGAAAATGTACATGCGCGATCTGAGCTCATAACTCACCCCGGTACCTATATCTCTTTCTAGATTTTCACATTAGACAACTTTGACCACTAATCACTGATGTTGAGCGATGATGTGGTTAACGATGGTGTACGCTCATCAACCAAAAAAAGTCTCTTTCTGAACAAGCCTCTAATTACTTTGCGATACAGCCTACCGTTGACTCGTTTCTAAAGCTAAATGCTTCTACAACTAAATTGTAACCAATACATTAGATAGAAAGACGTCAGCTACAGCAATAAACTAAAGTAAACAATGTGAGATTAGTGAGTGCAGTGCTAGCTGTGATGGCTTCGCAATCAGCGACTGCTATCAATCACCCCGGCACTCTGCCGGTCCCACTGAGAGTATATACAGCATTATCTACACTTATACCTTACACCTCAGATCATAGAAACAAGGAGATATGCCATCATAGCAAATTAGTACCGGAACAACTGATGCCACTTTTAGTACATTTTTCGACACAATTACGCGCATAATTAAGCACTCCTTGTGAATAAAAATATCTCCCACGCATTAAACATTCCGCACACCCTCAATCTAACACTGTTAATCGTCACTCAACACTAGCACTAAACTAAAACACTATATTTACACCATCGATCGTGTTCGGTTCGTCGCCAGCGCGTACGTTTTTAATATGAGCAATTTGCTCAAGATCAGGCATCAAGCTCGTGTAACAAAACATTTAGTTTCATGCTTTCGCACCAAAGAGTTTAAGGATTATAAGTCTTTTTATGTCAGATAAAATACTTTTTCATTGTTAATATTACTGTCAGTTGACAAGTTATTTGACATGCAGTGAGTTGTCAGGATGTTTAAAATAAAATGTCAGACATGATTCTTTGAGAGACGCGTAAGGTTAGTGAATTGATATTTTAATGAATAGTACGATTGATTAAGCCCATAATAAATATTGTTATTGCGTTGGTTAATCTGTTCTTTAAATTCTTTGACTCCCTTCTGAGATACGGTTACACTCGATAGCGCCTTGGCACATCTCCCTTATTTCTACGATCTGAGCCTTACACTATACTTTTTCCTGGGACTCCGTCCGCGCGGACTACAATAAAATGACCATTTTAAACGATCCCCTTAGTGTAGGGTTGCTAGTACTACGAAGAGGTCAAGTTGTATTCTGGTTCATCCCACCGGAAAAATGTAGCTTAGAGTATTTAAGTTGGACCCCAAACTACCAAACTATGAAAACAACTTAAAAATCCGTTCAGCACTTTTTGTCTTATGTTATAAGATAAATAATAACAATTCAAGACGTGTGTAGGCAAATTAAACATGGTAATTGTACTAGTCTAACCGAATTGATTCATATAAAGTAACGCAATTAGACACAAATCATTATAATGCAAATGAAATCGTGCGAACAACTACATTAACCCAAGGTGCATGTGTGTGCGTGCCTCATCAATCAGCGAATCAGACAAAGACTAGAGATCAAGGTCAGCGCCGGTTGCTGGGGTCAGCGGTGACGTCACGTGATCCCGGCGGGGTTACAGGAAAATAACCTCTCGGTTGTATAGTTATAGTTATTCTGTGTGCGAAGCAATAAAGTTTCAATTGGCCTATTTGGACCTCTTAATTAAGCAAAATTAAACAATTTGATCAACTGTCAAAAAGTATTTCTTGTGAAATATAATTTATAGGAGGTTATAAAAATGTACTGTCAATAATGTTTGTAGATTAGTTGGTAATTAGTAGAAGTTAGTTGGTGTTTTTACCACAATTCGACCGACAAATAGGGCGTCACACAGACGCTATCCATCAGTAAAGTGTTGAAAGCGCTGTTCCCGTAATTGACGCGCGCGCTGAAAAGATGGGACAAATAGAAGCGGCGAGTGACGGGACTGTGGGGGGCGGTCAATAGTTTAATTAATATCAGTTGTTGCAGGTCATTTAAACTGGTCACTTCATTGTAGTCCACGTGGACGGAGTCGCGGCCAAAAATCTAGTTCCATCTACATATAGGTGAAAAAAAACACATAACACAAGTAATACAATTAAAAAGCTAATCAGGATTAATCACACAAAGCAGGAGATTCGTGGAATCACCTCGCCTTGTTAGTAGAATATTATAAGGTTTCCGCTAAACAGATTTCATAAAAGTTTTCCTGTTCAGGCTGGCCACGTGTGAGGAGTTTCAGGAATTTCAGCTTGTTTATAATGAGGGATCATTACAAACGTTGTCCTTGATGGAAGACTTTCGGGTACAATTTTTCGAGTTGTTTTACTCATTACCATTAGAGCGGTGACCCATTCTGTTCATTACAGTAAAATAATTACCGTATTTAAAACATCTAAGGGTTTTTTTTTTACTTAGTAAATAATTTTAGTATGGATTGATTTATAGTTGCTCGGGAGGTATAATAAAATTCAAAACGCTTTTTGCATAAATTATCTAATGGTAAGTAGTCTTGTCAACAATGTTTTAATTTTTTTACATATATTTGTTGAATGTTTCTTCAGTAACATTTACTTCAAAATTATCTACCAGTTCACCGAGATTCAGTATTAATTGTTAAATATTATTTATCTAACAAGTTAAGACAAGTTGTATGGGATTACGAGTACATCGCGTATATTATTGAATGCTGTTTTTCTTCATTATTATTATTCATCTCATTACCAACTTGTTTTATTAAAATGTGTATGTAGTGATCGCAAAAACTTAAGACATTACTATATCAAGTTAAGCTCACATAGTCTAGACTCCCCAAGTACCATGGGGGGCAGTTCTCATAATCTCCGTTGTGTACTTGTGCTGTTTTATTATCTTATTATTTGGTATCGTCGTCATTCCCATGCAAATGTCCACATTACCGCGGAGCGTTATTGTTAGGTGTTCCTATTTGATGTGAATTACGGTTATTACACGATATAGACTTGTTATATTGGCTCTGAGCTTTACGGCACTTGTGACTAGTTTAGATGGTTGTGCTAAGAATGCCTGATTCTTTGCGGAATGAGATCTGAGACGAAATGGTTGTTCAATTATTTGGTAAATCGAATTAGTTAATGTAGTTTAGTTGTATTCTACAGTGCAGAATTATACACATAAATGAATTACAACGACTCAAATCAAATGAAAAGTCAAAGTACAAAGAAGAAACTTCCCAACTTTAGATAATAAAATTAAGTACGGATAATTCTGACATTACCCAACGGACTTTAGGCAACCATAAAATTAATAAAATAATAAAAACGCTATCCCTACAGAGTGAGGTAATGAAGTTAGCACGCTTTAGTGTTAGTTATGTACCTGAGCGCTGAATTATGAACGCCAGTTAAAATGTTACTTAAATATTTACTCTGCTTAAGTCTCAGACCTATACAGCTATTTTGTATACTACACTGGAGTTTTAATTAAAGAAAGGATGTACTGTCATCACCATAATTCATTTTAATGCTATTTTTATTCGGTTTTGTGCCGCTGAAGTTAAATAACATTTTTAAATTGTTGTTTTGTTAATGTTTCAAATTAATATTGGAACAGTGGTCAAGAATGATGATGACTGTACCTGTAAGTTTGTTTTAGTAAAAATATTTATAGATGCTGTATTATATTGTTTCTGGACACGTTATGTGACAATTACGCATAAGCAAATTTTAGAAGAATAAATCCTTAATCTGTCAATGTTTTAAGTAGGAGTTTATAAATTAATGTCTTATGCGGCGCTTTTGTGACCCTATTATTATACCTAACGTTTCTTTCTTTAATAAATTATTGTCAGATGAAACGAAAAGCCACCAAAACCTTTAATAGCACTTTATTTTTCTTTGCTATACAACTTTATCCACGACACAAATGGAGTAATTGCTCTAAAACAATAGAGTTCAGTAGTACAATAAAAAGTCGTCGGCGAAGTATAATGGCACGCACATTACGACTGCTATCTAAATTGGCAGACTTCTAGAGAGTGTTTCACTGAAAATACGTGAGAACGGAAGAACAACTGCGATTTTATACGACTTTTAGATCCATACAGCATTACATCACGCCAGAATTCCCTGAATCAAATCCAGTCCTTCATATCTAATCTCTACTGTTGGACACCGGTATCACATAGACCAACTACCAATAGGTGGATAATACCAGTTTTAAAATGAGGGGCTCGTGGCTAAATAACAGCCGTGCTGATCGATCGATCGGCGAGGTTAAGCTACGCTTGCCTTGCGTTCAATCTTTGGATGGGTAACCGTTCTTAACACATCGAGAGCACTTTAAACAGTCGGTCCCGGTTGTCGTTGGAATATCTTTTCAGTCGTTACGGGTAGTCTGGAGCCCAAAAGTCTGACAACTGGTCTAACTTTCGAATACCATCACCCTAAATGCGTAACTCAATTGCTATCACCATGGCATTGATTTTGACATTCATTACGCCATAAGTTTCATAATCCGTGATCCCGTAACTAGCTCAACGCCGCAATGAATGTTGTTAAAATGAAAGCCATGGTGATAGCAATTGAGTTACATAATTAGGCTGCAGTACCCAATAATTGGGTTGTGGAGGTCAGGTGGCAGTCGTTCCACGTGAAATACATTGGCAGAATTATCGTTGCATTGTAGAGTTTACCCGACGATAAGGCTGCCTGTCCACCGGAGCGGAGTGAGGCTGCGGAGCGGAGAAATGGAAAAATGACCGCACGGTTGTCGCAGTGGCTGAGAGATTGGCTGCTGCGCAACGTGTCGCGGGTTCGATTCCCGTATTGCACATAGGTCTGGCTGTTTGTGTATGTGAAATTTGTGTTTGTAAACGCACCCACGATACAGGAGAAATCCTAGTGTGGGGCAACGTTTTAAATATAAACCAATAGAATCTTAAGTCCGCTCCACTCCGCCGTCCGCTCGCACTCCTATTGGTTAATATTTCTCCGTTTCTCCGCTCCGCAGCCTCGCTCCGCTCCGGTGGACAGGCAGCCTAAGAGGGCGGAATCGTTGCGATTCACTTGCCCGTGGAGATGACACATTATTTTGCATCACTCGCATTTCACATGACGTATTTGGAGAGTTGTTTAAAGTAGGTTTTCTGTAACTGTCGATGTTGTGAGCACAGACGAGTGCCGCCTACACGCGCTCCATTTAAATATTTGTTAATTAATGTTATTCGTCTCACAACTTGTAAAAACTTTGACAAATACACGCATTTTGTAATTACGTCATTTACATGTATGCTTACGTTGGTGACTGTACTCTGAGTGAAAGTTTTATTGGCGTATTAAGTAGAAGTTTAGGTAATGTAGTGTGGGATTATTTTAAAGCTGGGTCTCCTGTGCGTGTTTTGCCCTACACACTACACAAAACATTGTTTTGTTTGACAATCGACACGAGATAGGAGACGACGTGACGTGTGGATGTCAATGTGTAGATGTTTTTGTTGTAGTGTGCAGAGTAAAACATGCACAGGAGACTCGGCTTAAGGCGCTTTAATTTTTATGAATTAACCAAGTGTATTTAATTTAACAACTATGTAGCTAATATTAAACAACAACATTGTGTTGATTGGCAACCAACGGGTCAATTGACGAGCTATTGTTGTATTAATGCCTAGTAACTGCTAGTAGTGTTGGTACTACTTATTACAGTGAAATAATACTTTTGACCGCTTTTAATGAAATTCTTTAAGTACAGATCGAAAGAAGTAACAAGAAAAGTGCACATCACTCGCGAACCTTAAGTGTCAAAGGTTTTCAGATGATGTTCATATCAACTGCATAACTATGACTTCAAAAAGTCTAACTCGCAAACAGATTCTGAAGAAACGTCAGGCGCTACTTGTTTCTATGATTTGAAATATACACCTTTGTCTAATGCCTCGGGAATACGCGTGTTGTTACGTAATAAAACAAATCCTCACGCGACCCGCTCATTTATAACGTGATATTCGCAAACCGCGGGCAGGTACAGTCGACCACATGAAATAATAATAACACAAAATCTCAATTAATTTAAACAGCGCGGTAATTAATTGTGTGGCTTTGTGTCCACTCATAATTGTCGTTTAGCTTGGAATTATTAACCGCTTCATTGGTGCAGTGGCACGGATAAAGGATGAGGTTTCCTGGATTGCCTAGGTTGGGTAAATTCAAGAGTTTCAATTCAATATTATTTAGCTGGGACCACCATAGTCCAGTCCACTCTTTTTAGGGTTCCATACGAAAATGGTAAAAAAGGAACCCTTATGGTGCGACTTCGTCCGTCTGTCTGTCCGTCTGCCTGTCACAGCTGGTTATTTCAGAAACTACTAATGCTATCTACTTCAAATTTGGAAAAATTATAAAAAATGCTTGCCCAGGTTTATTGCAAGGTGATGAAGTTAAAAAATATTTTTAGTTTCATTGAAAAAGGCTGAAGTGGGGGTTCGAAATTTAAAAGTGGGGTCATTAGGTCAATTGGTATATCATATGAAAGGGCTTGATCTGCACATTTCAAAATAAATTTTCATTTTCTTTTATGTCTTTAAGTTTTCGACATATATGATGAAAAATGACTGAAAAAATACCATTCCCCCCCCCGTATCTCCGAAATTTGCGGAGCGAAACATCTGAAATAATTAGAGTTGATAGTAATTGACCCAAATATTACACCAAAAACATCTAGTACAGTTTTTTCAAAACCATCAAAATTCCTTCACAAACAAAGTTATGCGGTTTTGTTTTTTTCACTTTATACGTCTAAAAATAATACGGAATCCTTGGTACGCGAATACGACTCGCACTTGGCAGGTTTTTTTTATTATGGTCCAATAATGGTAATAAATTTCACATCACAGTCCAATTCTGGACGTTTGTTTGTCATCACAGTCTAATATCGTAGTCCAGCGCTGAACAAGTCCAATTCAGAACTTCTGCGTTACATCCTAGCCCAGTTCAGCTGGACTTTTGTTTCGTCTTGTAGTCTGGCTAGAATCATGTAGTTTCTCCTGTAAAAGATCTCGAATAAGTTTATTTGTAACACAATATTTGGAGTTGCGCCAAATAATCGGTGATAGCCTCCATGATGTGTAAAGATGTGTTTATTTTTGTGTCATAAAAGTGTTTCTAGAACAACACTCGCGTCCGCGCAGTAAGTGTTTTGTACCCGATATGCTAAACAGAGCTGTTTGTAAACTCAACTAAAAAGCTTTTTCAAATAACTATTCATTCAACGGGATATTGTTTCGATTTTATTTCCGCTTCCATTTTGTAAAATGTTATTAAAGTCCTGGCTTTGGATCGTGAATGCAACAAAATATGAAGGAATACCAGTTTATACAATCACACTAATAGTATTAACGCAAAAGTTTGTGTGTGGGTGTGTGTGTGTGTTTGTTATATCTTCACGCTGAAACGGCTAAACGGATTTAAATGAAATTTGACAAAAAGGTAGTCTGGTAGCTGAATGAACACATAGACGACTTTTTATCCATTTTCAAGTCGCAGACTTCATCTAGTTCCACATAATACTAAACACATAAACAGCTAAATACTTTTAGTAGATGTCATTTGTACCACAAAATTATTATTCATATAAAAAAAAATAACAATTTTACGGTTTTTTGCTTTTTATGTTAGGCATGTGTATAAAAGACCCAGCACAGACAGCAAAAAACTAAAAATATAAGTAGCTCAAAAATCAAATACGATATTTTATTTTTTATTTTATTTTATTTTATTAGGTTTACCAACAATTGTTTACACAGATTTCAAGTAAATAATACATGCTTACAATAAGAATATAGTGCAACAATTACTTATAGGTAAACACCACATCTATGCTTAATAAAAGAAACAAGAAAGATCAGCTAAATTAATTAATATGCTAGTTTTATAAGTAAAAGTGTTATTATTATTATTTATATGATATAACCTCGTTGTATAAGAGATAATAGCAGAGTGGGCTAAAATAACAAGGTTACATCAGCCGGTAGGTGTTGAATTATTTGGGCCCCCAATGGGAGCGATACATTATATCCGAGAGGGGGTCTTATCTCCAAACTCCTAATTAAACGGGAATACATAATTAACTTTTTCTTGCGCAAATAAAACGGACAATAAAGTAAGGGTCACTCATGAATGTTAACGTATTCCCCTTCACAACCTGCTCATGTGGCCGACACACCATTCACACAGTTACTGTGACGTCATTATACAGGGTGGCAGGTTAGACAGTAGAAATATTTTAAGGGGTCATTGTACTCAACATTATGAACAACTTTTACTTTGGGACCAGCCCTGAAGTCGCGAAAAAAAAATCAGCTGTTCCATACATTTATGTTCACATAACTTAACAAAATGTATGGAACAGCTGATTTTTTTTCGCGATTTCGGGGTTGGTCCCATAGTAAAAGTTGTTCATAATGATGAGTACTATGACCCCTTTAAATATTTCCACTGTCTAACCTGCCACCCTGTATATGTCCGTATAAATCGTCGTTTTAATGGTAATTGCTTTACTGTTTTGCTGGTTGTACATACCTCAAAAATGTATGGAATTCTGTGCTGTGGTTAAAAGGGTTGAAATGGAAGGGTTGAGACTAAGTGGGGTACTAATGCAACATCCGATGTGTTAGTACAAAAGTGGGAGCCGTTTTTACATTATGTATGAAATTGCTGTCATCAAATCCATCGTCCTAGAGATTCAGTGACTAAAGTACTGCGTAGTTACAAATTAATTTAAAGGGGATCCGTCAAGATAGCCGCGGAATTCAAAATTTTCTACATTTTTAGGGTTCCGCACCAAAATGGTAAAAACGGAACCCTTATGGTTCGACTTCGTCTGTCTGTCTGTCTGTCTGTCACACCTGGTTATTTCAGCAACTACTAATGCTATCGACTTGAAATTTGGAACCGTTATAATGAATGCTTGCTTACGTACTGGCCAAAAATAAGTACTACACTTTCTACTACTACTTCGTACTAAGTGTGATACTTATTTTTGCATGCAGGGTGTATGTTGATCAAAATTCAATACGCGACAATAATGACTACAAATTTGCTCAAATATTTGAGCAAATTCGTAGTCATTATGGTCGTGATATCAACTAATTAACGCAAATCTATATTCTATACAGGTACATATTCCTATGGTGTTGATTACACTTTTACGTCCTTATTGGCAAGGGGTGTCACAACATCCAGGGGTACACAGTCCCAGGAGTGTCTCTAGCTCGTATGACGCTAACTTAACTTTCAAATGTAATTTCCTTACCCTAGCCAATTATAGCACCCCTTCACACGTCAGGATTGCATCATGTGAAAGAATATCAAAGAAATCAAGTTAAAAACTTTTTTGTTGACGTTTTTAAGCTTCGAAATAACGGTAAAAAATGCATTTCAGCTATAGTTAAAATATTCTACCCTTACTAACGAGCTCTGAAACTGCATTTGCTTAACTCGAGTTAATAAATCAACAGACAATAAGCGTAGTAGAGTCGGGGTTTAGTATTGAAAATAAAATGTTTCGTTGTTCTTGCAAAAATGCTACCGTGGATACATACAACGTTTTCAAGTATCACTACTGCACACATTGTGGATTTAACTAACAGTCATGTTCGGCAAATATTTGCATGATGCTCAGGCAACACTAACATTACGTAAAACTAGCTGTGCCTCCCGGTTATATTTGCCTTTTAATTTAAAAGAAATCTGATTATTTACCCGCCCACACTATTGATAATCACTATCACAGCAGATATAGCCTAGTGGTTTAACCATGTGCCTCCCACGGCGAATGGTTCGAGTTCGATCCCGAGGCACGCACCGCTGACTTTTCGAAGTCACGTGTATTAGAAATTAATTATCACTTGCTTTAACGGTGAAGGAAAACATCGTGAGGAAACCGGCATGTCCTAGAACAAAAAAATCGAAGACATGTATTGTGACGTCCACCAACCCGCACTGGGCCCGCGTGGTGGACTACGGCCCACTCCCTCTCACAGAGAGGAGGCTCGTGTCCCAGCAGTGGGAACATTATAGGCCGATTATACTTATGCTATGTCACACTATTACGTTCTTTTTGACTTTTTCTTTCTCTTTGCCCGGCTCCTAAGAGTCATAGCGTGATGTTAAATATCTTATAGGTACTATTTCTCATGAATCTGACTATCATATACAAAAACATTTTTTCGAATCTGACTGGTAGTTGCAGAGTTTAGCGCGTTTAAACAAACAGTTAAACAAAAAAACTGTTCAGCGTTATTAAAATTAAAACCTTGTTGGCTTTCACAATGACACAAATCAATAAAACAAATTCCCGGATTTAATATAAAGCTGGCCAGTAACACGGGTATCTTTCAGCTTAGTACAGTCAGCGCAAACACTCGCTAATCACTCGGATTATAACGCTGTGATCGGATGTACGTACTATTCTAATTTTCGGCAATGCGGCACATCGGTTGCGTAACGTTCGAGATCGCTCACGGGCCCTGAGGGGATCGTGGCTTGGTTTAAATCACGGATGGTGGAAAAACAGATTTTTAGATTGTGCATGCAATTAGTTGGAATGGGACGGAAGGCATTCGGCTCTGAACTGAACCGTTAAGGATTTTTCATTAAACGACGGTCAGCGTATAATCAATCCATCAGTATACTAAGTGAATTAAAATCCTCTGCTGGATGGATGCGAAAGAAAATTTTCTCGATATTTACCAGCAAAACATCTCAAAACGTTTAATGGTACACCAAGAAAAAAATGATATTAAAAAGTATTCGATATTTTATTTATTTAATAATAGGCTTCCGTTTGAAAGAAGATAATAAAAAATCTAAAAAAATATCCTTATTATGAATCGGTTTTTAAACTTTTTCTATTTATATAAGCCTCTTTTTCTTTAATAATACCTAAGTGTCAAATTAAATGAAAACATAAAATAAATGAATTGACTGAGTCATTAATAAGAACACAACGATTTAATTAAACTCCAAAGAAAATAATAAAATACAAACAACAATGTTAAATTGAAACAAATTGGCATACACAATTAAAATGTCTCCCAATTTAAACGTGCATTATTTATAAGACAACGTACAGCATTAGCTAATTAGAGAGGGCTCGTAAACTCCATGCAAAGAGGTTCATTATTTTCTTTTACGCGCGCCAACGAATCGCCACGGCCAAATTAAAAGGTCACATCTCTAATTTAATTCTTTAAGAGAGTCCGCAGGTGGGGTACACTTTTATTTGGGTCCGAGTGTACTGGCTCGGTTTAGGAGTCCGTAGGTTTACGAGCAGGACCTTATTGCTCTTATTGCCGTTTACGTCCGGCCGACAAATATTTTGTAACTCACATAAAAATGGTAAGTTCGGACAAGCTATTCCTTTCTAGGCCCAGAATCTTGACCTAGTTGCGACGATCGAATACTGGTTTTCTATATCATTAAGTCTTGTACGTATTTTGTGAAAGGGTTTCTATTTACTGTTTTGCTTCGAATATTGCGAGACTGGTTTCGTTGGAGTTGTTATTTCAATTTACCGCAAAACGGTATTTCAGAAAATAATAAGAACCTTCGGAGATCTGCAAGAGGTTTTACGTACACTCAACAATTTGAAAACCGAGAAAATGTTATGTAAAATGCTTGTGTTCACAGCAAAGTTGGAATAAATTTAAAATGTGTTTCTCCGCGACAAGGTACGGAACACACGTGAGTACATTACGTTACACTGTATAGGTATTGGTCTGCATCGCCGGATTCTCTTTAAAAGACTCCGCGCCGTACGCGAACGGTCGCGGGCGGCAATAAAAAATGATAAACTACCCACATTATGTTAATGTATTTTTCTTTTTCATCCCTTAAGATGTTCGTGATAATGGACGGCGGCTCGCCCCGAGGGATGTTAATTTGTATAATATGTGGTTGGTGTTCAGCTGTATTAATTGCGCGAGGATTGTCTAGACCGGCTCCAGATTGTCTTGATTAATGTCCCAGGGCGCGGCCGACATGTCTCACACGATTATAATGTACTTCATTAGTTTCGCTTTGTCGCACATTAATTAGGTATATTGATTGTTGATTTATGGGTATAATATTGATATGCTTCTTAATTTCATGTCACGACTAGATGTGCCCGACTTCGTCCGCGTGGAATTAAGATAAAAGTTGCTTAAGTTACTCCTTATAACATCAACTATCTGCCAGTGAAAGTCCCGTCAAAATCAGTCCAGGCGCTTTGGAGATTAGCTGGAACAAAAAACAGACAGACAAAAATAAAAATAAAATATATAAATATCGCATACCTATACTTTCATATTATGCATTGAGAAAAAAGTTGTTATTTTGACATTACAAATGGACACTTCAATTTTATTTATTTGTAAGTATAGATATTATAAAGTTGAACTCTTTTTATATTGCTAAAATATTAGCTCTGAACAGTCAGAGCTAATATTAAAGAAAAGATAGGGCGGCTACAGACCCGCTCTCTCTTTTCTTTACAATTTATAAGGAAGCCTTCCTCTACACTATAATACATGTACTTATATAGATCATACATTCATTACTACTCTTTATTATGAAAGTAATTATAATATTCGTGATCGGTGTTGGCACAGCCCACGCCAAACAAAGTGGACCATAAACATTTCCGCTGTGGGCTATACAAGTAGATGAGGAGTTAAGTATTATTGTGGCTCAACATTAAACATTGTATTTTTAGAAAAGCTCCCTTCATCTGTCAACACTCACTGATTTATGCTTATTGTCTTTGGTAAGTACACTACTAAGTATATTATTGTAATTCCCCTAATATGTGGCACATAGATACTTTTATAGCCACACAAATAAGTCTACTCTCTTAGGCTCGTATTACAGGATGTTACTCAAGCACAGATCTCAACTTGAGCATAGATTTAAAACCATTTGATTGGTTGAAACTAGTTTTGATCTATGCTCAAGGAGAGATCTGTGCCTGAGTATCGTTCTGTAATACGGGCCATAATGTGGGTACATTAACTTTGCAGTGTCAAATACTAGTAGGGCACGCTATATTTAATACTTATTGTTGCTACGCAACACACGAACAATGTTTGTTCATTAATTGCATGATTAAAAAATATATTACTTAATATGCAATTGTTGACGTTTTTGCAATAGACTTGTAAGGTTATCCAATGGTGCAAGACATCCGAAGTAGTACTAATAGCAGTGGTCGTCAAACTTTATTGGCGATGGAACCCTTTTGAAAAACTGAATATTTTACAGAATCCCTAAATAAGCAATCTGGTTTTATTAATGAAAACCTTGCAAAAACATACATAATACTGCATTGACTGTACCTATTATATTGTTACTTCCACTTTTGTAGATTTATTATGCTGCGTGTTGCCTCGTTTTCGGCTGTTGTGTGACAATCTGAGGATGACATGATGCGCTTCGTTCTTTAGTTGAGCATTATTTAGCCTTACGGAGCCCCAGGGCTCCTCGGAGCACACTTTGAGTATGGCTGTACTATAGTATTTCTGTATGCCCACGAAATCTTATTGTCGTACTAAAGGATTATGAATGTACATAGCTTATAGCAAGACCAACCGTTTAATTTGGCCTTTGCATCCAATTTCAATTCTTCCTCAAACTCTAAAGCATATGCCATAAAATCTACCATTAATTCCACCTTCACATTCACCATTATCACGCTAGTCATTTAAACATTAGCAAAACGAACATGTTTGATAATTGCTTGTATATATACCAAGTAATACCGCGCCTCTGATAGGTCTATCATAACTTGACTCTTGCCTATTTGAGATTTGTTTAGTGTCACGGTTCAGAATATAATGGTTGAGTGGTATAATTGTGGCGGTTATTCTTGAGCTGTTATTTGGTTCATCCAGAGTAATGTCGCGGATCTAGTTAGGCTGGTTCGTTGAGATAATCCCGCTGTTGCCGCCACGTCGCGGTCCTCAATAGGGGAAGGACTAGCTGCTTGATAGCGTATGTTATTACCAATTGTCTATTTCTTTGAGTTTATCAGTTTTCTGATTGGTGTGTATATTGTAAGTACTAATAGTGTCGTATTTTTTTTAACATTTAGGCTTCGGATTTTAATCCATTAAAACCCTCGACTCAGAACAATAATTATTTATTTTGTAATCGAAATAGAACTTAAACTAGGCCTTTAATCTACGAATAAGGATCAAGATTAATCCAAAATAAGCCCAGATTTACAACTGTGGCTGAAATAAGTACCATCTACATAAATATCTAGGTAGGTACACAAGACAAGAGCTGAATAATTTACGACTATTAATTTACTTGGCAATATAATGTTGTAAGTTATTCAGGTCAGTTACAAACAATGTATTATTTTCCGTTGGTACGTACCGGCCAGCAATGGAAGAAAAACAACCTGTATCTATTTATACAGAAGTGGGTCAGTTCTTAGGAGACCTTACGTCACTGTTATTATGTTTTTGTAACTTCATGCGAGGTTGAAATACACATTACTATATTTTATACTTACATATTCTACTAAATCTTGAAGGTACACACCAGAAGCGGAAGGTAGAGGGTACAGTCATGCCAAAAAGTTTGCAGACAAAAAGATAGGTAGTTAAAAACTAAAACCCAACTACAACAAAAAACAAACTGAAAAGAATGAAACAAGAAAATATTCCTGTCTGATAGCCAGATTTTTTTTTTCTAGACTAAAGTAATTCAGTGTTGTGAAGTAGTGTGTGTAGAGTTAGGAAACCTTCACTTTATTGTCACTCAATGAAAGAACTTAAAATTCAAAGAGAATCAAAACTCCTACGATGATTTTTTTCAAAAATGAAACTTCTAACAAGCAATGTTATACCAATTGCAATGAACGTTCAATTAGTACATTTGTTACGTAAAACTGCAGATACTGAATCAAATCCGACCTTCAGTTTAGCTGGGGAGCGGGTCGTGGTATTGACCTTGATTCAGTTGGCACCGTTGGCACAACTAATACACCGCCTGCAAAACGCTCGTGCACCTGAGTGTACCTGACCACGGAACGTGCGCGGAATCATGACTGTACTCCATTGTTTTACGTAACTAACTCGAAGTTGCAGGAGATATTTAATGCATTGAAGACTAGCTGTATCCGTGACTTGGTCTGCTTTGTGTTTTACCCCTAGATTTGAAAAGTCTCTCACGAATTAACCCTAAATATGTGTCAAGGTACTGTAGAAGCTAGAGGTAAGGGGAACGGAAACTCGCGTCTGTGCTTAACATTCGTGTATTTAGGAAGAAATTACAGACAAAGTAGAAAAGCGCGACTAGTTTAGATCGCGGCCGATGTCAAGCCTCTCCTGTTTTTTTCTATGTCACAACCTATTCTATTTAATTTAAAATTCTTAAGTCATCGCTTGTCTCATAAACGATAAAGTTAACCAGCCTACTAAGACTTCACATTAAAACCTCTAAAGTACCCAAATGAAACCACGTCTACCTATCTGCTTGTACAAATTCCGCTGAAATCAGTTCAGCCGTTTTGAAGATATTTGATTAAATAATTCAGCATAGTTATTAGTACATACTAACAGAAAAAATATGCAATGTACGTGTAATCGTATGTAATAACATACGATTGGAAAGATAATAATTAAAGGGCTTGAAATGGACAAAGGTTATCTGACAAAATTAAAAAATCCGACTTTTTTGCATGAACACAGATTTTAACTGATGAAGTGATGATAAAACATTTTTTTTTTCTGATAGGTAACAACTTTGTCCACCTAATCTTTCAATTATTATCGCGTTAGAAAACATTGCTAACAAATTCTCTGTTGTTACTCCGGTAACAAAAAGGCCACAGGTTAACACAGACCACAGTTAACAGTAGTGTGACATTGTGTCACCAACGCTCACTCGCAGTCGTCGATCGTTTTTTGTTCGCGTCGCGATCGTGCGGACGAGCTGCGGCCGCTTCCCCCCCAAACCCCTCTTGTGGCCGCTTTTTAGACGGATAGCTGAGGTTTTGTTGCGAGTTCTATTGTCAGGGTAAGTCGATTCCAAATAGATTTTATTTTGTTGGGACAATTGTGGGATTGCTTGGCAAATAATGCCACAAATGTTTTATTGAACATTTAATTGTAGCATTTTCTAATGAACTCGTTTAGCAAAGTTTGCTAAACCTCATTAATTATAAACTTTGTGCCTGAGTCATATTATATATTTAGCCGAACATTCCTTAGAATAATTATAAAATACAATGTCTGGGTTAAAATTAGGCGAAATACGCTTACAGTATAAGAATTAAGAATTGAATGAATGTCTGAACTATTATTGTGCACATCATCAAAATACTTGTAATACCGACCCCTCACGACTACACTACTTATGTAGTGCCTCTGTATCTACACGACGGTATCCGTGTGTGTGTGCGGGGCTCGCAATTACACTGATATATTTGTGCCACAGTTTGTCGCGAGCCGTGAATGCACCCCACGACTGACGGGGATACACACCGACTAACAGTTTGGCTAACAATTTAATTAATTTATTTATGTGGGATTTTATCGACAGAATAAATTAATACACGTGTTTAAATACTGCATTAGAATAAAAAAATCGTGTTTCAAACGGCTAGATGCGGGCAGCGCTTGATCGGTCGTCGAAATTATAATGATGAAAATGTGAAAACGTTTATAAGTACTATAAGTATTTTAATAACGATAGTTTTAGACACGGAATAGATAAGAGAGTTTAGAATAGAAGAGGAGGCATGATAAGCCCGCCGCAATAATTATGATTACAAAATCATATTGCAACCGAATCACACGTCCATACTTTTAATCGCTTGCGGAGTGGGTCTTTGTGAAGAACTGCGCTAAAATTGCGTTGAAATGCCGCTTTATACTATAAATAAAAGTTAGACCTCAAATATCAAGCAAGGAGCAAAAAATTATCGTCTATTTATAAAAAAATGTAATTTAAAAAAATATAATTATTACAGGTAGCAAAAAATATACTTTGTTGGTAAAGTAGTTGACGTACAAACTTGCGTCAACTCGTGCCAATTTCAAACTACCTCCAATGAATGCCAGTCGCGACTTTTGAGTGTAACGAATGTCATTCGCTGTACAAAGATGCATGACTATGTGTGCATGCCTTTTCGCTCGTTGAATGGAGCGGCCTTCTGTATCTATTTAATCTGTGGCATCCATCCGCATGAATTGCTTTTTTCGCGTTTGTGAGTGTACGTCAGTCACAGTCATTGTTCAAAGGGTTGGCAAACCTTCCCCCCGTGTGTTTCCTAACACGTAAGGTGTGCAATGCATCGCGGGAGACAACTCAATTTAACGTGCACCCTCGAGACACACCCCCCTCCCCCGCCGCCCGCGCACACCGCGCACCCCTCCGCTTGATTAATATAAACAAAGTTTATTTATTATACGAGGGATATACTCTCCTGGCTTGTCGAAGTTAAAGCTGTCATACATTACATCTCCTTGTTCGTGGTGAAATTTAATTATTCAAATTAGTTGTAATTGGTACGTGTGGCGAATGTTGGGCATGCTTTATTATTAATTGAAGGGTTAGCAGCTATGTTGGTGAATATCTTGTAAAATTAAACAATGAATGTAAAAAATATTCACTCTTTGATTTATTTTATACACGTGCTATTTTATATATTTAGTAAAAAAATATTTGGGATTTCAGGAATGTATAGTTATAGTTCAATAACTCACAGATCATCCGTTCATTTACATGAAAGCAGAAATATTTTTACAAAATGCAGTTAGGTTCTAGAATTTTCAGGGAAATAGGTAAATATTTACTTATACAAAACTATTTCAGTTAGTAACACTCACGCGCACTCGGAAAATTGACGCAAATGTTATTTCACGTTGCAACGAGAAAACGCGATGATAATTAAACTAAATAAGTACTTACATGTAATAGTAGTGTGTGATCCAACAGACAAACTGTGTAGGTATATAGTTATATAGTAGTTTTGTTGGACATTGTATTATATTATACATCTTAATATGTACCTTTTACTATATAATAAATAAATAAATAAAATAAATAATAAAATAATTATTGTAAATCGATAAAAGTTCAAAGGAGTAAATAACTAGGTACTTAAGTACTAGCCGACGAAGAATATTTAAATAGCTAAGAACAACGGTGCCGTGAAAATATGGAAAAATTAAAACGTTGTTGTAAATTAATAAAATTAAAACACTCTTTAGTAAAAATCCCAAGTTACTTCGAAGCCTTCGTCGTCATAAAAGAATAATTAAAAAATACGGTACATCTGTCTGTTTGCGCGCTATCTAAAATGAAACTAAACTCATTTTAATGGAGTTTGCAACATTCCAATCCTTTTCTAAAAAAATCGTGAAAGTAACCGTACAATTTTCAGAATTCATAGCATCGCGTAAAAAAACCTTTAAGTGCAGCAATTTGGATGGCGTCCACAAGTAAATTGGTTCCGAGCGAAGCCGGGGCGCATCGCTAGCTACCAATAAATCTAAACTTAATGAATAGCGAGTCAAACAAAAAGATTTTTAATAACACAAATATTTGAAGAACGTAAGTAGGTACTTTGATAAATTAATTGGGCAAACGAGAATGCCCGTAGTGTACAAGGTTTTATACAAAAAGGAAATATTATATACTTTGTGGCGAAGTAGGCCCTCTTATTATATTAAATACTTACTTATCAGGTTCTACTTATTTAATAACTAGGTTTATTAGGTACCTAGTAGGTATTACATACTCGTATTTTATTAGGTCCCGTATTAAATTAGTTCTCATCTCGATTATGTATTAAAAAAAACCGGCGAAGTGCGAGTCGGACTCGCGCACGAAGGGTTTTGTACCATTATCTATAAAAACAGCAAAAAAATCATGTCTGTTGTATGGGAGCACCCTTAAATATTTGTTTTATTTTAATTTAATTATTTATTTTTAAAGTGAATATATAGGTAATTAAATATTCTGTGAATATTTCAAGCGTCTACCTGTTGCCGTTATCAATATCGAGCAAAAAAATCACGTTTGTTGTACGGGATAAAATATTTTTTTTTTTTTTTTTTATTAAATTTACCCTTAAATATATTTTTTTTTAATTATTATTTGTTGTTATAGCGGCAACAGACATACATCATTTGTGAAAATTTCAACTGTCTAGCTATCACGGTTCATGAGATACAGCCTGGAGACACACAGACAGACAGATAGACATACAGACGGACAGCGAAGTCTCAGTAATAGGGTTCCGTTTTTACCTTTTGGGTACGAAACCCTAAAAAACTAACTCAAGTGTATACATAATACGCAAACCACAGCCACAACTTTACTATTCCAAACTCAACCACACGCATCCACAAAATTGTAAGTGCCTACGTCAATTACTATTTTGTACGTCATTTATCAAATCATACAATTTACGTTTCCCCATCGTCATCTCTAGAACTACCAGTCGGATTCGAAAAATTATTTTTGTATGTGATAGCCACATTCTTGAAGGCAATTTAACATCACGCTATGACCCTTAGGAGCCGAGCAACGGGGGTGACACCGCGGGGAACAGCTAGTTCTACTATAAAAACAAAAAAGATTCTCTGCGTTACCCCTTATTAGTGGCGCTCTACAGCTCTCATTAATACTCCAGGGTAGATTCGACCCCTGTATTCATCTGTATCTCGATGTAGGTGTGTATTACGGCACGTTCTATAGGGGAGGAAGAATTGATACACGTTAACATACGAGAGATGAATAAAAGAAACAAGCCGTCAAGGATTGCATTACCGCCATATTTAATACTCTGCGAGGAGAATGGGATGATGTGTTGTGTGTCTGTTCATCTGTGAGGGCGCAATTCCTTTATTTGTGTTTATTTATGTAAGGTATATATTGCCATAATGCATGCATATTAGATGGAATTACAATGTAAAGTATCATACACCTGATATCATAGAAGGGGGTGGCTGAGATGTGAACAATCGGGTGCTTCGGGACTGTGGGCATTGTCGTGGGTACTCGAATGAACCAAACGAAATGTCAGACAGTTCCTAGGCATGTGTAGTGCGCATGATATCCGATGGCTTAGTGACCGCACGCACCGCAGTCATCCTCTCATCGACTCGTACGAACGTCAAGCCAGACATTGTCATGCGCGACAACTTCACACTTGCATTTCGTTGTAAATTGACGGGTAAACACAACCGCAGAAGTGTTGATAATAAAGTTTTATAAATTCTATAATTACAAGTCCCTTCAAACACGCATTTTTGACCGCACGGTTGTCGCAGTGGCTGAGAGATTGGCTGCTGCGCAACGTGTCGCGGGTTCGATTCTCGCATTGCACATAGGTCTGGCTGTTTGTGTATGTGAAATTTGTGTTTGTAAACGCACCCACGATACAGGAGAAATCCTATTGTGGGGCAACGATTTAAAAAAAAAAAACATTTTTAATTAAACATTGAAATTATATGTATCAACCTGCCCCATCTAAGTTTATTGAAACCTATGTTTCAAGCTTGAAACCATGTAGAATAAAAATTCTGATAGCCTTTAATCGTCCTATTTGACACCTACGAGTGCCGAGAGGGTTTAGTTTTAGAAAGCAGAATGTTTGTGTGTGTGTACTCATCGACGCACACATCAACATTTACAACGTCACTTTAAAGAGAAAACGTAAGTGCTTCGGAATTCGTTTGACTGATTTAGTACTTTGATTTAAAATCATTCGATTCGATGGAAATGAAAGATATTACCCTTAATCTTTCTATCAAAGTAAGTCCAGCTTTAAATTGATGACGCCTTTGCTTCCAGGAGAAGTTCAAACTAGCTCGCGTTTAATTTAGAAAGCAATGACATAAAACGTATATATTACTATTATCTTACATATCGTTTTAAATTATCACAAAGTAAAAGACTACAAAATTGCGCACACCGATCTCCCCAAAAACAAAAGATCGTAACCACCAAGTTTATGGGCCGCAATATGTCTTCCCATAAGCAACAAGCGATCTTGCACAAATAAATGCATGGTGGTGTGAACACCATAAAACTTCTCCTACTTACAGTTGCCCCTCGTTTGCCGAAATTGAGCGAGTTCCCCCATAGATAACACTCCATTCCCCGGAGGTGCCATTTACAATGCAGATCGTAATTGGGGCACGGGAAATTGGTCGTTAGCTGCCTATCATTAAGGTCTCTAGTGATCGCAGTGTTGTGTTGGTAAACACTCGCGTTGCATTAATGTCGTCATCTGTTTAAGAAACTCGTTGCATTTATTGATCGGTTGTGACGAAGTTATGATCTGAGAAGGTAGTATCAAAGTTCCTTCTAAATTATGTACGACTTATCGACGATCTTATTTAGTGTAACTAGTTTCCTCTGCCGTTAAAATATAAGCTGTGATGATCAACAGTGGGATAGTCATCGAACTTTTCGCCAAGCGCCATTAGCGCTTAAACAGTTTCTAAGGAAGTTGTCTACAATGTATTAAAATCAACGTACATGGCAGTAATCAGTAATCGAGCTTTAAAATACGCGGAAGCATTATAATTACACATCGAGCTTTAGAAACAGATAGGTATCATCTAGGTTCGACTTTATAGAGCGTCATCTCTGTCGCACGAAGCACTAACAGTCTGATATCTAATAAACAAGTCCACTTAGGTTTTGACAGTTATGATGTTATGAGACCATCCTGACACATAACTGTCAAAGAAAACATCATAACCGTCAAAACCTAAGTCAAAATCAGTCAAAACCAACAATAATAATGTCAAATGAGACCATTCTGACACAATACAAGAGCAGACTTGGAGCCCAGTAGCGCACTAAGGCCATGTTGTTTCAACTTACAGTTACGTATCTGTAACCGTCAAATATGGCGGCTTGTACGACAATTTCATACTGACTTAACGATTACGTACTGACTTACGAATACAGATGGTTTGAAGCAACCCGCCCTAAGTAGTTTAACATCTGAATAATTCCATGTTTCTCTTGTCCCCACACTCCTCACACTGATCGAGTCATCTCCCCCGAGATGTGCAAAAGCTTCGTAACGTAGGATTTCTTTTTCATTTACTTTATTTTGTTGTAATCTAACGTTACGAATGCTGCGCAGTTAAATCTCTACGTGAGATACAATTCATCTGCATTTATTTAAAGAAAATTAGATTTTTTCTTAAAGCGAATTCATTCTATTCTATCGGAGTCAATTTGGGAAAACAGTTTATCTATAATTGCAGACTAGATTTAGGATTTTTTCTTTAGTCTGGGAATAAGCAGATGTAAGTAAATAAATATAGTGAGTGAGGGGCTCATAGCTAAATGATAGCTGCGCTGATCGATCGATCTAAGAGGTTAAGCTGCGCTTGCCGCGGTCAGTCCTTGGATGGGTGACGGTTCTTTACACAACGAGACCCCTCCGTGCCTCGGAGAGCACGTTAAGCAGTCGGTCTCGGTTGTCATAGGAATATCTTTGACAGTCGCTACGGGTAGTCAAGGGCCCGCAAAGTCTGACAACTGGTCTAACATTCGAATACTGGTATTATCCAATAATTGCGGAGGTCGGATGGCAGTCGCTCCATGTAAAACATTGGTATTCATCCGCAACTAGTTAGACTGGAAGCCGACCCCAATCTAGTTTGGGAAAAGGCTAGACGGATGAAATGAATATAATGAGTATTGAAATGAATATGGAAAGATTCAAGTAAAGCCAAAAGGTTGCTGTCCTATATGTACTGACGAACTACATAATAACGTTCAATGACGCTCAGTTTGAGCTAATCGGATTTTATAACCAATAAAATATTCAATAAATATGTCACTGTTGAAAATGAGACTTGGCAAGTCGCGCGGGAGCGCGGGTCCTACTTACAGGCATAAAACTTTCGTTCGATAGCTACAAAAGTAGGCAATAAGTTCACACTAAAAAAAATATCAATAACTCCCATTACTGAAACATTCCTAATACTGAAAACTTAAAAAGTGTGAAAAAATTACTTTTTTATTGTTTTCCAAAATGCTTTATTATGGTGGATTTTTCAATAAAATTGATCATATTTGCTTCGCTTAACGGGTCAGACACCGGTGATCAGACACACTGTATAAAAAAATATATGTTTGTTTATAATTATGCGTTTGCGCATCGATCATGTGATTGGCTTGAAACTTTGTACAATAATTGTCGTGGGCAAGGATCAGAAAGGTTTCTGAAAAAAAAATGCATAATAAATGTAACCTTGGAACTTGGTCTTTATTTTTATTATTTATTCGTAAAATTACTAAATTTAAAAAAACAAGTTCATAGTTAAATCATTAAGGCCTTCTATAAAAACAACACAAACATTGTAGGAGCTCGCTAGAATAATAGATTCTAATATTATTCTATGCGTAGTCACGTCTATCGAGCAATCTCCCCTAAACATGAATTAGCTTACAATTCTGCTGACCTCCCCCGAGTGCTCTGAACATATATCATCCATAGACAGCATAATGTTTTAATTAGGTACTCAAATGATTTTTATATGGAAATTTTTCTCAAAAAAAAAATACAAGCGTATTAAAGTAAAATGCACTAGACGCTGTTTATAATTGCAAAATACACATTAAGTTATTCATCTGTTAAGTTATTCATCATTATTAGCTCGTAAAGGTTCTATGCCTTTTCTTCTATCATCTATCGTGTTGGTTTCGGAGATTAGCCAGAACAAACAGACAGACAGATAAAAAATTTAAAATCATGTTTTTTTGTTATAAGTAGGTACCGTATGTACTTTTATATGCATTTAGTAGAAAACTGTTATTTGTACATTACAAACAGACACTTCAATTTTATTTATCTGTGTACATAATTACAAGCTCTTTCGCAAAGACCTCTCCTACCTACTAGAAACAATATTAATTATTCCTTCGATAAATCTCTGAACGCTAAGAATTTTAATACTGAAACCTAATTACATTTTCACGCAATTTTGTAATCTTCTTGAATGTTTCAAAGCGTTGATGGTTCAAAGCGATTCTTTTGACTGCGTTAGTGAAGGGACTGCGAATAAACTACACGTTTGTAAGAGTTGGCGCATTTAACATTTTATGGAATAAATCAATTTTATGTAATTTTTAGAGTTCCGTACTTAAAGGAAAAACGGAACCCTTATAGGATCACTTTGTTGTCCGTCTGTCACCGGACCATAAGTGACGCCATCTGCTCATAGATAGCGCCACTAGAAGTATGCAGTAGCGTCATCTATGTCAATATATGATATTATATCTACTATGATGTAATAGTGGCATAGATGGCACTATTGCATATTTCGGAACCCTTAGGGCCCGAGTCGTACTCGCTTTTGTCTAGTTTTTATACTTCAAACTGTAACAATGTCGCATTGCCTCAAGACTTAAGTTATAAACTAAGTACAACATTAGCAATAAATAACATAATTATTTAATATAATATATTGCACTAACTATTATTTCTATTATTTTTATTATTTTCCTTTGAAGCGTTTTATCTAATGTTGTTTATTTGGCGAAAACTTTTGCTATTGCATTTCGTACAAGTTAAATGCGTTAGTTCACTCAGCGCACTGATCCGTACATTAAATAAATACAATGTGAAAAATCACGTACTTTCGTGAACATAGCGAGGTTGTAGCAAAAAATAAGTTTATGTAAGAGTTACGTTTTTATGTTATCGTAATTTAAATCGTAGGTGACGCCAATGTTATTAAAAGTTAGTACAGTTCCACCTTGCAGTGACAGGTTACCAGCATGTTTTTATTTTTTACAGGTTTTGGATCGACTGAATCATGAAAGCTTATTACTTTGTTGGTATTTTTAACACCAATTTTATTAATAGGCTTGTTAATACCTAACAGCTTTCCCGAAACTTACATTATCATCGATCATTCATAATTTTGTTACTAATTTATTGTACCGGCTTCCCCTCACCCTTAGGCCGCAAATTCGGAGCAGCGGGGCTTGCAGTGTGCGGCGTGGCGTTACATGAGCAGTTACATTAAACGCCACGCTGCACGCTGCAAGCTCCGCTGCTCCGAATTTGCGGCCTTAGCCACTACCAACCAGGAAGATGATAATAAATGCAGTGATTGCGATAGTTTAACCATGTGTCTCCCACTACGAAAAACCAACCGAATGCAGAACCTCCTCCTTTTTGGAAGTCGGTTAAAAATTCGAAGAACATGTGACGTCCACCAACCCGCACTGGGCCCGCGTGGTGGACTACGGCCCACTCCCTCTCACAGACAGAGGTCTGTTTCCCAGTAGTGGGAACATGATAGGTTGATTATGCTATGCATGCTTATGCTGCAAGTTGCAGCGAGGCTGGCTGCCTGGGGTGCTTTAGCATTTGTGAATGCTTTTATAATGCATCCAAATAGGTGCATGTTTTCTAAAGAATATTCGACGCGGTGAAGACCTTTTTATTACAGTGGTCGTCTCTACACTGTTTTAATATACTTATTAATATTATAACATGTCTGAGAGTATTATTATTAATTATTTGGGTTTATCTCCCAAATCAGCGTGGTAAAGGGAGAGTATAGTAGAAGCAGTTGTTTGTGCGCATAAATCGGCAAGTTAGCGCGTCGGTGACGATGCGCGGCGACCCGGCGCGGCTCGCGGCGCCGCCACTATTTGTCTTACTTTATTTATCACTTCTTTTAAACATACCATCAAAGGGTTTTTGCTGTCACCTAGGATTTTAGAAACCATTTAGTATTCTGTAAAAAGATGCTTTAAATCTCAGAGAATGATTTACGACATTTTTTTTTGTAAAATGTTGAGAATAGATCATCTAGCCATTCCCTTGCGTTCCATAAATATAATATAATATAGGTATATATTGTATCTGTATGAGTTTTTCGGATATGAGGAGCATTACTGAGTCGTTAACAACGACATGTCTAGAAAGTGATCTTTAATTACATCAAACATGTTTCCATCAATAAAATAACCGGACGAATTGCAACAAGAGCAAAAGTTGGTCAATAAAACCTGACATTTTAGTTCCCCAATTAATTGTCAAAGATACATTGTGAAATCGAGCAGCGAGCGTCCCAATCTCCGGCAGCGACCGCTCGTAAACCGTCCACACGGCGCTGGAGAAAGGCTGCGCCACGTTAAAATTGAATTTAATCCGAGCCCGAATTCCGGCCAGCGCCGGGCCGCAAGCCGAACATGCGACCGACGCTGCCTTCCAAACGAAATCCGACCAATTACGTGATCAAAAAGTGTCTCAACGACGTATTATTAGATGGCAATTTGTTGCACCATTACAAATGGATTTGATGCAGTTTTCGTACGAAAATTCCGAATGTGTGTTAGTGCAGCATAAAATGTCTGACTTTAGTAAACTATGTAAATTATGTATTCCAATTGTTATTAAATATTTAAGAGATTTGAAAATAACTGACACGAGTTGGAGTCTGTATAAGTCTCCGATAGACGTCACCAACTCTCTGGCATATTTAAAGAGATTTAAAATTACTACTGATGCGGGCAGGACGCGGCAGCTCAGTTGGTAAGAGCGATGCCACGATATGGCAGAGGTTGCGGATTCAAATCCCGCCCGTGTTATATAATAATAATAATAAATAATATTTCAAATACATAATGATATACATTTACTATCTATCCAAGCTTGTTCGATCACATTTAGGCAAATTTTTTCGTTGCCCTATTTTTGCTATACTGATAAAGTAATAGCTGGGATACCATCAAATTAGAAAGTTTTATAAACCATCTAAGAAAAATGATTTTGCAAAGTTTTATAACCGCGAATCAGTTAGTGAGATACGTACAGTCGATATCTTTCAAATAATACACTTGTCATCCGCCCAACCGTCGCCATGCGAACATTTGACAATTTATCAACGCGAGTCGAAGTAATCAATACAAAGGAGATATTGTTATATTTCTGTGAATCCCTTGCAAAGTATAAGAAATGTCTTAAAGATCTATCTACTTGTTAGTTTCTATTAAATATTTTCTTATGTGTTTGGATTATATTCTTTCAAAATTATTTCAAAATTTTTAAAGATACATTTTATTAGGTAATATTATAACATTGTTAGCTTAGAGGTAAATTCTAATTACTTATATTATATGCATGCTGTGGTCTCCTGTAAGTGAAGGAGTACACCTACGTGATACCTTTGTCGTCATTAATTTATTTCGCATGATCTGTGTATATCTTTTGTTGGAGATCCTAAATAAATAAATAAATAAATAAATAAATAAATATTTTTGGAGGAGTGTGAAAGTTTATAGAGTATCAGATGTAACAAAGTGTAACTTTCATTGATGGGGCGCTTTAATTAATACTTGTTGAGGGGTGAGGGGCTGAGGCTTCACCTAAACCGATTTCTAAGAAATAGTTACCAGATTTTGGAATTTGTTAATGAAATTCCTTCAAGTCTTAATGAGTTCCACCTACAAGTTCTCAACCAGTCCACCTAGCCAGCTCCTTCAGTGAAAAGCTTGAAATAATCTGAATTATCCATCATTACAGCCACCGACAATACCTAGCCACCTACACAAAAGGTTCGGAGTAATTGTTAAGGAAACTTTTATATTATAGGAAAACTAAAGGCTTTTGTAACAATCTGATATTAATTACATCGAGGATCAAATATAAGCCTCCGCCGCGAGGCACAAGTATCAAAAACATTTTTGTGCCATTTCCAAAGCATGCCGGACACAAATAAATACTGAAATTGTTTTACGCGGGAAGGAAATGTAATATAATATTATCTAGTGTGTACAAGCTAATTATCACTGTGTTGGATTAATATCAGTTTGTGGACAATTATCCGAAGTAATCTCTAATACTCCATTTATCTTACCACCGTTTCTGTGTTAGTTGTTATCGCTTTATAGCTATTAATGAACTAATGTCGCTTAGAAAAATCGTATTGTGTGGTATAACATGGATTAGGAAGCAATCTTTGGTCAGAACTAATGGCAAACTTATTTCTTTGAATGGAGGTACCGTGCTTCTAGAGAAGATAAACAGTTACATCGGACTCTAAAATCTCAAAGCATTCTGGTTCTTTGCACTTATGGTCACTATTAGACCGGACGATAGTGACAGAAAATTAAGAATCATTTGTTACAGTACCTATGGCAAGCATACGTTACAAGACAATTTACGTAATTTATGAATAAAAAAATAGTCTTAACGCTGGTCGTCGGAGCGTAATCGCAGGACGATTAATCGTTAAGACTATTTTTTTTTATTCATAGATTACGTAATTTGACCCCTGTACGCTTGCCACACTGTAACAAATGACTCCCAATTTTCTGTCATTATCCTCCGGTCTATATCATTCTCACACAAGACAACACAAGACACGTACAGGTTTCAAAAGTTTTACTTACCACTAAAATTCAGTAGTTTTAATTTCATCACAGATACCTAACACCATTGAGATTCAAGTGTTCAAACTTTATGACTGCCAGAAGATGCCATTGCGTCGCCCTAGGTCGGCACTGAAAATCAGCGTTGTCGGTGTGGTATGTAGAGAAAATAATTTCAATGTTGCCACATGCACATTTTGCTGAGTGTCGACCTTTTAGCACGCGAATTTGTTATTTTTCTTTATTATTTTTTTTCTTAATTTTATTCCCATAATTAATGCAATAAACATTATTGTGTGCAATAAACAAAAAAATCCTTCTTTTTTTCTTTCTTCTTATCTCCATCCATTCTTCCATTCAAACCAGTTTTCCCCAACCTACAACACACCAATTACGTCTCAATTTTCAGTTACATGGAACTAACCGGTAGCTTGTCCCTGCGAGCAGTAAGTCGTCGGTGTGCCCACAATCGCCGCTCATTAGCAGTTGCCAACAAACAATAGCGCCGCTGTAAATAACCGATACGTTACGGGAACAGGTGGTAATAACCTCAGATCATAGAAACAAGATAACAAATTAATACGGGAACAACTGTCGCCACTTTTAGTACATTTTTAGATACGATTACAAGCGCTCCTTGTGAATAAAAAGATCTCCCACACATCAAAAATTCCGCACAACCTCAATCTAACACTGTTAATCGTCACTCAACACTAGCACTAAACTAAAACACTGTATTTATATCATCGATCGTGTTCGGTTCGTCGCCAGCGTGTACTTTTGTACTAAGCCCAAAATGCTCAAATTAAAGTATTAAGCTCAATAGCGCCTTGGCACATCTCCCGTTTCTATGATCTGAGGTAATAACCTATTACTGAGAAATACAGGAGTCAGTCAATAGTTACTTGTATAGCAGTTACTGCGGCTTTCCAATGAGCACTTTATTAGCTAGCTTGTAATGTTAACAATTCATTCAAGTTCTTTAAGTCGCAATTTTGCTTCTACAGGTGATTGTGTTTTTTAGAAAGTTATTGTTTAAAAAAACATACTTATAAAGTACAAAATAATATAACTGCCTACAAATCGATACAGCAATAATGTTTGTGGAGTGCCGTCCAACCAAGAGAGCCGCCGCCGTGCATCGCATCATGTTTAGAACATTTTGAATATACCTTTTTGTGGGCAGCGCGCGCTACCTAAAAGTTATTTTAGTGACTTATTCCAATAAACCCCATGAATATTCATACAGCGGAGTTATCTCATTGGAATATGGAAATTGGAGTTTAATCTGTCTTTTTATTATTACATTCGTGGAGATCAGTGACCGGACTGGTCGCTTTTTAACAAATTTTATTGGTCGTATCAGTTTTAATAAGACTCCATTTCATAACCACTCTTTATCTGCATACATGTGTAAAATTATACTTTTCATTTAAATTGAAAACAAAGTTTTATTCGTTGAAAGCTTAACCAAGTAATTCGACGTATCAAAACAATAATTAGGAATCTGAGAATGCGGTTATCGTCAGAAAACGCAAATGTGGTCCTTAGCGGCGCGGTGTTTAACTCGGCGCCGCTAAACTTATTACGACGATGAGCCATCGAGTTTATCTGCAAACTCCGTGCTCAACTGCGGGCAGAGGTCGGCGCGAGCCGCTCGGCCGTGACGTCACTCGGAGCTGTCACCATTGTTCCAAGTTGTCGGCTCTGCCTACAGCACTCGCACCAGTTTCACCCAGTTCCATTCACTGCGATCCAGTTCGAACCGGCTCACGGCTCCCCATGCAGTTAATTTAAGTTGCCGCGGTCTTTGAGTAATTGGTTCAGCGTTTACTCATTCATATGGGCGGTCTATTTGCTCAAATGGAGTGCTGCAGGCTTTGTGTGCCGGTGACGTGCCTAACAATTGCCGGATAATATTAAATTAAGGCTGCCAATTAAGATTTTCAGCTCGTCTCGAAGCACCGCGCATTTGCTATGCGACAAAGCGAAGCGGAATGAATAGAACGAGTTGTATGAGAGAGCCGCTAATTATTGATGTAAATCTCAGTTTGCAATGTCCATTGAACAAATTAGGTGCTTTCTAGATTATATAACTGCTCGGTATTGCATTTGCATTCCAATTACCTGCATACATACAGATTCTGAAATAGATTCTATGAACTTGGCAATATGTGTGTTCTGGTGACAATTTAACTAGAGCGCAATTCCAATTCGGGTTTAAAATACATCAGAAAGTTTGCTTAAATGCGGTACCGGAGCGCCAGAGTATGGGACTGCGGAGCTGCGGGGCTGCGGAAGTGCGGGACACGACGAGCGAGTGTTGTTGAACAAAAGAGGAACGAGTCTTATTGTAATCAGACGGCGGCAATAAAACCGTCCGAGACGCGCTATAATGAACGGCGGACAGAACAACGTTTAATATTTCTGAAACAAATTGACCAATAAAACAAAAAGTTGCCAAGTCTTGATTTCCTCGGAGCTCGAACTTGTTCAAAGTTCCAATTGTAGTCGGATTGTTTTTTAAAGTATTCCGCGAGTCCGTCCCGGGGGGCCGGGGCCTCCGCGGGGGAGCGGCGGGGTGCCGCGGGCCGGGGGGGAGGGGGGGGGGGCAGGTACCTATCGCGAGGCAAGGAGGCGTTTGCTTCACTCAATAAAAAACCAGCAGGCGATGGTTACGGCAACGCTCCCACTCGCTAATCTCGGCGCGGCCGCCGACTGATCCTGCGTGACGGACGGGCCCATGTTTATTTTATTCCCTTTCGAAATTTATTTAAGCCGAAAGGAATTCGCTTTGGACTGGAGCTAAGTTTTTAATAGAATTTGCCGAAGTTTAAACAAGTTAGTGTTATTGTTGGGGCAACTGACGTCGCACCATTACTCTGTCAATATTAGATCATTCCCTTGAATTAATAACGAAATCTTCTTAGAAACGAACTTTTGTACGAATTCCAATTACACCGTAATTAGATTTAAGCTCATCAATTTCACTTAACCTGACATTGATAGGTAGTAATAATACTTAACTACATTTCAAAAACGCTAATAAGGCAACAACACATAACACTCTTAAAAATATTGACTTCGTCTAAGTTATAAGATATTTTTAATTACATTTTTAACAAGCTGGAAGTTTCCCAAATAGCTGCACTTTCGATATTATCAATCTTGTAAACGAGGCGGCTGTAGCGGGGCTGCAGACGCTCCGCGGCGTAAAGGTCGTAAGTCACAGCACATAGCTCTTCAACCGCGTGATCGAGTCACGACTGCGGGAATGCAATATCTTCGGAGGTAAATATAGATCGCTTCTGGAGCAAGCCGCTTAGAATGTTTTTTGTCAAAACAACCATTATAAAGTGCGTACGAATATGTAGCATATTTTCAACAGATTAAAATAATTTACCTTCCTTTGACTAAGTTTGCACCATATAATAATATATACCCGCAGGGCACCTTGAGGCGAGGTGACGGGGAGTAGCGACCCCGCGGTACCCGAGTGCTCCAGGGAGAAGCCACCGTTCCTCACCTTCGGCTTGCCTTTATTGGCCGGTCGGAGTGAACACTGACGAGGAACAGATCTCCCACCTCTAGCTTGCCTTCATTGGCTGTCTAGAGTGGAGTCGCTAGAGCAGAACCCCTCTGCTCGGAGGGTGGATGCTGAGCGTAAGTGATGAGTGGACCAGTGACCCTCAGGGAGCAAGTGGTCTGAGTTTAAAGTCCAGCGAAGCCTCTCCACCCTCCAGCCACTCACGTTTCTGTTGCCCCCTTTGTTGCGACTCGAGTGACTTTTTTCAGGGGGCCCAGTGAGAGAGTTGGCAAGTCTCCGTCTGCTATTTTTACATGTGCACATATATTGTTCCGGCAGGCGCCATAGGTTCATATACTTCCCTTATCTTAGTCCATTAGCATCCCATCACAATAGCCCAAGTAGTTTCTTTTTTCCACAAATGTATTGCAATAGTCCTGCATAAGCTGGTGATTGTCCTTGGGTGTATTTCTGTGGAGCATGCAGGGGTGATCACCAGCTGTGTCACCATTACATTTTATATTCAAATTGTAAAGGGCCTTTACGTGTTGGCTTCGGCCCCACGCACGCCTTCGAAAGGTCCGGGACTCTTTAAGTCCCGTGTAACAAAAAACAAAAAAATATATAATAATAATAACCTCTTTATTTTCAGGCTACTTTGGCCCATAGATATATTTACAAGCTAACACATATAATTATAATATAATACAGTGTATGTTAGTAATAAAACTTAAGCCTATATTAGTAAAGGTATAGGTCGGCACTGAAAATTAGCGTTGTCGGTGTGGCATGATGAAAAAAATAATTTCAATGTTGCCATATCACAAGGTTTTGTATGTGAATGCGACGCAATATCTTTTCAAGATTTTGTTTTTATAATTGTTTTTCATTTACTTTTTTTGTATTGTTCTACTTTTAGTTATTTCACTATTTTTCTTTATTTTTATTTTCTTTCTTTGTCTCTAATAGGCGAAATGAGATGCGAAGATAAAACGTAAAACCACTGAGCATTATACCACAAGTACGGATAAGAAAACAAGAACCGCGAGCTGGCAGCGGTGGGAGTTTTTGCAATGTTCGGATTTCTATGAAATAC